>CM030358.1:77448513-78050299 GCA_017893485.1 Hemerocallis citrina | reverse complement strand
CATTACTCATTACTTGTTTGCAAACATTTTGTTGCATTGGCTTAATTTTTCGAATATCTTATATAGAAACTTTATTTTCATTTTTCTTCTTTCTGCATGCATTGCACGCGTGCATGTTACTAGTATTGAAAAAGGTATAGAGTATTGTTTTCCATCCCATATCCAAAAATAATTTCTTAATATTAAGATATAATTTGTTGAATGTCATACATTTAGTATGCATGTTGACCAGGTTGCTTTCAAGCTAATGATGAAGTGTGACTCTCATAGGAATTAAGAGAGGATTTTTCGAGTAGCATGCATATACTATGCATGTTGACCAGGTTGATTTCAAGCTAATGATAAAGTTTTAACTTTGAGATTGATAAGAGAGAACCTTTTGGAGTTAAGGGTTCTAATATATCATGGTGGTTTTTCAAATTTCATTAATAAATTTTTAATAAAATATTAAGGATTTGGAAATTGAAAATTTCAATTAAGACTCAAAATTTGAATTTATACTAGAACTGGAAGTCACATTTTACCATCAAGGTTTTGAATTTCATTTCTGACATTTTAATGTTAACGAAGACTAATAATTGTCCTAGTTAGTAAAATTCAGAGGAGGATAATTAGGAGAGCCAAAAAAACTAGAAGTAGAACAAAAATAAACCCTCGAAACTATTAATTGGGATTTGAGAGTTGTTAATTTAATGTGCGGGATTGGCATCAAAAGAGTTGAGTGGAAAAGAATTCATGTAGAGGACCCCAAAATTTTGAGATAAAAGCTTTGTTGTTGTTGTTGTGGTGGTGGTGGTGGTGGTGGTGGTGATGATGATGGTTGTTGTATATTTTATTGAATTCAAACATGCGGTGCTAGCTTATTTACACGGAATATCTTACTCATAGGAGACACATGCCTATCTATATACAAGGGAGATGACGAAGTCGGTGTTAATTGAACAAGACTAAAGTTTGGTTGGGGAAATACAAAATTACAAGGGTTCTTATCCTACCCCCCCCCCCCCCCCCCCCCCCCCCCCCCCCCCCCCCCCCCCCCCCCCCTTTTTGTATATATGTGGTATGGAAATAAAGAAGTTTCATGGGACTACATATAAAAATAAAAATAAATAACAAATCCCCCAAAATAGTGGAGTACTAATATCTATTGTTAATAATGAGAACTTACCCTTGTGAGTAGGTGTGAGACATGCTAATTGTTCCTTCATCAATCATCAGCTCCTCTTGTTCATTCAACATATCGTTGTTGGCTGTGCAATCAGCTGGACATGTTGGTCTTGACCATTGTGACTGTGACTGTGACTGTGACTGTGATACAACATTATTTGGCTCAGAAATTAACCTTTGCTGAGGCTGGGTAAACCCAGTTCCCCTTCCAACAGATGTATACACGTTTGCCTGCAAAGAAATCTGCAATATCAAGCTTTCTTCGAGAAACTAAGGAAAGTTCCATTAAATTAACAAGACTCACATCAGATTCTGCTGGATTCTGCATATTCGAGACCATTGCTGGGGCAACAGATATGTTATTATCATTTCCAGAGAACATATATACAGGGGGAGCACTGCCATTCTTAATGACCATCTGTGGATCAATCATACCATCTCCAAGGCCTTGTGTGTTCTGATATCAAACAAAAAAAAATAAAGTAAAAATCTTTAAAATTTTGTTGTCATGAAAGTATTCTTAGAGCATAGTTCTAAAGATCTCCACTTAATTTTATACAAGAATATTGAACAAAATATACCCGTGCATTTTTCCATAAGGATCTAAAAAAGGTCTTTACCTGCCAAAAGAAACCAAAGCTGGAATCAACAAAAGATTCCTTAGTTCGAGGAAAGGACAATGAAACCCAAACAAAATGTTGTTGGAAATAAACGAGAGATAAAGAGAGGCTATCCGGGAATCTATTTAAGAACAAACGCAATGCATTCTAATACAATTTGAAAAGATGAGAGTTGAAGGCATAGATAATTTTGCAAAGTACAGGGAGTTTTGGGTGAAGTTGGTAAAGCAATATACTATATGATACAAACGTGGTCAGGATAAATAGTACAGTGAAACAGGTTTTAACTATTATGCTTTATTATCAGAATGGCCGTTAAAAGTTTTCCCCTACTATGTTCCTCAAATTCATCTTTTCTCTCCTTTTAATTCCCTCCTAGACATACAATCAGCTATCTCTTCTTCCAGTTTCTCTGCCTTCAATTACATGGATTTTTAATTCCAGTTAGTTAACCTTTCTGCAGATCAAGAATAAATTTAAAAATTTTGCATGTTGTGCACCACAACAGAGAACAGTGTGCTATCAAAATGCCATTTTTATTAAAACAAAAATTAGTGGACCAGAGATGATACAAAATAAAATCTCCCGGCAAACCCAAAGACATTACAGAAATTTTAGCATAGAAAAAATAACTAGGTCCTCACTCCATACTTACAGACCTGTCATTAATTTTGCTCCTTCGACGCTGCTCTGTGGCAGAATGTTTCGATCTCGGTGTGCTAGGCTGCTTCTGTTCTACATTCTTCCCATCTACTCTCACATTAAAATCCACTGAAGAAAATAGTATATATTTTAGAAGTACATAAGAGGGGGAAAAATCCACTCCAGGAACTACTCCCAATTACATTTTCAAAAGATATCTCTAGTTTTTATGCTAGAGCAAATAAATCAGGATAGTTGTATAGGATAGTTGTATACAGTAGCCAGACACTAGCATCAAATTAAGTCGGATCCATAATGAATCTTAAAATATACTCATTTTTGTATCCACCATGACTCTACAACAATATCAGCTAGTACAATGATCACTAGCAAGGGTGGGTTAAGACTCCTTGACGACAAGTTGCATATCAGTCTAACTGGTGTTAAACAGAAATAGACAAGTGGGTTGTAGCGAAGGAGGTTAGAAATAAGTGTAAGGGAGTAGAATTACTCTGGCTAGTATCATATAAAACCCTTATCTAAGGAGGCAGAATTAGTAGAAATACGATGACCAGGCGAATCTTCAACTTCAATATCATTATTCACTAGTTTGCATGAAACTAAATGGACAGATAGAAACCAAAGGGACATGAGAAACAAGATATAAACTTTAGTATACCAGAAAGTAAAGAAAGAAACAAAGTGGGCAAAATCGTTGATAATACATTGGAAGTAAACTTTACAGAACTATACATTTTCAAAAGATATCTCTAGTTTTTTTGCTAGAGCACATAAATCAGAATAGTTGTGTAGCCGGACACTAGCATCAAATTAAGTCGGATCCATAATGAATCTTAAAATATATCATTGTGGTATCCACCATGACTCTACAATAATATCAACTAGGTTCAATGATCACTAGCAAGGGTGGGTTAAGATTCCTTTATGACAAGTTGCATATCGGAACTAGTGTTAAACATAAATAGACAAGTGGATTGTGGCTAATATCATATAAAACCCTTACCTAAGGAGGCAGAATTAGTAGAAATACGATGACCAGGCGAATCTTCAACTTCAATATCATTAATCACTAGTTTGCATGAAACTAAATGGACAGATAGAAACCAAAGGGACATGAGAAACAAAATATGAACTTTAGTATACCAGAAAGTAAAGAAAGAAACAAAGTGGGCAAAATCGTTGATAATATATTTGCAGTAAATGTTACAGAACTATATAAAAATGGACCTACAATTATGCTAGTAAAATCCGTTAATAAGAGAAAAAGTGATTAGTACTATTTGTGCTTATGCACCACAAGTAGGGTTACCGATGTTAGGAAATTGAGGATCTTATTGAGCCTTCGACACAATCAATGCAAACCACCAAGTAAAACTAGATCACACAAAGCACACAAGAATTGTCCCGGTTGGAACTTTCGCCTTAATCCGGAGGAGGAAGAACCGAGATGTTATTTCAACTAGAGAAGATACCAGAATGCTACAAGTTCTTACCACGACCACCTCTCAACCCTAACTGGAACTTGCTTGCTGTTTACAATGGAGAAATCTTTTACCCTCTCAGATGAAGTACTCACTTATTCTATTCGGCACTCAATAGAATCATATCGTTCTAGGAGTCGTTACAATTGATTATATAGATCTAGAGAAACCCTAGTTCAGATATCTTGATACAATAGCCATCCGATGTATACTGACGAGATAAACATACAATTAGAGTCGTACGATATAATCAGAAGACAAGTGGGCTTCTCATGAATCAGCCAGATCCGACCCAAAAAATTCATCAACGCCGCAGGTGGTCGGTCGCAACTCCCAGTCTTCCAACCCGAGTAGGGGGCAGTCGACCAGGCGCCTCTGTCACTATTGCTGCGCTGATTGTTTTTCTTCTTCGATCCTCGCTTCGAACCATCTACTTGTATCACCATCTTCTCTTCACACCGAACAAGTATGCAAGATATAAAACCCAACAATCTACACCTTAGATTGTATACGCATGAATCCACAACTGTGTGATTAAAACTATTCTAGATCTTTCATCTTCGCTTTATAAACAACATGTTTCTATGACTTCTTCTGCTAGTTGAACAAACCTCTACTATTTTTCTCCAGCTGTATGCCCCCTTAAGAGCACACCCCAGTAGATGTTATCATGGAGATGTCACCCTCCACACGAACTCCACCTACATCAAGGCTCTCTTCACCTTCCAATGATATTCGAACGTTGCAGTGTCGATTCGGTAATTTTAGTGACGGCTTACTAGATAATGCTTTAGGAACAATGGGCTTTTATACTCTCGGTCGAGTTTTCCTGCTCCCACAAAGCTGGTAGAGATTGTGTTGACTCTGCTCAATTCCCCTCTTACGTCGACTATCCCAAACTGTCAAAACTTCACCTCTATGTACCTACAGCCACGAGCATCAAGAGTCCCCAAATATATCAGAATTTGTTGTATCAAAGGAATATGCATGACCTCTTTTAGTGTGAAGCTTTTACCATCTGACGTCTCCAATTCAACTATTCCCACACCCACTATTTCACAAATTTCCATTCTAGTCGTTCTTACACTACGGTCTGTTGACAACTTGGAAGTAGAAAATATCTCCTTTTTGGAGCAAATATGAGAACTTTTCGAATCAAGATACCAACTTGAATCCACATCTGAAGAACTTGAAACAAGAAAATATTTATTGAAGTTATCAGATTCACTTGATTTACCTGATTCAGTAGCGTTGACTACATTGACTTGATCACCTCTTTAGTAACACTCTTCTGACTCAACCACCTGCAACAATCTCTCTTGTAATACCCAATTCCTCTACAATAGTGGCAACGAATCTTACCCTTGTGGCATCCCTTCCAATTGAAGTATCACCATCCACTGCAAAATACCCTGCAGAAATAGACCCTCCTTTATGAGTCTCCTTTCTTAATTTATCTTCCTTCATACCCTTAATCATCTTGGCTATTGTAAGTGTTTTCTTGGCTGATTTCTCATGTAGCATGGTAGTTATCAAGTGATCATAAAAAGTTGGCAGTGAATAAATCAAGTTGAAAGCTTTATTCTCTTTGCTAAGATCATCAGCATTAATTGCCTTCAGTTCATATATTATTTTATTGAACTCCACAATATGATCTTGAAGATGGGTACTTTCCTTCATTGAGAATCTAAACAGCTTCCTCTTCCAATACATCCAATCTAGCAACGACGATTCCGAGTAGTCATATTTGAGTCTATCTCATAGCCTCGCCGCACTTTTCTTCTCAAGAATATTGCACTTGACTTTGTCCAATTGCAATCGGATTAAATTCAAAGCCTTCAAACAAATCTCATCTCACTTCTACTTCATGTCGGTTGGCTTCTTCTCTTCTAAGGCAAGGTGCAAGTTCTTCTGAACCAAAATATCATACATGTCCACCTTTCAGAGATTGAAATTGATCTTACCATCAAACCGCTTGATCTTCGTCATTTGATCTGTCATCTTCTTCAAGGAACTCGAACAAACTCACGAACCTGATTGCTCTGATACTACTTGTTAGAAAATTGAGGATCTTGTTGAGTCTTCGACATAATCAATACAAACCACCAAGCAAAACTATATCACAACAATTACACAAAGCACACAAGAATTGTCCCGGTTGGAGCTTTCGCCTTAATCCGGAAGAGGAAGAACCGATATGTTATTTCAACTAGAGTAGATACAAGAATATTACAATTCTCACCACGACCCTTTCTCAAGCCTAACTGACACTTGGTTGCTGCTTATAATGGAGAAACTCTCTCATCCTCTCATATGAAGGACTCTCTTCTTCTATTCGGCACTCAATAGAATCATGTCGTTCTAGGAACCGTTTACATTGTATTTATAGATCTAGAGAAACCCTAGTTTAGTTATCTTGAATCTTGATAGAATAACAATCCGATGTATACTGAAAAGATAAATATACAATTAGAGTCGTACGATCTAATCAGAAGACGAAGTGGGTTTCTTACGAATCAACCAAACCCATCCCAAAAAATTCATCAGCGTCGCGGGCGGACAACTGCAACTCCCAGTCTTTCAACCCAAGTAGGGGACAGTCGACCGCACAATCGACATGTCGCCTATCTGGCATTGTTGCTGCTGCAGACTACTTTTCTTCTTCTTTGATCCTTCGCTTCGAACCGTCTACTTGTATCACAATTTTCTCTTCACACCGAATAAGTATGCAAGACATAAAACCCAACAACCGAAAAATAATAAAAGCGAGTATTACAATCATACTGATGAATTAGTTTAATCCAGAAGGAAAAAAGATAAACATTTCAGTTTCTTTTCCAAACAGATAAAATAATAGTTAAATTATTTTCCTACGAGCTTTAATAGATTTGCATGCAAGGATTCTAAGTTATTCCAAAAACAGCTTCACCATATACCGATAATGTGGACTAAAATAACTATAGAGTGAAATTCAAGAGGAACTAATTGGATACATTTGTAAGATAGAACAACAAACAAAGGTAGTGGGAATATAGCTAACTAAACCAACATTTTGCATAAAAATATTCTAATTTTATCTCCTAGAAAAAGAAAAAAAAGAAGAAAAAAAACCTGACAATTTACTTCAGAAAATAAAAACAACCCTAAACAAAGCGAAATTTCGAAAAAAATATATTCACATGACCAATCCAATCCAATAAATTGGGAGGAAAAAGACTTTCTACCAATCCTATACCACTTTCAACCCAAAAAAGGAGCTCCTTTTGAGTGATAAAAGGTCGCCTGAAATGATGATATACCCTCACTGACCCGCATCATAAATCTTTAGTTGTCCATAACTAGTTTTATGCCTCCAGCCTTCATTCCACTTTACTAGGGCCGGAAAAAATGCGCTCCCCTAACTCAGGGCCGGCTCCACCCTTGAGGCGGGTGAGGTGGCCGCCTCAGGCCCCCGGCGTTCTTGCGATTTTAAGGGCCGCCAAATTTTTAATTCCCTTGTAAATATAGGCACGTATTTTTCGCGTAAAAAAAAATATTGTTATTAGGGGGCCCCAAAAATAATTATTTGAGCCTTTAAAATTTTCTCAAGCTTTCAGCAGAAATTATCAATTAGAGAAGATAATAAAACTAGCTAATTAACTCATTGCTGCACTGCCTTGAACACCTGTCAAGTAAGATTGCATGAAAAAACAAGAGGAAACAACAATTACTAGAAAATAATGCGAAAATAAACAAGTAAGCTACTGTTGAACTGAACAAGTATAAACACTGGGTAAACCTAAGATATGATGCAAGATGGAAATGCAAGGAAGATTACCCACTAAAAACAAAAATAGGAGAGTGACAAACTCATAACTAACTTCAAAAGCCCATTATTAGCATATTTTACAATTCATAGTGGGAAAGATCCAAATATAAACAATTATGAATCAGAAAATGAAGGCAGTTTTGATGCAACAACTAATAATCTGATCCAGGCTACACCAAGAATGCCATTGTCATTCATCGTCAATCAAGAACCGCGTGCGCATAAAAAGACCATGAGCTGCAAGCCACTTTGTGGGTCAAGTCTGCAAGTGAATCAAAGCCACAACTGACAACTACACATTGTTTTCAGAGCAGCCTATTCAATGGAGATTTGTTCAAGCTACTGTTGCTAGTTTCTATAACTAGTTTTATGCCTCCAGCCTTCATTCCACTTTACTAGGGCTGGAAAAAATGCACTCCCCTAACTCAGGGCCGGCTCCACCCTTGAGGCGAGTGAGGTGGCCGCCTCACGCCCCCGGCGTTCTTGCGATTTTAAGGGCCGCCAAATTTTTAATTCCCTTGTAAATATAGAGGCACGTATTTTACGCGTAAAAGAAAAATATTGTTATTAGGAGCCCCAAAAATAATTATTTGAGCCTTTAAAATATTTCTAAAAAATTATTTGTGTTTAGGCTTGAAGACTTGAATTGAATTTGAGAGTTGAAATTTGGGTGATTTAAAACAAATTTATATATTTTGCATATTTTGCTATCAATAATGTCCAAATTTTTTGTATACATGTTTTTTTAGTATTAATAGGGGCCCCATTTCGAGAGTTCGCCTCGGACCCCCGGAAACTCGGGGCCAGCCCTGCCCTAACTCAGACGTCATTAACAACAGGGTGCCACATGCGTGCCAGTTATCCTCTAAAAGTTCTCAGTCTCATGCTATCTCTGCGAAACTTAGATTTTTAATACTGGTAAGGATTTTTTCTGCTAAGTCAGGGTTAGCACTGGTAACGGGTCGGGTCGGGTAGCTCAATACCCGGACCCGGACCCGATTATTGACGGGTCCAAATACTGGACCCTGACTCACACCCATGAAATTCGGGTCCGGGTCCGGGTCCGGTTCCCCACAAGAAATGTTACACGTTTGCTTTCGGGTCCGGGTCCGGATCCTATTTCTAATCACGGGTCCGGTTCGGTTCCGGGTCTTTAAAGCACAATAATAAGTGAGTGCTGTGCAAAGAAACAATGATGATCAATAGTGGACGTTAAGAAGACTCTGCCTCTGCAAATGTGGTCTATAACTCTGTCAACAACAGCCTCCAACCTAGGCAAAGTATTACCATACCGCGGCTAAACCTATTAAATAAACTTGTTTGTATATCATTAAACTTAAAACCTAGCTAAATCATAAAAGTGATCAATGGGTCCTCTTTCTAGATGCATAAGAGTAAGCCATTAACCAGACACCCGTAATTGATTGTCAAAAAGACTAATACATACATGTATCGTAAACTGATACACACTGCAGAAATACAACAACAAATGCAGATATAAACTAGTGTGATATTTAGCCCCTGATACAGGGTAAGTATCAAATTGAAACCCAGGTCACATTTTAACAATCATCAAATCACTTCAAATAGAAAGCATTAGTATACAAATATACAAATGCATTATCTAAAAGTTTTGAAGCAGTTCTATTATCTCAAAATTGGATGAAAATCATGCTTTTAACTATAGAACCACAGTTCAAAGGCACAAAAGAATCATAATCATCATTTAAGTGTTTCTCTAAGTTATGTATGAAAACAAAATGAGCTCAGGTTTGGAACAGTAAATGATATCAGGCTTTGGAGAATGAAAGACACAAGATATGAAAGGATTTGATGAAGTTCTAAAATGCCATACCTGCACATATACAAAAACAACGTTGTGTACTATAAATGCTAAAAGGTTTGTTCAGTTTTCAGATAAGAACTAAAGATACAGCTAATAAGATAATCTGAAATGAAAATAGGGTTCTGGATATTTTCTGACAGCAAGAAGAGAAAGAAGTGAGTTTCGACTCACGGTTCGAGAGATACGGGCGTGTATCGCTTTTGGTTGTAAAAAACACAAATAAAGCGATACACGGCCGTATCTCTCGAACCGTGAGTAGACACTCACTTCTACAAGTTGGGATGGCTTGTGCAAGGTGAATTCAAGCAATCTGAAAAGTTTTATAAATTTTGGAAGCCATTTTGCGATTTTCTCACGTTCTCGCATTAGAAGTAATTAAACTTAGAAAAGTTTTATTGCGTTTAGACTAAAAAACTGCCCAAACGGGTTCCAAAAAATACGAAACTTTATGATTATATTGGTCTCACCTAGCACAAGCTACCTCAACTTGTAGAAGTGAGTTTTGATTCACGGTTCGAGAGATACGTGCGTGTATCGCTTTTGATTGTAAAAAACCCAAATAAAGCGATGCACTGCCATCTCTCTCGAACCGTGAGTCGAAACTCACTTCTACAAGTTGGGATGGCCTGTGGTCGGTGAATTCAACCAATTTACAAAGTTTTATAAATTTTGGATGCCATTTGTGTGATTTTCCCACGTTCTTCGCGTAAGAAGTAAATAAATTTAGAACTTTTTTAGTACGTTTAGACTAGAAAATCCACCAAACGGGTTCCAAAATATAAGAAAACTTTTCGAGTAGGTTGGTATCACCTAGCACAAGTCATCCCAACTTGTAGAAGTGACTTTTGACTCACGGTTGGAGAGATACGGGCCTGTATCGGTTTAGGCTGTAAAAAAACTCAAATAAAGCGATACATGGTCGTATCTCTCGTACCATGAGTCGAAACTCACTTCTACAAGTTGGGGTGCCTTGTGGTAGGCGAATCCAAGCAAGGTGGAAAATTTTATAAATTTTAGATACCGTTTGTGCGGTTTTCTTACGTTCCTCGCATAAGAAGTAAATAAAGTAGGAATTTTTATAGTGCGTTTATACTAAAAAACCCTCCAAACGGCTTTCCAAAAATACAAAACTTTGTGAGTGGGTTGCTCTCACCTAGCACAAGCAAACCCCAACTTGTAGAAGTGAGTTTCCACTCACGGTTCGAGAGATACGACTGTGTATCGCTTTATTTGTGTTTTTTACAACCAAAAGTGATACACGCCCGCATCTCTCGAACCGTCAGTTAAAACTCACTTCTACAAGTTGTAATGGCTTGTGCTACGTGCGACCATCCTAGTCCCAAAGTTTCATATTTTTTGAAGGTTGATTGAGGGGTTTTCTAATCTAACCGCTCTAAACGCTTTCTAAGTCATTTACTTCTAATGCGAGTAACATGAGAAAACCGCACAAACGACATCCAAAATATATAAAACTGTGCAACTTGCTTGAATTCACCTAGCACAAGCAACCCCAACTTGTAAAAGTGAGTTTCGACTCACGGCTGGAGAGATACGGCCGTATATCACTTTATTTGGGTTCTTTTCTAGCGAAAGCGACGCAAGCCCGTATCTCTCAAACCGTGAGTCAAAACGAACCTCTACATGTTAGGGTTGCTTGAGCTACGTGATACCATCCTAGTTGGAAAATTTCGTATTTTTTGGAGGTCGTTTGAAGGATTTTATAGCATAACCACACTAAACGCTTTTTAAGGCATTTACTTCTAATGCGAGAAACGTGAGAAAACCACACAAACAGCATCCAAAATTTATAAAACTTTGCAACTTGCTTGAATTACCCTAGCACAAGCAACCCCAACTTGTAGAAGTGAGTTTCGACATACGGTTGGAGAGATACGGCCGTATATCGCTTTGTTTGGGTTCTTTTCAAGCGAAAGCGATGCATGCCCGTATCTCTCAAACTGTGAGTCAAAACTAACCTCTACAAGTTGGGGTTGCTTGAGCTACGTGAGGCCATTTTAGTCGCAAAATTTCGTATTTTTTATAGGTCATTTGAAGGGTTTTCTATTATAAACGCACTAAACGCTTTCTAAGTCATTTATTTCTAATGCGAGGAACGTGAGAAAACCGCAAAAACGGCATCGAAAATTTATAAAGCTTTGCAACTTGCTTGAATTCACCTAGCACAAGCCACCCCAACTTGTAGAAGTTTCGTCTCGCGGTTTGCGAGATACGGCCGCGTACTGCTTTATACGGTTGTGTCACGAGTTTCCTGTATGTGGATCTCGGGGCGTTACAAAGTGGTTTCAGAGCTTGCTTCAAAGAGTAGTACTAACATAGCAAGAAATTGGACTTGGGGCTCCCTCTAGAGTCGGGTTTAGTTTAGATTATGGAATAATCGTAAGTCATAGGGTTGCATTTTTCAACTAATGATTATGATTTCTTCCTATATCTGAACTAATTCCCGTATTTTGCTCCATGCTGAATGGTTGATAATGGTATACCGATCCTGGATGGCTTCTTAGAAGAGGAAGTAGAACCTGAGGAAGAAGAATCTGAAGAAGAAGAGTCTATGGAAATCAAGACACCTCTCACCCCACCACCTATAGGTTCTCTCGATTAACCAATTAGTTTAGAGCAGCTCGTTTTCCAGGCTATACCACGACGAAGCAACTCATCGACTGTGTCGCAGAGTAGGACCCGGACTAGAATTGCTGCATTGTGGCATCATCATATGTATATGCATAAGTGGAAAACAAGCTAGTTCGAAGAAGAAGTGTATGAAATCAAGAAGCAGCTCCTCTTCGACAGGAACTAACCAAACTTAGAAAATCCAAAATTAAGGCGTCCCAAAAACTGCACCGGCTAAAGATCAAATATCGCTGTAAAATACTACGCCTTGAAGAGAAACACGAAAAATTGTAGAATCAGGTGGCCCAGCTGCAGGCACAACTGGGGCAGCGTCAGAGAGGAACAGGTCCCGTTGAGAATGGTCGGTACGAGTAGAATCAAGATGAATGCTTTGTGAAAGTTTTGTGTTTTGTAAAAGCCGAAATGTTTTGTGTTTAGTAAATATTTTGAGTGTTGTAAAAATCTACTTATAGATGTTATGGATATGAATGAAAATTTAATGACATGTATTGTCTTAATACTCGTGTAATATATATATATATATATATATATACATATATATATATATATATATACATATATATATATATATATATATATAAAGAGAGGCATCTTCGGTTGCAAACGGGTCTATGTGTGCACAGACCCGTGCGAACGTTGATCTGGTTTGATCCAACGACCCATATATTTTTTTTATAAATTTTAGCCTTAACCCGTCGTTGCCAAGGACGGGTTAAGGCAAAGTTCGAATTTTAGATATGTATACAGTTCTTCTTCCTCCTTGATCTCTCCCCACTCTCTATTTCGTTTTTTGGCCGAAAGCAAACCCAAGAACCCCAACCCTATTCCAAACTCCTCCGTTTGCTCCAACTCCTCCATTTGCGGCTTCCTTTGCTCCTCTTTCATTCTCATACAATCTCTTTTTCCCAATATCTACCGGGAAAGCAAATCAAAACCCAGTTCGGCCACAAATCGAACTATTGACTAAATTCGCAGTTATTTTGTAATGTATTGACTAATTCTTTGCCTTATTAGTTTTAATTGTGTTGATTTTTCAATTTTTCCATAGTAGATTATTTAGAAAGTGCCCAAAAAATTCTTTGCCTAAGTAATTTGTAGATGTAAAATTGTGAAGACTTTTAATATATTCAAGTGCCCTAAAAATTCGTTGTCTTAGTAATTTGTAGATGTAGAATTTGGAAGACTTTTAATAAATTCCAGTCCCCAAAAAATTCTACATTTAGAATTAATATATTTAAGTGCCCAATGACTTTAAAATTTTGTAAATGTCGAAATGTTTGTCTTACAAATTTAGTTTTGTCTGTGTTGGTTTTTCACGCTCGATTTATACGAAAATAATTATAAATGTTTTAGTGCGGTTACAATAGAAAATCTTGCATACGGCATCCAAAAAATACGAAACTTTGCGAATAGATTGGTCTCACGCAGCACACGCCACCATAACTTGTAGAAGTGGGTTTCGATTCACGGTTCGAGATATACGGCCGTGTATCATTTTTTGTTTTAAAAAAACCAAATAAAGCGGTATATGGTTGTATCTCGCAAACCATGAGTCGAAACTCACTTCTACAAGTTGGGGTGGCATGCGCTACGTGAATTCAACATAGTTGCAAAGTTTTATAAATTTTGAATGTCATTTGTGCTGTTTTGTCACATTCCTCACATGAAGAAGTAATTGACTACCATCCAAACGAACTTCAAAAAATACGAAATTTTGCTAGCAGGTTAGACTCACGCAGCACAAACCACCCCAACTTGTAGAAGTGAGTTTCGACTAACTTGTAGAAGTGAGTTTCGACTAAAGGCAAAGCTCGAATTTTAGATCTGTATATAGTTCTTCTTCCTCCTTGATCTATCCCCACTCTCTATTTCGTTTTTTGGCCGAAACCAAACCCAAGAACCCCAACCCCATTCCAAACACCTCCGTTTGCTACAACTCCTCCATTTGCGGCTTCTTTTGCTCCTCTTTCATTCTCATACAATCTCTCTCTCCCAATATCTACCTCGAAAGCAAATCAAAACCCAGTTCGGCCAGAAATCGAACTATTGGCTAAATTCGGAGTTATTTTGTAAGGTGTTGACTAATTCTTTGCTTTATTAGTTTTAATTGTGTTGATTTTTCAATTTTTCCATAGTAGATTATTTACAAAGTGCCCAAAAAATTCTTTGCCCAAGTAATTTGTAGATGTAAAATTGTGAAGACTTTTAATATATTCAAGTGCCCCAAAAATTCGTTGTCTTAGTAATTTCTAGATGTAGAATTTGGAAGACATTTAATATATTCAAGTCCCCAAAAAAATCTACATTTAGGATTAATATATTTAAGTGCCCAAAGACTTTAAAATTTTGTAAATGTAGAAATGTTTGTCGTACTAATTTAGTTTTATCTGTGCTGATTTTTCACGCTCGATTTATACGAAAATAATTACAAATGTTTTAGTGCGGTTACAATAGAAAATCTTGCAGACGGCCTCCAAAAATGACGAAACTTTGCAAGTATGTTGGTCTCACGCAGCACAAGCCACCATAACTTGTAGAAGTGGGTTTCGATTCACGGTTCGAGATATACGGCCGTGTATCGTTTTTTGTTTTAAAAAAACCAAATAAAGCGGTACATGGTTGTATCTCGCAAACCATTAGTCGAAACTAACTTCTACAAGTTGGGGTGCCTTGCGCTCCGTGAATTCAACATAGTTGCAAAGTTTTACAAATTTTGAATGTCATTTGTGCTGTTTTGTCACGTTCCTCGCATGAAGAAGTAATTGACTACCATCCAAACGAACTTCAAAAAATACGAAATTTTAATAGTAGGTTAGAATCACGCAGCACAAACCACCCCAACTTGTAGAAGTGAGTTTAGACTAACGGCTCGAGAGATACGGTCGTGTGTCTCTTTTGGTTTAAAAAAACCAAATAAAGCGGTACACGGCCGTATCTCGTAAACCGTGAGTCGAAACTTACTTCTACAAATTTGGGTGGCTCAAAGTTTTATAAATTTTGGATGCCATTTGTGCGGTTTTCTCACGTTCCTCGCATTAGAAGTAAATGCCTTAGAAAGCATTTAGTGCGGTTATACTAAAAAGTCCTTCAAACGACCTCCAAAAAATATAAAATTTTGCGACTAGGATGGTCTCACGTAGCTCAAGCAACCCCAACCTGTATAGGTTAATTTCGACTCACGGTTTGCGAGATACGGTCATGCATCGCTTTCGCTTGAAAAGAACCCAAATAAAGTGATATACAGCCGTATCACTCCAACCGTAAGTCGAAACTCACTTCTACAAGTTGGAGTGGCTTGTGCTAGCTGAATTCAAGCAAACTGCAAAATTTTATAAATTTTGGATGCCGTTTGTGCGGTTTTCTCACGTTTCTAAGGCATTAGAAGTAAATGCCTTAGAAAGCGTTTAGTGCAGTTATACTAGAAAATCCTTCAAACGACCTCCAAAAAATACGAAACTTTGCGACTAGGATGGTCTCACGTAGCTCAAGCAACCCCAACTTGTAAAGGTTAGTTTCGGGTCACGGTTTGAAAGATACGGGCATGCATCGCTTTCGCTTGAAAAGAACACAAATAAAGCGATATACGGCTGCATCTCTCCAACCGCGAGTCGAAACTCACTTCTACAAGTTGGGATTGTTTGTGCTAGGTAAATTCAAGCAATTTGCAAAGATTTATAAATTTTGGATGCCGTTTGTGCGGTTTTCTCACGTTACTCGGATTACAAGTAAATGACTTATAAAGCGTTTAGAGCGGTTAGACTAGAAAACCCTTCAAACAATCTCCAAAAAATCCGAAACTTTGCGACTAGGATGGTCTCACGTAGCACAAACCACTCCAACTTGTAGAAGTGAGTTTTGACTCAGGGTTCGAGAGATACGGGTGTGTATCGCTTTTGGTTGTAAAAAACACAAATGAAGCGATACACGCCCGTATTTCTCGAACCGTGAGTAGACACTCACTTCTACAAGTTGGGATGGCTTGTGCTAAGTGAATTCAAGCAATCTGAAAGTTTTATAAATTTTGGATGTTGTTTTGCGATTTTCTCACGTTCTCGCATTAGAAGTAATTAAACTTAGAAAATTTTTATTGCGTTTAGACTAAAAAACTGCCCAAACGGGTTCCAAAAAATACGAAACTTTATGATTATATTGGTCTCACCTAACACAAGCCACCTCAAATTGTAGAAGTGGGTTTCGATTCACGGTACGAGAGATACGTGCGTGTCGCTTTTGATTGTAAAAAACCCAAATAAAGCGATGCACTGCCATCTCTCTCGAACCGTGAGTCGAATGCGTTTAGACTAGAAAATCCACCAAACGGGTTCCAAAATATAAGAAAACTTTTCGAGTAGGTTGGTCTCACCTAGCACAAGCCATCCCAACTTGTAGAAGTGACTTTTGACTCACGGTTGAAGAGATACGGTCCTGTATCGGTTTAGGTTGTAAAAAAACTCAAATAAAGCGATACATGGCCGTATCTCTCGTACCAAGAGTCGAAACTCACTTCTACAAGTTGGGGTGCCTTGTGGTAGGCGAATCCAAGCAAGGTGGAAAATTTTATAAATTTTAGATACCGTTTGTGCGGTTTTCTTACGTTCCTCGCATAAGAAGTAAATAAAGTAGGATTTTTTTAGTGCGTTTATACTAGAAAACCCTCCAAACGGCATTCCAAAAATACAAAACTTTGTGAGTAGGTTGCTCTCACCTAGCACAAGCAAACCCCAACTTGTAGAAGTGCGTTTCCACTCACGGTTCGAGAGATACGACAATGTATCGCTTTATTTGTGTTTTTTACAACCAAAAGCGATACACGCCCGTATCTCTCGAACCGTGAGTTAAAACTCACTTCTACAAGTTGGGATGGCTTGTGCTATGTGCGACCACCCTAGTCCCAAAATATCGTATTTTTTGGAGGTTGTTTGAGGGGTTTTCTAGTCTAACCGCTCTAAACGCTTTGAAGTCATTTACTTCTAATGCGAGTAACATGAGAAAACCGCACAAACGACATCCAAAATTGATAAAACTGTGCAACTTGCTTGAATTCACCTAGCACAAGCAGCCCCAACTTGTAAAAGTGAGTTTCGACTCACGGTTAGAGAGATACGGCCGTATATCACTTTATTTGGGTTCTTTTCTAGCGAAAGCGATGCAAGCCCGTATCTCTCAAACCGTGAGTCAAAACGAACCTCTACATGTTGGGGTTGCTTGAGCTACGTGATACCATCCTAGGTAGAAAATTTCGTATTTTTTGGAGGTCGTTTGAAGGATTTTATAGTATAACCGCACTAAACGCTTTTTAAGGCACTTACTTCTAATGCGAGAAACGTGAGAAAACCTCACAAACAGCATTCAAAATTTATAAAACTTTGCAACTTGCTTGAATTCACCTAGCACAAGCAACCCCAACTTGTAGAAGTGAGTTTCGACATACGGTTGGAGAGATACGGCCGTATATCGCTTTGTTTGGGTTCTTTTCAAGCGAAAGCGACGCATGCCAATATCTCTCAAACTGTGAGTTGAAACTAACCTCTACAAGTTGGGGTTGCTTGAGCTACGTGAGGCCATTTTAGTCGCAAAATTTCGTATTTTTTGGAGGTCGTTTGAAGGGTTTTCTATTATAACCGCACTAAACGCTTTCTATGTCATTTATTTCTAATGCGAGGACCGTGAGAAAACCGCAAAAACGGCATCAAAAATTTATAAAGGTTTGCAACTTGCTTGAATTCACCTAGCACAAGCCACCCCAACTTGTAGAAGTTTCGACTCACGGTTTGCGAGAGATACGGCCGCGTACCGCTTTATAAGGTTGTGTCACGAGTTTCCTGTATGTGGATCTCGGGGCGTTACAAAGTTGTTTCAGAGCTTGCTTCAAAGAGTAGTACTAACATAGCAAGAAATTGGACTTGGTGCTCCCTCTAGAGTCGGGTTTAGTTTAGATTATGGAATAATCGAAAGTCATAGGGTTGCATTTTTCAACTTGTGATTATGATTCTTCCTATATCTAAACTAATTCCCGTATTTTGCTCCAAGCAGGATGGTTGATAATGGTATACCGATCCTTGATGGCTTCTTAGAAGAAGAAGAGCCTATGGAAATCAAGACACCTCTCACCCCACCGCCTACAGGTTCTCCCGACTAACCAATTAGTTTAGAGCAGCTCGTTTTCCAGGCTATACCACGACGAAGCAACTCATTGACTGTGTCGCAGAGTAGGACCCGGAATAGAATTGCTGCATTGTGGTATCATATGAATATGCATAAGTGGAAAACAAGCCAGCTCGAAGAAGAAGTGTATGAAATCAAGAAGCAGCTCCTCTTCGACAGGAATTAAGCAAACTTAGAAAATCCAAAATTAAGGCGTCCCAAAAACTGCACCTACTAAAGATCAAATATCGCTTTAAAATACAATGCCTTGAAGAGAAACACGAAAAATTGTGGAATCAGGTTGCCCAGCTGCAGCCACAACTGGGGCAGCGTCAGAGAGGAACAGGTCCTATTGAGAATGGTCGGTACGAGTAGAATCAAGATGAATGCTTTGTGAAAGTTGTGTTTTTTGTAAAAGCCAAAATGTTTTGTGTTTAGTAAATATTTTGAGTGTTGTAAAAACCTACTTATAGATGTTATGGATATGAATGAAAATCTAATGACATGTATTGTCTTAATACTCGTGTAATATATATATATATATATATATATATATATATATATATATATATAGAGGCATCTTCGGTTGCAAATGGGTCTATGTGCACAGACCCGTGCGAACGTTGATCTGGTTTGATCCAACGGCCCATTTATTTTTTTTATAAATCTTAGCCTTAACCCGTCGTTACCAAGGACAGGTTAAGGCAAAGTTCGAATTTTAGATCTGTATACAGTTCTTCCTCCTTGATCTCTTCCCACTCCCTATTTCGTTTTTTGGCCGAAAGCAAACCCAAGAACCCCAACCCTATTCCAAACTCCTCCGTTTGCTCCAACTCCTCCATTTGCGGCTTCCTTTGCTCCTCTTTCATTCTCATACAATCTCTCTTTCCCAATATCTACCTCGAAAGCAAATCAAAACCCAGTTCGGCCACAAATCGAACTATTGGCTAAATTCGGAGTTATTTTGTAATGTATTGACTAATTCTTGCCTTATTAGTTTTAATTGTGTCGATTTTTCAATTTTTCCATAGTAGATTATTTAGAAAGTGCCCAAAAAATTCTTTGCCCAAGTAATTTGAAGATGTAAAATTGTGAAGACTTCTAATATATTCAAGTGCCCTAAAAATTCGTTGTCTTAGTAATTTGTAGAGGTAGAATTTGGAAGACTTTTAATAAATTCCAGTCCCCAAAAAAATCTACATTTAGGATTAATATATTTAAGTACCCAAAGACTTTAAAATTTTGTAAATGTAGAAATGTTTGTCTTACTAATTTAGTTTTATATGTGCTGATTTTTCACGCTCGATTTGTACGAAAATAATTATAAATGTTTTAGTGCGGTTACAATATAAAATCTTGCAGACGGCCTCCAAAAAATACGAAACTTTGCGGGTATGTTGGTCTCACGCAGCACAAGCCACCATAACTTGTAGAAGTGGGTTTCGATTCACGGTTCGAGATAGACGGCCGTGTATCGTTTTTTGTTTTAAAAAAATCAAATAAAGCGGTACAAGGTTGTATCTCGCAAACCATGAGTCGAAACTCACTTCTACAAGTTGGGGTGGCATGCGCTACGTGAATTCAACATAGTTGCAAAGTTTTATAAATTTTGAATGTCATTTGTGCGGTTTTGTCACGTTCCTCGCATGAAGAAGTAATTGACTACCATCCAAACGAACTTCAAAAAATACGAAATTTTGCTAGTAGGTTAGACTCACGCAGCACAAACCACCCAAACTTGTAGAAGTGAGTTTCGACCAACGGCTCGAGAGATACGGCCGTGTGTCGCTTTCGGTTTAAAAAAAAACAAATAAAGCAGTACACGGCCGTATCTCGCAAACCGTGAGTCGAAACTTACTTCTACAAATTTGGGTGGCTCCAAGTAATAAATTTTGGATGCCGTCTGTCGGGTTTTCTCACGTTCCTCGCATTAGAAGTAAATGCCTTAGAAAGCATTTAGTGCGGTTATACTAGAAAGTCCTTCAAACGACCTCCAAACAATATAAAATTTTGCGACCAGGATGATCTCACGTAGCTCAAACAACCCCAACTTGTAGAGGTTAATTTCGACTCACGGTTTGAGAGATACGGTCATGCATCGCTTTCGCTTGAAAAGAACCCAAATAAAGTTATATACAGCCGTATCTCTCCAACCGTGAGTCGACACTCACTTCTACAGCTGGAATGACTTGTGCTAGGCGAATTCAAGTAAGTTGTAAAGTTTTATAAATTTTGGATGCCGTTTGTGCGGTTTTCTCACGTTTATAAGGCATTAGAAGTAAATGCCTGAGAAAGCGTTTAGTGCGGTTATACTAGAAAATCCTTCAAACGACATCCAAAAAATACAAAACTTTGCGACTAGGATGGTCTCACGTAGCTTAAGCAACCCCAACTTGTAAAGGTTAGTTTCGGATCACGGTTTGAGAGATACGGGCATGCATCGCTTTCGCTTGAAAAGAACACAAATAAAGCGATATACGGCTGTATCTCTCCAACCGCGAGTCCAAACTCACTTCTACAAGTTGGGGTTGCTTGTTCTAGGTGAATTCAAGCAAGTTGCTAAGTTTTATAAATTTTGGATGCCGTTTGTTCGGTTTTCTCACATTACTCGCATTAGAAGTAAATGACTTATAAAGCGTTCAGAGCGGTTAGACTAGAAAATCCTTCAAGCAATCCCTAAAAAATACGAAACTTTGCGACTAGGATGGTCTCATGTAGCACAAGCCATTCCAACTTGTAGAAGTGAGTTTCGACTCACGGTTCGAGGGATACGGGCGTGTATCGCTTTTGGTGGTAAAAAACACAAATAAAGCGATACACGGCCGTATCTCTCGAACCGTGAGTAGACACTCACTTCAACAAGTTGGGATGGCTTGTGCTAAGTGAATTCAAGCAATCTGAATAGTTTTATAAATTTTGGATGCCGTTTTGCGATTTTCTCACGTTCTCGCATTAAAAGTAATTAAACTTAGAAAAAATTTAGTGCGTTTAGACTAAAAAACTCCCCAAACGGGTTCAAAAAAATATAAAACTTTACGAGTATGTTGATCTCACCTAGCACAAGCCACCTCAACTTGTACAAGTGAATTTCGATTCATGGTTCGAGAGATACGTGCGTGTATCGCTTTTGTTCGTAAAAAACCCAAATCAAGCGATCCATGGCCATATCTCTCGAACCATGAGTCGAAACTCACTTCTACAAGTTGGGATGGCATGTGGTCGGTGAATTCAACCAATTTACAAAGTTTTATAAATTTTGGATGCCATTTGTGATTTTCTCACGTTCTTCGCATAAGAAGTAAATAAAATTACAACTTTTTTAGTGCGTTTAGACTAGAAAATCCACCAAACGGGTTCCAAAATATAAGGAAACTTTCCAAGTAGGTTGGCCTCACCTAGCACAAGCCATCCCAACTTGTAGAAGTGACTTTTTACTCACGGTTGGAGAGATACAGGCCTGTATCGATTTAGGTTGTAAAAAAACTAAAATAAAGCGATACATGGTCGTATCTCTCGTACCATGAGTCGAAACTCACTTCTACAAGTTAGGGTGCCTTGTGGTAGGCGAATCCAAGCAAGGTAGAAAATTTTATAAATTTTAGATACCGTTTCTGCGGTTTTCTTACGTTCCTCGCATAAGAAGTAAACAAAGTAGGAATGACTTGTGCTAGAAAACCCTCCAAACGGCTTTCCAAAAATACAAAACTTTGTGAGTATGTTGCTCTCACCTAGCACAAGCAAACCCCAACTTGTAGAAGTGCGTTTCCACTCACGGTTCGAGAGATACGACTGTGTATCGCTTTATTTGTGTTTTTTACAACTAAAAGCGATACACGCCCGTATCTCTCGAACCGCGAGTCGAAACTCACTTCTACAAGTTGGGATGGCTTGTGCAACGTGCCACCATCCTAGTCTCAAAGTTTCATATTTTTTGGAGGTTGTTTGAGGGGTTTTCTACTCTAACCGCTCTCAACGATTTATAAGTCATTTACTTCTAACGCGAGTAACGTGAGAAAACCACATAAACGGCATCCAAAATTTATAAAACTTTGCAACTTGCTTGAATTCACCTAGGACAAGCAACCCCAACTTGTAGAAGTGAGTTTCGACTCACGGTTGGAGAGATACAGCCGTATATCGCTTTATTTGTGTTCTTTTCAAGCGAAAGCGATGCATGCTCGTATCTCTCAAACCGTGATCCGAAACTAACCTTTACAAGTTGGGGTTGCTTGAGCTACGTGAGACCATCCTAGTCGCAAAGTTTCGTATTTTTTGGAGGTCGTTTGAAGGATTTTCTAGTATAACTTCACTAAACGCTTTCTAAGGCATTTACTTCTAATGCCTTAGAAACGTGAGAAAACCGCACAAACGGCATCCAAAATTTATAAAACTTTGCAGCTTGCTTGAATTCACCTAGCACAAGTCATTCCAACTTGTAGAAGTGAGTTTCGACTCACGGTTGGAATGACACGGCTGTATATCACTTTATTTGGGTTCTTTTCATGCGAAAGCGATGCATGGCCGTATCTCTCAAACCGTGAGTCAAAACGAACCACTACATGTTGGGGTTGCTTGAGCTACGTGAGAACATCCTAGTCGCAAAATTTTATATTTTTTGGAGGTCGTTTGAAGGACTTTTTAGTATAACCGCACTAAATGCTGTCTAAGGCATTTACTTCTAATGCGAAGACCGTGAGAAAACCGCGCAAAAGGCATCCAAAATTTAGAAAACTTTGAGCCACGCAAATTTGTAGAAGTAAGTTTCGACTCACGAATGGCGAGATACGGCCGTGTACCTCTTTATTTGGTTTTTTTAAACCAAAAGCGACACACGGCCGTATCTCTCGAGCCGTTAGTCGAAACTCACTTCTACAAGTTGGGGTGGTTTGTGCTGTGTGAGTCTAACCTACTAGCAAAATTTCGTATTTTTTGAAGTTCGTTTGGATGGTAGTCAATTACTTCTTCATGCGAGGAACGTGACAAAACCGCACAAATGACATTCAAAATTTATAAAACTTTGCAACTATGTTGAATTCACGTAGCGCAAGCCACCCCAACTTGTAGAAGTGAGTTTCGACTCATGGTTTGCGAGATACAACCATGTACCGCTTTATTTGGTTTTTTTAAAACAAAAAACAATACACGGCCGTATATCTCGAACCGTGAATCGAACCCACTTCTACAAGTTATGGTGACTTGTGCTGCGTGAGACCAACATACTTGCAAAGTTTCGTCATTTTTGGAGGCCGTCTGCAAGATTTTCTATTGTAACCGCACTAAAACATTTATAATTATTTTCGTATAAATCGAGCGTGAAAAATCAGCACAGATAAAACTAAATTAGTACGACAAACATTTCTACATTTACAAAATTTTAAAGTCTTTGGACACTTAAATATATTAATCCTAAATGTAGATTTTTTTGGGGACTTGAATATATTAAAAGTCTTCCAAATTCTACATCTAAAAATTACCAAGACAACGAATTTTTGGGGCACTTGAATATATTAAAAGTCTTTACAATTTTACATCTACAAATTACTTGGGCAAAGAATTTTTTGGGCACTTTGTAAATAATCTACTATGGAAAAATAGAAAAATCAACACAATTAAAACTATTAAAGCAAAGAATTAGTCAACACCTTACAAAATAACTCCGAATTTAGCCAATAGTTCGATTTCTGGCCGAACTGGGTTTTGATTTGCTTTCGAGGTAGATATTGGGAGAGAGAGATTGTATGAGAATGAAAGAGGAGCAAAAGAAGCCGCAAATGGAGGAGTTGTAGCAAACGGAGGTGTTTGGAATGGGGTTGGGGTTCTTGGGTTTGGTTTCGGCCAAAAAACGAAATAGAGAGTGGGGATAGATCAAGGAGGAAGAAAAACTATATACAGATCTAAAATTCGAGCTTTGCCTTAACCCGTCCTTGGCAACGACGGGTTAAGGCTAAAATTTATAAAAAAATATATGGGCCGTTGGATCAAACCAGATCAACGTTCGCACGGGTCTGTGCACACATAGACCGGTTTGCAACGGAAAATGCCTCTCTCCCTATATATATAAATATATATATATATATATATATGTATATATATATATATATTACACGAGTATTAAGACAATACATGTCATTAAATTTTCATTCATATCCATAACATCTATAAGTAGATTTTTACAACACTCAAAATATTTACTAAACACAAAACATTTCGGCTTTTACAAAACACAAAACTTTCACAAAGCATTCATCTTGATTCTACTCGTACCAACCATTCTCAACGGGACCTGTTCCTCTCTGACGCTGCCCCAGTTGTGCCTGCAGCTGGGCCACCTGATTCTACAATTTTTCGTGTTTCTCTTTAAGGCGTAGTATTTTACAGCGATATTTGATCTTTAGCCGGTGCAGTTTTTGGGACGCCTTAATTTTGGATTTTCTAAGTTTGGTTAGTTCCTGTCGAAGATGAGCTGCTTCTTGATTTCATACACTTCTTCTTCGAACTAGCTTGTTTTCCACTTATGCATATACATATGATGATGCCACAATGCAGCAATTCTAGTCCGGGTCCTACTCTGCGACACAGTCGATGAGTTGCTTCGTCGTGGTATAGCCTGGAAAACGAGCTGCTCTAAACTAATTGGTTAATCGAGAGAACCTATAGGTGGTGGGGTGAGAGGTGTCTTGATTTCCATAGACTCTTCTTCTTCTTCAGATTCTTCTTCCTCAGGTTCTACTTCCTCTTCTAAGAAGCCATCCAGGATCGGTATACCATTATCAACCATTCAGCATGGAGCAAAATACGGGAATTAGTTCAGATATAGGAAGAAATCATAATCATTAGTTGAAAAATGCAACCCTATGACTTACGATTATTCCATAATCTAAACTAAACCCGACTCTAGAGGGAGCCCCAAGTCCAATTTCTTGCTATGTTAGTACTACTCTTTGAAGCAAGCTCTGAAACCACTTTGTAACGCCCCGAGATCCACATACAGGAAACTCGTGACACAACCGTATAAAGCGGTACGCGGCCGTATCTCGCAAACCGCGAGACGAAACTTCTACAAGTTGGGGTGGCTTGTGCTAGGTGAATTCAAGCAAGTTGCAAAGCTTTAAAAATTTTCGATGCCGTTTTTGCGGTTTTCTCACGTTCCTCGCATTAGAAATAAATGACTTAGAAAGCGTTTAGTGCGTTTATAATAGAAAATCCTTCAAATGACCTATAAAAAATACGAAATTTTGCGACTAAAATGGCCTCACGTAGCTCAAGCAACCCCAACTTGTAGAGGTTAGTTTTGACTCACAGTTTGAGAGATACGGGCATGCATCGCTTTCGCTTGAAAAGAACCCAAACAAAGCGATATACGGCCGTATCTCTCCAACCGTATGTCGAAACTCACTTCTACAAGTTGGGGTTGCTTGTGCTAGGGTAATTCAAGCAAGTTGCAAAGTTTTATAAATTTTGGATGTTGTTTGTGAGGTTTTCTCACGTTCCTCCCATTAGAAGTAGATGCCTTAAAAAACGATTAGTGCGGTTATACTAGAAAATCCTTCAAACGACCTACAAAAAATACGAAATTTTGCAACTAGGATGGTATCACGTAGCTCAAGCAACCCCAACTTGTCGAGGTTCGTTTTGACTCGCGCTTTGATAGATACGGGCTTGCATCGCTTTCGCTAGAAAAGAACCCAAATAAAGCGATATACGGCCGTATCACTCCAACCGTGAGTCGAAACTCACTTCTACATGTTGGGGTTGCTTGTGCTAGGTGATTTCAAGCAAGTTGCACAGTTTTATAAATTTTGGATACCGTTTGTGCGGTTTTCTCACGTTACTCGCATTAGAAGTAAATGACTTAAAAAGCATTCAGAGCGGTTAGACTAGAAAACCCTTCAGGCAATCTCCAAAAAATACGAAACTTTGCGACTAGGATGGTCTCACGTAGCACAAGCCATTCCAACTTGTAGAAGTGAGTTTCGACTCACGGTTCGAGAGATACGGGCGTGTATCGCTTTTGGTTGTAAAAAACACAAATAAAGCGATACACGGCCGTATCTCTCGAACCGTGAGTAGACACTCACTTCTACAAGTTGGGATGGCTTGTGCTAGGTGAATTCAAGCAATCTGAAAAGTTTTATAAATTTTGGATGCCGTTTAGCGATTTTCTCACGTTCTCGCATTAGAATTAATTAAACTTAGAAAAATTTTAGTGCGTTTAGATTAAAAAACTCCCCAAACGGGTTCCAAAAAATACGAAACTTTACTTCTGATCGTCGATCGTGTCGTAGCACGAATTTTGAGATAATCGAACGGCTTGTGTAGCTCGGCAGCATTTTTTCCACATTACGAGCTCGGTAGGTTGATAGCTCGGCAACCGGCACCGACCCCCCAGAAGACGCCCGTGGCGCACCCCTCTTTTTTTTTGTTTCTTTCATTCTTTCTTCTACCACGCTCTGTTCTCTCTTCTTTCCTTCCCGCCCTCTGCCTTTTCTTTTTCTTCTTCGTCTTGTTTCCTTCTTCGTCATCGACTTTACCGCCTCGCCCCCAACCTCTCCACCTCTCCGACTTCGTCTGGCGAGGTCAACGACGAGGGGAATGAAGCTCGACGACGTGGACCTCGAAGGAGGGGGAGCTCGGAGCTTAGGAGAGAGCTTGTTAACGAAGTTTCTACCGAAGTGGGTTTCGATGAAGAGTAGAGCTCGGCGAGAGCACGGTGGAGCTCAACGGTAGGTTCGTCGAGGAAGGAGACTGAGCTCGGCATGGGAGAAGAGCTCGTCGGAGTTTGGCGACGAGGGGGTCGACAGAGGAGCTCGGAGTCAGGCCATGGAAGAGCTTGGTGCTCCATTGCGGAGAGCTCGGCTTCGAAGCTCAATGTTGGAGATGAGCGAGCTCGTCGACGGAGGGAGAGCTCGGCGGCGTGAGGAGCTCGGCGCAGTGGTGAGCTCGTGAAGAGGAGCTTCGACGGGATGTGTCGTGACGAGCTCTTTGGTGGTGAGCTCGTGAAGAGGAGCTTTGACGGGACTTTGATGGAGGGAAGCTCGGAGAAGGGGAACTCGACCTTGGAAGGGGTTGGCGAGCGTTCGAGGTCGAGCTTTGGAGGTTGGCGCTCCCGAAGTTGAGCTCAACGATCTGTTGGGATTCGGAGCTCGACGACGGAAGGAGCTCGGCGAGAGTGAGAGCTCAGTCTTGGGGGTGGGCGAACAAAGACGAGCTCGGTGATGTGCAGCGACGTCGAGCATGGTGTTGGCGAAGGAGTCTTGGTGCAATGAAGATGAGAAGTTTGGGTTTCGTTCTGTTGGTTTTTGGTGCCAAAACGGTTGAAAAAGAGGAAGGGGATGAGACAGGCGTTCGGGTTATTGGGTCCAAACGGGTTTGCACTGTGACTCGGGGGCGGGCACCTCAGTAGATCGGCGTAGCTGTGTTGCGATCCACTTTCCCGGTGCTACAGAGGTCCGATCGGGGCGTGCAACACCTCGTTTCGAAGCTAACTCGGAGGTCTACAAGTTGTCTTCAGAAATGGGTTGAAGAATCACCCTTCTTCATGGTCAAAATAGTCCCGCAACATGTTTGTCTTGGTGAAGTTGAAGTGTGTTTTGGTCTTCAGAGTCTTCGAAAAGGAGCCTCACTCCTAGGGGCGAATTGGAGCAACTCTAGGAGAGAATCGTGATCTCCGAACTCGTTGAGAAGAGGTCCGCCTTGGAGGTGAGCGGAGCAAAGAGCATGGCTCTAGGAGAGAGCCATTTGGGAGACAAGTTTGAGGAGCAACTCTCGGAGAAAGTTGTGAGCTCCGAACTCGTTGAGAAGATGTCTGCTTTGGAGATGAGCAGAGCGAAGTGCTTGGCTCTAGGAGAGAGCAATTTGGGAGACGAGTTTGAGGAGCAAATCTAGAAGAGAGTTGTGAGTTCCGAACTCATCATTTAAGAGGGATTCAACGGTTGTGGGAGCAGTTCCGAATTGCGAACCATTTCTTACCCGCTTATGAGCGAGTAATTTGAAGCGGAATCGAGTCAAGTGTTGGACTCCGAACTCGTCGTTTTAAGAGAGATTCAACGGCTGTCGAAGCAGTTCTAAATGGTGAACCACTTCTTACCCGCTTATGAGCGAGTAACTTGAAGCGAAATCGAGCCAAGTGTTGGACTCCGAACTCGTTGTTTAAGAGAGATTCAACGGTTGTAGGAGCAGTTCCGAATGGCGAACCACTTCTTACTCGCTTATGAGCGAGTAATTTGAAGCGGAATCGAGCCAAGTGTTGAACTCCGAACTCGTTTGAGGGGGTTAACGAGGTGTAGGAGCAATTCCGAATGGTAAGCTACCCCGCCCTTGCTTGTTTGCAAGCGGCTAAAACAACGTTGAACCAAGTGTTGGACTCCAAACTTGTTTTTTGAGCTTAGTATGTTGCGGGAGCAGCCATGTAGGAGAAGCTGGATTCTGAACATTATCTTGAAGAATGTAAGATAATATAGTAATTAATAAGGATAATTGGAGGTGTGAGGAAGATGTTTAAAATATAAGTCAGACCCGCAATGGGGTATTCCTATATGGTTCGACAAATGTATCATAGTGAAGAAAAATTATGAAAAACAATAAATAGCAAAGAATGAATTTGAAAAGGTCAAACCAGATGCAAAGTTTGCAATTTTCGAAAATGTACACAGGAAGTAAGAAACTGGAGAGGTTGTGAAAGACATGCACGAGATCGGTTAGAGAAAGGAGAATTGGTAGAATATGTTAAGAATAAGAATAAAGTAAATAGGAAATAAAGGACAACAAATATAATGAGATCGCATGACCAATAAAATAAGGACAGGTACTAGTTGGGAGTGTACACATCTGTCAAGGGGACACGTGCGACGTCGTCTCATCTGGGACACGTGCAGTACAGTTTCGACTGTTGATTTCTGAGATTTAGTGATATAGATGTTGAAATCTAAGGGAATGGACCCTTATGAGTACGTTAATGTTTTAAGTTATCCATATGAACAATGAGATAGAGTATAACTCTTAGTCTCTGGCGGAGTAGGGAAAGGCCTGCCGATTCGCCCTATGTTCGGATAACTTATGGTACAGTCTGGGTGTGGAGAAAGACCACCGATTTCGACAGGACTGCAGTTGAGCTGAATGATCACCAGCCTGTCGTGAGTGAAGAGAAACCACCGGCTGGCAGAGTGGAGAAAGACCACTGATTCTGATAGATTGGGGTGATCACCGACTTTTGGGAGTGGAGAAAGACCACCGATCCGATGCAGTAGACGAAATAGACCGTATTTACTGCAGCTCTACCAGTCACTAAATAAATGTCAGGAACAGGAAGGAGTACAAGACTAGGTTTGCATCGCGAGGGAGTGAATCCTATGATCTGAAGTACGCTCAAACTTGACGAGGATATATGTAGTATGTGTTGCATATGTTTCCGAATCAAGTATACATTAGAATAAGAGCATTGTGTTCATTCGAATTGTGCATTAGATCCTAGGTCACAATACACCAACACCCCTATTAAATGATTTCCTCATTTATTTCTTTCTGCATAAAGGTTGTTTGTCGAGGATTAGGAAATTGCGGTTTTTATCCGTTTTGCGTCAGTTGTATTCAACTGACATGTCTACAGTTGGTTTGTAGGATTGATCGTGAGAACAATAGAGTTTTGGGCCGTGAAGTATTCCAACTGGAAAGTAAAAAAATTCCTGAACAATGTAAGTTTTAAATTTCCTGTAATTTCTTTTTTGTGTTAAGTACTCATTTGAAGCAATTATCTTAGGTTGTGTCACGAGTTTCCTATATGTGGATCTCGGAGCGTTACAAAGTGGTTTCAGAGCTTGCTTCAAAGAATAGAACTAACAAAGCAAGAAATTGGACTTGGGGATCCCTCTAGAGTCGGGTTTAGTTTAGATTATGGAATAATCGTAAGTCATAAGGTTTGCATTTTTCAACTTATGATTATGATTTCTTCCTATATCTGAACTAATTCCCGTATTTTGCTCCATGCAAGATGGTTGATAATGGTATACCGATCCTTGATGGCTTCTTAGAAGAGGAAGTAGAACCTGAGGAAGAAGAACCTAAAAAAGAAGAAGAGCCTATGGAAATCAAGACACATCTCACCCCACCGCCTAAAGGTTCTCCCGATTAACCAATTAGTTTAGAGCAGCTCGTTTCCCGGGCTATACCACGACGAAGCAACTTACCGACAGTGTCGCAAAGTAGCACCCGGAATAGAATTACTGCATTGTGGCGTCATATGCATATGTATATGCATAAGTGGAAAACAAGCCAGCTCGAAGAAGTGTACGAAATCAAGAAGCAACTCCTCTTCGACAGGAATTAACCAAACTTAGAAAATCCAAAATTAAGGCGTCCCAAAAACTGCACCGGCTAAAGATCAAATACTATGCCTTGAGGAGAAACACGAAAAATTGTAGAATCAGGTGGCCCAGCTGCGGGCATAACTGGGGCAGCGTCAGAGAGGAGCAGGTCCTGTTGAGAAAGCTCGGTACGAGTAGAATGAAGATCAATGCATTGTGAAAGTTTTGTGTTTTGTAAAAGCCGAACTGTTTTGTGTTTAGTAAATGTTTTGTGTTGTAAAAACCTACTTAAAGATGTTATGGATATGAATGAAAATCTAATGACATATTTTGTCTTAATACTCGTGTAATATATGTATATATATAGAGGCTTCTTCGGTTGCAAACGGGTCTGTGCACAAACAGACCAGTGCGAACGTTGATCTGGTTTGATCCAACGGCCTATATATTTTTTTATAAATTTTAGCTTTAACCCGTCGTTAGCAACAACGGGTTAAGGCTAAATTTTATAAAAAAAATATTGCCTTCACCCGTCGTTGAGGCAAAGTTCGAATTTCAGATCTGTATACAGTTCTTCTTCCTCCTTGATCTCTCCCCACTCTCTATTTCGTTTTTTGGCCGAAAGCAAACCCAAGAACCCCAACCCTATTCCAAACTCCTCCGTTTGTTCCAACTCCTCCATTTGCGGCTTCTTTTGCTCTTCTTTCATTCTCATACAATCTCTCTCTCCCAATATCTACCTCGAAAGCAAATCAAAACCCAGTTCGGCCACAAATCGAACGATTAGCTAAATTCGGAGTTATTTTGTAAGGTATTGACTAATTCTTTGCCTTATTAGTTTTAATTGTGTTGATTTTGCAATTTTTCCATAGTAGATTATTTAGAAAGTGCCCAAAAAATTCTGCCTACGTAATTTGTAGATGTAAAATTGTAAAGACTTTTAATATATTCAAGTGCCCCAAAAATTCGTTGTCTTAGTAATTTTTAGATGTAGAATTTGAAAGACTTCTAATATATTCAAGTTCCCAAAAAAATCTACATTTACGATTAATATATTTAAGTGCCCAAAGACTTTAAAATTTTGTAAATGTAGAAATGTTTGTCTTACTAATTAAGTTTTATCGGTGCTGATTTTTCACGCTCGATTTATACGAAAATAATTATAAATGTCTTAGTGCGGTTACAATATAAAATCTTGCAGACAGCCTCCAAAAAATACGAAACTTTGCGAGTATGTTGGTCTCACGCAGCACAAGCCACCATAACTTGTAGAAGTGGGTTTCGATTCACGGTTCGAAATATACGGCCGTGTATCGTTTTTTTTGTTTTAAAAAAACCAAATAAAGCGGTACATGGTTGTATCTCGCAAACCATGAGTCGAAACTCACTTCTACAAGTTGGGGTGGCTTGCGCTACGTGAATTCAACATAGTTGCAAAGTTTTATAAATTTTGAATGTCATTTGTGCGGTTTTGTCACGTTCCTCGCACGAAGAAGTAATTGACTACCATCCAAACGAACTTCAAAAAATACGAAATTTTGCTAGTAGGTTAGACTCACGCAGCACAAACCACCCAAACTTGTAGAAGTGAGTTTCGACTAACGGCACGAGAGATACGGCCGTGTGTCGCTTTCGGTTTAAAAAAAACAAATAAAGCGGTACACGGCCGTATCTCGCAAACCGTGAGTCGAAACTTACTTCTACAAATTTGGGTGGCTCAAAGTTATAAATTTTGGATGCCGTTTGTCCGGTTTTCTCACGTTCCTCGCATTAGAAGTATATGCCTTAGAAAGCATTTAGTGCGGTTATACTAAAAAGTCCTTCAAACGACCTCCAAACAATATAAAATTTTGCGACGAGGATGATCTCGCGTAGCTCAAACAACCCCAACTTGTAGAGGTTAATTTCGACTCACGGTTTGAGAGATACGGTCATGCATCGCTCTCACTTGAAAAGAACCCAAATAAAATTATATACAGCTGTATCTCTCCAACCGTGAGTCGACACTCACTTCTACAAGTTGGAATGACTTGTGCTAGGCGAATTCAAGTAAGCTGTAAAGTTTTATAAATTTTGGATGCCGTCTGTGAGGTTTTCTCACGTTTCTAAGGCTTTAGAAGTAAATGCCTTAGAAAGCGTTTAGTGTGTTTATACTAGAAAATCCTTCAAACGACCTCCAAAAAATACGAAACTTTGCGACTAGGATGGTCTCACGTAGCTTAAGCAACCCCAACTTGTAAAGGTTAGTTTCGGGTCACGGTTTGAGAGATACGGGCATGCATCGCTTTCGCTTCAAAAGAACACAAATAAAGCGATATACAGCTGTATCTCTCCAACCGTGAGTCGAAACTCACCTCTACAAGTTGGGGTTGCTTGTGCTAGGTGAATTCAAGCAAGTTGCAAAGTTTTATAAATTTTGGATGCCGTTTGTGCGGTTTTCTCACGTTACTCGCATTAGAAGTAAATGACTTATAAAGCGTTCAGAGCGGTTAGACTAGAAAACCCTTCAAACAATCTCCAAAAAATACGAAACTTTGCGACTAGGATGGTCTCACGTAGCACAAGCCATTCCAACTTGTAGAAGTGAGTTTCCACTTACGGTTTGAGAGATACGGGCGTGTATCGCTTTTTGTGGTAAAAAACACAAACAAAGCGATACACGGCCGTATCTCTCGAACCGTGAGTAGACACTCACTTCTACAAGTTGGGATGGCTTGTGCTAGGTGAATTCAAGCAATCTGAAAAGTTTTATAAATTTTGGATGCCCTTTTGCGATTTTCTCACGTTCTCGCATTAGAAGTAATTAAACTTAGAAAAATTTTAATGCGTTTAGATTAAAAAACTGCCCAAACGGGTTCCAAAAAATACGAAACTTTACGAGTATGTTGGTCCCACCTAGCACAAGCCAACTCAAATTGTAGAAGTGAGTTTCGATTCACGGTTCGAGAGATACGTACGTGTATCGCTTTTGGTTGTAAAAACCAAAATAAAGTGATCCACGGCCATAACTCTCGAACCGTGAGTCGAAACTCAATTCTACAAGTTGGGATAGCCTGTGGTCGGTGAATTCAACCAATTTACAAAGTTTAATAAATTTTGGATGCCATTTGTGTGATTTTCTCACGTTCTTCGCGTAAGAAGTGAATAAAATTAGAACTTTTTGAGTGAGTTTAGACTAGAAAATCCATCAAACGGGTTCCAAAATATAAGGAAACTTTTCGAGTAGGTTGGTCTCACCTAGCACAAGCCATCCCAACTTCTAGATGTGACTTTTGACTCACGGTTGGAGAGATATGGGCCTGTATCGATTTAGGTTGTAAAAAAACTCAAATAAAGCGATACATGGTCGTATCTCTCGTACCATAAGTCGAAACTCACTTCTACAAGTTGGGGTGCCCTGTGGAAGGCGAATCCAAGCAAGGTGGAAAATTTTATAAATTTTAGATACCGTTTGTTCGGTTTTCTTACTTTCCTCGCATAAGAAGTCAATAAAGTAGGAATTTTTTTAGTGCGTTTATACTAGAAAACCCTCCAAACGGCTTTCCAAAAATACAAAACGTTGTGAGTAGGTTGCTCTCACCTAACACAAGCAAACCCCTACTTGTAGAAGTGCGTTTCCACTCACGGTTCGAGAGATACGACTGTGTATCGCTTTATTTGTGTTTTTTACAACCAAAAGCGATACACGCCCGTATCTCTCGAACCGCGAGTCGAAACTCACTTCTACAAGTTGGGATGGCTTGTGCTACGTGCGACCATCCTAGTCGCAAAGTTTCGTAATTTTTGGAGGTTGTTTGAGGGGTTTTCTAGTCTAACCGCTCTAAACGATTTATAAGTCATTTACTTCTAATGCGAGTAACGTGAGAAAACCGCATAAACGGCATCCAAAATTTATAAAACTTTGCAACTTGCTTGAATTCACCTAGGACAAGCAACACCAACTTGTAGAAGTGAGTTTCGACTCACGGTTGGAGAGATACAGCCGTATATCGTTTTATTTGTGTTCTTTTCAAGCGAAAGCGATGCATGCTCGTATCTCTCAAACCGTGACCCGAAACTAACCTTTACAAGTTGGGGTTGCTTGAGCTACGTGAGACCATCCTAGTCGCAAAGTTTCGTTTTTTTTGGAGGTCGTTTGAAGGATATTCTAGTATAACTGCACTAAACGCTTTCTAAGGCATTTACTTCTAATGCCTTAGAAACGTGAGAAAACCGCACAAACGGCATCCAAAATTTATAAAACTTTGCAGCTTGCTTGAATTCACCTAGCACAAGTCATTCCAACTTGTAGAAGTGAGTTTCGACTCACGGTTGGAAAGACACGACTGTATATCACTTTATTTGGGTTCTTTTCATGCGAAAGCGATGCATGGCTGTATCTCTCAAACCGTGAGTCAAAACGAACCTCTACATGTTGGGGTTGCTTGAGCTACGTGAGACCATCCTACTCGCAAAATTTTATATTTTTTGGAGGTCGTTTGAAAGACTTTTTAGTATAACCGCACTAAATGCTGTCTAAGGCATTTACTTCTAATGCGAAGAACGTGAGAAAACCGCGCAAACGGCATCCGAAATTTATAAAACTTTGAGCCACCCAAATTTGTAGAAGTAAGTTTCGACTCACGGTTGGCGAAATACGGCCATGTACCGCTTTATTTGGTTTTTTTAAACCAAAAGCGACACACGGCCGTATCTCTCGAGCCGTTAGTCGAAACTCACTTCTACAAGTTGGAGTGGTTTGTGCTGCATGAGTCTAACCTACTAGCAAAATTTCGTATTTTTTGAAGTTCGTTTGGATGGTAGTCAATTACTTCTTCATGCGAGGAACGTGACAAAACATCACAAATGACATTCAAAATTTATAAAACTTTGCACCTATGTTGAATTCACGTAGCGCAAGTCACCCCAACTTGTAGAAATGAGTTTCGACTCATGGTTTGCGAGATACAACCATGTACCGCTTTATTTGGTTTTTTTAAAACAAAAAACGATACACGGCCGTGTATCTCGAACCGTGAATCGAAACCCACTTCTACAAGTTATGGTGGCTTGTGCTGCGTGAGACTAACATACTCGCAAAGTTTCATATTTTTTGGAGGCCGTCTGCAAGATTTTCTACTGTAACAGCACTAAAACATTTATAATTATTTTCGTATAAATCGAGCGTGAAAAACCAGCACAGATAAAACTAAATTAGTAAGACAAACATTTCTACATTTACAAAATTTTAAAGTCTTTGGGCACTTAAATATATTAATCCTAAATGTAATTTTTTTAGGGACTTGAATATATTAAAAGTTTTCCAAATTCTACATCTAAAAATTACTAAGACAACGAATTTTTGGGGCAATTGAATATATTAAAAGTCTTCACAATTTTACATCTACAAATTACTTAGGCAAAGAATTTTTTGGGCACTTTCTAAATAATCTACTATGGAAAAATTGAAAAATCAACACAATTAAAACTAATAAGGCAAAGAATTAGTAAACACCTTACAAAATAACTCCGAATTTAGCCAATAGTTCGATTTGTGGCCGGACTGGATTTTGATTTGCTTTCGAGGTAGATATTGGGAGAGAGAGATTGTATGAGATCGAAAGAGAAGCAAAAGAAGCCGCAAATGGAGGAGTTGGAGCAAACGGAGGAGTTTGGAATAGGGTTGGGGTTCTTGGGTTTGGTTTCGGCAAAAAAACGAAATAGAGAGTGGGGAGAGATCAAGGAGGAACAGGAACTGTATACAGATCTAAAATTCGAACTTTGCCTTAACCCGTCCTTGGCAACGACGGGTTAAGGCTAAAATTTATAAAAAATATGTGGGCCGTTGGATCAAACCAGATCAATGTTCGCACGGGTCTATGCACACATAGACCCGTTTGCAACGGAAGATGCCTCTCCCTATATATATTACACGAGTATTAAGACAATACATGTCATTAGATTTTCATTCATATCCATAACATCTTTACGTAGGTTTTTACGACACTCAAAATATTTACTAAACACAAAACATTTCGGCATTTACAAAACACAAAACTTTCACAAAGCATTCATCTTGATTCTACTCGTACCGACCATTCTCAACAGGACCTGTTCCTCTCTGACGCTGCCCCAGTTGTGCCTGCAGCTGGGCCACCTGATTCTACAATTTTTCGTGTTTCTCTTCAAGGCGTAGTATTTTAAAGCGATATTTGATCTTTAGCCGGTGCAGTTTTTGGGATGCCTTAATTTTGGATTTTCTAAGTTTGGTTAATTCCTGTCGAAGAGGAGTTGCTTCTTGATTTCATACACTTCTTCTTCGAACTGGCTTGTTTTCCACTTATGCATATACACAATGCTCATTAGAATAAGAGCATTGTGTTCATTCGAATTGTGCATTAGATCCTAGGTCATAATACACCAACACCCCTATTAAATGATTTCCTCATTTATTTCTTTCTGCATAAAGGTTGTTGGTCGAGGATTAGGAAATTGCGGTTTTTATCCGTTTTGCGTCAGTTGTATTCAAATGACATGTCTACAGTTGGTTTGTAGGATTGATCGTGAGAACAATAGAGTTTTGGGCCGTGAAGTATTCCAAGTGGAAAGTAAAAAAATTCCTGAACAATGTAAGTTTTAAATTTCCTGTAATTTCTTTTCTGTGTTATGTACTCATTTGAAGCAATTATCTTAGATTGTGTCACGAGTTTTCTATATGTGGATCTCGGAGCGTTACAAAGTGGTTTCAGGCTTGCTTCAAAGAATAGAACTAACAAAGCAAGAAATTGGACTTGGGGCTCCTTCTAGAGTCGGGTTTAGTTTAGATTATGGAATAATCGTAAGTCATAAGGTTTGCATTTTTCAACTTATGATTATGATTTCTTCCTATATCTGAACTAATTCCCGTATTTTGCTCCATGCAAGATGGTTGATAATGGTATACCGATCCTTGATGGCTTCTTAGAAGAGGAAGTAGAACCTGAGGAAGAAGAACCTAAAGAAGAAGAAGAGCCTATGGAAATCAAGACACATCTCACCCCACCGCCTAAAGGTTCTCCCGATTAACCAATTAGTTTAGAGCAGCTCGTTTTCCGGACTATACCACGACGAAGCAACTTACCGACAGTGTCGCAAAGTAGCACCCGGAATAGAATTGCTGCATTGTGGCATCATATGTATATGCATAAGTGGAAAACAAGCCAGCTCGAAGAAGTGTGCGAAATCAAGAAGCAACTCCTCTTCGACAGCAATTAACCAAACTTAGAAAATCCAAAATTAAGGCGTCCCAAAAACTGCACCGGCTAAAGATCAAATACTACGCCTTGAAGAGAAACACGAAAAATTGTAGAATCAGGTGGCCCAGCTGCAGGCATAACTGGGGCAGCGTCAGAGAGGAGCAGGTCCTGTTGAGAATGCTCGTACGAGTAGAATCAAGATTAATGCTTTGTGAAAGTTTTGTGTTTTGTAAAAGCCGAACTGTTTTGTGTTTAGTAAATGTTTTGTGTTGTAAAAACCTACTTAAAGATGTTATGGATACGAATGAAAATCTAATGACATGTTTTGTCTGAATACTCGTGTAATATATGTATATATATAGAGGCTTCTTCGGTTGCAAACGGGTCTGTGCACACACAGACCCGTGCGAACGTTGATCTGGTTTGATCCAACGGCCCATATATATTTTTATAAATTTTAGCTATAACCCGTCGTTAGCAACAACGGGTTAAGGCTAAATTTTATAAAAAAAATATTGCCTTAACCCGTAGTTGCCAAGGACGGGTTAAGGCAAAGTTCGAATTTCAGATCTGTATACAGTTCATCTTCCTCCTCGATCTCTCCCCACTCTCTATTTCGTTTTTTGGCCAAAAGCAAACCCAAGAACCCCAACCCTATTCCAAACTCCTCCGTTTGCTCCAACTCCTCCATTTGCGGCTCCTTTTGCTCCTCCTCCTCTTTCATTCTCATACAATCTCTCTCTCTCCCAATATCTACATCGAAAGCAAATCAAAACCCTTCGGCCACAAATCGAACTATTGGCTAAATTCGAAGTTATTTTGTAAGGTATTGACTTAATTATTTGCCTTATTAGTTTTAATTGTGTTGTTTTTTCAATTTTTCCATAGTAGATTATTCAGAAAGTGCCCAAAAAATTCTTTGCCCAAGTAATTTGTAGATGTAAAATTTTGAAGACTTTTAATATATTCAAGTGTCCAAAAATTCGTTGTCTTAGTAATTTGTAGATATAGAATTTGGAAGACTCTTAATATATTCAAGGCTCCAAAAAAATCTACATTTAGGATTAATATATTCAAGTGCCCAAAGACTTTAAAAATTTGCAAATGTAGAAATGTTTGTCTTACTAATTTAGTTTTATCTGTGTTGATTTTTCACGTTCGATTTATACGAAAATAATTACAAATGTTTTAGTGCGGTTACATTAGAAAATCTTGCAAACGGCCTCCAAAAAATACGAAACTTTGCGAGTAGATTGGTCTCACACAGCACAAGCCACCCCAACTTGTAGAAGTGAGTTTCAATTCACAGTTCGAGATATACGACCGTGTATCGTTTTTGGTTTTAAAAAAACCAAATAAAGCGGTTGTATCTTGCAAACCGTTAGTCGAAACTCACTACTACAAGTTTTGGGGGCTTGCGCTACGTGAATTCGACCTAGTTGCAAAGATTTATAAATTTTGGATGTCATTTGTGCGGTTTTGTCACGTTCCTCGCAAGAAGAAGTAATTGACTTAGAATTTTTTGTGCGGTTAGACTAGAAAACCATCCAAACAAACTTCAAAAAATATGAAATTTTGCGAGTAGCTTGGACTCACGCAGCATAAGCCACACCTACTTATAGAAATGAGTTTCGACTAAGGGTTCGAAAGATACGGCAGTGTGTCGCTTTTGGTTTTTAAAAAACCAAATAAAGCGGTACACGACCGTCTCTCGCAAACCGTGAGTCGAAACTTACTTCTACAAGTTGGGGTGGCTTGAGCTAGGTGAATTCAAACAAGTTGCAAAGTTTTATAAATTTTGAATACCGTTTGTACGGTTTTCTCACGGTCCTCGCATTAGAAGTAATTGACTCACGAACCCTCCGAAATTACGAAAGCGTTTAGTGCGGTTATACCAGAAAACACTTCAAACGACCTCCGAAATTACGAAATTTTGCGACTAGGATGGTTTCACGTAGCTCAAGCAACCCCAACTTGTATATCTTAGTTTTGACTCACGGTTTGAGAGATACGGGCATGCATCACTTTCGCTTGAAAAGAACCCAAATAAAGCGATATACGGTCGTATCTCTCCGACCGTAAGTCTAAACTCACTTCTACAAGTTGGGTTGCTTGTGCTAGGTGAATTCAAGCAAGTTGCAAAGTTTTATAAATTTTGGATGTCGTTTGTGAGGTTTTCTCAAGTCCTCGCATTAGAAGTAAATGACATAGAAAGCGTTTAGAGCAGTTAGATTAGAAAATGCTTCAAACAACCTAAAAAAAATGAAACTTTGCGACTTGGATGGTCTCCGTAGCACCAGCCAATCCAACATGTAGAAGTGAGTTTCGACTCACGGTTCAAGAGATACGGGCGTGTATCGCTTTTGGTTGTAAAAAACACAAATAAAGCGATACACGGCCGTATCTCTCGAACCGTAAGTCGAAACTCACTTCTACAAGTTAAGATGGCTTGTGCTAGGTGAATTCAAGCAAGCTGCAAAGTTTTATTAATTTTGGATGCCATTTGTGCGGTTTTGTCACGTTTGTCGCATTAGAAGTAATTAAACTTAGAAAATTTTTAATGCGTTTAGACTAGAAAACCCTCGAAACGAGTTCCAAAAGATACGAAACTTTGCGAGTAGGTTGGTCTCACCTAGCACAAGCCACCCCAACTTGTAGAAGTGAGTTTCCACTCACGGTTCGAGAAATACGGCCGTGTATCGCTTTATTTGTGTTTTTTACAACCAAAAGCGATACACGCACGTATCTTTCGAACCGTGAATCGAAACTCACTTCTACAAGTTGGGGTGGTTTGTGCTACACGCAAAGTTTGGTATTTTTTGGAGGTTGTTTGAAGGGTTTTCTAGTCTAACCGCACTAAACGCTTTCTAAGTCATTTACTTCTAATGCGAGGACCGTGAGAAAACTGTACAAACGGCATCCAAAATTTATAAAACATTTCAACTTGCATGAATTCACCTAGCACAAGCAATCCCAACTTGTAGAAGTGAGTTTTGACTCACGGTGGGAGAGATACGGCAGTATATCCCTTTATTTAGGTTCTTTTCAAGCGAAAGCGATGCATGCCCGTATCTCTCAAACCGTGAGTCGAAACTAACCAAACAAGTTGGGGTGGCTTGAGCTACGTGAGACCATCCTAGTCACAAAATTTCGTATTTTTTAGAGATTCTTTGAAGGGTTTTCTGGTACAACCGCACTAAACGTTTTCTAAGTCATTTACTTTTAATGCGAGGAACGTGGAAAAACCACACAAACGACATCCAAAATTTATAAAACTTTACAACTTGCTTGAATTCACCTAGCACAAGCCACCCTAACTTGTAGAAGTTTCGACTCACGGTTTGCGAGATACGGCAGTGTACCTCTTTTTTGGTTTTTTCTGAACCAAAAGCGACACACGACCGTATATTTCGAACCGTGAGTCGAAACTCACTTCTACAAGTTGGGGTGGCTCGTGTTGCGTGAGTCCAACATACTCGCAAAATTTTGTATTTTTTTAAGTTCATTTGGATGGTTTTCTCGTCTAACCGTACTACAAAAATTCTAATTCAATTACTTCTTCGTGCGAGGAACGTGACAAAACCGCACAAATGACATCTAAATTTATAAAACTTTGCAACTATGTCGAATTCACGTAGTGCAAGCCACTCCAACTTGTAGAAGTGAGTTTCCACTTACGGTTTGCGAGATACAACAGTCTTCCGCTTCATTTGGTTTTTTTAAACCAAAAATGATATACGGCCATATATCTCGAACCGTGAATCGAAACCCACCTCTACAAATTGGGTGGCTTGTGCTACGTGAGACCAACCTACTCGCAAAGTTCTGTATTTTTTGGAGGCCGTTTGCATAGTTTTCTATTGTAACCGCACTAAAACATTTGTAATTATTTTCGTATAAATCGAACGTGAAAAATCAACATAGATAAAACTAAATTAGTAAGACAGACATTTCTAAATTTACAAATTTTTAAAGTCTTTCGACACTTGAATATATTAATCCTAAATGTAGATTTTTTTGGGAACTTGAATATATTAAAAGTCTTCCAAATTCTACATCTACAAATTACTAAGACAACGAATTGTCGGGGCACTTGAATATATTAAAAGTCTTCACAATTTTACATCTACAAATTACTTGGACAAAATTTTTCAGACACTTTCTAAATAATTACAATGGATAAATTGAAAAATCAACACAATTAAAACTAATAAGGCAAAAAATTAGTCAAATACCATACAAAATAACTGCGAATGTAGCCAATAGTTCGATTTGTGGCCGAACTAGGATTTTCATTTGCTTTCGATATAGTATTGGGAGAGAGAGATTGTATGAGAATGGAAGAGGAGGAGCAAACGGAGGAGCAAATGGAGCCGCAAACGGAGGAGTTTGGAATAAGGTTGGGGTTCTTCGGTTTTCTTTCGGCCGAAAAACAAAATAGAGAGTGGGGAGAGATCGAGGAGGAAGAACTGTATACAGATCTGAAATTCGAATTCACCCGTCCTTGGCAACGACGGGTTAAGGCTAGATTTTGTACAAAAATATATGGGGATCCAACGGTCCAGATCAACGTTCGCACGGGTCTGTGCACACAGACCCGTTTGCAACCGAAGAAGCCTTCTATATATACATACATATATATATATATATATATATATATAAACATGTGGATTATTGCTCTGTCTAAATATACATTGCTAAATATCCTTGTATTGAATGTTGTATTTGTAAGATATAGTATGCAAACATAGTTATCTTTAGAACCGTGTAACAGATGTCTGGAAGAAATGAAGACTGCACTAACGGAAGGACCGAGGGTGGAGAAAGAATCTATCAAAGAAACAGAGGTAGCAATAGCAGAAGGACTGAAGGTGAAGGCAGTGAAGTTAATAAAGTCAATCTCAATATCGCAGCGAAAATTGCCCGGATATATCGAATAATGGGGACTTTTATGGAGGCCAGCCGAAATTTTGCACCACACCCAGGAACCCAAGAAAGGACTACAGGCGATGTCATTTCTAACCACGTCAAGATGGTGGAGTCATTTAAGAGAATGAAACCACCAGTATTTGAAGGCCAAGCAGATCCAACAACAGCCGATGATTGGATTCGTCGGGTGGAGACTGTGTTTGAAGTACTTAAAACACCAGAAAAAAGCAAAGTTACATTGGCGAATATCCTTTTGGAAAAATACGCAAGAGTATGGTGGCAATCAGTCAAGCGGGGCATGGGTGACTGACCAATTGTATGGGAGGACTTCCTAGAAGAATTCAGGCAACATTACTTCCCTTTGGACGTCCAAAAAGAAAAAGCCTTGGAGTTCATCAATTTGAGGCAGGACAGTATGACAGTACGAGAATAGGAAACAAAGTTTACACAGTTATCTCGATACGCCCCGAAAATAGTTCAGGATGAAGTAAAGAAGGCTAAAAGTTCCAAACTGGGTCTTCGACCCGGACTGAGGTCAAGGATGGTGCCTTTATGCATCTGACGATTTGACAAGCTAGTACGTCGAGCTGCAGTAACAGAGATATATATGAACCAAAGCCAGCAACCACCAGTGAAGGCAGGGACATGGAACCAGGGGAAGCGACCCGTTTCTACTACCAATTTTAAGAAGCATGACACAAACCAAAAATTTAAGAAGAAGAATACCAATACAGGAGCTTTCAAGCCAGTGGAGTGTTACCCCTGTGGTGAACGAGGACACTGTAACCATTAGTGCCAAAAGAATAAAGTTCAGCATGGCGGGAGCACTTGTTTTCATTGTGGAAAGACTGGGCAGATCCAGCCAAACTGTCCACAACTGCAAAAAAAACAACAATAGACCGAGTCAGAAAAACGGCCCTCCCCGTCAGGGTCGTGTTTTTGCTTTGACCGGAGATGCTGAGGATCAAGGGGTCATTACTGGTATGAAGAATTGAAAGATATTTTGTGATGTTATGTTTATGTTCTAAGTTATCCATATGACCAATGAGCTAGAGTATAACTCTCAGTCTCTGGCGGAGTAGGGAAAGGCCAACCTATTCGTCCTATGCTCGGATAACTTATGGTAGAGTCCGGGTGTGGATAAAGACCGATTACGACAGGACTACAGTTGAGCAGAATGTTCACCAGCCTATCGGGAGTGGAGAGAGACCACCTGTAATACCCCAGATTTGGCAGCGAACAGTTGACTGGTCGATGGTTGAGTCGACTGGTACTGCATATTTGAGACGGATTTGAGAAGATATTGAGAAATTTAGTCCCACATGGGAAGTTTGCAAGAATAATTTGAGTATAAATATAATTAGCCAATGATCAAGAGTCACCAATCCGGTTAACCACCTTTTGAGAGGCAGCCTGTGGTGGGCAGTTGTACTACATAGTATCTAATTTGTGTTCTAAAAATATTAAAATTGTCTGAGTATTGGGGCGGGGCGTTACACCACCAGCCGGCATGGACAGAGACCACCGATTCTGATAAATCGGGGTGATCACCGACTTTCGGGAGTGGAGAAAGACCACCGATCCGATGCAGTAGACGGAATAGATCGTATTTACTACAGCTCTGCTAGTCACTAAATAAATGTCAGGAACAGGGAAGAGTACAATAATAGGTTTGCATCGTGAGGGAGTGAACCCTATGATCTGAAGTACGCTCAAACTTGACTAGGATATATGTAGTATGGGATGCATATGTTTCCGAATCAAGTATACATTAGAATAAAAGCATTGTGTGCATTTGAATTGTGCAATTAGATCCTAGGTCATAACATACACCAACACCCATATTACATGATTTCCACATTTCGTCCTTTCTGCATTAAGGTTGTTTATCGAAGACTAGGAAATTGCGGTTTTTATGCGTTTTGCGTCAGCTGTATTAAACTGACGTGCCCACAGTTAGTTTGTAGGATTGATCGTGGAAACAATAGAGTTTTGTGCCGTGGAGTATTCCAAGTGAAAAGTAAAAAATTTCCCGAACAATGTAAGTTTTAAATTTCTGAAATTTCTTTTCTGTGTTATGTACTCATTTGTAGCAATGATCTTGGGTTGTGTCACAAGTTTCCTGTATGAGGATGTCAGAGCATTGCATAAATCTTTTCTACAACAACAACAACATTTTTCCCAACTTGTTGGGGTCGGCTACATGAATCCGGATTTTCTATTCTGCTCGGTTAAACGTAATATCTTCTGTAAGATCACAAGCTATCTTATCTTTTCTTACTGTTTCTGCCCAAGTGAGTTTAGGTCTTCCTCTACCCCGAACTCTTACCATCAAGCTATCTAATCAAAATACTTCTAACAGTGGCACTACTAGGTCTACGTGTGACATGTCCAAATCACCTAAGGCGATTCTCTCTTAACTTATCTTGGAATTGTGCTACCTTTAGCATGTCTCGTATATACTTGTTTCTAATTCTATCCTTTCTTTTTTTTACCACACTTTCATCTTAGCATCGTCATCTCAGTTATACTCATTTTATGGACATTTTGTTTCTTTGTGGCCCAACACTCTGCTCTATACATCATTGCTGGTCTAACAACCGTCTTATACAACCGTCCTATAATTTTTTCCTTCAACTTCAAAGGTATACATTTGTCACACAAAACATCACTAGCACTTCTCCACTCAAGCCACCCAGCTTGGATCCTATGTATAACATCTTCACAAATCTCCTCATCTCTTTGTATAATTGAGCTTATATATCGGAAACAGTCTCTCTTAGGTATCTTTGACCATCAAGTTTCACTACTTCCTCAATTCTATTCCAGATATCATTAAAATTACACTTCATATACTCTGTTGTAGTTCTGCTTATCCTAAAGCCCTTAAGCTTCCAAAGTTTCTCTCCACAATTCTAATCTAGCATTGACTCATGTTCTAGTCTTGTCCACTAAGACGATGTTATCGGCAAAAAGCATACACCAAGGCACCTCATCTTGTAATCCTCACTTCAATTTATCCATAACCAAAGTAAAGAGGTATGAGCTTAAAGCCGAACCTTGGTGTAAACCTAATGTAATAGGAAAATCACTGATCTTTCATGTGATTGTTCTAACTGTGGTCGTTGCCCCTTCATACATATCATTAAATACCACAATATACCGAATAGTTAATCTTTTATTATTTAACACCCACCATACTATGTCTCTAGGGACTTTAGCAAATATTTTTTCTACATCTATAAAAACCATGTGTGATCTTTCTTAATCTCCCTATATTTTTCCACAAGTCTCCTCAGTACATAAATTGCTTCTATTGATAACCACTCGGGCATAAATCCAAACTAATTCTCAGCCACTATAGTTTCTAGTCTCAGTCTATGTTCGTTCACTCTCTTCCAAATTTTCATCGTATGACTCATTAGTTTAATCATTTGATAGTTGAAGCAACTTTATATATATCTCCTTTATTTTTATATATATGTACTAAAATACTCTTTCTCCACTCATCGAGCAACTTCTTAGTCCTCAAAATTTCATTAAAAAATTTTGTGAACCAACTCATTCCGACATCCCGAAGACACTTCCAAACTTCAATGGGTATATCATCCGGACCTAGAGCTTTTCCTATTTTCATTCTTCCTGGAACATTTCGAACCTTCAAGGTCCTAATTCTACTAGAAAAACATATGCTCTCAACTCACTCGAGAGTCTTCTATATTTAAATTGCCCACAACCTTTTCATTTAATAACTTCTCAAAATAATTTCGCCATCTTTCCTTAATTTCCTCATCTTTTACTAAGAATCTTAAATTCTCGCTCTTAATACACCGAATTGTATAGAGATCTTTTGATTTTCAATCCCTCTATTTAGTAAGCTTATAAATGTTATTTCCCCTTCTTTTTTGAGAAAATAAAATTTTGATATGCTAGATGAGGTGTCGGGGACCTCACAGAAGGAATTAAAATTATTCATATCATACATAGAACGACAAAAAATATCATGTTTTGGAGGAAGAAAATAGATATGTTAAAAATTCAAGGCATATTAAGAAAGTTGCAAAACAAAATCTTGAAGAATGTTAGATAATATAGTAGTTAATATGGACAATTGGTTGTGGGATGATGAAATTTAAAAATAAGTCAAACCCGCAAGGAGTTATTCATATATGGTTCGACAAATGTATCATGGTGAAGAAAATTATGAAAAACGAAAAATAGGAAATAATAAATTTGAAAAAATCAAACCAGATGCAAAGTTTGAAATTTTGAAAAATGTACATGTTGCTGTTGATTTTGGTGTGGGAGCAAACAAATGAATTTGTGAATTCTTGGAGAAAACAATAAAGCAAACCTGTTGACCTTCACCAATGTGTTGACTGGTCTCTTGCCGCCGTCGTTGACCTGCAAAAAGTGCGATACACCGGGATGGATCCCGACGACGCACCCTCTGACGCTCTTGTCAGTATTCTGAATGATTAAGAAAGAGCTTCGATTGGAAAAGTATTGATTACCTGGTAACAGTGGGGGGGAGAGGTATTTATAGTCGCCTTAGGGATCGGTTTCAAGATAAGAACATATCTCTACTTTCCGGAGTGAATGGATAGAAGCGGTTAAGATCACTTCTTCGGGATAATTATGAATCTGAATTTTTTTTATCCTTCTGAACTGGTTTGTAACAGGTTGGGACCCGTACCCAGTAAGACAGATCCGTTTATGGGTTATTAGGCTTTGAAGAAAGACCCGGCCCCCATTTCACACTCGTTTATATGTGAAATTACCGTTTTACCACTAGGCTTTAAGATCCGTGTCCGATTTGAATAGTCCCGATTTAATCTCATTTTTATCCATATCACAAGCCCCCCACTTCTGGAGACTGAGTTCTACAGTCTTTGAGGAGTAGTTTGTTGTCCTAATGGCGTACTAGATTTTATCGGAGTTCATAAGAGAGTTCGGACCTTGCTCGAGATGTAACGATGTCATTCTGAGCTTGTAAAATGCCCAAAAATATCCTTAAAATTTTCTGGATTCTGTGATTTTTTCAGATTTTTCCTCATTTTTTTGAATTTTTTATTCATTTTCCAAATTAAATAATTAATTATCGAAAATTTTAATTAATTATTCTAATTTAATAATTATTATTTTCAGAATTTTTTAATTAATTTTTCAGAATTTTTTTAAATAATTAATACAAATAAATTAATTAATTAATTAATTAAATATTTTCTGGGCACGTGGTGCATTTCTGGATGTCGATCATGAGCAGATGGCGCGCATCGCAAGGCAGATCATTCTCTGGACACGTGGTGCATTTCTGGATATCGATCATGATCAGATGGCGTGCATCGTAAAGCAAATCATTTTCTGGACACGTGGCTCGTTTCTGCGCGCGATCGGGTCGTAGTGCGAATTTTGAGAGGATCGGACGGCTTGTTTAGCTCGGCAGCATTTTCCCCCACATTACGAGCTCGGTAGGTCGGTAGCTCGGCAACCGGCCCCGACCCCCCAGAAGATGCCACGTGGCACGGTCAAGGCAGGCGTTGACCGCCACGTGGCGCACCCCTCTTTTTTTGTTTGTTTGTTTCTTTCTTCTTCTACCACGCTTTGTTCTCTCTTCTTTCCTTCCCGCCCTCTGCCTTCGCTTTTTATTCTTCATCTCGTTTCCTTCTTCGTCAACGACTTTACCGCCTCGCTCCCAACCTCTCCACCTCTCCGACTTCGTCTGGGGAGGAGGTCGACGACGAGGGGAATGGAGCTCGGTGACGTGGAGCTCAAAGGAGGGGAGCTCGAAGCTTTGGAGAGAGCTTGTTGACGAAGTTTTGACCGAAGTGGGTTTCGATGAAGAGTAGAGCTCGGCAAGAGCACAGTGGAGCTCAACGGTGGGTTCGTCGAGGAAGGAGACTGAGCTCGGCATTGGAGAAGAGCTCGTCGAAGTTTGGCGACGAGGGGGCGACAGAGGAGCTCGGAGTCAGGCCATGGCGGAGCTTGGTGCTCGATTGCGGGGGAGCTCGGCTTCGAAGCTCGGTGTTGGAGATGAGCGAGCTCGGCGACGGAGGGAGAGCTCGGCGGCGTGAGGAGCTCGGCGCAGTGGTGATCTCCTGAAGAGGAGCTTCGACGGGATGCGTCGTGACGAGCTCTTCGGTGGTGAACTCGTGAAGAGGAGCTTCGACGAGACTTTGATGGAGGGAAGCTCGGAGAAGGGGAGCTCGACCTTGGAAGGGGTTGGCGAGCGTTCGAGCTCGAGCTTTGGAGGTCAGCGCTCCCGAAGTTGAGCTCGACGATGTGTTGGGATTTGGAGCTCGACGACGGAAGGAGCTCGGTGAGAGTGAGAGCTCGGTCTTGGAGGTGGGCGAACAAAGATGAGCTCGGTGATGTGCGGCAACGTCGAGCATGGGGTTGGCGAAGGAGTCTTGGCACAGTGAAGAAGAGAAGTTTGGGTTTCGTTCTGTTGGTTTTTGGCGTCAAAACGGTTGAAGAAGAGGAAGGGGAGGAATAGGTGTTCGGATTATTGGGTCCAAACGGGTTTGGACTGTGACTCGGGGGCTGGCACCTCAGTAGCTCGGCGTAGCTGTATTGCGATCCACTTTCCCGGTGCTACGGAAGTCCGATCAGGGCGTGCGACCCCTCGGTTCGAAGCTAACTCGGAGGTCTACAAGTTGTCTTCAGAAATGGGTTGAAGAATCACATTTCTTCATTGTCAAAATAGTCCCGCAACATCTTTGTCTTGGTGAAGTTGAGGAGTGTTTTGGTCTTCAGTCTTCGAAGAGGAGCCCCACTCCTAGGGGCGAAGAAGATGGGCTAGGAAGGTCCTCGTAAGAGCCATGGAAAGATCCACTATTGGAGGTTAGTGCAAAGAGCAACTCTTGGGGAGAGTTCTAGCTCGGAGTTCATTGAGAGGAAGGGCACTCGTGAGGCGAACGGAGTGAAGAACATCACAAGGCTCTAGGAGAGAGCCATTCGTGAGACGAGTTTGAGGAGCAACTCTAGGGGAGAGTTTTGAGCTCCGAACTGGCTTAGAAGAGGCCCGTTCGGGGGACGAGCGAAGCGAAGAGCTTGGCTCTAGGAGAGAACCATTTGGTAGACAAGTTTGAGCAACTCTAGGAGAGAGTTGTGCGTCGAAACTGTTGAGAAGAGGTCCGCTTTAGAGGCGAGCAGAGCAAAGAGCTTGGCTCTAGGAGAGAGCCATTTGGGAGACTTGCTTGAGGAGCAACTCTAGGAGAGAGTCATGAGCTCCGAACTCGTTGAGAAGAGGTCCACCTTGGAGGTGAGCGGAGCGAAGAGCATGGCTTAAGGAGAGCCATTTGGGAGACAAGTTTGAGGAGCAACTCTAGGAGAGAGTTGTGAGCTCCGAACTCGTTGAGAAGAGGTCCGCTTGGGAGGTGAGCGGAGCGAAGAGCTTGGCTCTAGGAGAGAGCAATTTGGAAGACGAGTTTGAGGAGCAACTCTCGGATAGAGTTGTGAGCTCTGAACTCGTCGTTTAAGAGGGATTCAGCAGTTGAGGGAGGAGCCAAGTGTTGGACTCCGAACTCGTTGTTAGAGGGGGTTAACGAGGTGTAGGAGCAATTCCGAATGGTGAGCTGCCCCGCCCTTGCTTGTATGCAAGCGGCAAAAGCAACGTCGAACCAAGTATTCGACTCCAAACTCGTTTTTTGTGCTTAGTAAGTTGCGAGGGCAGCCATGTAGGAGAAGCTGGATTTTGAACTCAACATTTAACGAGTCGTAAATACGATTCAGAGAGATAGAGATGAAGCAAGAGCAATAATTTTCAATGAAAAAATGTAATGTTTTATTGAGATATATTAAGTGGCAGCTTCAATAGGGCGAGTCATTATTACATGCGATTGGCCCGGTTACAAGCATCGGCCTTACTAAAAATCACGATCCGACTTCTACGATAAGGTGAAGACCTCTTGGGAGGAGCTGGGTTCTCCCTCCGTTGGACCTCCTTGGATGAGGTGAAGACGGCCCCAGGTACTGAGTCTTGAAGCTCGGCGAGCCTCTCTGTTCGTTTGTATGCTCTTCAGGGTTAAGATCACTTCTTAGAGATAATTATGAATCTGGATTCTTCTTTATTCTTCTGAACTGGTTTGTAACGGGTTGGGACCCGTACCCAGTAAGACAGATCCGTTTATGGGTTATTGGGCTTTGAAGAAAGACCCGGTCCCCATTTCAGACCCGTTTGTAGGTGAAATTACTGTTTTACCCCTGGGCTTTAAGATCCGTGTCCGATTTGAACGGTCCCGATTTAATCCCATTTTTAGCCATATCAGTACATATGAAGTAAGAAACTAGAGAGGTTGTGAAAGACATGCACGAGTTCTGTTAGAGTAGTTAATAAGAAAAACTGGTGGCGGAATGATAGGTTGAAAAATTAGCCAACACAATAAAGAATTCTCATAATGTTCGACAAGGGTTGTAGGGAAGAAAAATTTTAAAACGCAGGGCCCACGCAAGATGAAAAATAATGAGTCTAAAAATGCCATACAAGACATTATGTTTAGAACAATGGATAATTTACATAAGAAACATGTGAAGTTGCGAAAACCATACACGATATAGATTACTCGTGTCATTAAAATTTTACACTAAAAAGTAATAAAACACAGCTATGAAGCACAAATAAAAATATATCAAATAAAAATATATAGCTAGCAAAGTAGAGAGAGATGCCGGTTTAAATCTTTTCTGAGAAAGTAATAATTAGATAAGCTAGATGGAGTATCGGAGCCCTCACAGAAAGAGCTGAAATTATTCGTATCATACATAGTGCATCAAAAAAAATTATATATTTTTTAGGAATAAAATATATATGTAAAAAATTCCAGTCATTAAGAAAGTTGCAAAACATTATCTTGAAGAATGTAAGAAGATATAGTAATTAATAAGGATAATTGGAGGTGGGATGATGAAGTTTAAAATATAAGTCGACCGGCAAGGGGGTATTCCTATATGGTTCGACAAATGTATCATAGTGAAGAAAAACTATGAAAAACAATAAATAGCAAAGAATGAATTTGAAAAGGTCAAACCATATGCAAAGTTTGCAATTTTGGAAAATGGACACAGGAATTAAGAAACTAGAGAGGTTGTGAAAGACATGCACGTGATCGGTTAGAGTAAGGAGAATTGGTAGCAGAACGAAACGTTAAAAAATTGGCCAACACAATAAGTAATTCTCATAATATTCGACAAGTGTTATAGGGAACAAAATTTTCGAATACACATGCCCTACGCAAGATGGAAAATAATGAGTAAAAATGTCATAGAAGACATTAGGTTTAGAACTTTGGATAATATACATAAGAAACTCGTGAAGTTGTGAAAAACATACACAATGTAGGTTACTTACTTGTGGCATTAAAAATTTTCTATAAAAAGTAATAAAAATAGGCAAACTTTTACGTTATGAGGCACAAATAGAAATATATAGGTTGTAAAGTAGAGAGAGATGTTGGTTTAAATCTTCTCTGAGAAAGTAAAAAATTAGATAAGCTAGATGGAGTATAGGTCCTCACAAATGGAATTGAAATTATTCATATGATATAGAGTGTGTCGAAAAATATGATATGTTTTTTAGGAATAAAATAGACATGTCAAAATTCAAGTCATTAAGAAAATTGCAAAACATAATCTTGAAGAATGTTAGATACAATAGTATTCAATAAGGATAATTGGCAGTGGGATGATGAAGTTTAAAAACAAGTAAACTCGGAAGGATGTATTCCTATACGGTTCGACAAATGTATCCTCGTGAAGAAAATCATAAAAAGCACTAAATAGCAAAGAATGAATTTGAAAGAGTCAAACCATATGCAAAGTTTTAAATTTTGGAAAATGTTAAGAAACAAGAGAGGTTGTGAAAGAAATGCACGAGATCGGTTAGAGTAGCTAATCAGGAAAACCTCATTAACTGAATTCTCATTCTAATTTTTAATTTTGCGTGTGCAGGGGATTACTCGGTTTTTGCTGACTCGAATTTTGTGTGTGCATGAGATCTAAGTTCAGAGATGTATGATTGTTTTTTATTTTTTGGTTTAAATTTTTTTTATTTGGTTTGCAATTTTTTTATTTGGTGATTTATTTGATGAGTTTTTTATTGGTCTTGATTTAAGGTGTACGCAAATGAGAGATGGATTATTTGGTGGCCTCAATTTGAGCTTCCAAACCATAGCAGGACAGGTAAGCTAAGCTGATCAGCAACCTAAAATAACTTGAAAAATATGCAGCATTAATTTCTTTACTACAAGAGAATATACTATCGTGAAGTGTTTCCCTCCACTGGTTATAAGAAATCATGGATAACATAACATATAAGAAATTTTAGTGTATGTTCGGATATATAAAGTTGAGATGAATGGAGTTTACCAGTGATAGGTGCAAACTTTCCACTCAAGAAAGATAGGTAAAGTAAATTTGTTATTGATCCATTTTTATAAAGGTGTAATGGGGAGACAAAGTGGAGATAAAAAAATTGATTAACTTGGATTAGAGTTTTGAGAACTTCATGTATTACATTTTGCTTGAAATAATAATAAGAGATATTTCAATTGCAAACTGAGTCTCAGATAAACAAATGTTCTGATTATTGGGATTGTAGATACCTTCACATCTGTACTTTGGTTACCATTGTATTTAGACATGCTCATAGTGATTATGGTATTAGAATAAGCTTTATAAAACCTATATGATCATGTCCTTGCATAACTATTACAAACATCTTAAAGTGATGTTATAGTTAAAAAAAAACTCTATACAGTGTTTCTAACAAACTATATATGCATTCCAAGTAAGTTCGAGTTAAGGATCAAGAAGGTGATGGTTGAGCTTTAAAGGTAGATATGTTGCTTCCTTATATAATATGTCCAAGTAAGATCAAGTTAATGATCAAGAAAGTGTTGGTTGAGCTTAAAGGTAGATATGTTGCTTCCTTATATAATATGTTTCCTACTTCAATTAATTTCCTGAACCTCTAAAACTATTTTATATAATCAGACCAGGAGCACCGTTCCGAAGACGTGTTGTAGGCACGTGTAACTGGGTAAAACTAGTTATTCATATCATACAAAGTGCGTCGAAAAAATCATATGTTTTTAGGAATAAAATAGATATTTAAAAAATTCAAGTCATTAAGAAAGTTGCAAAACATAATCTTGTAGAATGAAAAGATAATATAGTAATTAATAAGACAAATTGGAGGTGGCATGATGAAGTTCAAAAATAAGTCAACCCGCAAGGAGGTATTCCTTTATGGTTTGACAAATGTATCATGGGGAAGAAAATTATGAAAAACGATAAATGGCAAAGAATGAATTTGAAAAAGTCAAACAAGATGCAAAGTTTGCAATTTTGGAAAAGGTACATAGGAAGTATGAAACAGGCGAGGTTGTAAAAGACATGCACGAGATCGTTTGGAGTAGTTAATAAGGAGAATTGGTTGCGGAACGATAGGTTTAAAAATTAGCCAAAACAATAAAGAATTCTCATAAAGTTCGACAAGTATTGTAGGGAAGACAATTTTGATATACGCACGCCCAACGCAAGATGGAAAATAATGAGTCTAAAAATGCCATAGAAGACATTAGGTTTAGAACTTTGGATAAATTACACAAGACACTCGTGAAGTTGTGAAAAACATACACGTTATAGGATACTTGTGGCATTAAAAATTTTCATTAAAAAGTAATAGAGCTTGGCAATCTTTTACGTTATGAAGGACAAATAAAAATATATAGGTTTCAAAGTAGAGAGAGATGTTGGTTTAAATTTTTTCTGAGAAAGTAAAAATTAGATAAGCTAGAAGAAGTATCGGGGCCCTCATAGAAGGAATTGAAAATATTCATATCACTCAGAGTACGTCAAAAAATATCATGTTTCGGACGAAGAAAAAATAGATATGTAAAAAATTCAAGACATCAAGAATGCTGCAAAACATAATCTTCAAGAATGTAAGATAATACAGTAATAAGGATAATTGGGGATGGGATGATCAAGTTTAAAAAGGATAATTGGGGATGGGATGATCAAGTTTAAAAATAAGGATAATTGGGGATGGGATGATCAAGTAGTTAATAAGGATAATTGGGGATGGGATGATCAAGTTTAAAAATAAGTCAACCCGCAATGAGGTATTCCTATATGATTTGACAAATGTACCATGGTGAAGAAAATTATGAAAAACGATTAATAGCAAAAAATGAATTTGAAAAAGTCAAACGAGATGCAATGTTTGAATATTTGGATAATGTACATAGCAAGTAAGAAACTATAGTGGTTGTGAAAGACATGCACGAGATCGACTAGAGTAATTAACAAGGAGAATTGGTGGCAGAACGATATGTTTTAAAATTAGTCAACACAATAAGGAATTCTCATAATGTTCGACAGGTGTTGTAGGAAAGAAAATTTTGAAATACACAAGTCCTATGCAAGATGGAAAATAATGAGTCTAAAAATGCCATAGAAGAGATTAGGTTTAGAACTTTGGATAATTTACATCAGAAACTCGTGAAGTTGTGAAAAACATACACGATATAGGTTACTCGTGTCTTTAAAAAATTTCTTTAAAAAGTAATAAAGCTTCGCGAAATTTTAAGCTATAAAGCACAAATAGAAATTGATAGGTAGATAAGTAGAGAGAGATGATAGTTTAAATCAATTCTGAGAAAGTAAAAATTAGATAAGCTAGATGGGATATCGGGGCCCTCATAGAATGAATTGAAATTATTCATACCATACATAGTGCGTCGAAAAATAACATATTTTTTTGAGGTAAATAATAGATATGCAAAAAACCAAGGCATTAAGAAAGTTGCAAAACAAAATCTTGAAGAATGTAAAGATAATAGGGTTTGTCAATGAGGATAATAGGTGGTGGGATGATGAAGTTCAAAAATAAGTCAACCCGCAAGGAGGAATTCCTATATGGTTCGACAATTGTATGATGGAGAAGGAAATTATGAAAAACGATAAAAAGCCAAGAATGAATTTGAAAAAGTAAAACAAGATGCAAAGTTTGAAATTTTGGATAATGTACAAAGTAACTAAGAAACTAGAGAGGTTGTGAAAAACATGCTCGAGATCGGCGAGAGTAGTTATTGAGAAGAATAGGTGCCGGAACATTAGGTTTAAAAATTAGTCAACACAATAAGGAATTCTCATAATGTTCGACAAGTGTTGTAGGGAAGAAAATTTTGAAATGCGCAGGCCCTACGCAAGATGGAAAATAATGAGCCCAAAAATGCCATAGAAGATACAGTAGGTTTAGAAGTGTGGAAAATTTACATACGAAACACGAGAAGTTGTGAAAAACATACACGATATAGGTTACTCATGGCATTAAAATTTTTCTTTAAAAAGTACTATAGCTTGGCAAACTTTTATTCTATGAAGCACAAATAGAAATAAATAGGTAGAAAAGTAGAGAGAGATGCTAGTTTAAATCTTTTCTGAGAATGTAAAAATTAGATAAGCTAGATGGGATATCGAGGCCCTCATAGAAGAATTGAAATTATTCATAACATACTTAGTGCGTTGAAAAATATAATATGTTTTTGAGGAATAAAATAGATATGTAAAAAATTCAAGACATTTAGAAAGTTGCAAATCAAAATGTTGAAGAATGTAAAATGATAGGGTTTGTCAATACGGTTAATAGGTGGTGAGATGACAAAATTCAAAAATAAGTCAACCCGCAAGGAGGTATTCCTATATGGTTCGGCAATTGTATGATGGTGAAGAAAATTATGAAAAACGATAAACAGCAAAGAATATATTTGTAAAAGACAAGCTTGGATAATATACAAAGTAACCAAGAAACTAGAGAGGTTGAGAAAGACATGCACGAGATCGGCTAGCGTAGTTATTAAGGAGAATTGTGGCAGAACGATATGTTTAAAAAATAGCCAACACAACAAGGAATTCTCATAATATTCGACAAGTGTTGTAGGAAAGAAAATTTTGAAATGCGCAGGCCCTACACAAGATAAAAAATAATGAGTTTAAAAATGCTATAGAAGACATTAGGTTTAGAACTTTGGATAAGTTACATAAGAAATTCGAAAAGTTGGGAAAAACATACACGATATAGGTTACTCGTGTCATTAAATTTTTTTAAAAAAAAGTTATAAAGCTTGGCAAACTTTTATGCTATGAAGCACAAATAGAAACAGATAAATAGCAAAGTAGAGAGAGATGCTTATTTAAATCTTTTCTGAGAAAGTAAAAATTAGATAAGCTAGATGGAGTATCAGGGCCCTCACAGAAGAAAGTGCCCAAAAAATTCCTTGCCCAAATAATTTGTAGATGTAAAATTGTGAAGACTCTTAACATATTCAACTGCCCCAAAAATTCGTTGTCTTAGTAATTTGTAGATGTAGAATTTGGAAGACTTTTAATATATTCAATTCTCCAAAAAAATCTACATTTAGAATTAATATATTCAGGTGCCCAAAAACTTTAAAAATTTGTAAATGTAGAAATGTTTGTCTTACTAATTTAGTTTTATCTGTATTGATTTTTCACGTTCGATTTATACGAAAATAATTACAAATGCTTTAGGGCGGTTACAATAGAAAATCTTGCAAACGGCCTCCAAAAAACATAAAACTTTACAAGTAGGATGGTCTCACGCAGCACAAGCCACCCCAACTTCTAGAAGTGGATTTCGATTCACGGTTCGAGCTATACGGCCGTGTATCATTTTTTGTTTAAAAAAAATCAAATAAAGCAGTACACGGTTGTATCTCGCAAACCATGAGTAGAAACTCACTTCTACAAGTTGGGGTGGCTTCCTCTACGTGAATTCAACCTAGTTGCGAAGTTTTATAAATTTTGGATGTCATTTGTACGGTTTTGTCACGTTCCTCGCATGAAGAAGTAATTGACTTAGAAAATTTTTTTAGCGCGGTTAGACTAGAAAACCATCCAAACAAACTTCAAAAAATACAAAATTTTGCGAGTAGGTTGGACTCACACAGCACAAGCCACCCCAACTTGTAGAAGTGCGTTTTGACTAACGGTTCGAGAGATACGGTCGTGTCGCTTTTCGTTTTAAAAAAACCAAAATAAAGCGGTACACGACCGTATCTCGCAAACCGTGAGTCGAAACTTCTACAAGTTGGGGTGTGGCTAGTGCTAGGTGAATTCAAGCAAGTTACAAAGTTTTATAAATTTTGGATGTCGTTTGTGCGGTTTTCTCACGTTCCTCGCATTAGAAGTAAATGACTTAGAAAGCATTTAGTGTGGTTATACTAGAAAACCTTTCAATCGACCTCTAAAAAATACGAAATTTTACGACTAGGATGGTCTCACGTAGCTCGAGCAACCCCAACTTGTAGAGGTTAGTTTCGACTCACGGTTTGAGAGATACGTGCATGCACCGCTTTCGCTTGAAAAGAACCCAAATAAAGCGATATACGGCCGTATCTCTCCAACCGTGAGTCAAAACTCACTTCTACAAGTTGGGGTTGCTTATACTAGGTGAATTCAAGCAAGTTGCAAAGTTTTATAAATTTTGAATGCCGTTTGTGCGGTTTTCTCACGTTCCTCGCATTAGAAGTAAATGACTTAGAAAGCGTTTAATGCGGTTAGACTAGAAAACCCTTCAAACAACCTCCAAAAAATACGAAACATTGCGACTAGGATGGTCTCACGTAGCACAAGCCATCCCAACTTGTAGAAGTGAGTTTCGACTCATGGTTCGAAAGATACGGACGTGTATCGCTTTTGTTTGTAAAAAATACAAATAAAGCGATACACGGCCGTATCTCTTGAACCGTGAGTGGAAACTCACTTCTATAAGTTGGGTGACTTGTGCTAGGTGAGACCAACCTACTCACAAAGGTTTGTATTTTTTGAAAGCCGTTTGGAGGGTTTTCTAGCATAAAACGCACTAAAAAATTTCCAACTTTATTTACTTCTTATGCAAGGAACGTGAGAAACCGCACAAATAGCATCTAAAATTTATAAAACTTTTCACCTTGCTTGGATTCACCTACCACAAGCCACCCCAACTTGTAGAGAAGTGAGTTTCGACTCACGGTACAAAAGATACGGCCGTGTATCGCTTTATTTGAGTTTTTAACAACATAAACCAGTACACGCCCGTATCACTTGAACGTTGAGTCGAAAGTCACTTCTACAAGTTGGGATAGTTTGTACTAGGTGAGACCAACCTACTCACAAAGTTTCGTATTTTTTGGAACCCGTTTGGAGGATTTTCTAGTCTAAACGCACGAAAAAAGTTCTAACTTTATTTACCTCCTTTGCAAGGAACATGAGAAAAGGCAAAAAAGGCATCCAAAATTTATAAAACTTTGTAAATCGGTTGAATTCACCTACCGCAAGCCATCCCAACTTGTAGAAGTGAGTTTCGACTCACGGTTCGAGAGATATGGCTGTTGATCAATTTATTTGGGATTTTTACGACCAAAAGTGTGAATCGAAACAGACTTCTACAAGTTGAGGTGGCTTGTGCTAGGTGAGACCAAACTACTCACAAAGTTTCGTATTTTTTGGAACCCGTTTAGAGGGATTTCTAGTCTATAAACGCACTAAAAATTTTCTAAGTTTAATTACATCTAATGCGAGGAACGTGAGAAAACCGCACAAACGGTATCCAAAATTTATAAAACATTGCAGCTTGCTTGAATTCACCTAGCACAAGCCATCCCAACTTGTAGAAGTGAGTTTCCACTCACGGTTCGAGAGATACGGCCTTGTATCGCTTTATTTGTATTTTTTACAACCAAAAGCGATGCAAGCCCGTATCTCTCGAACCGTGAGTCGAAACTCACTTTTACAAGTTGGGATGGCTTGTGCTACGTGAGACCATCCTAGTCACAAAGTTCTATATTTTGGAGGTTATTTGAAGGGTTTTCTAGTCTAAACGCTTTCTAAGTCATTTACTTCTAATGCGAGGAACGTGAGAAAACCGCACAAACAACATCCAAAATTTATTAAACTTTGCAACTTGCTTGAATTCACCTAGCACAAGCAACCCCAACTTGTAGAAGTGAGTTTCGACTCACAGTTGGAAAGATACGGCCGTATATCGCTTTATTTGGGTTTTTTTCAAACGAAAGCGATGCATGCCCGTATCTCTCAAACCGTGAGTCCAAACTAACATCTACAAGTTGGGGTTGCTTGAGCTACGTGAGACCAACCTAGTCGCAAAATTTCGTATTTTGTTTAGGTCGTTTGAAGGGTTTTCTAGTATAACCGCACTAAACGCTTTCTAAGTCATTTACTTCTAATGCGAGGACCATGAGAAAACCGCACAAACGGCATCCAAAATTTATACAACTTTGCAACTTGCTTGAATTCACCTAGCACAAGCCACCCCAACTTGTAGAAGTTTCGACTCATGGTTTGCGAGATACGGCCGTGTACCGTTTTATTTGGTTTTTTTAACCAAAAACGACACACGGCCGTATCTCTCGAACCGTTAGTCGAAACTCACTTCTATAAGTTGGAGTGGCTTGTGCTGCGTGAGCCCAACCTACTCGTAAAATTTCGTATATTTTGAAATTCATTTGGACGGTTTTCTAGTCTAACCGCACTAAAAAAATTCTAAGTCAATTACTTCTTCATACGAGGAACGTGACAAAACCACACAAATGACATCCAAAATTTATAAAACTTTGCAACTAGGTCGAATTCACTTAGCGCAAGCCACCCCAACTTGTAGAAGTGAGTTTCGACTCACGGTTTGCGAGATACAACCGTTTACCGCTTTATTTGGTTTTTTTTAAACCAAAAACGATACACGGCCGTATATCTCGAACTGTGAATCGAAACCCACTTCTACAAGTTGGGGTGGCTTGTGCTGCGTGAGACCAAACTACTCGCAAAGTTTTGTATTTTTTGGAGGCCGTTTGCAAGGTTTTCCATTGTAACCGCACTAAAACATTTGTAATTATTTTCGTATAAATCGAACGTAAAAAATCAACACAGATAAAACTAAATTAGTAAGACAAACATTTCTACATTTACAAATTTCTAAAGTCTTTGGGCACTTGAATATATTAATCCTAAATGTAGATTTTTTTTGGGGACTTGAATATATTAAAAGTCTTCCAAATTCTACATCTACAAATTACCAAGACAACGAATTTTTGGGGCACTTGAACATATTAAAAGTCTTCACAATTTTACATCTACAAATTACTTGGGCAAAGAACTTTTTCGGCACTTTCTAAAAAATTTACTATGGACAAATTGAAAAATCAACAATTAAAACTAATAAGGCAAAGAATTAGTCAATACCTTACAAAATAACTCCAGATTTAGCCAATAGTTTGATTCGTGGCCGAACTAGGGTTCTTATATTGTTCGACAAGTGTTCTAGGGAAGAAAATTTGGAAATACACAATTACGCAAGATGGGAAATAAAGAGTCTAAAATGCAATAGAAGACATTAGGTTCAGAACTTTGGATAATATACATAACAAACTCAAGCAGTTGTGAAAAACAACCACAATATAGGTTACTCGTATCTTTAAAATTTTTCTTTAAAAAGTTCAAAACCATGGCGAAATTTTATGCTGTGCACAAATGGAAATAGATAGGTAGCATAACAAACTCGAGCGGTTGTGAAAAACAACCACAATATAGGTTCCTCGTGTCTTTAAAAATTTTCTTTAAAAAGTTCAAAACCATGGCGAAATTTTATGCTATGTAAGCACAAATGGAATAGATAGGTAGCAAAATAGATAAAGATGATGGTTTAAATCTTTTCTAAGAAAGTAAAAATAAGATAAGCTAGATGGAGTTACGGGACACTTACAAAAGGAATTGAAATTGTATATATCAAACATTAAACACGAAAAATATCATATATTTTGAAGATATGTCAAAAATTAAAGTCATTAAGAAAGTTGCAAAACATAATCTTGAAGAATGTAAGATAATAGAGTAGTTAATAAGGATAATTGGTGGTGGGATGAAGAAGTTTAAAATTTAGTCAACCCGCAAAGAGGTATTCCTATAAGGTTCGATATGCTAGGTTACTTGTGCCATAGAAATTTTACAGTAATCTAAAAAGTACAAGCTTTTTATGTTGTTAGGGCAATTAGAAATATAGGCGTAGGAGTAGCAGAAGAGATAAGAGACAAAGGTAAAAACTTTGTACCAGAAAGTCAAATTCGATAGACAAGTTAGAGTATGGGGTTATTCACAACCATAATTAGCACAACCATAATTAGCACGATTAATAATATCATACGTTTGGGTGGAAGGAAACGGTCAAGTAAAAAAATCCAGGGCAAAACTCAATCTAGAAGAATCTAAAGATAACAGAGTCGGTAATACGGTCAACATACGTTAACCACTATATGTGATATTATTCAAACAAGAATTGAAAGGCGCAAGCTTTATATGCACATTTTAGATGGTAGGTTCGGCATCTCCTTACTTTCATGGCAGGTCAAGTACGGTAGGTAGCTTCACTCAACTGCTTTGGCAGCAGTAGTGGAATCACTTTAGGAAGAAAGAATTAGTTAACTTGAATACTATCGCGCGCAGTTTTTTTTAGAATATACTATCGCGCGCAGTCTTTTTTAGAATATTTTTGGGAAAGCACACAGCAAAGATTAACCCAGTTTTCAGAAATTGGAAATTGAAGAGAGGGAGAGGAAGAAGAAGGACAGAGCAAGAGTGCGAAATCCAAGAAGAGGGAGAGAGAGGGGGGAGGGATGATTGATTTGATTTTGGAACAGGAGTGGGTTGGTGAGGGGGATTATAAAGGCAGTTGGGGAAGGCCAGCTGTGTGAACTTTATGACGCCAAGATGCGTGATATTGATTTGATTGACCAATATTTGATTTGATTTTGTGAGTCGGTTTGTGGCCGAGGATATTGTACATAAACCTCTTTATATTGTATTATTTGCATAATTGTGCCAAAACTTTGATTCGGAATATCCTCAGAAAGAGACCAACGGAGAGAGCTGAGATACCAAAGAAAAAAAAGGAGAAGATCAAAAATCGAAAAGATCAAGAAATGGGGAAGCCACTGGGACCCACAGGGGAGTTTTTTAGAAGGAGGGACAAGTGGAGGAAGCACCCCTCCCTCACCAACAACCTCCGCCACGCGACGCCCGGCCTCGGCATCGCGCTCGTCGCCTTCGGAATCTACCTCGTCGGAGAAACCGTCTACAACCGCATCAACCACCAGGATCCCCATTCCAATCACTGATCGATCCAAATCCCCAAGGTTTGCCTTTATTTTTGCGAGTATTTTGTTAGTTAATCCCCAAATCTAATTGGGATTGAGATTAAATTAGGGTTTGATTAACTGGTTTAGTGAGGAATTGCAATTTGTTAATAAATTGAAAAATAACATAGAAATATGAAAAACTTTATTGATTAAGTTTAGTGTTTTTTGGGGGAGGAACTGAAGTTAGAGATAGTTTTGGTGGGGGTCGGGTTTCTTGGGTTTGAAGTAGATGTTGAGGGGGTTGTATATATTTTGAAGCTGAGAGTAATAAGGTTGGGGTTCTTTTATTATTAGTCTACTATAAATGCTTGGTTCAATGAAAGGAGAGGTTTGGATGGATGTAAAAGTTTGGAAATCTTTTGCAAGCTTTTCTTGGTGGACCATTGAGAAATCACCACCTCATTTCTCTCTCTAAATTTGTTTTCAAGTTTGGAGAGGAGGGAGAAAACAATGGAAGATCATAGTAGTGTAGCTACAATGCTCTTCGATAGCTTTGAATCCTTCCTCATTTTCCTTGTTTTCTTGTCTCATTTTCCTTACTTCTCCATTAATTTGGATCCAACCAAACATAGCTTAAAACTTGAATGAGATAATTACTTAACCAATACGTAGATCCAAAATAAATGTAGCTATCCTTTTTATAGATCATGCACGAATTGTGTGTGATTAGATATTGATATCATTCCTAGGGTCCAGATTCAGTCATAGTCTAATCCAATTTTAACCAACTTTAACTGCATTAACTTTATTTTGTTCCATTGACTTGTTAGGGCATCCACACTCTTTTACTATTTTGCCAATTTGGAAAAATAAGAAGAAAAAGAGCGCTTCACGCGTTTGCTATTTTGCCAAATTTTAGCAAATGAGGAACAACAACTTCTCATATATGAGAAATGAATTTGGCAATTGCCAAATATAGCAGACGGTACATTATGTTTCATCTCATATTTTTTAATTTTTTAAGGAGATTGGATGGAGCTAGCTTGTTGTGTCGCCCCTGAATTTTTTAAGATTTTTTATTAAAAAAAATATCAGACGGAACAACATCTTCCATTCTAAATTTGATATATAAAAAATTCACCGTCGGGCGGTACATGTTGTACCATCCGATAAGGAAAAAAACAAAAGAAGGGAACGGACGGAACAACATGTTCCATCCTTCCATTTCTTTGTTTTGGAAAATTTAATCCAAGTCCTATTTTCTCCATTCTTTTCATAAATTGCCAAGTCCAAGTAAAACCAAGTTAAAACAAATTATATCACAGCCCACGAGGCTCAAATTATTTTTGTTAAGTTATTTCAATTGGTGAGACGGAACAACATGTTCCGTCTATCCATTTTTTTCCTTCTCATTTACCAAATTTTGGCAAACCGCAACTGCAGAGAAATGATGTTTCTACCATTTCTCATTTTGCCAAATTGGCAAAATAGCAAAAACGTGTGTGGATGCTCATTTTGCCAGATTGGCAAAATAGCAAAAACGAGTGTGGATGCTCTTAGTGACCATATCTACTTAATTTTTGTTTCATGCTCTGGTATTTGATTCTTATGTCTGATAGTGTAGATCAGCATAGATTCTAATAGGGGTGTAGAACTGGTAATAATGTTTGATACATTAGGTTTGGCTAGTTTTTCAGTAATAGACGATTCCCTTTCTAATTTCTGTAATTGTATACTGGAAGGTTGTTTCAAACTCATCCACTGTATGGGTTAGCTTATCAACTTGTGTTTACAATATGTGGGTCATAGCAGAAGATGTGTAGATTGGATTGACATAAATTAGACATGCCCATATTAAATGTATCCATCTTTTTTATGAATCATATTTGAAATGTGTATGTAAGATGTTGATTCGTGATAGTAATGGTTAAGGGAACCCAAATTAAATTGCAGCTGGTCTAACCTTAACCTTAACAGCAGTAACTTTCTACTGCTTCATTGAATTGGCTAGAGCCTATCTTGAATTTTAGTTTCATTTCATCTTTGGACTCATGTTTGATACTGCAGCTCAACATACATCCTACTAGAATTAGTAGGATATTGAATATTCACTCATTGAAATAATGGTATTTATTATATTAGGCATCAATATTTATTTTTTGAGTTTGCTTAGCATTGTTCGGTCAGTCATGATTGGATTCAGAATTCTTTCCCTGATTTGGAGATAGTAAACTGGATTTAGAGTCTTGAGGAATGAGAGGTATATCTTATGACAGATGTTCATGTGAACATTACACGTCCATATTATTATTTGTATGCGTGATAAGGCCAATAGGTGAACCAGAATTGTGTTTGCTAGGGCTTTCAGTATCTTTATCCAGTTATATTGCTATCTAATAGATGCAAAACCACTAATTGGGAAGATAATTGACTAATTTATTTAATTTTGAGTCTGGATTAAGTCTTGATTAGGTGTTCCAGTATATTTTTGTTCCTATATCATCTCCTTCTACCTGTATATTTCATTAGTCTATGCTGGTATGTTGGGCACAGTTAACCTCTCTCTATGAAGCAACATTGCTATTGTATGCCATACGATTTCAGACAATTTAGCAGACATAATAGAGGTTGTTATTTCATTGCTACTTCTGTTGATTATTTTAGAATTTGAAAGTGCCATTTTGTCGTGCACCATCATGCCCATGTTGCTGTCCCCCAATGCTTCTTAGTCCTATTTTGAAATCCTAAAATTTCCCACAATGGTTTAGTAGTTTTAGTTCTTTTGGGTTGGGCCATGTCATGTCTTGCCGTGGAAAATCCAGGAATTGTAGTAAATTCATTTGTCGTCAACTGCAAGGTCGAAGTATGCACAGTTTACTGTATAGGTAGTTCATTAACATGGAGTAGTAGTTGATTTGTACGGTTGTGATCCACCACAGACCCACCACTCAAATATAATGGGTGCTCAACCAACTGCAGAAGCAGCAAATCAGAATGGGATTGCCATCTAATTTAGAGGCAGTAAGCTTTCGACAACTCTCTGTTTGTTTGGCCCTTTGATTTACCCCTACTACTGGTAACTCGACTAGCATTTCATCTTAACTCTGCCTTTGTCTTTGATACTCCTGTCTGACTGAATGTGTGAATGCAGTCACAATGAGTTTGCGTAAAAGTTGATCAACTCTCTCTCTCTCTTCTATGTCCATCAATTTTTTGCAACCCTTGCATTTTGTTATCATCTATTGTAAACTCATTTTTGGTTACTTAATTTATTTGGCATTGACAATTAGGGGGCAAAAAAGACAACAAACTCATCATATCAAACCAACACTACTGTAAATTTTTCAAGAATTAGATGAGATATGACATCATATGCATGTGCCATCAAATAAGATATCCCTTTTTAGCATTCCTGTTATTGGATTTGTAATGTAGTTTTCCAAGAATGGAGAGTCTGTTTTCAAGAGAATCAGTCCGTTGGATCATGCACATGTTTAATCAGTATTAATTTCTTTCTTCGCATCCTTGCGGCAAATGATTCGAATAATTAGATTTGAACTTGAAGTGATCATCAATATTATATCTTTCTGTTTTAACTATCACACATATATTCTTAATTTGATCTCATTGCAAAATCTCTATGTTATTCATCATTGATAATGATTTATGAAAATCATTTAGGTCATGCTAATTGGGAGCATGAATACTTGCTATTATTATTTGTTCTTTTAGACGGCAATCAGAGGATTTTCGAAACTGATTTATATACCGTCATCTTTTGATCTATTTTGTCTTATAGAAATTATATTTTGGAGGATTCTTTTAGCCTTCCAAGTTTTACGAGCTTTTTAAGTTCAACAAAGAAACCCTTTTCTTTGTCTGCTTATGAATTTGTTACAAAATTGCAGGGGACCAGGGTTTAGGTAGCTTGTTGATACTAATTTGAGGTTGTGGATAATGAGTGAATCCTTAGTGGTGCAACTGGTGCCTATATAAGTAACAAATGAGATGCTTCAGTTGTCTATTTGAAAGTTTGAAAGTGGCCATCATGAGCATAAATACTGTTCATATGGAAATGGTCTTTCCCTCCAAGAAGAGAACACCTTCTGAAACAATTATGAAAGTCGAAACAATTTTTTAAGGGTCAAGGGTTAAGGGTTAAAAGCGCGAACCCACCAGTACTTTTAGGTCAAAGCAGATAATGCACCTGCAAAATTGGTTAGCGCACATAAGTACCCAAGGTGGGTACAACGTTAGTCAACCATTCGTTTTTAAGTTACATGCAGTGCATGTACCTTGTATATGACAAAAATACTCTTATACTGTTTAGTAATTATTTTTTACATACAAGTCCTCAAAAAATATTTATTGCATATACACCCCAAATAATACACTCGTGTATATGGGCAATGCTACACCTACTACCTGTTTTACAACCTCCACTCCTTGCACCCTAATGTGGCACTCATCTAGTAGTAGACACCTCCATTAGATGAGTGCCACATTAGGGTGCAAGGAGTGGAGGTTATAGGAAAGGTTGTTGGTATAAATTTATCCTATATATATTCCTTTTTGGCAAATACAACCCTAAAAAAATTAAAATTGTGGGATACTTATTTACAAAAATCAATCATCTTCTTCCTCTCATTCGTACTCTATCTACCATTACCTAACAAAACATAACTCGAACCTGCACTATACCCAAACCCCATACCCTTACTCTTTCTACCCTCCATCTCCTTCCCCTCTCTCCCCTCTCTGTGCTCGTCATCTCTCCTACCCTCTCAAACTTAAAAGAACCAATTAAATTGAAACTCAACAGACCCATCAAAAATAAAACCATCAAATTCGAATCCAATCCAACAATCTCACATATTCCTTTCCACCCTTTTTGCTTCCTCTCTCCTCTTCATCTCTCCCACCATCTCAAACCCAAACCCATCAAATCTAAATCCAAACTCAACAAATCCATCAAATTTGAATTCTATTCAACAATCTCATCTCATCCTCCTCACCCTCTTCGCCTCCCCTTTCTCTATTTTTCTCTTCTTCGTCTTCTTGTCACTCTTTACATGTTCAAAACCAATTTGACACAAGAAAACCATTGTACCTAACAGCACAACTGCTGTCTTTATTAATTACAACTGAAACATATTTAGGCCATGGAAAAAAAGGTGTCGGATCATGAAATAAAGGTCAAACGATTCACTTATATGCTTCTTAGTAACATTTAACCATAAACATATTTTAGACATACAAAAAATGCTGAAATAGGAAAAACTTGGTACATATTTATAAATATTGACAAAATAAATAAAACCTAACTTTAATAATTAATTACAAAGTACATGTCTATGTTACAAATGAAAAAACTGAACACCGTCATAAGAAACACATTCGATAAATAGGTTCCAGATTAAATTTCAAATAAGCCTATTGGAGGAGAGAGTGTCATTGAGAACTGATGAGTCATTGATGGGTTGTCATCAAATAGTTTTTCTATTTTTACCCTAATGTGTTAGGTTATTAATTATGTGTAGCAATTTAGATATTCCGTACTTTATAAGAAAAAATAACCAAATCAGAGACCGATGAACAGTATGCATTCTACAGTGCTACTTTAAACTGGTATAGCATATGTGTATATCTAATGAATTATGATGAAATAGAAATCAAACCGTTTAAGCTCTCATATCCCTTTGAAGCCATGAGTTTGACCATTACCAAAAACGAAAGATGAATATATAGTTCATGACAGGTTACTCCCAATTGGCAAAGACTGCAGCAGAACAAACTGGAATTTGGCAGAAAGTAGTTAGCACGTAACTATACCACTACATAATGTATGAGTTTCAGAATATTCTGAAGAGATGATAAATTTTCCTTTCACCTAAACAACTGAACATTTTAATTCAAAGTCTTCATAAAGATTAAAGGGAATACGGGTATTAAGTAACTTCAAATTATATTAATTGGTCAAAATATTACCAACGTTTTTCCTGTAAGAAATCTTTTTGTCTTAATTCCACTCCATTACCTCTCAACAAGATACTTTTTCCATATCTTTTATGTATGCATGAAAGATAACAACAAATGTTATTTTATATTTAAATTTAAATTTTTAATTTTTTCATATATGTATAAGTGAAGACATGTAAAACGACTTCAAATATGCAACTGTATGTGAGAACTAATGAGTGTTCTAATAAACAAGCCATAACCGTATAGATTCAGTATAACTTACCCTGTCTGTTCAAAAAACTTGTCCGGATAAGCAACCACATGCATGTAAAGCACCAATTTTAAGTTCCAACCAGCCCTGAAATTGATTTCCAATTCAGAATCTTGATGGTAGAGTACAAATTCAAAGTAAATTACAAAGAAGTAAATATTCAATTATTATTGTGTGAGTGTTAAGTATCAAAGTAATAAATATTTTTATGCCCTGATTATTGATTATTTTTATAGGTCAGTCTTCTGCATTTCAGCTCTACCTCATTCTCTATCCAGAACGGATATCACAACTTGTAATGTCTCAGCGAACACGGCCTTTGTATACAGATTAAAGTTAACTTGCTTAAAAGTGTAGAAATAAAAAATAAATAAAAAGATGTAAATATACGCCAGCTATGAAATCTTGATTTTTTTTCATATAAAGCTATGATAGCTTGATGGACCATTCATTAGCTTCATTTGATAGCTACTGAATTTCACAGATTACTTATTTAAACAAAGAAAATATTTGCTACAAAATAAGAGAGAGAATTGCTTTGTTATCTAGAGCTGAAGTGTCTTCTCACTACACCAAAACATTGAAGTAGTAGTAATGGTTGAGCAAATTAGAGTTACATTCTCGTATGCACATGCAGGTTGATATCCCATTTTGTGGGCTGAAACGAAGGTATATTATTTAATATATTCCACTTCAAACATGTGCATGGAAGGAGTCGAACCTGAGCTATGAATCACGAACACTGAATCGAGGTATATTCCACTTCAATTTGGTTACCATGACGTGTCAGACACAAATCCGACACAGTACTGAACATTTTAGGGTAGTTCTTTAAAATATCCCCCTGTCCTTGTGTATCCGTATTGTCCTTGTGACTAAACTAAAACTCCTAATTTTTAATGAGGGTTGAGGGATGTATATTTGTGTTCTAACATGTACTAATTATACATTAATAACTTAACTAAAGAAATAGAAAACTCTCTTGTAATGTTTAAAGAAATAGAGAACTCTCTTCTGTACTAATTAGAGCATCTCCAACGTTACTCGCCAAATCTCCCAAATCGCCAATTTAGCGACTCAATCCCCAAAATTCCTCTCCAACGGACTCGCCAAGTCTCTCACCATCCTGGCGATCCGATCTTCGCTCGCGTTCCGCTCGCCATTTCTGGCGATTGGATCCCGCTCGCCAAATCTGGCGATTGCGTTCTTCCGGAAGGTATAACAGTAAGATTTCATTCCCACATATTTAAATCGACATTGATTTCCTTCAATTTCCTCTTGATTCTCTTCAATTTGTTCTTGGTAGATTGGTGTTCCTAAATTTTATTCATTGTGTTCTTCATCTTCTTCATCGGGTTTCTTTTTCATTGGGTTGTCTTCTTCTTCATCAGGTAAAATTAATTTTTTTTAGGTTTTTTTTGGGTTTTTGAATATGCAATTGCTGCAATATGAATTTACTCCATTATGAAAATGAATCAGTGTAGCTTTTTTGAATATGAATTTTGGATCGAAGTTGTTGTTCTTGTTTAAATCATCTATATGAAAATTGTTAGCTACCCGTGGATTAGAAATGTTGTCATTTAGAATTTTGGAGATGGTCTGACCCCCAATCAGTCTTCTTTCACTTCACATCTTGAGGATTAGAAATGTTTAGGAGATGATAGATTTTGATGAATGAATTATACATGAAAGTGAGATAGTTTTGGACGGGGTTTGTGTGCAAAATTATTAAGATAGATGATCACAATTAATCAAGTGTATCCTACACTTAATTTTTGTCAGTTGTAGAGGATCCGTATGTGGAGAATGAACCGTAATCTACCGAACATGTGAGCACACACAATAAGACATGATCATGAAAGAACAACTAATACATCCATTTGTGGGAGAGCAAATAGTGTAATAGTTATAGTAGCACATGCATTTGATTGGTCATCACTAGTGATAATTTCTACTCTAATAAAATATATACAATGACAATTCTTGCTTTCTTACAATCCAGTGCAATTTGTTTTTTAATTTCATTTCTCCACTATGTAACAATTCCTGATCATAACTATTTGTATTAATTAGATTTTACATAGAAATTCAATATATGAGCTAATCAAATTGAGGAACGAGTATATATGGGTTGTTGAAGTGCATATGATTGGTACTATTTTCAAATGTTGAGGAATAATTCTTAGAAGAATTAAGTAGAAATGAAATGTAGTTTTTAAGCTGTTGAGGAATTTATTTTGGAGATGGTTAACATATTTAAGCTGACAAAAGCTACCTAGTAGAAATGAAATGTAGTTTTTATTATTCATAAATCTATTGAAGAAAAATTATTCACATAACCACTATAGTTTGATTTAAGTATTAGATGTTTCAGGTTATATGAAAACATTTTTCCTTTAAAAATCAACTACTCTGACGTTTAGATAGTTTGATTTAAGTATTAGATGTTTCCTTTAGATAGTTTGATTTAAGTATTAGATGTTTCAGGTTATAGATCATTACTCTGCAGGTTATAGATTTTTCCTTTACAGGTTATAGATCATTACTCTGCAGGTTTGATTTAAGTATTAGATGTTTCAGGTTTAAGTATTAGATGTTTCCTTTACATTTTTCCTTTAGATAGTTTGATTTAAGTATTAGATGTACTTACATTTTTCCTTTACATTTTTCCTTTAGATATACATTCTGCAGATATATATAGATTGATCACTGGACTATTATACATTCTGCAAATATACATTCTATGATATATAGATTGTTTACTATATATAGATATATATTCTGCAGATTGATATACATTCATATACATTCTGCAGATTGTTAATCTGCAGATATACATTCTATGATATATAGATTGATATTCTGCAGATTGATATACATTCTGCAGATATACATTCTACAGATATATATGATTGATCACTGGACTATTATACATGCTGCAGATATACATTCTATGATATATAGATTGTTTATTATATATAGATATACATTCTGCAGATTGATATACATTCTGCAGATATATATAGATTGATCACTGGACTATTATAGATATACATTCTGCAGATATTAGATGCAGAATGTATACAATGCAGCCAAGAATGTGTAGAAGAATGAGTCTTCATATCCAGGGTTTAGTGAAGAAAATGTCAAACTGATGGCATGGGTAACTTTACAGCCTTGTGTTAATGTTAATAGCTTTCATGTCTGCATGATATGTGAATGTTACTGGGAATGAACTAAACCTATTTGCATTAGCTTGTACATTCTTACTTACTCATAGTGCAGCCATCTGAATTGTTTGTGTCTTCACTTGTAATATTTTTAAAAACTTTATTAAAATTATGTTTGCTCTAGTTCCTCTTCCTGTCATTTTTCCATGTTGCTCCTGTGTTCTCCACTTCCTAGGTAATTATTAGAAGACATTTCTATCCTGCTTGACAAAGTATGCACTTTCAAAAGAAAGCAATATAGAGCAATTGCAGATAAGTATAAATAAACTTCAGGGATGGTCATTATGTTAGGAAGTAGATGTTATTTCAATTCGTAATTTTTAATAGCACAGCATTTCAAAGCTGTCGACAATATATTATTTGATTTCAATCTCCAGAAATTTGTATACTTCAATCAAAATAGATCCTTATTGATTTCAAACTTCTATTGGCCTGAAGATTAACAGGAACTTGCGAATGAAATGAAATTAATTGAATGAATAAAATTATTATTAGATTGAGTTCATAGTATTTTAAAAAAATAATATTGTAACTATTTATGAGTAAATAAAAATTAAAACATTTATGGCTAGCCAAAATAGATAGCATGGTTGGAGTGTGAGCTTTTTTCGCTAGCCAAATTATCCATATATTATCTATTTTGGCTATTCTAGCTAGCCAAAATAGCTAGCATGGTTGGAGTTGGTCTTATACATTAAACAGATATGGCAAAAAAAAATGTCAGAGGTAAAACTAAGAAACAGAAACCCTCTATTACATAAACTTCGTGTTTGTACCTTCATTATATTTCAGGTAAAAATGTGATCAAATCTGAACTGCTTCTTTGAATTTATCAGAGCAAACAACTGACAATTCCAAATCTTCATTGAATTCAACCACAAAAGTATATCCATTCAACATACCTGCAGAAAACCCATATATTTCCTTTCAGCTCAACTATCTCAAGCACTCCTGGGTGTCTTCTACAATGCCTCATATTTTGTAAATGCACTTGTTGATCAACTCCTCACAAACAACCTTCAAATTCTGTGGCTTCAGAAGTCTGGTCTTGGCATTTCTTCAGTAAGCTGTTGTCCTTGGTCCCTAAAACAAAACCAAACATACAAAAAATAAATAAATAAATAAATTTGAACAAATTAACCCATTTCTCAAAATTAAATTTCAATTAAGAAAAACAGGGAGAGAGAGAGAGAGAGAGAGATTACCTGAATGGCTGAATGTTGACTTGTTCATCATCCGTCTCTTCCAAATTGGCCGAATCATCGTCTTGATCTGAAAGGACAACTAAAACCCAGAAAAAGGAAATAATCAAAAAACCCATCAATAAAATCAAATAGAGCGCACATTAATTCAACTAAAGATCAAATCATTTCTTGACATGATACATTCTCGGGAAAATGTCTTCCCATCTTCTGATTCACAACAAACAAACAAGAAACATCAGGATCTGTTCTTTATCGTACCATTAGAATCAGAAACAAAAACCCATTTTAAAACAATCAGAAACATCAAGATCTGTTCTTTATCGTACCATTAGAATCAGAAACAAAAACCCATTTTAAAACAATCAGAAACATCAAGATCGGAACATTTTCATGCCATTAGAATCAGAAACAAAAAACCCACATAAAAACAATCAAAAGAGAACAAAAAATATATAGAATCTAAAAAATTGGAGGAAAGACGAAGAGATGTATACCATGGGGATCGAATTCTTGGGTGATCCCTTCAAGGACTGAGAGTTCTTCGGATCTCTCACCCATGGTTGGTTCTCGAATCGATCTCCTGAAATTCTTCGGAGGGAATTTGTGGGGTGGGGGGCACGAATTGAAGAGATCGATCAAGAACGAGAGAGAGAGAGAGAGAGAGAGAGGAGGAGTTATAACGGGGATGTGGGATTTTATTCGGAGTAATAAAAGGGTGTTAGTATCTGAATTTTGAAGTTGGGTTCCCTTTTTTAGACGGTGAATATCAACGGTATCTAGTAGGTTTTACATGTGATTTGTTTCCCGAAATGACCCACTTTTTGAACGTATTTACAAAACCGGTCCACTTTCAAAACTATTTACCAAATTGGCCTACTCACTATCTGTTAGATAGCGAGTTTAATTTAAATGAACTCTCGATATCAGAATGTATTTGTACTCATTTTTCAGAAAAAATTTGAACATATAATTTTTATCTGAAATGTATATAACTAGACTCGCTATGGCACTGACATTACTATCTCAGATAGCGTGTGTAGTTGTACTCATTTTTAAGAGAAATTTTAAACATGCAATTTCTACCTGAAATATATTTAACTACACTCGCTATCTCAGATAGCGAGTATCAGATAGAAATAAAGTGGCTATATCTCAAACTCAACTAAATATGCACAATTAACTAAAATGAACAATTCGGGATCTTGGATGATGTGTTTAGGGTTTTGAGCTGGCAAACACTATTGCATGTAATATTGTTGTTCAACTGTTATGACATGCAATAATAATAACTATAGTCGTTGTTTGGTAGTAGCTGCAAAGCTTTACACTCTTCAATTGACTACATATTTGTTTCTTGTAATAGTGGTACGAGCTTAATTAGTTGTATAATTAGCATTATTAGTTGCAATTGAAAATGGTAGGATGAGGTAACTAGAACAAACCAAAAATATACTCAACTAAAACACACTATAAATCCATTCTATATTAACTCTACCTGAAATGCATGCAACAGCACTTGCTATCTTAGATAGCTGAGATAGCGAGTTCATTTGAACTAGACTCGCTTTCTCAGAGAGCGAGTGTAGTTGTGCTTATTTTTAGAAAAAATTTAAACATGCAAATGTATAGACCTACACTCTAGTTGTACTTATTTTTAGAAAAAAAGTTAAACATGCAAATGTATAGACCTACACTCGCTATCCAATATAGCGAGTTCAAATAGCGAGTGTAGTTATATATATTTCAGGTTCAAAATTTCTCTGAAAAATGCATACAACAACACTCGCTATCTGAGATAGCGAGTTCATTTGAACTAGACTCGCTATCTCAAATAACGAGTGTTGTTGTATGCATTTCATGTTCAAAATTTTTCTGAAAATTGACTACAACAACACTCGCTATCTGAGATAGCGAGTCTAGTTCAAATGAACTCGCTATCTCAGATAGCGAGTGTTGTTGTATGCATTTTAGGTAGTGTTAATATAGAATGGATTTATAGTGTGTTTTGGTTGAGTATATTTTTGGTTAGTTCTTACTTACCTCATCCTACCATTTTCAACTGCAACTAATACTGCTAATTATACAACTAATTAAGCTCCTACCACTATTACAAGAAACAAATATGTAGTCAACTAAAGAGTGTAAAGCTTTGCGGCTACTACCAAACAATAGCTATAGTTATTATTATTGCATGTCATAACAGTTGAACGGCAATATTACATGCAATAGTATTTGCCAGCTCAAAACCCTAAACTCATCATCCAAGATCCCGAATTGTGCATTTTAGTTAATTGTGCATAGAGTTTGAGATATAGCCACTTTATTTCTATCTGAGATATTATATGGCATAATTTATGTGTGTTTAAAGCCAAGTCATTATGTAGATAGGGAAAATTTGAGAATGTTAACTTTTGTGGAAAATAAAATAATTAGGCTCGTTATCTCAAATAGCGACCCTAGTTCAAAAATGCTCGCTATCTGAGATAGCAACTGTGAGAATTGCGAGTTTCTAGATACTTTGAAGTCTAAATTTGGTGTTTTTCGTGAAGTTTTTCTCGAAGTGGTCGAGAAACACCTCAAAATACACTCGCTATCCCAAATAGCGATATTGTTTTTACCAAAATCACTATCTGAGATAGTGAGTCTAAATATGAAATTTTTCTTCTTGTTTTAACACCTCAACATACATTTGCTATCTCACACAGTGAGCTTATTTTAACCGCACTCGTAATCTGGGCCATTTCGATAAATACTTTCTAAAGTGGGTCAGTTTGGTAAATACTTTCACAAGTGGGTCATTTCTGTAAACAACTCTTTACATATTAGTCATCCAGTAATTCAATATTTATATTCAGACTAATATAATGCATGTGTGATATGCATGCCAACAAAAAGTATAGTCACTAAATTGAATAAATTGTCCATAAGAAAATATATATTATATTATTTAATTGAATATATCAAAAATTTGTTCTGGAAAATAAAGAAGAACGATTAGTAATTAAGCTACAACATTCAAGCTAGGATCAAATTATTCACCATCAATATCAAATTCTAACAAATGTTATCGAAAACAATTAGTAATTTGCATGTGCGATGCACTTGCAGATTACTAAGAATAACCATATAATTTGTTGTGAGTATAGAAGAAAACTTATATGCCTATTAAATTGACTTAGAAGATGTTTCTTAAAACATGACTACTATCAATACTTCCTTGCAAAAAAGTTATCCATGACATTACTATGCAATAAACAATTAAACAAAAAACTCTTGCAACATATATTAATTATAACTGTTCTTACTTAATAAGGTCTATCCAACTTTGAAATCGACCAAATAGAAATGATCAATACAAAATTACCCTTACTTGTGAAGGACGAACTAATTTTTGTCAAACTTATACGTTGGGTCTCTTTATGTATAGCCGGAGGTGAACGCGCGCGCGCAGGGGGACGGGGGTCCTCATACATACAAAAAAACATATATATATATATATATATATATATATATATATATATATATATATATATATATATATATATATATATATATATATATATATATATATATATGGAACCCTTCGACTGCGAACGGAGGAAGTGCGAACGAAGGTGCGAACTAATCCGCGGGCCATCCGATAAAAAATACAATCAAGATCAACATCCGAAGGCTGTGGTTGCTCCCACTCTTCTCACTTCTTCCCAAGGGTAATATGGTCATTTGAACCACATATATACTCCCTCTCTCCTCTCTCAGTTACCTTCTCTCCTTCTCTCTCCCTCATCGTACACCCAAACCCGAATCCCTAAATCCGAAAACCGTATATCCAAATGCCTTCGCTTCCCCAAATTGAAACCCTATTCTCTTCCTCCAAATCGAACCCTCGCATCAGAGTCCCTTGCTGCTCCAAATCGCGCCTCCTCTCATCAGCTCCGACTTCCCCTACACCCCTTCAAAAATCATGAAACCCTAGCTCCTCCTTCCACCTTCCTCAGAGTTCTCGAGCTCCTCTCGATGCCCCCAACCCTAGCTCTGAAATCTCCCTCTAATCTGGCGGAATTTATGAACAAGTATAATTTTTGTTCTTTTCTCTCTCTCTCTCTCTCTCTCTCTCTCTCTATATATATATATATATATATATATATATATATATATATGATATGGCTAAAAATAGGATTAAATCGAGGTCGTTCAAATCGGACACGAATCTTAAAGCTCAGGGGTAAAATGGGAACTAGGTCTTTATTCAAAGCCCAATAACCCATGAACGGATCTATCTTACTGGGTGTGGGTTTCAACCCGCAACGAACCCAGTCCAGCCGGATAGAATTAGGGTCCCTGATTAATACTAATCAACGGCCCTGATTCACATATATCATTTTACTGGGAATTAAGGATTACATTCCTAATCTGATCACAGGGATTACATTCCTAATCTGATCCCAACGGCGACTATAAATACCCCCCATCAATCTCCATTAAGAGGTAATCAATACTTTTCCAGTTTAAAGTTCTTGCTTAATCATTCAGATTATTGACAAGAGCGTTGGAGGGTGCTTCGCCGGGATCCATCCCGGTGTCTCGCACTTTTTGCAGGTTCGCAGCAGCGGCAAAAGACCAAGTCAACAAGACGGTGAAGGTCAACAGGTCAACAAGTTTGCCTTGTTCGTTTTCTCAAGAATCTATAAATTCTATCTGTTTACCCCCACACCAGATTTAGCGGTAACAGATTGGCACCGTCTGTGGGAAACGAAAAAGCAACCTGACCTCTCTTCATCAACGATACTAGTTTCAAGCCATGCATCCAAAACAGAAGGGGAAGGCAGCGGTCTCCAACCGAAGAACCACTTCCCTTCCTCCTCTCCCTCCTCCGGTTCAAGGTGCTCCTACTCAACAGGCCCCTCAAGGATCTCGGGGAGCTGCCCAGGGGGCTCCCATCAGAGTCATCAGAAGCAACATCCTCCTCATGACCAAGTCACGGGTCCCAATCATTCAGTTGAATCCCTGGCTTCTCAAAGCCCTCCCGAGCAGGATCTTCGTCAAATCATTGCCGATCGCCAAAAGGGGGTCGACCTTAGAACTCGCCTGAATGGATGGCGGGCCCTTGTTCGAGTCCATCAACCCGAGAACTCAGGAGCTTCAAGAATCCGAACCCCCCGACGACCGAGGACTAGAAGATCCCCTCCCCCGAGGAGGCAAAAAGAGTCCCCTCAGCGACATCGGCGGAGAACTCATTCTCCAGTAAGCCGAGCCACACATAGGGACAGCTAAGCTGGAGAGGCACCAGTCACAAGGGCAGATCTTCAAGACTTCCAAGCGATAGTGTTAAGGGCCCTCAATATCGTTCCAAAGAACGACCAGAGGCCACCTACTCATGAGCCAACTAGGAGCCATCGCCTTCACACTCTCAGTCCTCGTCCATCTCCAAGCTACCATCGTCGCAGCCCCAGTCCACCCTCATACGAAGATGAGTCCCGGAGCTCGGCAAGGTATGATCAAGAGAAGACTCGGTCTACCGCCGTCTCCGCGAGATGGAGATGCGCCTCGGCCGAATTGACAAGGAAGAAGAGCAACAGGTAATAAACCTCCCAGCTTTGTCCACAAAGAGGGGGCCGAGCTTCCCCCCTGAGGAGCCTACAAATGAACAGAAAGGCCCGCCGAGCTTCAAGACTCAGAACCTCCCAGCTCCTCTCAAGAGGTCTTCACCTTATTGTAGAAGTAGGATCTTGATTTTCAATTAGGCCGATGGTTGTAAACCGACCAATAGCATGTAATAATGGCTCACCCTATTGAAGCAGCCGCTCAGTTTATTTCAATAAAACTTTATATTTTTTCATTGAAAATTATTGCTCTTGCTTCTCTATCTTTCCGAGTCGCGACTCGCTAAATGGTAAGTTCGAAATCCAGCTTCTCTTACATGGCTATCCCCACAACTTACTAAGCTCTAACAACGAGGTCGGAGTCCAACACTTGGCTCGATTCTGCTTCAAATTACTCGCCCATAAGCAGGTAAGAAGTGGTTCGCCATTCAGAATTTGTAATACCCTGATTTTTCAATAAATGAAAAAATTATTTATTTTGCACGTGTTGTGCACGTGCAATATTTTGTTTGAATTATTTTATCATAATGTGTATAATTATTTAATATGTATTTCTCAAATTATTTTAGTACAAAAGCCTTTCTTTAAAAGCCTTCTTTGATTTAATTAAAAAGCCTTTCTTAAAAAGCCCAAAAGCATTTTTATTTTAATAAAATTATTTTGGCCCAAAAAGAAAGCCCATGAATTAAGTTATTTTTAATTAAACTTGTCATGTAGAAGACTTTTTTTAACAAATGTATTTTTATACAATTTTAGAATGTACAAATTTGGCCTAGTTGCATGCACGTGCACTACACGTACACGTGCAATGCACACTCACTATTCTTGGCCGGGTAGCATTCTTTTGGAGGGAAATTGAATTTTTGGTGTGGAGAACATGGTGGTAGTTTCAAGGAGGTGGGTAGTTTTCCTAACTCCTACTTTGATCTAAACCCTTCATCCAACAACCACCAAGATGATCTTAGCCCTCCATTCCCCTCATTTTTTAGTATAAATACCCCCCTTCTCATGGCTAATTTTTCACATGCAAAGTATAATTTCTAAAGCTATAGTAATATAATTGTGAGAGTTATAAAAGATAAGAGAGTGTGTGGTTCTTTTGGTTGCTTGGAGCTTTCGGCCAAGGAGGGTAGCATTCGGCTTGGGAAGCATTCGGCTTGGGAAGCATTCGGCTAGGATTTGGGAGCTTGGAGTGGTGCACTCTTTTGGCTAGGAGGAGGTGTTCTCATCTACTAGGACTTGTTGCTTTTTGTGTTTCTCTCCATTAAGGTGGGTAAAACATTTCATGTTTCTAATATAGGATTCATGCTAGTTATATTGTCAACACTATACATGGAAAATACTAATAAGAGTCCACTCTAATTAAAAAGTTAGTATGTGAATGGTTTAGAATGATGTGATTAATTGTGTATGTGAAATGCTAGCGTGAAATTAAACTATATGAAGCACTTTCTATGATTGTTAGTTTAATTGAATAATGATGCAATGTGATTAGTATGATGTGTGAAAATCTTCATTAATTGCTTGAAAATTGTGTGGTTGAAACATGACAATTGATTGAGATATTGACACTATGAAATTTGAATAGAAAAGTATATTGAATGCTTGAGTTATGAAGTGGCATAAATGAACCAAAGAATTGCTTGTTGTCATCAAATTAGAAATGTACCAAACTTAGTAATTGTTGAGTTTCACCTATTCATGTGTTATATGAATTCTTGTGCTCATATGAGTATGGGAAAATTCAAATTTGTATGTGTTGTGATTATAGATTAATAAACAGTAAATTATTATGGAAAATTTTGGGAATAAAAGAGAGATTAGAAGATCAATTGATTTCTTTTTCCAATGTCGAAAATAAAAGATATGATAGTTTTAATAAACAAATTATTAGTTTGGATGGAAAAATTATGTTTTTAGTACAAAAATTTATTTTATACTTGCTGTTTTGAAGATTAAATAAAGATGATTAAATCTGGAATTTTTCAGTGGTTTGTATAAAGGCAATATGAACCAAATAGATTTGAACGTCGAGTTGTTTTCTAAAACAGTGCGAATATGAAACTAATAGATTTTAACCCAATACTGTGACAACCTGAGCCAGTGGCTCAGGCGGTCGGTGACTGTGTTCGGTTTCCCTGAGCGGTGTGGTTCGAAACCCGGCCTCACCATCTTTTTATCCTAGCTGTATATATATGTATATGGACAGCGAACCGAAAGCACTTATACCTAATTCACCCTCTTCTAATCGCTAGCACACGGTTGGCCTATTGGCGGGTGCTCTGGCCTTCTTCTCTACCGTGCTGGGTTCGAATCCTCCCCCTGGCACTTTATAAAAACATTTTTTTTGTGAGTTTGTGATGTCCAAAAAATGTGAGAAAAATATGGAAATTTTCATAAAAATACAAGGAATTTTATGGGATTGAGTTGGGTATTATTTGAAGAAAATATAATGTAGTTTGTGAACAAATGGTATAATTGAAGCTACGGTTCTAAGACACATACTTATGGAAATTTTCAGTTTATAAAGATATATTGAAATGGATTCATTAGAAAGTAATTGACAAAGAATTTTGTGGTGTGACATGATGCTATTAATTTCTCACTTGAGAAAATTGTGTAAAATGTAAAGTATGGGTGTTTAATTATGAAGTGCATGAGTGCATTGTATGATATTGGAATTTAGAAATCATGTTGATGAAATTGTTGGCCATGAATATGAATTTTTATGAGTTATAAGTATTCACTATGGACTTGTGAACAAAGAGCAATCATGAATAAGAAAGAATATGAAATTGTGACATGGAAGTGGTTATGACTTAAAGATTGTGAAATGAAATTTGAAATAGAGTAGCTAAGTCTCCCCGGCATTGAGAAACAAGAATTGAATTGAAATTAGACCAAGGTTGGTCATGTTGAAACAAATGAATAAGTCCGGTTGATGGAGAGGCTAACTCTAGTGATTATTTTGTTCATGGTTTTTAAATAAAACTAAGGACTAGTACATAGTGGAGAGGTGATGAAAGTAGAAGAAAAACATGAGTATGAGGGTCAACGGATAGCGGTGTGAGAGCGATTCACAGGTTGCCTGCTTGATGCGTCAAGACAGTGCGTGGGCACTACTCCGGAATTATCGTCCCGGTGGCGACGCTCGTGGGATGTTCGAGTGGCTATGGGTGGTGCCATTGTTCCATGGCGGAGGCTGAATTGTCCATAGGTTGCCTGCTCGATGCGTCGTGACAGTGCGTGGGATTCCCCTCCAGGCTGCCTGGACATGGGCTCATAGATCATAGGACATCTAAGACACTACCGTAGTTACAGTAGTAGTTAAGGCATAACGGGGGATTGAACCCTATCAAGATGAAGAACGAATAAGGGCTTGCCCTCGGACCTATGTAGTATGGGATGCATAGAATCCGAACAAGTGTGCATTAGTGTCATGTAACATAATTAACTGCATTAAGGATTAAGTGCACAATCACAACACGACATCAATAGGGTAGTCCCTTTAGTTTGAATGTGACAAGTTTGTGTTTGCTAAATATGAAATGTTAAGTTATACTATTTCCGGCAAAGCGAGGACGGCCGTGTATAATGATCGTCGGTTGAATAAACTGACGTACCCACAGTCTAACATGCAGGTAAATGTTATGCTAAAGATTAAAGAGGATTTGGATGCTTAAAGATTTTATCAAGCTGTTGTACTTGTACTTAATTGTTGTATTTTACTTCCGCTGTGCAAAAGAAAGATGTAATTATGATGTAATCTCTGATGTATGATGAAAAGTTTTAATTTCCCTGTAAAATTGTACTAAAGAAAGTGAAAAGATCCTGTAGAACATCTCGAATTCAGTGTATTTGGGATTCGGGGCGTTACAGAGTGGTATCAGAGCCACGCTTTCTACACTTTCACACTTGTACAAATTTATAGGGAACGACACCCTAGATGTGGACATTAGAGTGTGTGTTTGAGTCTAGAGATTTAAATGTAAGTGACTTACATTTGTGTTGCTCTAAGATTTATGCCTTCTCCTCTCTATTTCTAAGATGGCTGATCACTTCGACCCTGCTGGAGGCGACGACTGGCACATCATTGAGGAAGAGTACCATCCTGGACGGGCAGATTCTGAGGACGAGTACTACCCTGGACAAGCTGATTCTGATGACGAGGAGTACCCTGAATCCTGAGAGATCACCCCACCTCCGGATTCATCTGATGATTCTTCTTCCGACGAAGAGGAAGTACCAGTTCCCAGTGGTCTTGTGACTTCTCTTCAGAGGCAAGTGGAAACCCTGAAGGAGAGAGTTGGTTTGTTGGAGGCTCAGCTGGAGAAGCGGAAGGCCGACTATTCTGTTCTTAGCCATCGGATTTGGGAACTTGAGAAGAAAAAGAACCTAACTGATGTGCTGAAGGATGAGGTTGATGAACTGCGGGAAGAACTTCGAGCAGCGAAGAGGACCCGTAGGAGTTAGAGTGTTGTAGCTTCTGTTTTCTTTCCGTTCTGATGTCAAAAAATGTTTTTAAATTCGAATGCATAAACTTTTGGAATTCAATGAAATGGAAGTTGGTTTAAATTCTTGTTATATACTTCGAATTTGACGGATCTTTTGCATCAGAATATGTCGAGAAGAGGAGCTAGGAATGGGGAAGGTTTGGATCTGGAGACTGAGCTTGCTAGGGTCTACCAGACGCTGAATGCAGTGGCTCAGAACCAAACTAGGGGGCCGGCAAATCCAGTGCCCGAGGCGATAAAGCTGGTGGAATCGTTCAAGAGAATGAAACCACCTGTATTCGAGGGAAAGTCAGACCCAGATGCGGCTGACAACTGGATACGGCAAGTGGAGACAATCTTCGAGGTATTGGAGACCCCTGAGGGTAGCAAGGTCAAGTTGGCAACCTTGCAGCTGGAGAAGGATGCAGCGGTTTGGTGGCAATCCGTGAAGAGGACCATGGGAGGTCTGTTGTTTGGTTGGGAGGAATTTCTGGAGGAGTTCCGCAGCCATTACTTCCCCTCCGACGTCCAGGAGAAGAAGGCGATGGAGTTCCTGTCGCTTCAGCAAGGCAGCATGCCAGTGAGAGCCTATGAGACCAAGTTCACTCAGCTCTCCAGGTATGCTCCAGAACTAGTGGCGGATGAGGCCAAGAAAGCTCGCAAGTTCGAGCATGGTCTGAGGCCTAGTTTGAGATCTCGTATGATACCCCTTGGTATCAGGAGATTCGATAAGCTGGTCAAGAGGGCGGCAGCGACGGAGGCGGATATGGAGCAGTTCCATGTTGTTCAGAACAGGAGGAACAACTGGTAGCCCGGGAAGAGGCTTGCACATTCGGGGAGCTTCAGGGGGCAACCATCTGCACAGAGGTTCAAACCGACAGGGGCGAACGCTGTTAGTGTAGCTGGAGGACCTGGAAACAATGTGGTGAGACCTTCTGCGGTAGCTTGCTTTAACTGTGGGGAAGCGGGACACTACCGATCTCATTGTCCCAAACTTCAGCGCAGTAATAGCGGCACACCAACGCAGCAGGCTGGGAAGAGGCCGTACCAATCAGGGCGAGTATTTACCTTGACAGAAGCTGATGCTGAGGAGGCGGATCAGGTCATCTCTGGTACGAGGGCTGGTGTTTAGAGTCTTTGTCATTTCCTTTCCCTTTGTTTAGTGAGACTGTTATGTAATGATGTATATTATGTAACAGGCGAACTCTATCTTAATGGAATTAAAGCTGTCGTATTGTTTGATACTGGATCCTCTCATACTTTTGTGTCTCCAAAGTTTGCTAAAGTGTTGGGAGTTGAACCGAAGATTTTCCCAGGCAAGATCTTATCAGTAGCTACTCCGTCAGGGGAAACTTTAACCACTGATCGGTATTATGCTGATTGCGAGATTGTGATTGGGGATAGAATCTTTGGCATTGATCTGATCGAACTGACTATCTTGGGAGTCGATGTTATCATTGGCATTGATTGGATGTCGGTGTACAGTGCGAGCATCGAGTGTAAGGCCAAGACGGTGACAGTGAAGGCTCCAGGTGGACCTGAAGTCGTGTTCCAAGGGAAGCGGAAATGTTCTAAGCTGGTGGCAACTATCCGCAAGGAAGAGACTCCTGTGGAAGTGCAAGGGATTCCTGTGGTTCGGGACTATCCGACCGTGTTCTTAGAAGATTTTCCTGGGTTACCTCCGCATCGTGATGTAGAGTTTAGCATCACTGTTCAACCGGGAAGTGCACCCATTTCTAAGGCACCTCATAGAATGGCTCCAGTGGAACAGGATGAGGTGAAACGGCAGATTGAGGAACTGTTGGGAAAAGACTTTATTCAACCTAGTGCGTCACCTTGGGGAGCACCAGTGCTTTTGGTAAAGAAGAAGGATGGATCGATGAGAATGTGCATCGATTACCGGGAGCTGAATAAGGTCACTGTTCAGAATAAGTATCCGATTCCTCGAATTGACGACTTGTTCGATCGTCTACAAGGAGCAGCTGTATTCTCCAAAATAGATCTTCGATCAGGTTACCACCAAGTTCGAGTGAAAGCTGAAGATGTGCATAAGACTGCATTTAGAACTCGGCATGGGCATTACGAATTCTTAGTTATGCCATTCGGAGTGACGAATGCACCTGCAATCTTCATGGACTTGATGAACAGAGTTCTGAGGCCGTTTATTGATTCTTTCGTCGTGGTGTTTATCGACGATATTCTCGTGTACTCCAAGTCAGAGGAGGAGCACACTGAGCATCTGGCAGCAATTTTGCAGAAGTTGGAAGAGCAGCAGTTGTATGCCAAGTTATCCAAGTGTGATTTCTGGAAGAGCAGCATTGATCTCATCTCCAAAGCGGACCTCTTCTCAACGAGTTCGGAGCACAACTCTCTCCTAGAGTTCCTCCTCACACTCGTCTCCCAAATGGCTCTCTCCTAGAGTCAAGCACTTCGCTCCGCTCATCTCCAAAGCGGACCTTCTTTCAACGAGTTCGGAGCTCACAACTCTCTCCTAGAGTTGCTCCTCACGCTCATCTCCCAAATGGCTCTCTCCTAGAGTCAAGCGCTTCGCTCCGCTCATCTCCAAAGCGGACCTCTTCTCAACGAGTTCGGAGCACAACTCTCTCCTAGAGTTCTTCCTCACACTCGTCTCCCAAATGGCTCTCTCCTAGAGTCAAGATTTTCGCTCCGCTCACCTCCAAGGCGGACCTCCTCTCAACGAGTTCGGAGCTCACAACTCTCTCCTAGAGTTGCTCCTCAAACTTGTCTCCCAAATGACTCCCCACGTCCCTCGGAACCAAAATCCGAGCGACAGGTGATCCGACCTCCACAACAAAGAGGATAGCTTGGAAATCCGAGCCAAGCCACTCGCGCGAGGGAAAAACCGAGCCACTTTGCTCGGATTCCGAGCAAGTGCCAATCCGACCCTCGAAAGTGAAGAAAAACGCTGCCGAGCATCTCCAACCATTGGATCATTGCGAAAATCGCGCCTGAGATGATGGACGGCCCAGATCGTGCCAGCACCACTACACGACAAGATAGTATTTTCTTGGAAACTGTGCCCGCCTCGAGATCCGCGCTGAGATCCGAGGGCTCAGATCGCTCCACGTCGCTCGGTATTCCGAGCCGAGCGACTAGCGATCCGAGCCACTCGCGCCCCTTCTTCGCCCCTAGGGTCTTCCGAGCACATCTTCCTATCACATCTTACAATGGTCTTCCTAGCACATCTTCCTAGCACATCTTACAAGGGTCTTCCTAGCACAAGGGTCTTCCTAGCACATCTTCTCTGCCCCTAGGAGTGGAGCTCCTCTTCCAAAAACCCCAAGACCAAAACACTCCTCAACTTCATGAAGATAAGGATGTTGCAGGACTATTTTGACCATGAAGGAGGGTGAATATTCATCCCACTCCTAAAGAGAAGCTGTAGATCTTCAAATTAGCTTCGAAACGAGGGGTCGACGCCCCGATCAGACCTCCGTAGCACCGGAAAAGTGGATCGCAATACAGCTGTGCCGAATAGCTCGGAAATCCGAGCCGAGCCACTCGCGCGAGGGAAAAACAAAGCCACTTCGCTCGGATTCCGAGCAAGTGCCAATCCGACCCTCGAAAGTGAAGAAAAACGATACCGAGCAACTCCAACCATTGGATCTTTACGAAAATTGCGGAAAAGTTGATGAACGGCTCAGATTGCGCCACGTCTCCACAAAACGACAAGATAACATTTTCTCGAAATTTGAGCCTCTTGTCTCGTGATTCGCGCCATGATCGTGATTAACCGTCCAGATCAAGCCACGGAGCTCCGATCTATGATCCGAGCTACTGTCCTACCGAGCTGCAAAATGGCAAAAATTGTCCCTCAAAATACGTGCTTGGATTCCCTGAACAAGCACAAAAAAAAGAAGAGAGGGGCATAAGGGTCGGGTTCGGACCCGTTATGGGATCCAAACCCGAACCCCGTACCACGTCACCCCCTTCTTCTCTATACTTTCCCGCCAAAACCGAACAAGAAGAAAACCCAAGCTCATCTTCAAGCTTCGTTGAAAAATCGAACTCCTCGCCGAGCAACCTCTTCGTCAACCATGAGCTCCGAACCACTTCGCGCCGAGCTTCACTCCCCCAAGCTCCGTCAAGCTCGAGTTCTCCAATGTCGAGCACGCCCAACCTCGCCGACTTCCACGCTCGAGCGACCCCATCGTCAACCTTCTCAAAGTAGAGCTCGCCACCTCCATGACCGAGCTCCACCTCCGACGCCTCCCTCGACCAAACACATGGGCAAGCTCCGAACCACTTCCGCCGAGCTCCCAACCTCGCTGACCTACATCGCCGAGCCTCGCCATGGCATCAAGCTCCTTCAACGAGCTGGACCTCATCCCCCTCGCCGAGCTCGACGACAGCTCCTCGTCACCTTCACTCGTAGAGCTCCCTCGTCGAAGCTCTCACTATGCCGAGCTCATGTCCACCGCCAGAGCTCGAGCGCATCTTCGCCGGCCTCTAAGCTCCGGTGCTGAGCTACGAACCCATCGAGCTCCAACAACGAGCTCTCTCTCCCTCAACCGAGCTCTTTCACCATCACCTCCAAAACCGAGCTTGGCCAAATTTATCATCTCTGAGCTCCCCCTTCTCATTCGACGCTGATATGGCTAAAAATGGGGTTTAATCGGGACCGTCCAAATTGGGCACGAATCCTGAAGCCCAGGGGTAAAACGGTAATTTCACCTATTAACAGGTCTGGAATGAGAACTGGGTCTCTCTTCACAACCCAATAACCCACAAACGGGTCCACCTCAACTGGGTATGGGTCCCCAACCCGAAACACACCCAGTTCAGAAAAGATAAAATTAGGGTTTCTGGTTAATCCTAATCAACGGCCCTGATTCACATCTATCTTTTCACCGGAGGAAAGGGATTACATTCCTAATCTGTTCACAAGGAGAATATTCCTTATCAGATCACGGGGATTACATTCCTAATCTGTTCCCTAAGACGCCTATAAATACCCCACATCCATCTCCATTAAGGGGTAATCAATCTTTCTCCAGTTTTTGCGCTCTTTCTTAATCATCCCTGATTACTGACTCGAGTGTCGGAGGGTGCGTCGCCGGGAAAAACCCCGGTGTCTCGTACTTTTTGCAGGTATACGGCGGGAGTCAGCGTCAACTCCAACGGAACAGGTACACAGGTTTGCTATTCAGTTTTCCTAAGAGTCTACAAATTCTATCTGTTTGCCCCCACACCAAATTTAGCGGCAACAGATTGGCGCCGTCTATAGGAAACTAACGAATAGCAACCTCCCCTCTTCCCGTGGAGCAGATCTTCTCCAGCCATGCCTCCTAGAAAAGTCAGATCCAGAGGGTCCAACCGAGGACCCAACCCCGATCAGCAGCAAGAAGTTCCCCCTAATCCCGCTCAGCAACAAGGGCAACTTCCCCCTCCAGCGGAAGACCCGCTCCAACAGGACCTTCCTCCTCCTAATCAGCTGCCTCCTAAGGGTCCTAACCCTCAGAAACAACCTCTTCACAGGACCACGTCTCCATCCATAATGCCTCTTCGGACTCTATGGCCTCCCATCATCCCCGAGCCTCCGGTCACCACAACACCGTCCTCAATCACCAGAAAGATGATGATCTGCGCCGCCATCTGGATGAAAAGCGGGCTCGAGAGGGAACCTCCCGCCAACACCGTCCGGATGAGCGGTCTCCTCGCCGCCGAGAACACAAAAGGTCCCCTGCCAGGAGGGGGCGGAGAGAGTCCCCCGAGCATCACAGAAGAATACCACACTCCCCTGCGGATCGGCAACAGCCTAGGGACAATGGGGCACCCATCACCCGTGCCGAGTTCCAGCAGTTCCAAGCGACCGTCCTACAGGCTCTCAATCTCTGTCGTAACCCTAATGCACCGAAGGCCCCTTCTCCTCCTCCAGTTCGAAGCCTTCACCGACGATCCCCCTCTCCTCCTCCAGAGCGAAGTCCTCGACGACGGTCCCCGTCCCCTCTTCCCAACAACTCCAGGCATGAACCAAGTCCTCGCCGATCCAGAAGCTACCGTCATCGTAGCCCCTGCTCTCCCTCCTACGAAAACGAGTCTAGGGGCTCAGCCGACTACCATCGAAGGGACGACGCTGTGTACCGCCGCCTTCACGAAATGGAGAGGCGATTGGGTCAGCTAGACCGAGAAGAAGAGCTCAGAGGAAAGACACTTCGTCCTAGCAAACCCCCTTTTTCCCGAACTATAATGGATGCACCCGTACCAATCGGCTTCAAGCCTCCCCAATTTGAGACCTATTCTGGGGAAACTGACCCCGTTGATCACATCGAAAGCTTCAAGACCCTAATGCTCATCCATCAAGCTTCCGATGCCCTCCTCTGCAAAACATTCCCCGCAACTCTCAAGGGCCCAGCCCGGGAATGGTACTCTCGCCTTGCCCCCTCCTCGATATTCTCCTTTGAGCAATTCGATACCCTCTTCGTCACGCATTTTGTAAGTAGCCGTAGAACTGAGAAGACCAACATCTCGCTACTGTACCTTCATCAGAAGAAGGGTGAAAAGTTGAGAGACTATGTGAAAAGGTTCACGGCTGAAGCTAGGTCCATAGCATCTCTCGACCAGTCGGTCGCTGCAGCAGCATTTCAATCCAATGTCCTCAACTCCAGCCTCCGCTCCTCCCTCGCCAAGAAGCCTCCACAAAACTTCTCTGACCTCCTCTTCCGAAGTGAAAAGTATATCCGGGCTGAAAAAGCTGAGTACCGCCCCAACTTGGAGGGGTCTTCCTCCGGGTTTAAGAGGAAGGGAGCAGAAGAAGAAGGAGCAAAGAAGCTCCATAAGGATAATGCCGGCCAGCGCCGACCGCCCCCCAAATTCGAGAAATTTACTCCTCTCACCACCAATATCTCCACCATCTTGATGGAGGTTAAAAAAGAAGGAATTATTCCCCCTGCTCCGAAAATGAACACCCCCGGCAAAAGAAGGGATAAGGAAAAATGGTACCGCTACCACCGGGATCATGGTCACAACACCAATGATTGTCGGGCCTTAAAGAATGAGATAGAAGTCCTAATCCAGAGGCGGCAGCTGGCCAAATTTGTGAGAAAGGACCGAGCCGACCTTTATCCTCCACCCCAGGGGGCTAATAAGCGTCCGGAGCGCGGAGAAATGCCTGACTTCGAGGAAGAGTGCGTCCTCCACCTCATTCATGGGGGCCCAATGGGGGGCTCTTCAAACTCCTCTCGAAAGGCATTCATTAGAGAAGTCAACTCAGTCCGCGCCACCCCTCCTCCGAAAGGCCTTGGGGTACCCGTCACATTCTCGGATGAAGACCTCGAGGGCATCCGAACCCCTCACTGTGACACTCTTGTCACCAACCTCCACATGGCGAACTTCAAAGTGGAGAGGATCCTAGTGGAAAATGGCAGTTCCTTTAACATCCTCTTCCTCGCCGCGTTCAAAGGCCTCAAACTCTCCCGAAACAGACTCAAGCCCGTAGGCTACACGCTCCATGGGTTCACGGGAGTGCCGGTGACTATTGAAGGGGTGATCACTCTCGATGTAACCGCTGGCAAAACTCCTACTACCCGTACGGAGGCGATGGATTTCATGGTTGTAGACGTTCCCGCAGCATATAATGTCATCCTAGGCCGACCCGGCTTAGCGGCTTTGGAAGCCGCTCCCTCTGCCTACCACCTCAAAATGAAGTTTCCCACTCGGGCCGGAGTGGGAGAGGTAAAGGGCAATCAAAAGCAGGCCCACAAGTGTTATATGACCTCTACCCTCGGACCCGTCCTTTCCTTAGAAACTCTGGAAATCCCCCAAGATGCTGCTCGACCAACGTCCGAGCCGGTGGACGAATTGGAGGAAGTGCTCTTCTCTGAGCAGGACCCGACCCACAAGTTCTTTATTAGCAAGACCCTCCCGTCCACCCTATGCTCAGATATTGTACAATGCATCCGAAGGAACCGAGACCTCTTCGCTTGGTCAGCTGAAGATATGCCCAGCATCTCTGAAGAGTTCTTAGTCCACCACCTAAGCGTCGATCTGGGGTCCAAACCGGTTCAGCAGAAGAGGTGCAAGTTCGCCCCCGAGCGTCAGCTCGCTATTAAAGAAGAGGTGGACAAGCTCTTGAAGGCCCGGTTCATACAGGAGGTGAACTATCCTGAGTGGTTGTCGAATGTAGTGATGGTGAAGAAGTCCAATGGGACTTGGAAGATTTGTATTGATTTCACCGACCTCAACAAGGCTTGCCCCAAGGACCCCTTCCCTCTTCCGAGTATTGACACTCTGATTGATGCAACCTCAGGACATGAGCTCATCAGCTTCATGGACGCCTTTTCAGGTTACAATCAGATCCGGATGTTCCCTCCAGATATCCCGAAGACCTCGTTTGTGACCGACCAAGGCCTCTATTGCTACAGAGTCATGCCGTTCGGTCTGAAGAATGCAGGTGCTACATACCAACGCCTCGTCAACAAGGTTTTTCAGGCTCAGATCGGCCGCAACATGGAAGTGTATGTTGATGACATGCTTGTAAAAAGCATCCAAGGTATCGATCATGTGACTGACTTCCAGGAGACGTTTGATGTTTTGAGAAAGCACAATAGGAGACTCAATCCGAACAAGTGTGCGTTCGGTGTCTCGTCGGGAAAGTTCCTCGGCTTCATGGTCAGCCAACGAGGAATTGAAGCAAACCCCGAGAAGATTAAGGCCATACTAGACATGGTCCCTCCCAAAAATGTAAGAGAAGTCCAGAGGTTGACAGGTCGCCTAGCCGCCATAGGGCGCTTTTTTTCGAAATCTGGGGAGAAATGCCTCCCGTTCTTCAAAGCCCTCAGGGGGGCTAAAGGATTTGAGTGGGGACAACAGCAACAGGAGTCCTTCGACCAGTTCAAGGCTTACCTCGTCAATCCCCCTCTTCTCAGCAAACTGATACCTTGCGAACCACTCTACCTCTACCTGGCAGCCTCCGAGCAGACCCTCAGTGCAGTTTTAGTCAGGGAAGAAGATAGGGCTCAGAAGCACATCTACTATGTGAGCAAGGTACTTCGGGACGCCGAGCTCCGCTATCCGAGAATAGAAAAGATGGCCTATGTCCTGGTGATGGCCGCGCGAAAGCTTCGTCCGTACTTTCAGTCCCATTCGGTGGTCGTTCTTACCGACCAGCCGCTGAAGCAGGTCCTCCACAAGCCCGAGACTTCGGGTCACCTTATGAAGTGGTCTATCGAGCTGAGCCAACACGATATAACTTATCAGCCTCGGACCGCGATCAAGGCTCAGGCGCTAGCCGAATTCATAGTTGAGAGTACTATCCCCGAATCCGGCCAAACAGTGAAGGGACCACCCGTCTGGTCGGTTTATGTTGACGGATCCTCCTGCAATGAGGGAAGCGGGGCAGGAGTCATCCTGGTTGGCCCAGATGACTTCGTCCTCCAATACTCCTTCCGTATAAACTTCAAAGTCTCGAACAACGAAGCTGAATGCGAGGCGCTCATAGCCGGTCTTGGAATGGCCCGAAATGCTGGGGCGCAATGCCTCCGAATCTTTAGCGACTCTCAGCTAGTCGTCAATCAGGTCCTATGCGAGTATGAAGCCCGCGATGACAGGATGGTTAAATACTTAGCCAAAGTCAAAAGCCTCATGGCACTGTTTAAAGAGGCCCACATCCAAAGGATCCCCCGAGAAGAAAATGCTCGGGCCGACGCCCTATCCAAATTAGCCTCCTCTTCCCTTCAAGGCCTCGAGCAGACCGTTTTGATAGAAGTCCTTCTGAAGCCGAGCATAGAGGACGAAACTCTCGACTCTATAGAAACATTGCCTGTCCTGCTCGAAGACAATTGGATGAAACCCCTCGTCGAATTCTTAAAGGACGGACTCCTCCGCGAGGATCCCAAGGAAGCGCGAAGAGTTAGAACCCGAGCCGAGCGTTACACACTAATCGGAGGCATCCTATATAAATGCTCCTTCACACAGGTTGATGGCCGGCCTTACCTGAGATGCCTCTCCCCCGGGCAAGCAGATTACGCCTTGCAAGAACTTCATGAGGGCATCGGCGGGGCACATTCTGGTTCCAGAGCCCTAGCACGCAAGGTATTGAACTACGGATATTTCTGGCCAACTCTCCTACGAGACGCTGAACGACACGTTCGGCAATGCAGCTCCCGTCAGAAGTACTCCGACATCCGACGCCTTCCACAAGCTCCACTTGCCTCCCTATCAAGTCTGATCCCATTCGCAATGTGGGGGATGGATTTACTAGGGCCGTTTCCGCCAGCTCCCGGACAGTTCAAGTTCCTAGTCGTGGCAATCGACTATTTCTCGAAATGGATAGAGACCGAGCCCCTGGCCACGATCACCGAAAACAAGGTCGTTCAATTCTTCTGGAAGAGCGTAATCTGTCGATTTGGCGTTCCCATGGTCCTAATTACCGACAACGGAACGCAGTTCACTGGGACTGCCTTCCGAGCTTTATGTGAAGACCTTGCCATACAACACTGGTTCTCCTCCGTTTCTCATCCCCAGTCGAACGGCCAAGCCGAAAATGCTAACCGACAAATTCTCTCCGGCATTAAGAGGAGGCTAGACAAGTGTTCCAAAGGCCTGTGGGTCGATCAGCTCCCCAACGTGCTGTGGAATTACCGCACCACAAAGCGGACCCCAACAGGAGAGAGCCCATTCAATCTCACCTATGGGTCCGAGGCCATCATCCCCCTGGAAGTCGGTATACCCTCTCCTCGTCTGATAGCATATGAAGAAGAGCAGAACGCTAGAGAGCTCAGAGCAAGTCTAGATCTGATAGACGAGATCCGAGAGAGAGCTGCCATACGTCAACAAAGCTACCGAAGAAGGATCGAGTTAGCATACAACAAGAAAGTTCGCCCCACATTCCTCAAAGAAGGGGACCTGGTCCTTCAAAAGTTGGCCATTTCGTTCCCAGGTCAGAAAAGCAAACTGGCTCCAAATTGGGAGGGGCCTTACATGGTCTCCAAAGTGATTCGCCCCGGCGCATACAGATTAGAAGATCTCGCAGGCAGGGAGATCCCCAGGATGTGGAATGCCGACCATCTCTTAAAATACCAAGAGAGAACACCAACGCCTCTCTAAGTACTTCGAGATGTCGAACCGTTCCCGTCCTATTGCTCGTAGCAATTTTCTTTCATTTCTCATTGTAATTACGGCTAGCAACTTTAGAAGCAGCCGATTATTAGTCATTAATGAATAGTCTTTTCATACTTTTGCTCTTGTTTACATCTCTCTACTTTTAACTCTTCAATTTAACGATGGTTCGGAGTCCAACACTTGGCTCGATTCTACTTCGCAAATTCGCTTCTCAGCGAGCTAGAAGTAGTTCGCCATTCGGAATTACTCCCACAACCGTTGAACTAACCTAGAGATGGTTCGGATTCCAACACTTGGCTCGATTCTACTTCGCAAGTTCGCTTCTCAGTGAGCTAGAAGTAGTTCGCCATTCAGAATTGCTCCCACAACCGTTGAACTAGCCTAGCGATGGTTCGGAGTCCAACACTTGGCTCGATTCTACTTCGCAAGTTTGCTTCTCAGCGAGCTAGAAGTAGTTCGCCATTCGGAATTGCTCCCACAATCGTTGAACTAATCTAGCGATGGTTCAGAGTCCAACACTTGGCTCGATTCTACTTTGCAAGTTCGCTTCTCAGCGAGCTAGAAGTAGTTCGCCATTCAGAATTGCTCCCACAATCGCTGAACCTAGCGATGGTTCGGAGTCCGACACTTGGCTCGTTTCTACTTCGCAAGTTCGCTTCTCAGTGAGCTAGAAGTAGTTCGCCATTCGGATTTGCTCCTACAACCGTTGAACTAACCTAGCGATGGTTCGGAGTCCAACACTTGGCTTGATTCTACTTCGCAAGTTCGCTTCTCAGCGAGCTAGAAGTAGTTCGCCATTCGGAATTGCTCCTACAACCGTTGAACTAACCTAGCGATGGTTCGAAGTCCAACACTTGGCTCGATTCTACTTCGCAAGTTCGCTTCTCAGCGAGCTAGAAGTAGTTCGCCATTCGGAATTGCTCCCACAACCGTTGAACTAACCTAGCGATGGTTTGGAGTCCAACACTTGGCTCGATTCTACTTCACAAGTTCGCTTCTCAGCGAGCTAGAAGTAGTTCGCCATTCGGAATTGCTCCCACAACCGTTGAACCTAGCGATGGTTCGGAGTCCAACACTTGGCTCGATTCTACTCCGCAAGTTCGCTTCTAAGCGAGCTAGAAGTAGTTCGCCATTCGGAATTGCTCCCACAACCGTTGAACTAACCTAACGATGGTTCGGAGTCCAACACTCGACTCGAATTTACTTACCCGGCTCGCCCTTAGGCGAGCCAGAAGTAGGTCGCCGTTCGGGACTGCCTCCACGACCGTCGAGTCGAGCGAACGAGGGACCGACCCTCGAATATGGGGAAAAAAACCTTCCGAGGCGAAGCCACCGTCAGATCGTCTCAAAATACGTGCTAGGGTATGATGAACAGACCTAACCACGCCACGTGTCCACAAAACGACAAGATAGCATTTTCTTGGGACTTGCGCCTCCCTTCTCGAGATCTGCACTCTGATAATGATCCACCATCCGGATCAAGCCACGTGGCCCCAGCCTCGAAACATTTACACCTCTGCCGGGTCACCGAGACGTACCGGTACAAACCAAGCAAGAGTCAGGACCACGGCTTGGGCGCAAATGTTGTGGCCGAGGTGCTCGACGAAGCAGACACTTCTTGCGGTTCATCTCAAACAAACTAGCTAAAGCAGTTACAGCACGAGAAGCCAGCCAACTCCAATTTTATTAATATAACTTGGATAAATTTACAAAAAGATTACAACAAAAGACAGTTCGGAGGCACCAAGACATAACACGACCCGTTTACTGCCTTCGCGGAAGGGGGACACTCCGGTTCAGGGATACCTTGGGTCGGCGCTTCTTGACCTCTGAGCTTGTCTCTAGGCCAACGAATCGAGACGCCCCCTCGCCGCTGGCCCTGACGGTCGCTCCAACCGAAGCACCGCTTGAGGATACTGCTACCCCACTTTGGGCGTCGGCTGCAGTCCGACCAACGATGGAGGTTCGGCTCGCGAGTTGATAGAACGTAATCCCTCGCTCAATCTCTTCACGAGTACACAAAGTACTCCGGACATTAGCCCTCACCGGCTGAGGCTTGTGCCGAGCAACCTCTTCCTCCAGTTCGACGATCCTGTCGTTCAATGTGTCGTCCTTCACAATCACTTTGAACCGAGGAAGTTTCGCTGAACCAGGATACTCGGCGCTGTCGGATATGACACGGCGCAAGTGGGTCACCTCGATACTCTTGTCGACCGTCACCCTTTGCAACTGTTCTACCCTCCTAGCGAAATCATCTCGCTCGGCCAAAGCCCGGGCCAACTCTTCCTCCTTCGCAGATAGTTCGGTCTCGACTATCCGCAGATGGTGCAGCTCGGCCAACAGCTCGTTGTTCCTCTTCTCTACGTTATGAAGTATCCACCTCTTCAGATGGACCTCGCCCTCGAGACGATCCTCCCGGGACTGCTGAAATAACTCCGCGCGGCGCCGAGCCGCCGCGGTGATACGAATTTGCTCGGCAATCTGAAATGAAAGAGGGACAATATTGAAGAACTACATGACCGAACCAAACACTTAGACAGACAAGTCCAAAATCAAAACACTTTTTTCATTCATTCATCAAAGCGGTGGCCAGTCCTTAAAAGGCATTACACGGTTTATAAAAAATCAAAAACTACAAAAAATTACGAGATCAGGGGTCCACCTGTGTCGCCACTTCGACCACGGGCGTGTCGCCAGATGGCCCCCCGTTCCTCCCCTCGACCTGGGGGTCTTCCACTGGAGGGTCGGCCTCCACCTCCGCATCATCACCTTCCCCCTCGTCGCCTTCGGCTCCCTCCTCCTCGCCACCTGAGGGCGACCCCGGCCACAGTCTGTAGCCAACCCGCTCGAAGCCGGGGACACGGTCCTGAACATGGTCGAGCGCCCTCTGATAGGACATCTCCATGTTCATGGCCATGTGCTTCTTCGTCTCAGCCTCGGCCTCGGCCTCGACCTCAGCCCTGATCTTCACGGCCAGGGCCTCCTTCTCCACCTTCGGATCGGCTAGAGACTTCGCCGACGCAGCCAGCTCCTCAGCAGCCTTAGCAGCCTTGGCAGACTCTGCAACAAGTCGCCCCTTGGCTCTTTCCAGGTCGGCCACAAGATCGGCAACCCGAACTTCCAAGGCCTCGACTCGCCTCTGCTCGGCCTCAAGTTGCCGAACTGCCTTGACCTTCTCCGCCCTATCTTTGTCACTGGCGGCCTTCAGCTCCTTCTCCTGCACGGCGAACGACTCGAGGAGATGGCCGAAGTGGCAAGTGGCCTGTGAAGACAACGATAAGCGCAATATACAAGCCGAGCAGTAGACTTAAAGAAACTCACGATGAGAAACTTACCGATACAAGCAATCGAGCTACTTCGTAAGTATCGTCCCCGACCGTCCCCGCCTTCAGCGCAGCTCTATCCTTTGGGGTCGCCAGGTGCTTGACGACCTGCACCGACAACTGCGAGTTTCCGAGGAATCTGTCGTGATTCTTCACTCGCCAGTTCGGCACAAACAACTGCTTGTGCTGCTCGGTCAGAAACTCCTCGACCGCTTCGGTCAACGGCGGAGCCTCGAGCGACAACGCAACGTTAACATCAAAGGCCCCATCAACCGGGGCCGAGGCCACAGGCACCGAGGGCTCCTCGAAAACAACCACCTCCGAAGGCGCCTCGGTAGTCGGAGGGGGCGGAGCGGAAGCCGAAGCAGCCTTAGGCTGCGGAGCTGACGAGGCAGCCACGTTCGCCCTCTTCCTCTTCCGGCCCCCGGCCAATTTGGACCTATCGGCCATCATGGCATTGAAATCTATCTTCATCACCTCTGCGTTAAACAAAGCAAAAACAAAGTTAGCAAGACGAGCTAAAGACTTGGAAGAAAAACAAAAATAAACGAGATGTCAGGAGCATACTCGGGTCGATGGAGCTAAGGCCGGACCCGAACAGCACCTCCTCCGTCAACTCCCTCCAACTCAACAATGGGAGGGCCATGATCTTCCTCGCCACCTCTTCTTTGGCCTCAGTCAACACGGGGTCGGCTCGCGCGAACTTGGGCACCTCCGATTTCCATCGGGTCGGAATTTGCAGTATTGGCTCCCCCTTTAATATGAAGAACTTTTCTTTCCAGCCCTTAATCGAGTCCGGGTTTTCTATGATCCGAACGCCCTTCCTCGGCCCCAAGTAGTAGCGGTGCTTGGTCTTGTGCATCCGGTTTATCCTATACAGTCCTCGGAAGACTGTCAGATTCGGCTCGACTCTTGCATTTCAGCACTGGAGCAGGAAGGCATTCACATGTCGCCATGTGTTCGTCATAAACTGAGTTGGCACTGAGTTGGCGCGAGGCAAAACCATCCGAGGAGCTGGCGGATGAAAGGATGTAGCGGGAAGCGTAGTCCGGCATTCAAGGAGTCGAAGTCGAACATGCACATATCCGACGACGCCGGCTTGGAATTCGCTCGCATCCCGGCACCGGGGATCATCAGCTTGTACTCCGGAGGGATGGCAAATCCCTTTCTGATCCGAAGGAGATCCCTCTCGGATAGCACCGAGGCAATCTCGTCGGCTTCGGTAGGAAGAGCCGGGTTGGGTTCTTCGTAAGCTTTCGACTTGCCGAAGATCGCTTTCTCCAAGAGGTCGCCTTCGTACTGCCCAACCCCCGAGTGCTCGGACAATACAGAGGGATATCGTCCCATCTCGGGAGCTTGCTTCGGGTTTTCAACGACCTCCTCGACCACGATAGATTGGGCCGCCACCCTCCTCTTCTTCTTCTCCTTCCTCTCCTCGGTGGCAGATGGCTCGGCGACTTGTTTTCCCTTCCTTCGGATCTCCGCCCTTCTTCTCTCCTCGGCACCATCATCGTCCGAAGATGCGGCCCCACTCCCCGAATTCACTCTTGACATCTCTAAGAAAAAAGCTAAGGCTAGTAGACTGACCTTTGAAGTGACGTTCACGGTCGGAATGTACTCGCCGGAAATCGCCTGGCCCACGCGACAACTAGCGCAAACGCCTTGAAGCAAAAATCACCACTGGCGGAGAGTAGAGAGTAAAAGTGAAATCTTAGAGTGAAAAGTGAGAAATGAGCTTAGGGGTGGGGGAAGGATCTTTTAAAACCCCAAAAGTGACTTTGGGCTGCCTTGGGATTATAAAAAGCCCATTAAGAAGCCACGACGTTTCAGTTTCGACGACAGAATCCTCAAATCACCAAGTCCGCGACTCGGCCACCGGTACGCCTAACCGAGGTACTAAACAGCTCGACTGGGCGACCAAGCCCCCGGGTCTCTTCAAAAGCTCAGTGCCTCAGCCAACGGCACCGAGATCTCGAGCCGAGAGGACGAGGAACCGACCCTCGTATATGGAGAAAAATCCTTCCGAGGCGAAATCACTGTCGGATCTCTCCAAAATTCGTGCTAGAATTCGACGGACGGTTCAGATTGCGCCACGCCCACAAAATGACAAGATAACGTTTTCTCGTGATCTGAACCCCATCCTCGTGATTCGCACCATGATGGACGCACCAGATCCGACCACGTGCACCTTCCGAATGGCCTACCACCGGCCTGCTTAACCGAGCTACCGAACAGTTTGGTCGAGCAGCCGAGCTATTGGGCTCAGAAGAGTGAAACCAATAAAAGACATCCTTCAAAATCTCCAACTCAGTGCCTCGGCCAACGGCACCGAGCTCTCGAGCCGAGAGGACGAGGAACCGACCCTCGTATATGGAGAAAAATCCTTCTGAGGCGAAATCACCGTCGGATCTCTCCAAAATTCGTGCCAGAATTCGATGGACGGTTCAGATTGTGCCACGCCCACAAAACGACAAGATAACGTTTTCTCGTGATCTGAACCCCATCCTCATGATTCCCACCATGATGGACGCACCAGATCCGACCACGTGCACCTTCCGAACGGCCTGCCACCGGCCTGCTTAACCGAGCTACCGAACAGTTTGGTCGAGCAGCCGAGCTACTGGGCTCGGGAGAGTGAAACCAATAAAAGACATCCTTCAAAATCTCCAACTCAGTGCCTCGGCCAACGGCACCGAGCTCTCGAGCCGAGAGGACGAGGAACAGACCCTCATATATGGAGAAAAATCCTTCCGAGGCAAAATCACCGTCGGATCTCTCCAAAATTCGTGCTAGAATTCGACGGACGGTTCAGATTGCGCCACGCCCACAAAATGACAAGATAACATTTTTTCGTGATCTGAACCCCATCCTCGTGATTCGCACCATGATGGACGCACCAGATCCGACCACGTGCACCTTCCGAATGGCCTGCCACCGGCCTGCTTAACCGAGCTACCGAACAGTTTGGTCGAGCAGCCGAGCTATTGGGCTCGGAAGAGTGAAACCAATAAAAGACATCCTTCAAAATCTTCAACTCAGTGCCTCGGCCAACGGCACCGAGCTCTCGAGCCGAGAGGACGAGGAACCGACCCTCGTATATGGAGAAAAATCCTTCCGAGGCAAAATCATTGTCGGATCTCTCCAAAATTCGTGCCAGAATCCGATGGACGGTTCAGATTGCGCCCCGCCCACAAAACGACAAGATAACGTTTTCTCATGATCTGAACCCCATCCTCGTGATTCCCACCATGATGGACGCACCAGATCCGACCACGTGCACCTTCCGAACAGCCTGCCACCGGCCTGCTTAACTGAGCTACCGAACAGTTTGGTCGAGCAGCCGAGCTACTGGGCTCGGAAGAGTGAAACCAATAAAAGACATCCTTCAAAATCTCCAACTCAGTGCCTCGGCCAACGGCACTGAACTCTCGAGCCGAGAGGACGAGGAACCGACCCTCGTATATGGCAAAAAAACATGCCGACCCATATCAGCCGTTGGATCTTGTCAAAAAGCGCGCTCGTCATGATGGACGGCCCAGATCTTGCCACGACCACAAAACGACAAGATAGCATTTTTTGGGGATCCACGCTGAGATGAACGGCCCAGATGATGCCACGTACCTCGGAGCTCTCCGAGCTGAGGAGCCTATCTTCCGAGCCGAAGGGAAGAGGAACCGGCCCCCGTAGGTGGCAATACATCCTGCCGAACCGAGAGGACGAGGAACCGACCCTCGTATATGGCAAAAAAACACGCCGACCCATATCAGCCGTTGAATCTTGTCAAAAAGCGCGCTCGTCATGATGGACGGCCCAGATCTTGCCACGACCACAAAACGACAAGATAGCATTTTTTGGGGATCCACGCTGAGATGAACGGCCCATATGATGCCACGTACCTCGGAGGGTTCCGAGCCGAGGAGCCTACCTTCCGAGCCGAGGAGCCGACCCTCGTATGTGGCTAAAAAACCTGCCGAGGAACAGGGAACGTCAGATCACTCAGATATTCGCGCTTGTTCCAGATCAACGGTCCAGATTGCGCCACGTCAATAACCGGTATTTAAAAATCAGTTTTTATTTATTTAAATCATTTTATTTATTTAAAAATTGTGAAAAATCGCTAAAAATTCGGGAAAATTAGCTAAAAATTCTAGAAAATAATTGAAAATTCGGGGGGATATTTTTGAACCCCTGAACGAACAATTATTGTCTAGAATGTATTGTTAAGGCCCCCGAACGATTAGTTGACGCATCGCAAAATTAAATAAATAGCCCGGAAAAATAGGTAAAAGCCGTCAAATACTCGATACGGCTTCAGAACATCATACGGCTTCAAAAAAGAAAAAATCACCTTACTACCCACTTCAAGATTCAAGATCCTCCATTCGGACTCCGATACAACTCCACTAGCCGCAGAAACAGCTAAACTACTCCTCAAAGACTGATCACACCCAGCCTTTAGGAGTGGGGGGCTCGTTATATGGCTAAAAATGGGGTTTAATCGGGGCCGTCCAAATTGGGCACGAATCCTGAAGCCCAGGGGTAAAAAGGTAATTTCACCTACTAACGGGTCTGGAATGAGAACTGGGTCTCTCTTCACAACCCAATAACCCACAAACGGGTCCACCTCAACTGGGTACGGGTCCCCAACCCGAAACACACCCAGTCCAGAAAAGATAAAATTAGGGTTTCTGGTTAATCCTAATCAACGGCCCTGATTCACATCTATCTTTTCACCGGGGGAAAGGGATTACATTCCTAATCTGTTCACAAGGAGAATATTCCTTATCAGATCATGGGGATTACATTCCTAATCTGTTCCCTAAGACTCCTATAAATACCCCACACCCATCTCCATTAAGGGGTAATCAATCTTTCTCCAGTTTTTGCGCTCTTTCTTAATCATCCCTGATTACTGACTTGAGCATCGGAGGGTGCGTCGTCGGGAACAACCCCGGTGTCTCGCACTTTTTGCAGGTGTACGGCGGGAGTCAGCGTCAACTCCAACGGAACAGGTACACAGGTTTGCTATTCAGTTTTCCTAAGAGTCCACAAATTTTATCTGTTTGCCCCCACACCAAATTTAGTGGCAACAGACGCCGAGCTCCCTTTCCCCTCGTCATCGAGCTTTCGTCGTCGATCTCTTCGCCAAATGAGTTCGGAGGGGGGGCGAGGTCAGGGGCGAGAAGACGAGATCGAAAGGGAAGGATTCGTGGTCGTGGGTTAAAGCATGAGGAAGAAGAGAAGAAGTCGGAGAAGAACAGAACGGGGCGGGAGGGGAAAAAAATACATATATGCCACATGGCGATGCCACGTGGCCTCACATCCGAGGTCGGATCCGAGCTACGCGAAATGTGCACGAAGTTGCTCGGAATCCGAGCAAGTGCCAATCCGAGCTCAAAATTGGAGAAAAATGTTGTCGAGCTACACGTGTCGTCCGATCTTTTCAAAAATCGCATCACGACACGATCGACACTCAGAAACGTGCCACGTGTCCAAACGTGATCTGCTTTGCGATGCGCGCACATCTGATCATGATCGACGCTCAGAAACGCGCCACGTGTCCAAACGTGATCAGCTTTGCGATGTGCGCACAACTGATCATGATCGACGCTCAGGAACGCGCCACATGTCCAGGTAATATTTAATTTATTTATTTAGTATTTTTTTTGTTTTAATTATTTTAAAAATCCGAAAAAATATTTAAAAAATCGAAAACAATTAATTAAAAATTCTAAAAATAATTATTAATTCAGAAAAATTATTTTAAAAATTCTTCAAAAATAATTATTAAATTAGAATAATTAATTAATATTTTCGATAATTAATTAATTAATTCGGAAAATGAATAAAAAATTCAAAAAAATGAGAAAAAAATAGAAAAATTTGGAAAATTCACCAAAAATCCAGAAAATTCTGAGGATATTTTTGGGTATTTTACAAGCCCAGAATAACACTGCTACACCCCAAGCAAGATTCCAAACTCCCTTAAAGAACACCGATAAAATCCTGTACGCCATTAGAACAACAAAACTACTCCTCGAAGACTGTAAAACTCAGTCTCCAGGAGTGGGGGGCTCATGATTTGGCTAAAAATAGGATTAAATCGGGGCCATTCAAATCGGACATGAATCTTAAAGCTCAGGGGTAAAACGGCAATTCCACATACTAATGGGTCTGAAGTGGGAACTAGGTCTTTATTCAAAGCCCAATAACCCATGAACGGATCTATCTTACTGGGTGTGGGTTTCAACTCGCAACGAACCCAGTCCAGCCGGATAGAATTAGGGTCCCTGATTAATACTAATCAACGGCCCTGATTCGCATATATCATTTTACTGGGAATTAAAGATTACATTTCTAATCTGATCACAGGGATTACATTCCTAATCTAATCCCAACGGCGACTATAAATACCCCCCATCCATCTCCATTAAGAGGTAATCAATACTTTTCCAGTTTAAAGTTCTTGCTTAATCATTCAGATTACTGACAAGAGCATCGGAGGGTGCGTCGCCGGGATCCATCCCTGTGTCTCGCACTTTTTGCAGGTTCGCAGCAGCGGCAAGAGACCAAGTCAACAAGACGGTGAAGGTCGACAGGTTTGTCTTGTTTATTTTCTCAAGAATCCATAAATTCTATCTGTTTACCCACACACCAGATTTAGCAGTAACAATATATATTGTTGCCACTGAATCTGGTGTGGAGGCAAACAGATAGTATTTGTGGTTTCTTGGAAAACTTTGAATAGCAAACCTGTTACCTGTTCCGCCGGAGTTTGACCGTTGACTCTCGCCGTTCACCTGCAAAAAGTGCGAGACACCGGGGTTGTTCCCGGCAATGCACCCTTCGACGCTCAAGTCAGTAACCAGAAGTGATTATGAAAGACCATAAAACTGGCGAAAGATTGATTACCTCTTAATGGTGGTGGATGGGAGATATTTATAGTCACCGTTGGGATCAGATTAGGAATGTAATCTCTGTGATCAGATTAGGAATGTAATCCCTATGATCAGATTAGGAATGTAATCCCTAATTCCCAGTAAAAGGATAGAAGTGAATCAGGGCCGTTGATTAGTATTAATCAGGGACCCTAATTCTATCCGGCTGGACTGGGTTCGTTGCGGGTTGAAACCCGCACCCAGTAAGATAGATCTGTTCATAGGTTATTGGGCTTTGAATAAAGACCCAGTTCCCACTTCAGACCCGTTAGCATGTGAAATTACCGTTTTACCCCTGAGCTTTAAGATTCGTGTCCGATTTGAACGGCCCCGATTTAATCCTATTTTTAGCCATATCATGAGCCCCCCACTCTTGGAGACTGAGTTTTACAGTCTTCGAGGAGTAGTTTTGTTGTTCTAATGGCATACGGAATTTTATCGGTATTCTTAAAGGAGTTTGGAATCTTGCTCGGGGTGTAACAGTGTTATTCTGGGCTTGTAAAGTACCTAAAAATATCCTCAGAATTTTCTGGATTTTTGGTGATTTTTCCAGATTTTTCTCATTTTTTTGGATTTTTTATTCATTTTCCGAATTAAATAATTAATTATCAAAAAATATTAATTAATTATTCTAATTAAATAATTATTTTTTTCAGAATTTAAAATATTTTTTCTGAATTAATAATTATTTTTAGAATTTTTAATTAATTTTTTTCGATTTTTTAAATACTTTTTCGGATTTTTTAAATAATTAAAACAAATAAATTAATTAATTAATTAATTAAATATTACCTGGACATGTGGTGCATTTCTGAGCGTCGATCATGATCAGATGCGTGCGCATCGTAAGGCAGATCACGTTCTGGACACGTGGTGCGTTTCTGAGTGTCGATCGTGTCGTGGCACGATTTTTGAGAAGATCGAACGACCCGTATAGGTCGGTGGGATTTTTTCTCCAATTTCAGGGTCGGCTCCTCGGCTCGGCACCTCGGCGCGCGGCGACTTGGATTTGCCGACCATGTTAGATGATGCCACGTGGCTTTTTTTTCTTTCTTTTTTTCCTCCGCTGGTTCTTTCTCTTCTTCTCCGCTGCTTCTTTCTCCACTTCTCTGTTTCCTTTTTCTCCTTTGATCGTCTTCTTCTTCGTTCTTCGTCAGCTCGTGAGAGAGGTCGACGGGGAGGCTCGAAGCTCGCTATTGGAGCTCGGAACTGGGGTCGACGAGGAGCGCACGAGCTTCGACTGTGAAGGATCGACGCCGTGGAGTGAGCTTGACGAAGCTCCGAGCTTCGATGTTGGGCTCCGGCTGCTCATTCGTGCTCGGCGAGGAGAAGAGGCGAGCTCGGAGTTTGGGGCTTCGGCAGTGAAGCTTAGTACTGTGGTCCGCACTTGGAGAGGAGCTCGGCGAACTAAAGGCGAGGGTCATTCGGCGATGGGCTCGGCGATGCTCGATGAAGAAGAGGAGCTCGTTCGCCAATGGAGGAGTTGAGCGATGAGGAGGATGCGGCGAGGAGTTGGAGCTTCGGGCTAGGAGCTCGACAGTGGTGAGTCAAGGTCGGCGATGGGCTCAGCGACGCTCGATGAAGAATAGGAGCTCGTTCTCCAATAGAGGAGTTGAGCGACGAGGAGGATGCGGCGAGGAGTTGGAGCTTCGACAAAGGGTGGCTCGTCGAGGGAAGCTCGCTGTCATGGAGCTCGGCGCCATGGCGACGCTCGGCGAGGTTGGCGAGGATGCAGCTCGCCGGTGGTGAGTCAAGGTCGGCGATGGGCTCGGTGACGCTCGATGAAGAAGAGGAGTTCGTTCGCCAATGGAGGAGTTGAGCGACGAGGAGGACGTGGCGAGTTGGAGCTTCGACGAAGGGTGGCTCGTCGAGGGAAGCTCGCTGTCGTGGAGCTCGGTGCCATGGCGACGCTCGGCGAGGTTGGTGAGGATGGAGCTCGCCGGTGGTGAGTCAAAGTCGGCGATGGGCTCGGCGACGCTCGATGAAGAAGAGGAGTTCGTTCGCCAATGGAGGAGTTGAGCGACGAGGAGGATGCGGCGAGGACTTGGAGCTTCGACGAAGGGTGGCTCGTCGAGGGAAGCTCTCTGTCATGGAGCTCGGTGCCATGGCGACGCTCGGCGAGGTTGGCGAGGATGGAGCTCGCCGGTGGTGGAGTTTTGGCGAGGAGATGGTCGGAGATCGTCGCCTGGCTTCGACGAGTGCGCGAAGAGTTTGGGTTCTCACTTTTCTTTTTTTTGGTTTGGGTTGTTGGTGCGAGCATGGAGAAGAAGAAGGGAAGGGGTTCGGGTTTGGGACCCTAACGGGTCCGAACCCGATCCTTCTCTCCATTTTTTTTCCTCCTCCTCCTTCTTCCTTGCTGCTCGGCAGCTGCATCTTGTTTGGCAGATCCGAGCACGAATTTTAAGGTGCTTTTTTGCCACTTTACAGTTCGTTAGTTCGGTAGCTCGGATTTGAGAACCGAGCTACGTGGCTCAATCTGGACGGTTGATCATGATCGTGGCGCGAATCACGAGACAAGAGGCTCAAATTTCGAGAAAATATTATCTTGTCATTTTGTGGAGACGTGGCACGATATCAGCCGTTCATCATGTTCAAGCACGTTTTTTGAGACAATCTGACAGTGAAACTGGCTCGGCAGATTTTTTCTCCACATGTGGAGGTCGACACCTCGGTACCTCGGCACCTCGGCTCGGTGGCTCGGCCATGGCAGAGCTTGGCCCTGAGAAGAAAGAGGAAGGGGAGGAGAGACATTCGGGTTCTCTCCTTTGCCTTGTTCTTTCGCACAGTGAAGAAGAACAGAAGTGTTGGGTACTTTTGCCGGGAAGATTGAAGAAGAAGGAGAAGAATGAAGAAGCTAAGAAGGGAATGGGTCAGATCGTGGGTATCAGATCCGACCCCGACCCGTTAGCCTTTTTTTTCTTTCTTCCTCTTTATCTGCTTGCTTGTTCGGCGAATCCGAGCACGGATTTCGAGGCACATTTTTTGCCAGTAGATCGGATTTCAGATCCGAGCAACATGGCTCCATCTGGATGGTTGATCACGATCGTGGCACGAATCACAAGACAAGAGGCTCACATTTTGGGAAAACGTTATCTTGTCGTTTTGTGGAGACGTGGCGTGATCTGAGCCGTTCATCATGTTCTAGCACATTTTTTGAGACGATCCGACGGTGAGATGGGATCGGCAGAATTTTTCTCCATATGTGGAGGTTGGTACCTCGTCCACTCGGCTCGGTGACTCAGTAGTTCACCCTCTGCCCGTAGTAGCTCGGTGTAGTGGAGCTCGGAGTTCGGACGGCTCGAGCGTGAGGAGAAGCTCGGCGAGTTGATGAAGGGGATGGGTCGGCATATGGAAGAGGTGATGCTCTGTTTGGTTTTGGAGATTTTTGAAGAGGAGCTCCACTCCTTAAGGGTGGAGAAGAGGTGCTAGAAAGATCCTCGTAAGAGCCATGGGAAGACCCATTCTTTGAAGTGAGTGCAAGGAGCAACTCTAGGGGAGAGTTGTGAGCTCCGAACTCATTGAGAAGAGGTCCGCTTTGGAGGCAAGCGGAGTGAAGAGCTCGGCTCTAGGAGAGCCATCTGGCAGATGAGTTTGAGGAGCAACTCTAGGAGAGAGTTGTGCTCCGAACTCGTTTGAGAAGATCTCCGTTTTGGAGGCAAGCGGAGTGAAGAGCTCAGCTTTAGGAGAGTCATTTGAGAGAAAAGTTTGAGGAGGAACTCTAGGAGAGAGTTGTGCTCCGATCTTATTTGAGAAGATCTCTACTTTGGAGACGAGCGGAGTGAAGAGCTCGGCCCTGGGAGAGAGCCATTTGGAAAACGAGTGTGAGGAGGAACTCTAGGAGAGAGTTGTGCCCCGAACTCATTGAGAAGAGGTCCGCTTCGGAGGCGAGCGGAGCGATGAGCTCGGCTCTGGGAGAGAGCCATTTGGAAGATGAGTGTGAGGAGGAACTCTAGAGGAGAGTTGTGAGCTCCGAACTCGTTTAGAAGAAGTCCGCTTTGGAGGTGAGCGGAGTGAAGAGCTCGGCTCTGGGAAAGAGCCATTTGGAAGACGAGTGTGAGGAGGAACTCTAGGAGAGAGTTGTGCCCCAAACTCGTTGAGAAGAGGTCCGCTTTGGAGGTGAGCGGAGTGAAGAGCTCGGCTTTGGGAGAGAGCCATTTGTGAGACGAGTGTGAGGAGGAACTCTAAGAGAGAGTTGTGCTCCGAACTTGTCGTTTAAGAGAGTATCAACGGTTGTGGAAGCAGTTCCGAATGGCGAACCATTTCTAACTCGCTGAAGAGCAAGTTATTTGAAGCGGAATCAAGCCAAGTGTTGGACTCCGAACTCATTGTTAGAGGGATTCAACGGTAGTGGGAGCAATTCCGAATGGCGAACCACTTCTAACTCACTGAAGAGCAAGTTATCCGAAGCAGAATCGAGCCAAGTGTTGGACTCCAAACTCGTTGTTAGAGGGATTCAACGGTTGTGGGAGCAATTCCGAATGGCAAACCACTTCTAACTCGCTGAAGAGCAAGTTATTTGAAGCGGAATCGAGCCAAGTGTTGGACTCCGAACTCGTTGTTAGAGGGATCCAACGGTTGTGGGAACAATTCCGAATGGCGAACCACTTCTAACTCGCTGAGGGGAAAGTTATTTGAAGCGGAATCGAGCCAAGTGTTGGACTTCGAACTCGTTGTTAAAGGTTAGTAAGTTGCAGGAGCAGCCATGTAGAAGGAGCTGGACTCTGAACTCACCATTTAGCGAGTTGTGACTCGGAGAGATAGAGAAGAAGCAAGAGCAATTATTTTTAATGAAAATATAAAGTTTTATTGAGATAAACTAAGTGGCCGCTTCAATAGGACGAGCCATTATTACATACTGTTGGCCGAGCTACAAGCATCGTCCTTATTGAAAATCAAGATCCTACTTCTACAATAAGGTGAAGACCTTTTGGGAGGAGCTGGGAGATTCGGAGTCTTGAAGCTCGGCGGGCCCTTCTGTTCAGTTGTTGGCTCCTCAGGGGGAAGCTCGGCTCCATCTTTTTGGAAGAATTTGGTCAGATGCCCCCGCTGTATGAGTTCTTCGATCTCCTCCTTCAGATCCTGACAATCATCCGTGTCGTGGCTGTGGTTCCTGTGAAAGTGGCACCACTTATCTTTGTTCCTCTTCTTGCTAGGGGTATTCATTCTAGGGGAGCGCGGAGTAGTCCTTCCTTGTCCACCTCCATAAGGACTTCTGATATATTAGCAATAAGGGGGGTGAACTTCTCAAAACGTGGAGTCGAGCGGCGCTGGCCATTACTGTCCTTCTAGGATTTTTGGGACCCCTCTTCTCAAAACTTCTCAAAACGTTTGTTCCCAGAAGATGTCTCCTCAAGATAAGGGGGTTGAGAGCCTCTTCCGCCCATATGTACTTCTCCACCCTACGTAGGAGCTCTGAGAAGTCCCGAGGAGGCTTCTTGGCAAGGGATGCCCTGAGGTTGGCATTAGTGACGTTGCGCTCGAATGCGGCAGAGGCTACTGACTGGTTGAGGGAGAGAATGGATCGGGCTTCGGCGGTGAAGCGTCGAACGTAATCTCTTAGGCGTTCACCCTTTTCTTGGTTGAGGGTCACCAGAGATACACTTGTTTTCTCAGCTCGGCGGCTACTCACGAAATAAGTAAGGAAGAGCCCTTCGAACTGATCAAATGAGAAGATGGAGGCCGGGGCGAGTCGAGAGTACCATTCTCACGCAGACCCCTTCAGCGTGGCAGGGAAGATCTTGCAGAGGAGGGCGTCTGAAGCATGGTGGATCATCATGAGAGTTTTGAAACTCTCTATGTGATCTGCGGGGTCCGACTCCCCGGTATACGTCTCGAGGTGAGGCGGCTTGAAGTTTTCTGGGATGGGGGCCTCCATGATGGTGCGGGAGAATGGAGGTCTGCTTCGGTGGAGGTTTATCACCCGTTACTCTTCTTCCTTGTCAATCCGGCCGAGGCGCCTCTCCATCTCGTGGAGACGGCGGTAGATTGAGTCTTCTCATTGATCATATCTTGCTGAGCCCCGGGACTCATCTTCGTATGAGGATGGACTGGGACTGCGACGATGGTAGCTTGGAGAAGGACGAGGACTGAGAGTGTGAAGGCGGTGGCTCCTAGTTGGCTCATGAGTAGGTGGCCTCTGGTCGTTCTTTGGGGCGATATTGAGGGCCCTTAAGACTGTCGCTTGGAAGTCTTAAAGATCTGCCCTTGTGACTGGTGCCTCTCTATCTTGGCGGTCCCTATGTGTGGCTCGTCTTACTGGAGAATGAGTTCTCCACTGATGACGCTGAGGAGACCCTCTTTGCCTCCTTGGGGGAGGGGATCTTCTAGTCCTCGGTCGTCGGGGGGTTCGGATTCTTGAAGCTCCTGAGTTTTCGGGTTGATGGACTCGACCAAGGGCCCGCCATCCATTCAGGCGAGTTCTAAGGTCGACCCGCTTTTGGCGGTCGTCAATTACTTGACGAAGATCCTGCTCGGGAGAGCTTTGAGAAGCCAGGGATTCAACTAAAGGATTGGGACCCATGACTTGGTCGTAAGGAGGATGTTGCTTCGGACGACTCTGACGGGAGCCCCCCTGGGCAGCCCCCCGAGACCCTTGAGGGGCCTGTTGAGTAGGAGCACCTTGAACCGGAGGAGGGAGAGGAGGAAGAGAATTGGTTCTTCGGTTGGAGACCGCTGCCTTCCCCTTCTGTTTTGGATGCATGGCTGGACAAGATCTGACAAACGGGAAGAGGGGAGGCCGCTATTCGTTTGTTTCCCACAGACGGCATCAATCTGTTGCCGCTGAATCTGGTGTGGGGGCAAACAGATAGTATTTGTGGTTTCTTAGAAAACTTTGAATAGCAAACATGTTACCTGTTCTGCTGGAGTTTGACCGTTGACTCCCGCCGTTCACCTGCAAAAAATGCGAGACACCGGGGTTGTTCCCGATGACACACCCTCCGATGCTCAAGTCAGTAACCAGAAGTGATTATGAAAGAGCGTAAATCTGGCAAAAGATTGATTACATCTTAATGGTGGTGGATAGGGGGTATTTATAGTCGCCGTTGGGATCAGATTAGGAATGTAATCCCTGTGATCAGATTAGGAATGTAATCCCTAATTTCCAGTGAAAGGATAGATGTGAATCAGGGCCGTTGATTAGTATTAATCAGGGACCCTAATTCTATCCAGCTGGACTGGGTTCGTTGCGGGTTGAAACCCGCACCCAGTAAGACAAATCCGTTCATGGGTTATTGGGCTTTGAATAAAGACCCAGTTCCCACTTCAGACCCGTTAGTATGTTAAATTACCGTTTTACCCCTGAGCTTTAAGATTCGTGTCCGATTTGAACGGCCCCGATTTAATCCTATTTTTAGCCATATCATATATATATATATTTGAAACGTGGTTGAAGATTGTATCTGGAATATATATATATAGTTGAAACGTGGTTGAAGATTGTATGCAGAAATTGATGGTAATGAGTTTTAGGAATTAACCAAAATATCCTAATTCAGATGTTAACCACACAAATATTGTGATTTTAGGTTATGTTTTTTTTGATTTTGTCCCTAAATTGATAATTGTGCTATTGTAGAATACGCTTCAAAATTGTCCAAACAAATTATATAGGTAAAAAAATTTACTCTTTTAGTTAAAATCGAATCAATCTTCGGTCATATTGTTTTTTAAATTTGTTGTTTGAGCTTGACTAAGTATCTCTTTATTGTGTTTTGATTAGTGGAGGCATTACAGAAGAAGTAGATTCCTAGTTCCCACTTTGGAGATAGTTCCGAAAACACTTATGCTTAAGAGAAGTTCCGCACTCTGTTTATTCCTTTTAAATTTTATTTCAGCTCTGTTTTATTGTGTGTTGGTGTAGGCAATGATGACAAACAATATTTTATACAAACTTTAAGTAAGGTATGCTACTTCTTCTATTTTTGTGCTCTGTTTATGATGTTTATGAGCATTCTGAGTTATGTTAGTAGTGTTGTTATACTATAAATCATTTCCTGGGGGAGAAAAGGGTGAGAGTAACGGTGGCAATTGGCCCGAATTCGATCCGGGCCCGCCTAGGTCCGACCCAATAATTAGCGGGTTTGGATTAATAATTCTCATTTCGGGCCGGGCTCGGGCTCAATTTTTTAGGCCGGAGGAAAATTCGGGCCAGGTTCGAGCCCAAGTGCTTAGGCCCGATGGGCTCAAATTAATTTTTTATATGTGCATGTATATGTTTTTATATACATCATGTATATTTATGTATGATTTTTTTATAAAGAGAATATTCATGTAAATAAGTTGAAGTGAGTGTTAAAGTTTATATATAGAAAAATTATGTTGTGTATATAAAAATTAAATTAAAATAGACAAATTAGGTGTTAATTACTCTAAAGTTTATAGTATTCCTATTATTGTTATTTTTTTATCGTATATTATTTTTTATATAGTTTTTTTATGGGAAAGTTATATACTAGAACATGGATAAATAGTTGGGCCTAGGCCCGAATCTATTTTTGGGCCTAATTCGGGCATGGGCTCGGGCCAAATTTTTTAAGCCCGAAGAAAAATCGAGTCGGGTTCGGGGCTATGTTTTCAACTTCGGGCTCGGGCTCGGGCCTATATGGATCCGGAGCAAACCCGACCCGTTGCCCGCCCTAGGTGAGAGTAACTGAGAGAGAAGGAGATAAGGGGATATTTGTGTGGTCAAAATGACCATATTACCCTCGGGGGTATTTGTGTGGTCAAAATGAATTGGCTAATGTGCAACAGTCCGACAACAAGAAAAGCATCAGCAGCAATATGATTTGTTTGATACCTTACCAAATAAACGCTTAGGGAGTTTCAATAATTTGTATAATTTGAGTTTGTATAATTTTTGAGTTTGTATACTTGTTGAGGTTGTACAATTTGAGTTTGTATAAATTTTGAATTAAGCATTTGAATAATTATTGAATTTGTTTAATTTTTGAATCAAGCATTTGTATATAATTCACAATTTCACATACAGTAAGTTTTGGTGCTCTCTATTTTTGCGTTTCCACCTCCTTGAGCTTTGTTTATGTTTGTTTCCACCACCTTGAGCCCAGTTTATGTTTTTTACATGCATTTGGAGCTATGTTTATGTTGTTTCCAGGCATCTTGAACTCAATTTATGTTGTCTCCATGCATTTTTAGCTATGTTTAGGTTGTTTCAAGGCATTTTGAGCTCTGTTTATATTGTTTCCTACAAGGACTCTCCTCTGGAACTAGCACCTGAACCTTCATTAGTTTTGTCACAAGCAATTGAGAACAAAACCAATATCAATTAGCTTTGTTCTAGGCATAGCGTTGCTATTTTACTTAAAACTATGAATCGTCTTTCAGATGCATTTGGGAGGAAATGAAACTTCTTAAAAGGAGAATAAGCAGCAGAAAGACAAAATAAGATCGTTTGTATCTTGATTTATCTAGTAATGATACTCTTATGTTAATCCTTCATTAATCAATGACATGAAACATTAACCTGCACAATCCTGCATTTGAGGAAAATTATAGTTAATCTGAATTTTCTTTTTAACAACAAAAACTCATCTAGAATCAAAGAAGATATCCTATTTTCATACAATAGAAGACCATAATGTGTATATCGGTACTTCAAATTTCCTTATTATAAGATACATAGAAAAAAGAACAACTAGACACAAAATGCAGGAGTTTTCTACTAGTACAACTGGTAAGCCACCAAATCGATTACAATAAAAAAGTGAGGGAAACAAACAAAACTAATATAATTAGGCTAAATTTTAAAAAAAACCACAGAAGTATTGGTCATTTTAATAAATAAAAAACCACTGAATTTTTTTTAATTAAAAAAACCTCACTGAACTGCATTTTCCAGGCATGGGTGAGTGGGTTTTTTTTATAAAAAAAAATTCTGTTAGAAACATAGTTGGGTGAGGTTTTTTATAAAAAAAAAATTTAGTGAGGTTTTTTAAAATGACCAATACTTCAGTGTGGTTAACATCTGAATTAGGATATTTACATTATTATTTGGTTAACATATAAGTCGCCTTTTAAAGTTTCTAGTGGCAGTTTGGTAAGTGCGAACAAGCACACCAACATTGAACCGTGAAAGTTGTCTGTCCTCTTCGCCTTCCTTGGATTCTGTTCTAGAGTAAATGTTGTTGTAATCAGTAGGAATGGGACAATCTGTTTTATAGTCACGGTACTCAGATACCTGCAAAACATGTAACATTCAAAAGGTGTTGAAAACTTGCTGGAAAAAATATTGAGCTAAGAAAGCATGATGATAGAAAGTGGTTGCACTTTCTCCTCCAGTCCAGACACATGGGCATAATACATAAATAACAGGGTGCTAGAGTTGAAACATGGAAAAAAAGCTTTCTATATAAAACCATATAACTAACAAAATCTGTGATATATCCCAACCAGCATAATTAGTGGGATACTATCCTACTTCTTATAAGAAATCAACTCCATGTCAACCAGCATGCCCCCTGCCAAATCATAAAGGTTAGGTAGCATGTTTGTACATTTGTGAAGTACCCCCAGACTACTATCCACAACTTCTACTTTCGCACAAATAAGAAATCAGTTAAATTCTATATTTCACATATATTTAATTCGAACTCAACATTAGAATCACATTGATTATTCCCTACTAATTCAAACAAAAAAATAAGAGCTTAAAAAAAATTACCTGTTCGGATCTAGGGTTTCTGATATAGCTAAAAATGGGGTTAAATCAGAACCATTCAAAGCGGACACGTATCTTAAAGTTGCAGGGGCAAGATGGTAATTTCACCTACAGACGGGTCCAAATTGGGAACCGGGTATCTCTTCTTAGACCCGCTAACCCATAAACAGATCTGTTTAGTCGAGAACGGGTCTCAACCCGTTAGTGGCCAGCTCAACAGGATTGGAGGAAATCCTGGCTAGTCCTTATCTTGAGGAAGTGATTATAACAACCCATATCTAGCCTCACCGGGAAGTAAGGATTCACTCTTATCCTGAAAGAGGTCCCCACGGTGACTATAAATACCCCCTACCTCCTACTGTCACAGGTGATCACTCTTGGTTCACTTGAGCTATTTCCTATTACTTTTTCTGGTATTGACAAGAGCGTCGGAGGGTTCGTCGCCGGGATCCATCCCGGTGTTTCGAACGTTTGTGCAGGTCCGCGGGAGCACCAAGGAGTCAACTTTTCAACAAGGAAGAAGTAAGATTCTGCCCATTCGAGTTCCTACGAACCTACAAATTCTGTCTATTACCCCCACACCAGATCCAGTGGCAACAGATTGGCACTGTCTGTGTGAAGCCACTCGACAAGCAACCCCACCTTCCTCTTTCAGCCAAAGCTACTCTTAGCCATGCCTCCCAAGAGGAAGCCCGCAAACTCCAACCGAAGAACAACCTCTTCTCATCCTCCTCATCCTCCTCCTTCGGAGGATCTCCCTCCACCCGTCCAGCAGACCCTGCAGCTCGAGTAGCAGGCTCCCCATTCTACTGCAGCCTATAAGGCCCCAGGCAGACGTGGGGGAGCCCTTTAAGCGAAGTCGCCACAAGCAACCTGTACATCAAGTTCGGGTGTCCATCCATAATGCCTCCACAGATTCTATGGCCTCCCATAGTCCTCCTACGCCAAAGGATCTGCGGGACGTGCTCAACAATTGGAAGACCGAGCCAGGGCCTAATCTCTGGACTCATCTTGTAGCGCCCCGAATTTCTAATATAATATCTTAGAAAAAACATGGCACAATCCCAGCATTAACTTCAATGTAACATTAAACACAACCAACACCAATAAAATTTTTAACTTTTATTACAATAATCTTTTACATAGCACAGCGAAATTTAAAACATCTCAAATCATAATTTTCTTTTATTCACAACACAGTCTTTTTACAATACTGCTTTACAAATTTACACAAAACTCTATTAAATTAATTTATCTCAAAACTAACTCAAGCATCCACACCTCCAAACTCTAAGCAACAACCTGCAACACATGAGGCTAGAGATGATCCCTAACCCCCAAAACTAAAGGGGTCAGCCATAAATGGTGTGAGTGACATAAGAACAAACAAACAACATAAATAAACATTAAACAAGGATTCTTAAACAACATGTAGTGAACCAAAATACATAAAATATGAAGTAGCAAGAAATGTAAACAACAAGTGATACTAAACCAAGTGTCAAGTGTAGAAAACAGGAAATCCACATGCATGAAAACCAAGTCAAGAAAACACAAATTCTATATGCGAACTCTCTAATGCGTACTTGTCGAAGTCTATGCATCCCACTCTACATAGGTTCGGTGCAAGCCCTTAACGTCTTCACTTCATAGGGTTCAATCTCCCGCTATGCAACTAATTCTATCACGATGACTACTACGAGATGAAGATAAACGGTGAGTATTAGCCCATGCCCGATAATTCTGGAGATAAATCCCACACCGCAGGTAGTTTACCTGGATAATTCCGGAGACCATCCCACACCGAAATATTGACACATCATCACACGAATACCACATGTGCGTTGCCTCGACTCCGATAATTCCGAAGATCAATCCCACACCACAAGTAATTACCGTGATAATTCCGGAGATAAATCTCACACCACAAGTAATCTACCGTGATAATTCCGGAGATATATCCCACACCACAAGTAATCTACCGTGATAATTCCGGAGATTAAATCCCACACCGAAAGCCATACTGAGGTACATAACTCATGTTCCCGTTCATCATATCACCACTAGTGCCTGTCCTTATCATTTTTGGGTTACTTAATTACTCAACGAATCTCCTAGAGTTGGTGTACCCTACCAGACTTAACTCAAAACTGAACAACTAAAATGCCTCAATAGGCCTCAACAAAAAAACTCAACGCCGGTATACTAGGGTCACCCACATCCTCTAGAGACTCAAACTCAAATGTCTAAACCAACTTTCCACCATCAATAGCTCAACTGAATATCTTAAAATCATATGCTTAACAGAAGACAAAGTATAGACTAAAATATTTGAAGACTAATCATTCGGAAGAACATAATTTTATGAAAACTCATCAGTACCAGTCGACTTATTACTGTAGTAAGTCGACTGTCCAGAGGGAAAAATATCCATGATTTTAAGGAAATAAGTTAAGTAATATAAGTTGACTTATAAAAGTTATAAGTTGACTTACCAGATCATAAGTTAACTTATAAAAGTCATAAGTTGACTTACCAGATCATAAGTTGACTTATAAAAACATAAGTCGACTTACCAGATCATAAGTTGACTTATAAAAACATAAGTCGACTTATCAGAGAGAAATTCCAGAAATCTTTAAGAAAATATTCTAAGTGTTATAAGTCGACTTGCAAAAGTCATAAGTCGATTTACCAAAGAAAAATCAACGATAACTTTAAAAAATAAATTCTAAGTGTACCAGTCGACTGAAAAGGGTCTAAGTCGACTGTCCAGAACGAATTTTTCAAGAAAACTAAAGATACAACAGCTGGGTCGTGCCAGTCGACTGATAGGTCTGTCAGTCGACTGTCGGCCTACAGTCTGCATAGTTTTGGTTGTTCATGATAATCAAAATTAGAGTTTACTAAAAGAAATCATTGTTTACTAAAATAATTTGTATTTCAATAAAAACGACCGCCTCAAAGTATTCTCAGATCGGATACATTACTCCAAACATCCAATATCTCAAAACTCAAGTTCTCATGTTCTAAATTCCTAATTCTTCCATTAGGGTTTCTCAATACTGAATTTCTTTCACAACTCAAAACCAAAAATCTGATTTGTTTCCACGAGATCCAGATGTTCACCCATCCGATCATAACCATACTCAAATCTTAAACATGCTTTCTAGCAATACAGTTTTATGAACCATGATCTACTCAACATTCTTAGATTTCACATACATGGTACAAACAACAACCTTTGCATCGTTCTCATGCAAAATACTAAACAACATACATGCCAAACAAACAACACAACAATCGTTCACATAAATCAAACCACAAAACAAATTTCGTATTACTCACAAAACAAAATAAAACAAAACAATCACTCACCGAAATCAAAACAACAAAACAAAATAAGCAAAACAATGTCACTCACCTTAAATGAAGAAATCTCTTGACAAGAAGTCCCTTCCTTTGTGAGATCCAAAATCCTCTCCCAAGTTCTCCAATAAAATAATAAAGCTTTATGTTTTTGCAGCAAAAGACGGCTGTGAATTTCCCTTTAAATATCCGGGAAGGAGTTTAGGGTTTTACCCACTTTGCAAAATAATCACTTCAAAATACAACTTTATATATATAGCTCTATTCTTGGAAATTCAATAAAATTCATTTAAATTAGGATTTAAAAGTAAAATATAATCCTAAATCTCAATCGGTACTGTTCAAAACGTCCAGAAGTATATTTTACATTTTAACCCCTAAAAATGACAAATTTGCAAAAAAGTCCTTCTTTTCTCAAAATTTGCAAATAATTCCAATTAATTTCAGAAAAATCTGGAAAAATACTAAATAAATCCCAAATATTAAATAATGATTTTTCATGAAGAAAACTTGACTTTCAAACTTCTCAAGAAAGTATTTGCACGTGTTTTGCACGTGTAAAAGATAAATTTTTCTGAAAATATTCATAAATTCTCCAAAAATCATTTTAGTCATTTATAAATCTTTAAAAATAATATTTTAAAAATACGGGGTTCTACACATCTAGAGGAGAGGCGTCAACTTCCGGGAATAAGCGGATGGACGCAGAAGAAGAAGGAGCTAAGAAGCTCCAGAAGGATAATGGGGATCAGCGGTGTCCTCTCCTCCGCTTCCAGAAAATCACTCTGCTTAACGCGAGTGTATCCACCATCCTAATGGAGATCGGGAACGAAGGTCTCCTGCCGCCACCTCCGAAGATGAATACCCCCGGGAAGAAGAGAAACCGGGACAAGTGGTGTCGTTTCCACCTGGACCACGGGCACGACACTGATGATTGTCGTGCCCTGAAGGATGAGAAAGAGACCCTCATCCAGTGAGGGTAGCTCACTCAGTTTGTTAGAAGGGACCGAGCCGATCCGCCTCCACCGCCTAGGGAGGCTAACAGGCGAACTGAGCAGCGCACGGAGACTCCTGAGGCTAAAGTATAGGGCATCTTGCACCTGATACACGGAGGCCCAATGGGGGAAGATTCCAACTCTTCCCAATGGGGGAGATGAGCCGCTACATGCTTCAAGGCCCGAGCGTAGGCCTCCTCCATGTTCATCATCATGTGGGCCTCCGCCTCGCCCTGAATGACTTTTCTTCGCCTCTTCCACCTTCATCTCCTGCTCCTTCACTGCCTCCTCAGAAGCCTTCAGAGCCTTCACCAGATCCTCCTCGAGGCGAGCCTTCTCCTTCTACAGTGCCTCGACCTTAGCTGTCTCGGCCACTGACCGCTCGAGCACCTCAACAAGTTTAGTCTCGAGGGCAACGACCTCGGCAGCTCGTGATGCCAAGAGCCGTTGTTCGGCCTCAAACAACTTCATCGCCTTGGTACGCTCCGCCCGCTCGCGTTCGTTCGTTGCCTTCATCTCCTTCTCCTGCTCGGCAAACTGCTCGAGCATATGGCTGAAGTGGCAGAGGGTCTGAAAATAAAAGGAGAAGAACGTGAAAGCCCAAAATCACTAACTCCAAAACTTAAGAGAGCAGAGTAATATCACTTACCGACATTGTTGACCGGGAGACCTCCAATGCATCTTCCCTGACCGTGCTAGCCTTCAGAGCCACACGATCCTTCAGGGTCCAGGTGGCGTACGGCCTGCATGCACATCGCCGCGTCGCCTCGGAAGCCGTCAAGCTTCATCACTCCAATTAGGGATGAAGAGCTTCTTGTGCTCTTCGGTGAGGATGGCCTCCGCTTCAGTCATAAGTGGCGGCACCTCAAATGCCAGGGCAGCACCAACCGAGAACGCCCTGCTCAAAGACCCGGAGGCATCGGCCGAGGGGAGCATAGCCTGCAGAGCCGAGGGGGAGTCACTGACCAAGTCAACAACAGCCGCAGGAGCCAAAGGTGCCTGAACTGCTCGGCTGGAAGGGGGCCCATCGTTGTCCTCTTACTCTTCTTGCTGTCCATGCCCTTCACCACTACCGCACCCCTCTTTGCCATAAGAGCTCTGTAGTCCATGCCGAGGGCTTCTATACAAGGAAAATTAGAAAATAGTTAGCGAGATAAAATCAAACACATATAAACTAAGGAAAAAGAAGTAAACGAAGCATACTAGGGTTGATCGGACTGAGACCCCCACCGAATAGGACCTCCTCGGTGATATCTTTCCAACCAAGGGTCGGAAGACCAAGGATCTTCGACACGACCTCCTCTTCTTCCTTGGTGAGCACTGGCTCAGCCTTCGCCCACTTTGAAACATCCTCCTTCCATGCCGTCGGGAATCTCCACGGCTTGGGACCTCGGATCAAAAAGTATTTCTCCTTCTAATGTTTGATGGAGTCCGGGTTCTCGATCAGCTTGACCCTCTTCCTTGGCTACTCCATCTTGCTCATTCGGCAGATCTGGTAGAGCCCCATATGCCATTCAAACAACAAAACTACTCCCCAAAGGCTGTAACACACAGTCTTTAGGAGTGGGGGGCTCGTTATATGGCTAAAAATGGGATTAAATCAGAACCGTTCAAAGCAGGCACGTATCTTAAAATTGAAGGCCAAGATGGTAATTTCACCTACAGACAAGTTCGAATTGGGAACCAGGTCTCTCCTCTTAAACCCGCTAACCCATGAACGAATCTGTTCAGTTGAGAACAGGTCTCAACCCGTTAGTGGCCAGCTCAACAGGATTGGAGGAAATCCTGGCTAGTCCTTATCTTGAGGAGGTGGTTATAACCACCCCTATCCAGCCTCACCGGAAAGTAGGGATTCACTCTTATCCTGAAATAGGTCCCCACGATGACTATAAATACCCCCTACCTCCTACTGTCATGGGTGATCACTCTTTGTACACTTGAGATCTTTCCTATTACTTTTTCTGGTATTGACAAGAGCGTCGGAGGGTTTATCGTCGGGATCCATCCCTGTGTTTCGAACGTTTCTGTAGGTCTGCGGGAGCACCAAGGAGTCAACTTGTCAACAAGGAAGAAGTAGGATTCTGCCCGTTCGAGTTCCTACGAACCTACAAATTATGTCTATTGCCCCCACACCAGATCCAGCGGCAATAGTTTCCAATAGGCGAAGACACAACCAGATTTGGGGTGGAGAAGTCTGCAGTTGGTAAGTGTCGTCAAAGACGTCGGTAGGGGCGTCAGATTTTCTGGAGGAAGGTGGAAGAAGGTGGAGGAAGAAGGAGCTAGGGTTTCAGGGATCTTTGAAGGGGAGTAGAGGGAGGTCGGAGCAGATGAGAGGAGGCACCATTTGGAGCAGCAAGGGACTCCGACGTGAGGGTTCGATTTAGAGGAAGAGAATAGAGTTTTGATTTAGGGAATCAAAGGCATTTGGAGATAGGGTTTTCCGGATTTGGGGGTTCGGGTTTGGGTGTACGATGAGGGAGAAAGAAAGAGAGAAGGTAACTGAGAGAGAAGGAGAGAGGGGGTATTTATGTGGTTCAAATTACCATATTACCCTCGGGAAGAAGTGAGAAAAGAGGGAGCAACAACAGCCTTTGAATTCTGATCTTGATTGAATTTTGATCGGACGGCCCGCAGATCAGTTCGCAACTGATCAGGTGCGAACTGGTTTGCACCTAATCAATAGCAAACTCGAGCGTCAGCCTGTTTGATTTTATCTAGGATCATGATCAAAATCATTCTGCTTTCTTCCGTTCTTCTTACTTACCAAGAAGGGTAGTTAATTCTTTTCTTTACAAAATATTTCCCCACAACCAGTCAGCCCCTTACATCTTCTATCTAGCTTCTTCTCTCTCCTTCTCATCACAACCCCAACCCGAAGAGTGTTTTTGCCCCAATCGAAATCCTAATCCAAATTCGAAATTTCCCAAATCGAAACCCTACTCTCTCTCTCTCCCCCCCCCCTCTCTCTCTCTATCTCTTATCGCATATGATCCAATCCTTAATTGGATCCAGTTGAAGCTGTTACCTGTTTGGAAGAAAAAGAAGAAGGAAGTATCAGAGCGTATTAGTCCTAATGTAATTGTTTGTTTTTGTTGGGCATATTTGCATATGTGTAAGATATTATTCATAAGAGTCCAACTGTCCCTATAACTCTTTTTCAAAATACGTGTTATGCATGTTATTTCCTTTTGTATAAATACCCTTCCCTGTAACCCATTTCCGATTGTGAATAGAATTACTAATGAAGAGAGTTCTTGTTCACCATCTTCTTCCTTCTTCCATTTTGATGCTTGCTTAGGGTTTGCAGGTTCAATAGAGAGAGGACAACCCGTAGTGTCTAACCATGCTGCCAGAGGCTGAGTTCGAACAATGGTATCAGAGCTTCAAGATCCTGCAATGGCGACGACGACGACCAAATTCGACGGTGAGATCGAGAGTCCATGGAACCTTGACTATGGATTTCAATACAAGATCAGTTCAAAGGACCAGACCACGAGGAGTTCCACAGATTACAGTGTTGAATTCCATAAGTTTTCCGATCTTGAACAATGATCAATCGTCGAGTTTCGTCACCGGCGTAGGAGATTGGAAATTCGTCAAAATGGGTTTCGTTGATGGTGGTGGGCATTTATCTTTACCCCAATATTATTGATGACCATCTCCACGGCAATAATTTCCAGACAGAATCTTTGATCAAAAAGCCAATCAAGAACTCGAAGGGAGATTTGATTGGTTCGAAGAGAGATTTGATCGATTGGAGCATTGGCTTCAAGATTCACAACCGCACTTACAAATGATGCATATGGGAATAGCTTCAAGATTGTATGGTTATGGTGAAGAATCATGTGGATTTCGTAGACTACTAGGTGTTCAATTTCACAACCATCACAATTTCCAAGGGAAGGAAGAACGTGAGGATTGTGATCAGTGGAGATATGGGCGAAGCGAGATTTGGTCTTGAACAAGAACCAAGAAATGGTAGGCGTCGAATGGATGATGACAGCGAAGAAGATTGGGAAGATAATGATTTTTCTTTGCAATCGCCAACTACTCGATGTCGGATCCCAAATTCTCAGCATCGATCTGAAGACGAAGAAGATGACTATTCTCGACATAGTAGTCATTGGAGAGATAAAGAACCAAGTTTCGATCGAGATCAAGAGCTAAGATTCGATCGAGATCAAGAACGAAGAATTGGGGGCTACAGTCAGGGTGCAGACCGAGGTGGTTCTTGGCGGACGCCAGCTGTTCGATAAAATTGTTGTGAGAAATTAGCAATATCAATGAGTTCTCAGAGTGGATAATGTCTTCCCCATTTGCGACAACAATCTTCTAGGACTCCAACCCATACACGCCTCAATTATGCAGTCAAAGAACCAACTTCAAAGGTGAAGATGCAACCAAATATAAGGGTTCAAAAATGTGCACCAACTGTTAGTCAAATTCCCCTTTAGAACTCAGTGCTATCAAAAAATGGTTACCGGCTGGAAGAGTGATCAACGATGCATGCTTAGAGGGGAACTCATCACGACAGTATCAGGTCAGTACTAATTTTGAATTTATGCATGCTCATAAGAATAAAGGAGAAGGAATTGGGTGATAACTCACCCAGCGATGCATTTGCCTTAAATAAGAAGAACGTGACCCCTTTGAGTTTAGTTGGTCGAATGAGCCAAACGAGAATAAAGTAATATTCAGTTAAATGTTTGGATGAAGAATTGGAAAGGGTTCACTTTCAGTCTGTGCAAAATTCTAGTAATTTTTCTAGTCAATTAGTGTGTCAAATGCTAATAAGGCAGATGGAAATTATGTGGATCTTAGTGAAGCTGAGAATAGTGAAGTTGAGATGTTTGAGAGAGGAGACAAGTTGGTTGATGCTTTGAGCGCAAAAATTGCTACTAGTGGTGGTGTTGATCTTACCTATGTGTCCAAGGAAGATCCAAATCTCTCAATCAAGACGAAGTTGAAAGAAGGCAGCAAGAATGCGTGTGACTTCCCTGTAGATACTGTTGAAGTTGATTCAGTTGAAAGTGAATGTAATGAGGTTGCCTCTCTTATGGTTGTTTATGATGGGACTAATTTCCATGGGATTGATGGGATTCTTATTTACAAGAACAAGACTGCAGTTGTTAGTTTGGGTGATGAAGAACTGCATTTGGTAGTCATGCCCAATAGGGAAATTGCCATGCAGTATTCATGTTTGTGTGGTCTCAGTATCGCAGTCGGCCTGTATAATTATTCTTCCTTTGATATGTTGAACTTACAGCACCTGAGAATTGTGTTTGATCCGAACGAAACACTAGTTGTTAATACTATGAAATCCGTTGAGGACAAAATCAATGTCGTAAAACAAAATACAGGCAGTAAGAAAGATCCGCAGCGTGTGACTACAATGCTGGCAGAGGTGGAGCAGTATCAGGATGACAGGCCTATTTTGAAACATTATTCGGAAAATGACCAAGTTGTTGATGATGGAAGATCTAAGAAAACTGTTGAAGTGTTGCAGCAGGGTTACTATATGGTTCCTTGTAGCATAAGGATTTTGGTATTATATGCTTTTCTGAAGAAGAATTTATTAGAAAAGATCACGGTTTCCTTTTCCTCCTGCAACTCAGAGAAACTTAAAGAGGTCAGATTAGCGAGGGTTTGTGCTGATCTTTCATCCTATCTTCAAGAGTACAAGCAGGAAAATGAGATACTGATACCTTTCCAGAGTCTCAATAAGACTTACTCTAAATCAGCTCAACCTGAGGTTTAAAATGTATTCATATCAGAAAGAGTGCATAGATCGCATTCAAATGCTATTGTGTTCAAAAGGAATTTCTCAACTCTCAGAAGCTATGATTTCTATGCTTGGTTGGTTTCGTTGGTGGGAGGAATATAGAGGAGTAAAGATTTAAAAGGATTTTGTAGCGGCTATCATTAGGAATTTTAATGAATCAGTTCTATTTGTAAAAGTCATATCTGGTGAAGTGTGTGCTCATGGTGAATGTTTTGTTCTAGTGGTCCTCAATGGTTACAAGCTCCCTGTAAAGTTTAGTGATCCCTCTGACTCCAAGATTCAAGCTGCTGGAAAGGAGGCACAATTCTTATATGACTGCAAGGTTCAACCACCATTTCTTGGGTATGCAAAGTCATGTAGTAATCATGGAACTGGTAATTCATATTGTCTCTTCTTCCCCTACCCACCAAAGCCTCTTCTGAGTTTAATGGCTATTAGAACTGAACAACATATTAAATTGAAGGGTTAGTGTATATTTCCAGCATTGCTGCATTGCGAGAAGCACCCCTAGTTGTTGGAGTTGCACATGCACTTTTTGTTGGAGGGCTCTTTGTTGAGAATGTAGAAAAGTTAAATTTGAGACTAAGCTTGAACAAAAGCCTGATAAGAGTTATAGGCAATACAGAGATTGAGGTATATTGGAATTCAAAATATTTGCTGCGAGTTACACCTTTACAACTAAAGGTTCAAGCTATGGTGGGGTGTTCAAGTTGCATCAGTTCCATGTTCAGGCTATGGTGGGGTGTTCAAGTTGCATCAGTTCAAAGAGCTCAGGGTAGCTCTTTTTGAAGGGGGAAAGGTTGATCCGATCCTTAATTGGATCCAGTTGAAGCTACTACATGTTTGGAAGAAGAAGAGAGAAGTATCAGAGCATATCAGTTCCAATGTAATTGTTTGGTTTTGTTGAAGCTACTCTCCAAATCGACTTCTCGACGAAACCCCAGCTCTGATTTCCCGTGATTCTCCAAATCGAAACCATATTCGCTTCATCCATATCCAACCCCCACACCTCCACCTCCAACGGCTGACCCACCAGTGGGCACGACAGAAGAAAGCGGCCAAAAAGCTTCGAGAAACTATTCTGCTCTCTTCCACCTTTCTCTTATGAAGCCCTCTCTTCTAACTTGTTTGCAGGATGTTGGCTTAATCAAATAGCAGGTAATTTAGTGTTCTTCAATCATGATGTTGATTTAATAATTTTTGGGTTGATTTAATTAATTTTGTGCTCCACCTCATAAGGACAAGTGCTCCACCTCTGAAAGATTAATGCAACTTCAGTTATGCAATTTTTACGTCTAACTTATAAGGTATTGCTTCTGGTTCTTGCTATTTTGATTCAGGTAGACTGTATACTATTATTCACACCATTATGCTTCTTTATGAGATTACAGGGAATACGTGAGACCAATATTAAGAAGCTATTGAAGCACTGTGTGACATCTATTTTCTATACGAGGAAATATTTGATTCTCTGGCTCAGTGTTATGAATTTGGTCCCTTGTTTTTGTGTGTGGGTGCAGGCAGTGATGGCAATCACTTTGTGAACATTGATACATGATAATGGTTTTGATTGTATCACTAGTTGGCATGGTAAATGATTGAGTACTTATGCATTTGAACTGGTTGGCATGGCATTGTAATGCAACCCTAGTGACTAATGTATGATTATTTAACATTTGCTGCATTTGCTGAATTTTGCTGATATGAGAAGAAGAACTTGTCATTTTGTAAGATTTCGATGGACTGATGCTTTTGCTGGACTGAGAACAATTTGCTGAATTTTGCTGCTTTTGCTGAACTAGTTGGCATTTGGCATTGTCACATTGCTGCATTTGCTGCTTCAGTGAGAATAGTGTGTTCTGAGCAAACTATTTTTTTACTTTAAATTTTTTTTTACGCAATTAGTTGTGAAATCATGTAGCAACCAAATAAAAAATCATTGCTAACCCCCCTTTTTGATCCTGACTGTACACAGCAAATGAGGACATTGCTGCATCAAAAGGAGAAGAAGTAGTGTTGTTGTTGATTTTGGTGTGAAAGCAAACATATAGAATTTGTGGATTCTTGAGAAAACGAACAAGGCAAACCTGTTGACCTGCTGACCTTCACCAATGAGTTGACTTGGTCTCTTGCCGCTGCTGCGAACCTGCAAAAAGTGCGAGACACCGGGGGGGATCCCGGCGACGCACCCTCCGACACTCTTGTCAGTAATCTGAATGATTAAGCAAGAACTTTAAACTGGAAAAGTATTGATTACCTGGTAATAGTGGGGGGAGAGGGGTATTTATAGTCGCCTTAGGGATCCGTTTCAAGATATGAATATATCTCTACTTCCCGGTGTGAATGGATAGAAGCGGTTATGATCACTTCTTAGGGATAATTATGAATCTGAATTCTTCTTTATCCTTTTGAACTGGTTTGTAATGGGTTGGACCCGTACCCAGTAAGACAGATCCGTTTATGGGTTATTGGGCTTTGAATAAAGACCCAGTTCCCATTCCAGCCCCGTTAGTAGGTGAAATTATCGTATTACCCCTGAGCTTTAAGATTCGTTTTCGATTTGAACGGTCCTGATTTAATTCTATTTTTAGCCATATCACGAGCCCCCCACTCCTAGAGACTGAGTTTTACAGTCTTTGAGGAGTAGTTTTGTTGTTCTAATGGCGTACGAGATTTTATCGGTGTTCTTAAGGGAGTTTGGATCTTGCTCGGGGTGTAACGATGTTATTCTAGGCTTGTAAAATGCCCAAAAATATCCTCGGAATTTTCTGGATTTTTGGTGATTTTTCCAGAATTTTCTGAATTTTTTCTCTCTTTTTTGAATTTTTTATTCATTTTCGAATTAAATAATTAATTATCGAAAATATTAATTAATTATTCTAATTAAATAATTATATTTTTCAGAATTTAAAAATTATTTTTCTAAATTTTTAGTTATTTTTAGATTTTTTAAATAATTTTTTCGATTTTTAAATATTTTTTCAGAATTTAAAATAATTAAAACAAATTAATTAATTAATTAATTAATTAATTAAATATTACCTGGACACGTGGCACTTTTCGAGACGTCGATCATGATCAGATGTGCGCGCATCGCAAAGTAGATCACGTTCTGGACACGTGGCGCATTTCTGAACGTCGATTGTGTCGTGACGCGAATTTTGAGAAGATTGGACGGCGCATATATGTCGGTATGGTTTTTTCTCCAATTTCAAGGTCGGCACCTCGGCACCTCGGCAACCGGCCAACCCTTCGAGATGAAGCCACATGGCGATTATTATTATTTCTTTCTTTCTTTCTTTCTTTTTTTCTTTCTTTCCCACCTCTGTTCCTTCTCCTCTGCTTTCTCCTTCTTCTTCGTATCGTCTTCTACTTTGACCTCTCTCGTCTCCCTCTCCATCCTGTTCTTCGTGCGCCGTGGAGCTCGACGGAGTTGTGTTCGAAGCTCGTGAAGGCGAAGAGAGTGGAGCTCGATTGAGGGAGACGAGCTCGGCTATGGGTTCGGCACTGTGGAGAGTTGGGTTCAGTAAGGAGCTTGGTGGGGGAGCTCGGAGTTGGTGAAGAACTCAACAGTGGGTTCCTCGGTGTAGCTTGAGCTCGGCGAGGGCATGGTGGAGGGCTCGCCACTGGAGTTCGACAAAACCGAGCGGAAGAGCTCAGCTTCGGAGCTCGATGGAGGGCGAGGTGAGCTCGGCGAAGCTCATGCTGATGGAGGTGGACACCGATGCTTGATGGTGGTCGAAGTTTGGTAAATTGGAGACGAAGCTTTCGGATGAAGTGGTGTAGAGCTCGGCGACGAATGGAGCTTGTGGGGTTCGGCAGTGGAAGGAGCTCAGTGAAGGTGGTCGACAAGTGGAGTGGAGGGTGAGCTCGGCAACGTGAGGTTAGGGATGGAGCTTGTCGACGAGTTGTTCGATGCATTCGACAGCGGGATGGCTCGACGTCTTAGCGAAGCTCGGAGAGCGGAGCTTGGTGATGGGCGAGGTCGAGCTCGTGCGAAGTGGAGGTGGAGCTTTGAGCTCCGTCGATGGCTTGGCGAGGGAGGAGCTCAAGCTCGGAGGTGACGAAAGAGGTTGAAGATGACGACCTTGGGGTGAGGCCAGAGCATTGAAGAGGAGCTCGGTTGTTTCATGAAGAAGCTAGGTTTTGTTTTACTTTGCTGTTTGGCGCCAAAACAATTGAAGAAGAGGAAGGGGAGGAGAGGCGATATGGGTTCGGGTTCGGGACCCTAATGGGTCCGAACCCGACCCTTCTCTCCAATTGTTTTTTTGTTCTTTTTCTCCGCTGCTTCTTGTTCGGCAAATCCGAGCACGGATTTTGAGGCACATTTTTTGCCACTTTGCAGTTCGATAGATCGGTAGCTCGGATTTCAGATCCGAGCTACGTGGCTCAATCTGGGCGATTGATCACGATCATGGCGCGAATCACGAGACAAGAGGCTCAGATTTTGAGTAAACGTTATCTTGTCGTTTTGTGGAGACATGGCGCGATCTGAGACACTCATCAGATTCAGACATGAATTTTGAGACAATCTGACGATGAAACTGGCTCGACGGCATTTTTCTCCATATGTGAAGGTCAGTACCTCGTCACCTCGTCAGATTGCCTCAGTAGCTCAGCGTAGTGGAGCTCGGCCATGGTAGGTGCTCATCGAGTTGAGCTCGACGTCAGAGGAGGGGTCGGAGCTCGACGAGGAAGGGGGGCGGCATATTGGAGAGGTGAAGAGCTCCAAAGCTTGGTGTCGGATCCACTTTTCCGGTGCTACGGTGGTCCAATCGGGGCGTGTGACCCCTTGTTTCGAAGTTAACTCGAAGATCTACAACTTCTCTTTAGGGGTGGGGTGAAGATTCACCCTTCTTCATGGTCAAAATAGCCCCGCAACATCCTTGTCTTGATGAAGTTGACAAGTGTTTTGGTCTTGGGGATTTTTGAAGAGGAGCTACACTCCTAAGGGTGGAGAAGATGTGCTAGGAAGATCCTCATAAGAGTCATGGAAAAACCCATTCTTGGGGGTGAGCGGAGCGAAGAGCTTGGTTCTAGGAGAGAGCCATTTGGGAGACGAGTTTGAGGAAGAACTTTAGGGGAGAGTTGTGCTCCGAACTCGTTGAGAAGAGGTCCGCTTTGGAGGCGAGCGGAGTGAAGAGCTCGACTCTAGGAGAGAGCCATCTGGGAGACGAGTTTGAGAAGCAACTCTAGGAGAGAGTTATGAGCTCCGAACACGTTAAGAAGAGGTCCGCCTTAGAGGTGAGCGGAGCGAAGAGCTCGGCTCTAGGAGAGAGCCATTTGGGAGACAAGTCTGAGGATCAACTCTAGGAGAGAGTTGTGAGCTCCGAACTCGTCGAGAAGAGGTCCGCCTTGGAGGCGAGCGGAGTGAAGAGCTCGGCTCTAGGAGAGCCATTTGGGAGACAAGTTTGAGGAGCAATTCTAGGAGAGAGTTGTAAGCTCCGAACTCGTTAAGAAGAGGCCCGCCTTAGAGATGAGCGGAGCGAAGAGCTTGGCTCTAGGAGAGCCATTTGGGATACAAGTTTGAAGAGCAATTCTAGGAGAGAGTTGTGAGCTCCGAACTCGTCGAGAAGAGGTCCGCCTTAGAGATGAGCGGAGCGAAGAGCTCGGCTCTAGGAGAGCCATTTGGGAGACAAGTTTGAGGAGCAATTCTAGGAGAGAGTTGTGAGCTCCGAACTCGTCGAGAAGAGTCTGCCTTAGAGATGAGCGGGGGCGAAGAGCTCGGCTCTAGGAGAGAGCCATTTGTGAGACGAGTTTGAGGAGCAACTCTAGGGGAGAGCTTTAGCTCCGAACTCGCTGTTTAAGTGAGAGAATCAACGGTTGTGGGAGCAGTTTCGAATGGCGAACTACTTCTTACCCGCTTATGAGCGAGTAATTTGAAGCGGAATCGAGCCAAGTGTTGGACTCCGAACTCGTTGTTAGAAGAGGTTAACGAGGTGTAGGAGCAATTCCGAATGGCGAACCACTTCTTACTTGCTTATGAGCGAGTAATTTGAAGCGGAATCGAGCCAAGTGTTGGACTCCGAACTCGTTGTTAGAGGTTAGTAAGTTACAGGAGCAGCCATGTAGAAGAAGCTGGACTTTGAACTCACCATTTAGCGAGTCGTGACTCGAAAAGATAGAGAAGCAAGAGCAATAATTTTCAATAAAAAAATGTAAAGTTTTATTGAGATAAACTAAGTGGTTGCTTCAATAGGGCGAGCCATTATTACATGCTATTGGCCGGGTTACAAGCATCAGCCTTATTGAAAATAAAGATCCTACTTCTACGACAAGGTGAAGACCTCTTGGGAGGAGCTGGGAGGTTCTGAGTCTTGAAGCTCAGCAGGCCCTTCTGTTCATTTGTAGGCTCCTCAGGGGGGAAGCACGGCCCCCTCTTTTTGGACGAACTTGGTCAGGTGTTCCCGCTGTATGAGTTCTTCGATCTCCTTCTTGAGAGCCTGACAATCATCCGTGTCATGGCCGTGGTCCCTGTGAAAGCGGCACCACTTATCCTTGTTCCTCTTCTTGTCATGTGTATTCATTCTATGGGGAGCACGGAGTAGCCCTTCCCTGTCCACCTCCATAAAAACTTCTGATATATTAGCAATGAGGGGGGGTGAACTTCTCAAAACGAGGAGTCGGGCGGCGCTGGCCATTGCCATCCTTCTGGGATTTTTGGGACCCCTCTTCGCTTGTGTTCTTCCATTTGTTCCTGGAAGATGTATCCTCAAGAGTAGGGGGTTGAGAGCCTCTTCCACTCGTATGTACTTCTCCACCCTAAGTAGGAGTTCTGAGAAGTCCCGAGGAGGCTTCTTGGCAAGGGACGCCCTGAGGTTGGCGTTAGTGACGTTGCACTCGAATGCGGTAGAGGCTACTGATTGGTTGAGGGAGGGAATGGACCGGGCTTCGGCGGTGAAGCACCGAACGTAATCCCTTAGGCATTCACCCTTTTCTTGGTTGAGGATCACCAGGGATACACTTGTTTTCTCGGCTCGGCGGCTACTCACGAAATGAGTAAGGAAGAGCCCTTCGAACTGGTCAAATGAGAAGATGGAGGCCGGAGCGAGTCGAGAGTACCATTCTCTTGCAGGCCCTTTCAATGTGGCAGGGAAGATCTTGCAGAGGAGGGCATCTGAAGTATGGTGGATCATCATGAGAGTTTTGAAACTCTCTATGTGATCTGCGGGGTCTGACTCCCCAGTATACGACTCGAAGTGAAGGCGCCTTGAAGTTCTCTGGAATGGGGGCCTCCATGATGGTGCGAGAGAATGGATGTCTGCCCGGGCAGAGGTTTATCGCCCCTTGCTCTTATTCCCTGTCAATTCGACCGAGGGTGCCTCTCCGTCTCGTGGAGACGGCGGTAAACTGAGTCCTCTCTTTGATCATATCTTGCCGAGCCCCGGGACTCATCTTCGTACGAGGATGGACTGGTGCTACGGCGATGGTAGCTTGATAAGGACGAGGACTGAGAGTATGAAGGCGGTGGCTCCTAGCTGGCTTATGAGTAGGTGGCCTCTGGTCGTTCTTTGGGGCGATATTGAGGGTCCGTAAGACTGTCGCTTGGAAGTCTTGAAGATCTGCCCTTGTGACTGGTGCCTCTCCAGCCTGACGGTCCCTATGTGTGGCTCGGCTTACTGGAGAATGAGTTCTCCGGCGATGATGGCTGAGGGGAATCTCTTCGCCTCCTCGGGGGAGGGGATCTTCTAGTCCTCGGTCGTCGGGGGTCCAGATTCTTGAAGAAGATCCCGCTCGGGAGGACTTTGAGAAGCCATAGATTCAACTAAAGGATTGGGACCCGCAATATGGTCATGAGGTGGATGTTGATTCGGACGACTCTGATGGGAGCCCCCCTGGGTAGCCCCCCGAGACCCTAGAGGGGCCTGTTAAGAAAGAGCACCTTGAGCTGGAGGAGGGGGAGGAGGAAGAGAAGTGGTTTTTCGGTTGGAGACCGATGCTTTCCCCTTCTGTTTTGGATGCATGACTTGAAACTAGTATCGCTGATGAAGTTAGGTCAGGTTGCTTTTTCCTTTTCCACAGACGGCGCCAATCTGTTACTGCTAAATCTGGTGTGGGGGCAAACAAATAGTATTTGTGGATTCTGAGGAAAACTGAATAATCAAACCTTAACTTCTTCTGCCGTAGTTAGACCATTGACTCCCGCCATTCACTTGCAAACAGTGCGAGACACCGGGGTTGATCCCGGCGACGCACCCTCCGACGCTCAAGTCAGTAATCAGAGAAGATCATGAAAGAGTGTAAATTGGCAAAAGATTGATTACCTCTTAATGGTGGTGGAAGGGAAGTATTTATAGCCGCCTTTGGGATCATATTAGGAATGTAATCCCTATGATCAGATAAGGAATGTAATCCCTAATTCCCAGCGAAATGATAGATTTAAATCAGGGCCGTTGATTAGGATTAATCAGAAACCCTAATTCTATCCTGCTGGACCGGGTTTGCTGCGGGTTAAAACCCGTACCCAGTTGAGGTGGATCCGTTCGTGGGTTATTGGCTCTTTGGGAAGGAGATCCAATACCCATTTCAGACCTGTTTGTAGGTGAAATTACCATTTTACCCCTGGGCTTTAAGATTTGCGCCCGATTTGGACGGTTCCAATTTAACCCTATTTTTAGCCATATCAAGTAGAAGGAGAAAAATTGTGGATCATACAAATGGATAGCCTGCCCATGAGCTAATGCACTTCTACTGTAGATTATGAATGAATGTTTAGTCGATTTCATTATGATCTCAGTGTAATGCACCTCTTATGTTATGAAATTTGAATTTCATTATGATTGAGAATTTAGTCAATTTGTTTTGTTTTTTTCTGATTTGAATGTCCAGCTGATGATGCATCTGGTGAAGAAGAAGATGATGAGAGATAATGGGAGGATGGTTGAGGTCTTGATGTAATTGCTAATTAGTTGTTAGATAATTTTCCCAGATTGAGGAGATTGTGACTGAATGTTTTACGTCTATAATATCCTTATTGTAAGTTCTACTGTACAAGTTAGGTGGTTCTTCTAATGTTCCTTCTAATGTATAATGCGAACCTTGCTTCCACGTAGTTACTCTACATTCTAATGTGCCTTCCAATGAAACATATGATGTAGCTGGGGATTTAAGTTTCAATGTTTTTACTGCTTCTGCTTTTACATGTAAGCTTCAAAGTTCAAACTCAGCCCTACCGTGTAAATTATTCCAAACAAGTTTACCAAGCAAGATTTTTTAAGTACTTGCACTAATGGCATGTGAATAGAATCATTACAGTGAGAAAAAAGATGGTTTTGAGTTGTGTTGTTCTATGTTATTCTGAGCTGTGCATTCCCTAAAAAAGAATCAGTTCTTTCTCTTCTTAAAGCATAGACCAAGCATGATATGATTTGGTTATAGTTTGATCTTTTTATTTGATTGTGCATTCAAGATGAATGTGGTTACCTGTAACATCACGATAAATATGATTAATTGTGACAGTTCTTTCAATCTTTCTGTTTATATGCATATTATTTGTCTATGCAAGTTTAGAGGCATTTGATGCCTCTCCTTTAGAGGGTTTCTGTTGTATCTTTATCATTCCTGTTGGGATTCTGTTTCAAGATACATATCTAGCTACGCATTAATGAAAGATACGAGAAATTGTACCTGGATTCTGTGAAAGCAAAGTCCCGAATTATTACGCTACGTACTATTCTTCCTCTATAATGTCAAGATTAGTGTCCAACCTCTCTTTCCTTTTCTTGTAGGCTGGGTTTGGCTGATCCATGCAATTTGTGTGTTTTTGTTTGAGATGAAAGCGCAAGTGTTTATGGTAATACAAATTTATGGCAATACAAATTAGTGTGAAAATGACTTCCAACATTTGAAGAAAAATGATAAATGTACAGTGATAGTTGATCAATTGTTTTTTTTAAACATTGATAAGATCACAACTTTTCATCAATCTCAGTAAAATTTCATCAATATTTTCATCAACCATTTGAATTCTTTGTATCTGTTACCGCTAAATCTGGTGTGGGGTAAACAGATAGTATTTGTGGATTCTTAGGAAAACTTGAATAGCAAACCTGTAACCTGTTCCGTCGGAGTTTGACCGTTGACTCCTGCCGTTCACCTGCAAAAAGTGCGAGACACCGGGGTTGATCCCGGCGACACACCCTCCGACGCTCAAGTCAGTAATCAGGAATGATTATGAAAGAGCTTAAAACTGGAAAAAGATTGATTACCTCTTAATGGAGATGGATGGGGGTATTTATAGGCGCCTTAGGGATCAGATTAGGAATGTAATCCCCGCTGATCTGATAAGGAATATAATCCCCGTAATCAGATAAGGAATGTAATCCCTAATCCCCAGTGAAAAGATAGATGTGAATCAGGACCGTTGATTAGGATTTAATCAGAGACCTTGATTTTATCTTGCTGGGCTGGGTGTGTTTCGGGTTGGGACCCGTACCCAGTTGAGGTGGATCCATTCGTGGGTTATGGGGTCGTGAAGAAAGACCTAGTTCCCATTTCAGACCCGTTAGTAGATGAAATTACCGTTTTACCCCTGAGCTTTAAGATTCGTGTCCGATGCGAACGGTCCCGATTTAATCCTATTTTTAGCCATATCATGAGCCCCCCACTCCTAGAGACTGAGTTTTTCAGTCTTTGAGGAGTAGTTTTGTTGTTCTAATGGCGTACGAGATTTTATCGGTGTTCTTAAGGGAGTTTGGATCATGCTTGAGGGTGTAACAGTGTTATTTTGGGCTTGTAAAATACCCAAAAATATCCTCAGAATTTTCTAGAATTTTGGTGATTTTTCCTGAATTTTCTGAATTTTTTCTCATTTTTCTCATTTTTTATTCATTTTTTGAATTATACAATTAATTATCAAAAATATTAAATAATTATTCTAATTAAATAATTATATTTTTTAAAATTTTAAAATAGTTTTTCTGTATTTATAATTATTTTTAGAATTTTTATTTAATTTTTTTCGAATTTTAAATATTTTTTTGGATTTTTTAAATAATTAAAACATATAAATTAATTAATTAATTAATTAATTATTACCTGGACACGTGGTGCGATCGTATGCGTTGGTCACGATCAAGCGAGCGCGCATCGGGAGGAGGGAGAGGAGGCCATTTTTTTGGTGTAACATGCTCGGTTCCAAGAATGCTCGGCAAAAAGTGGCCGAAGTCCATGTGTAGGCCACGTGGCAGTCAACCGTTGACTTTTTTTTTCTTTCTCCGCTGCTTCTTTTTCTTCTTCGTTTCCTTCTTCCTCCCTTCTTCTAGCTCTGTTTCTTTTTCTTCTTCGCCTCGTCGTGAAGCTCGCGACGTGGAGGCAAGCTTGAGGCGAGCTCGGCGAAGGAGTTCTTTGAGGGCGAACAGATCGTGATGGGGAGTTCGGAGCTTCGAGTATCGGAATATGGCGAGCTCGAGCTATGGGGAGGAGAGGCCACTGGAGCTCGATGACAGTGAAGATGGGTTCAGCCACTTGGAGCTTGGGGAGAAGTAGAGGTCGAGCTTGATAGTGGGATGAAGTAGAGCTCGGCAAAGAGCTCGGTGATGCGAAGAGTTGGGTTCGGAGCTTCGTCTAGGTAGAGGAGCTCGTAGCTCAGTCGATGAGCTCAGTGGGAAGAAGCTCGACGAAGGGGAGGCACGGCGAAGGTGGAGCTCGGCCGTGGTGGAGCTCGCTCGAGGTGGGAGCTCGACGGAGCTTGAGGAGATGACGGAGCTCGGAGCTTGGCATCGTGGTCAGCCATGGCGAAGCTCGAGGAGGGAGCTGATGGTGAGTTGAGACGAGCTCGGCAGATGAGCTCGGTGACGAAACGAGCTCGGCAGATGAGCTCGAAGCGCTTGCAGGTGGCGGAGACTTTGTGAGCTTGGCGATGGGAGATGTGCTCGAAGATGGTGGGTAGAGCTTGGCAACGGTGGAGGCAGGAGCTCGGAGCTCGTTAATGGGTTCGGCAGCGGAAGGCGAGTTCGCCGTTAGAGCTCGGTGATGGCGAGGCGGAGCTCGGAGGCAGTTGGTGATGGATGCGAGCTCGGGATGGAGAGCTCGATGCCGGAGCTAGACGACGGAGGGGGTAAGTTCGGCAATGAAGATGGAGCTCGGCCATGGTGGGTAGAGCTTGGTCGGTGGCTTCGATGAACGAGCTCGGCAAGGACGGGGGGAGTCGAGGTCGGAGCATGGCCATGGCGGAGCTAGGTGCTCGACTCTGGGTTGGAGTTCGGAGGTCGGGAGTTGACGTCGGAGCTCGCGAAGTTTGGCGAGGGTGATAGAGGCTTCAGAGGAGAAGATGGGTTGTTATTATTATTTTTTCTGATTTGTTTTGGTGCCAAATGTGTTGGAGAAGAAGTGGGTTTGGGTTTGGATCCTTAATGGGTCTAAACTGACCCGTTTTGCCCTTTAATTCTTTTCTTTTGTGTTGTTTGTGGGTCGGTGCTAAGAGCGTTTGGCGAAGGGGTGTCGAGGTTCGATTTTTTATGTAACATGGTCGGTGTCAATAGCGCTTGCCAAACCCCAACTTTTCCATGTAACATGGTCGATGTCAAGAGCGCTCGGCAGCTGGTGCCGAACCCCAACTTTTCATGTAACATGGTCGGTGTCAAGAGCGCTCGGCAGCTAGTGCCGAACCCCAACTTTCCATGTAACATGGTCGGTGTCAAGAACCCCAACTTTTCATGTAACATGGTCGGTGTCAAGAGCGCTCGGCAGCTGGTGCCGAACCCCAACTTTCCATGTAACATGGTCGGTGTCAAGAGCGCTCGTCAGCTTGTACCGAAGTCCAAATTTTCCATGCAGAGTTCTTCTCGATGTTCCTGGTGCTACGGAGGTCGGCTCGGGGCGTGCGACCCCTTGTTTCGAAGCTAATTCGAAGATCTACAACTTCTCTTTAGGAGTGAGATGAAGATTCACCCTCCTTCATGGTCAAAATAGTCAGGCAATATCCTTGTATTCATGAGGTTGAGGAGAGTTTTGGTCTTGGGGATTTTTGAAGAGGAGCTCCCCTCCTAGGGGCGGAGAAAATGTTCTGGGAAGACCCACGTAAGAGCCGTGGGAAGACCCATCCTTTGAGGTGAGCATAGCGAAGAGCTTGGCTCTAGGAGAGAGCCATTTGTGAGACAAGTGTGAGGGGGAACTCTAGGAGAGAGTTGTGAGCTCCGAACTCGTTGAGAAGAGGTCCGCTTCGGAGAGTGCCATTTGGGAGACGAGTGTAAGGAGGAACTCTAGGAGAGAGTTGTGAGCTCCGAACTCGTTGAGAAGAGGTCCGCTTCGGAGGAGAGCGGAGCGAAGAGCTTGGTTCTAGGAGAGAGCCATTTGGGAGACGAGTGTGAGGAGGAACTCCAGGAGAGAGTTGTGAGCTCCGAACTCGTTGAGAAGAGGTCCGCTTCGGAGGCGAGCGGAGCGAAGAGCTTGGCTCTAGGAGAGAGCCATTTGGGAGACGAGTGTGAGGAGGAACTCTAGGAGAGAGTTGTGAGCTCCGAACTCGTTGAGAAGAGGTCCGCTTCGGAGGCGAGCGGAGCGAAGAGCTTGGCTCTAGGAGAGAGCCATTTGTGAGACGAGTGTGAGGAGGAACTCTAGGAGAGAGTTGTGAATTCCGAACTCGTTGAGAAGAGGTCCGCTTTGGAGGCGAACGGAGCGAAGAGCTTGACTCTAAGAGAAAGCCATTTGGGAGACAAGTTTGAGGAACGACTCTAGGAGAGAGTTGTGAGCTCCGAACTTGTTGTTTAAGTGGGAGAGTCAATGGTTGTGGGAGCAATTCCGAATGGCGAACCACTTCTAACTCGCTTAAGAACAAGTTATTTGAAGCGGAATCGAGCCAAGTGTTGGACTCCGAACTCGTCGTTAGAGGGATTCAACGGTTGTGGGAGCAATTCCGAATGGCGAACCACTTCTAACTCGCTTAAGAGCAAGTTATTTGAAGCGGAATCGAGCCAAGTGTTGGACTCCGACCTCGTTGTTAGAGCTTAGTAAGTTGCGGGAGCAACCATGTAGAAGAAGCTGGACTCCGAACTTGCCATTTAGAGAGTCGTGACTCGGAGAGATTGAGATGAAGCAAGAGCAACAATTTTCAATGAAAAAACATAAAGTTTTATTGAAATAAACTAAGTGGCTGCTTCAATAGGGCGAGCCATTATTACATGCTATTGGCCGGGTTACAAGCATCGGCCTTATTGAAAATCAAAATCCTACTTCTACGATAAGGTGAAGACCTCTTGGGAGGAGCTGGGAGGTTCTGAGTCTTGAAGCTCGGCGAGCCTTTCTGTTCGTTTGTTGGTTCTTCAAAGGGGGAAAGCTAGGCCCCATCTTTTTGGACGAACTTGGTCAGGTGTCCCCGGTGTATGAGTTCTTCGATCTCCTCCATGAGAGCCCGACAATCATCCGTGTCGTGGCCGTGGTCCCTGTGAAAGCGGCACCACTTATCCTTGTTCCTCTTCTTTCCAGGTGTATTCATTCTAGGGGGAGCGCGGAGTAGTCCTTCATTATCCACCTCCATAAGAACTTCTGATATATTAGCAATGAGGGGGAGTGAACTTCTCAAAACGTGGAGTCGAACGGTGCTGGCCATTACTGTCCTTCTGGGATTTTTGGGACCCCTCTTCACTTGTGTTCTTCCGTTTATTCCCGGAAGATGTCTCCTCAAGAGCAAGGGGGTTGAGAGCCTCTTCCGCCCGTATGTACTTCTCCACCCTAAGTAAGAGCTCTGAGAAGTCCCGAGGAGGCTTCTTGGCAAGGGATGCCCTGAGGTTGGCATTAGTGACGTTGCGCTCGAATGCGATAGAGGCTACTGACTGGTTGAGGGAGGGAATGGACCGGGCTTCGGCGGTAAAGCATCGAACGTAATCTCTTAGGCGTTCACCCTTTTCTTGGTTGAGGGTCACCAGAGATACACTTGTTTTCTCAGCTCGGCGGCTACTCACGAAATGAGTAAGGAAGAGCCCTTCGAACTGATCGAATGAGAAGATGGAGGCCGGAGCGAGTCAAGAGTACTGTTCTCGCACGGACCCTTTCAGCGTGGCAGGGAAGATCTTGCAGAGGAGGGCGTCTGATGCATGGTGGATCATCATGAGAATTTTGAAACTCTTTATGTGATCTGCGGGGTCCGACTCCCCAGTATACGTCTCGAGGTGAGGCAGCTTGAAGTTTTCTGGGATGGGGGCCTCCATGATGGTGCGGGAGAATGGAGGTCTGCTCGGGCAGAGGTTTGTCACCCGTTGCTCTTCTTCCCTGTTAATTCGGCCGAGGCACCTCTCCATCTCGTGGAGACGGTGGTAGACCGAGTCTTCTCTTTGATCATACCTTGCCGAGCCCCAGGACTCATCTTCGTACGAGGGTGGACTGGGGCTGCGGCGATGGTAGCTTGGAGATGGAGGAGGACTGAGAGTTTGAAGGCGATGGCTCCTAGTTGGCTCATGAGTAGGTGGCCTCTAGTCGTTCTTTGGGGCGATATTGAGGGCCCGTAAGATTGTCGCTTGGAAGTCTTGAAGATCTGCCCTTGTGACTGGTGCCTCTCCAGCTTGGCGGTCCCTATGTGTGGCTCGACTTACTGGAGAATGAGTTCTCCGCCGATGACGCTGAGGGGACCCTCTTTGCCTCATCGGGGGAGGGGATCTTCTAGTCCTCGGTCTTCGGGGGGGTTCAGATTCTTGAAGCTCTTGAGTTCTCGGGTTGATGGACTCGACCAAGGGCCTGCCATCCATTCAGGCGAGTTCTAAGGTCGACCCCCTTTTGACGGTTGGCAATCACTTGATGAAGATCCCGCTCGGGAGGGCTTTGAGAGGCCACAGATTCAACTGAAGGATTGGGACCCGCGACTTGATCATGAGGAGGATGTTGCTTCGGACGACTCGGACGGGAGCGCCCCTGGGCAGCCCCCCGAGACCCTGGAGGGGCATGTTGAGTAGGAGCACCTTGAACTGGAGGAGGGAGAGGAGGAAGAGAAGTGGTTCTTCGGTTGGAGACCGCTGCATTTCCCTTCTGTTTTGGATGCATGGCTGGAGAAGATCTGACCAACGGGAAGAGGGGAGGCCGCTATTCGTTTGTTTCCCACAGACGGCGCCAATCTGTTACCGCTAAATCTGGTGTGGGGGTAAACAGATAGTATTTGTGGATTCTTAGGAAAACTTGAATAGCAAACCTGTAACATGTTCCGTCGGAGTTTGACCGTTGACTCCCACCATTCACCTGCAAAAAGTGCAAGACACCGGGGTTGATCCCGGTGACGCACCCTCCGATGCTCAAGTCAGTAATCAGGAATGATTATGAAAGAGCGTAAAACTGGAAAAAGATTGATTACCTCTTAATGGAGATGGATGGGGGTATTTATAAGCGCCTTAGGGATCAGATTAGGAATGTAATCCCCATGATCTGATAAGGAATATAATCCCCGTAATCAGATAAGGAATGTAATCCCTAATCCCCACTGAAAAGATAGATGTGAATCAGGGCCGTTGATTAGGATTTAATCAGAGACCTTGATTTTATCTTGCTGGACTGGGTGTTTTTCGGGTTGGGACCCGTACCCAGTTGAGGTGGATCCGTTCGTGGGTTATTGGGTCGTGAAGAAAGACCTAGTTCCCATTTAGACCCGTTAGTAGGTGAAATTACTGTTTTATCCCTAAGCTTTAAGATTCATGTCCGATGTGAACGGTCCTGATTTAATCCTATTTTTAGCCATATCAGTATCCATACTAATTCATAACAAGATTAAAGCTATTAATACAACAAAATTGAAGCACATTAATACATAAACATTTCACTATATTAGACTGTATCAAAAACCAAGTCTTGAGAAAGAGACATCAGGGGTGTCGAGGGAGAGGGGTTTCGGACCGTGGCAGTAGTTGGGAGCGTCGAGACGGTGGCAAGACAGAGGAGCGTCGGCGGCGTCGGGCATCAGAAGGTGGACCTCGGGATCTAGGGTTAGGGTTTTGGAAATTAGGGGAGTAGGAGAGAGAGGCGTCGAGGGGATTTTGAAGACGGAGAGGCTGGTTTTAGGGGGATTCCGAAGAGATCCTCGATCGGGGGGGGGGGGGACTTCGAAGGCGTAGGGAGGGAGGAAGGGACAATGATTGACGAAAGAAGATGAGAAGAAGAAGGAACAGACCGACTGGTTTTGGGGGAATATTTTGTATGGAAAAGACTTAACTAACCCTCTTGGTAAGTGAGAAGAGTGGGAGAAAGCAGAGCCTATGATCTTGATCATGATCCTAGCTGAAATCAAACGGCTGATGCTCGAGTTCGCTACTGACCAGGTGCAAACCAGTTCGCACCCGATCTCTCTCTTTCTCTCTCTCTATATATATATAATTTGCACATTGATCAAGATCGTGGGAGAAAGCAGAGCCCTACGTTCTTGATCATGATCCTAGCTGAAATAAAACGGCTGATGCTCGAGTTCGCTACTGACCAGGTGCAAACCAGTTCGCACCTGATCTCTCTCTTTCTCTCTCTCTCTATATATATAATTTGCACCTTGATCAAGATTGTGGGAGAAAGCAGAGCCCTACGATCTTGATCATGATCCTAGCTGAAATCAAACGGTTGATGCTCGAGTCCGCTACTGACCAGGTGCAAACCAATTCGCACCTGATCTCTCTCTTTCACTATATATATATATATATATATATATATATATATATATATATATATATATATATATATATATATATATATATATAATTTGCACATTGTTCAAGATAAAATAAGATATTTTATTATTACAAAAAAACATGACTTGGATTTGGAGAATGGAGGGTAAGGTATTGAAGTGTGCGGGTCGGGTCTCAGGTGCGAGTATGGGTCAGGTAGGGATTGGATTTGGAGAGGGATTTCAAACCCCAAATTCAATCCATAAATCAACAAAAAGCCCAAATTCAATTAAAGCACTAGCCCAATTAATAATAATAAAAATATAAAGGCCCAAATAATTTAATTTGGGGGCTCTAATAACAATTATACATAGTGTAACTTTATTATACGCGCAAAATACGTAACTACATGTATAAGGGAAGAAAAAAATTGTGGGTCCCTAAAATTACGAAAAATTCGAGGCAAAATACGTAACTTCATGTATAATGGAAGAAAAAAATTAGGAGCCCCTAAAATTACGAAAAATTCGGGGACCCGAGGCGGCCGCCTCCTTTGCCTCAAGTAGGGGATCTACCATGTGCATGTCTATCTTGATATGTTAGGTACAATGGGCCTCAAGTAGGGGGTCGGCCCTGTGTATGTCTAGGATGTTATTGTGATGAGAGAGCTCTTTATATTTGTAATATGATTGTGGAGATCTTTTTCTGTATTTTACCCTAATGAAATACTTATTAACCCTAATTTCAAATCATAGATTGGTTATACATATGTATCTTCAATGTAAATGTATATGAATTCTTGTAATCTATATTCAATTTTTTATTCAATATATATGTAATCTGTAAGTTTATAGTATTTTCATTAAGTGTCGAATTGTATTATTTGTTTATTTATCTTTATGAGAGAAAGAGAGATGATGCGAGGAAGAGAGAATAAGAAAGCTGTAGATGTAAGAGAATGTATGAGCAAGCATAATATGGATATCATTATTTTTTTATAAGTAGGGATAAAGTTATTTACATATGTCTTATTTTTTTAGCTTAGCTTCTATGTTAAAAATAAACAACTTAATATACATCACAATTTGATATTTATCAAAAAATTGGTATTAAATAACTTGCCAACAACCAATATAACTGGTTCCTAACTGCTTTATCTTTATTCTTTTCTTCTTATTAAAATATAATATTACATTTTAATTACTTACCACCCCTAGCATTCCGTTTTTGAATACTTCCTTTAATTTTATAGGGAGATATTTCACGATCGATTATAGCTGCAACAAAACAAAGGATATGGATATTTAATATCCTATATTTTCATATAAATGACAAAAAAACTGTCATACACGCTGGGGAAAAAAATTATACTCCCTCCATTTCACTTTAACTTTTAAGTGATATTCAGGAATTTTGCACACAAATTGAGGAAGACTGAGATAAACATTTGTTTCCCTCCACATCCTTATTAAGGAGTTTTCATGATTTAATTACTAATTCTTTTTCGATTACAAATTCCGATTTCAAGAAATTGTAATTGTTGCCGCTGATTTTGGTGTGGGGACAAATAGATGGTATTTGTGGATTCTTAGGAAAACTGAATAGCAAACTTGGATGTCTGTTCCGTCGGAGTTTGATCGTCGATCCCGCCGTGCACCTGCAAAAAGTGCGAGACACTGGGAGTGTTCCCGGCGACGCACCCTCTGACGCTCAAGTCAGTAATCAGGAAAGATTATGAAAGAGCGTGAAAACTGGAGAAAGTTTGATTACCTCTTAATGGAGATTGATGGGGGGTATTTATAGGCATCTTAGGGATCAGATTAGGAATGTAATCTCCGTAATCTGATAAGGAATATTTTCCTTGTAAACAGATTAGGAATGTAATCCCTAATTCCCAATGGAGGGATAGGCATGAATCAGGGCCATTGATTAAGATTTAATCAGAAACTCTAATTCTATCTCTCTGGACCGGGCTTTCTGCTGGTTGAAACCCACACCCGATTGAGGTGGATCCGTTTGCGGGTCAGCGGGTTTTCGAGGAGGAGAACCAGTACCCGCTTCAGACCCATTGGTAGGTGAAATTACCGTTTTACCCATGGGCATCAAGATTCGTGCCTGATTTGGACGGTTCCGATTAAACCCCATTTTTAGCCATATCACGAGCCCCCTCTCCCGAAGACTGCAAATTTGAATTCTATTCAACAATCTCATCTCATCCTCCTCACCCTTTTCGCCTCCCCTTTCTCTATTTTTCTCTTCTTCGTCTTCTTGTCAGTCTTTACATGTTCAAAACCAATTTAAATTCGAAATCCGAAACCCGAACTAAAAATTGAACTCAAAGTTCAGAATGAGGATATTTTCGTCATATACAAAATACGTGCAGTGCACATAACTTAAAAACTAACGGTTAATTAAAGCCGTACCCACCTTAGGTAATGATGTGTGTTGACCAATTTTACAGGTGGGTTTCTCGCTTTTAACTCTTTCAATATTTCCGATCTTTGCAAAATTCTTTAGTCGACTGTCAGTTTGAAATGTATTGGACAAAAACTTGTGCATTATATCATGTGCTAAGAGTTGTATGTTCACTTAAAACTGATGTTGTTATTCCAAACAACGGCATCAGTTGTGTGAATGTCGTTGTTGGAAATAGCGGCATCTATTATAGGTTTTTCACACTTGCAATTTTTTCCCACAAATGAGAGTACAAGCGGTTGAGAATTAAAATAACCTATGCCATTACTCCAAAAAGCTGCATGAGAGTTTTTTTAAAATAGATGCCATTACTGGGAATAACGGCTTGTAAATAACCTATACCGTTGTTGCCAACAACGTTTTTTGCTGACGTGTCCAAAACTGGGTCAGATCGCTAATTATTTTCGGAAGTGGGTCAGGACGCCAAATATTTTCAAAAAGTAGGTCACTACGGCAAAAAATTCAATTTTTTAACCATGAGATTCGATCATCTGTGGGTGTTGCAAATGGTAGAACAGAGTTTCAATTGTGCAGAAGATTTTAGGGTTCGGAAAACCTACATTGCAAATTGCAAATTTGTTCAGATGAAATCAAAGAGCTAACCTCGCATAAGAGTATATATGTCATCAATAAGTTAATGAATTTAGAGAGTATGTATCATTAATAAATTTGGGAAGAAGAGGCATCATCTCAATAGCAGGATGGGCGATGGTAACAAGCAAAATTTAGCATTTCCCCCCTCTGCCAATAACGACATCCCTTGCAAAACAAATATGCTTGACTGATGTCTTGATTTTTGACATACTAATTTAGATACTTCAATAAATTACAATAATACTCAATAAATTTGCAATAAGACAGAATTTTGTAAGGCTGTCCAGTGTTTGACCGGTTAAGCAAATTTCAGGGTCAAATTGTTCTCTTGGTTCTTTTCCTTTTCGCTACTTTCGGTTGTTGAGGTCGCTGTGTCTCCTTAAAATCTTGAATCGTATTGTATACCTGCATCAACAAAAATTAAGAGAAAAAACATATGCCGAGCAAAAGGAAATTAACAAGAAAAATGAGACTAATTCACGAAGTCTGCAAGAAATAGCAAGAGATTCATCCTTCTAAAAAAAAAAGCAATTATTCTCTGAAAATAAAGATTGAATTTTTTTTGAATACCTTGCGTACACTCGAGGTCAATCCCATGCTCTTGATAGAGTTGCCATCCACACACTTCCATATTACAGCACTATGGTCCTCATCTTCCAAAAGCTTCAACCCATCTTCGAAGAATTACACAGTTCTATATTAGTACACTGCAAAGTCATTGAACAGTAACATATTATAATATGGAGGAAAAGAAGGGTTAAACCTTTCAGACTCAGAACTAGGAGCTCGACATGCATATGAAGTCGAATATGTGAGAAAACATGAAGATAATCTCCTGCTTCCTCCCTGATTGTCACATTGCAATTCTTGCCAACTTCAAGATCAAATAACTTCTTGAGGTATTTGTCCATTGTTCTTCTCCTTGTACAGATATCGGTTTTACCTTCTTCCATCAAAACTGAAGGGAACTCCCAAAGCCCAGCTAGTAACCCTTCCTCTGGCCTTTTAACTAGAAGATACCCTACTTTGTCCAAGTCTTGTGCAATCTCGACAACACAGACAGCAGCAAAGTCATTTCTTTGCTTGGCCTTGACAACCTTTGTAGGATAGTCTGTAACCTTGATTATTTTACTTTTAAGGGAGCGAGAATATGCTTGACACTGATCAGAAACTGGGCAAGAAGAACAATTCGGGCTAGTTACTGAACACAAGGTTGCTCCTAATTCCATCATGGCCTGGTTGAAATCTCCGGGTTTTGAAGGGTCAACTAGTTGTCCAGCTAGCTTCCTAGCATCAAGGGAATTTATGAGACACAGGAAATGCAAACATTACCAATATCATGCCATCAGAATGGACTGAATGTACATTTAACTAGGCACACTATACGAACTAGAAAATGTGTTTCATGCTTTCCTACAAAATTGCATATATATATTGTATCATGGACATGAGATTGAATCAAGTTGATTACAATTACAACCTCCATTCCAAGTGTTTGACTTGTTCTGTTATTTGAAGGTTTTACACCAACAGCTAAAATTGTTCAGAGTTGGCTTTGAATCTTATCCAATTTATTTCGTTGCCAAAAAGTAAAGATGAAAAGGTCCACGGAAGCCACCTTGGATGAGAAAAAAAAAAATGTAGGTTTTCGATCCGATTAAAACATAAGCATGGTTAAAGAACAAAATTTAAAGATAATAGAACATTCGCAGGCATAGATACATTTCGTCACTTCCTTATTTAGGAAAATCAAGAATAAGATGTAGCGTGACTCGGTTACTATGACGGCTACTCTTAAGCAAATCATCGACACTGAAGAAGTGAAGAGCCAAGAGACCCCTTACTAGTATAACGTAAATCAAAACTAAAAGAAAATTTTTAATATGCTTCCTGTAACAAAAATATGTCGCAATTAATTTGAACTAACTGTAAACAATCCACGGGCTAATTGTTAGATCAAGATGAATAATTAGGGTTAGAGTTTATATCTCAAAGCCACTTAAAATATTATACCATACTTATTAGTAATTGGAATATCACAGGGCACTACCTCTACACCAGCATTTATGTGAGATTAACTGGATTTAGGGTACTGCCCAGTCAACCCGGTCCAACAATTAGCATACAACACGTGCAAAGCATGTGTTTTCCCCATAAAACATTATACACAACAATATTCTTTTTATATTGAGAATATACCTATATATCCAACACTAACAACTGAAAAAATTTAGGCAACATTTGTAAGACTTTTACTACCAGAGTCAGTAGGTTGCAAAGTTGCTTGATGCTCACCAGATGCTCTTCATAGTTGCAGTTTCTTTCGGGTTCGCAGATATTGCTTTAAGCCTAGTGATCACCCTAACAACATTACCATCAACAACTGGCACCGCCTAAAATACCAAAAATTTCAACATCCAACCATATGTAAGATTAAATATATAAAAAAGAATCAAAGAAACAACCCACATTATTGAAAATCAAACAGCAGCAAACAAACTACAATCACCAATAGAATCTCTCACCTCATTAAAAGCAATGGAAGCAATAGCCCCAGAAGTGTACTCCCCAATCCCCCGAACCCCACGAAGCTCAGCCGCCGTTCTAGGAAACTCCGCTCCTTCCACGATTACCTTCGCTCCCTACAAACAATTTCAACAAACACATGGTGTGTCATAAAAAAGCAAGGCCACCCTACAACTTACAATACAACCACCACAACTTTCCACCAAATTTTTTTTATATACCTCTAACAGAAACCGGGCTCTTCGGTAATAACCCAAACCAGCCCACATTTCATTAACCTCATCCAAACTCGCAGCGGCCAAGTGGTTTACAGTAGGCCATTTCTCCATCCACTTGTTATAGTACGCGATTGCGGCATTGACCCTTGTTTGCTGCAGCATTATCTCCGAAACCCAGACAGCATAGGCTCGGGTTTCTTGGGATTCTTGGTCTTGCGGGGTTGGAGCTTCTGATCGCCATGGGAGAGTTCGATGGTTTTGGTGGTACCAGTGGAGGAGAGAGGATCTGATGGTGAGGGTTTCTTGAGGGGAGAAGTCTTCAATGTCTTGAAGAATGGTGGTGGATTTGGGTTGTGGGTTTTGGGGTTTGGGGTTTGATTTGGTTCTCGATTTTGGTTTTGGTTTTGTGGTCATTTTGAGTAATGGTGGTGGATTTGAATTTGGGAGAGTGGGGTTTGGGCGCCAATTGGATGAAGATTTGAAGATGATGGAAGAATAATAATAAATGAGCATTTGATTTTTGGGAATTTGATAAAAGAGACCTTTCTAATTCCTTAAAATGACAAATGTGCCCCCCAGGATAAAAAGATAATTGTTTGGGTTGACTTGTCTCTCTTTCCAGCTCGTGTTTTTTGGTTTTTGGAACGAATAAATTAGTGAATTTTTTACCAAACTATCCCACTTTTTATAAGTATATATGTATGAAACTATCTCTATTTGAAAATTTAATACCAAAACATCTCTATGGTTAACGGGGTTAACGAATCTAGTAGTTTCACTACAACACACGCTGGATTTACCGGCGTATTTTTCCCGGCGTTTTACCTATCGCGCCGGGGTAGGATAAGACCAGGATAGGGTCGCAAAAATGTATAGTTATACATCGGCGGCCTCTAAAAAACACCGGTGAATTATAATATTCACCGGTGTTTTTATAAAAACACGCCAGTGAATAGAAAGCAAAAATATATCCCCACAAATTCTCTCACATTCACCGGCGTTTATTAATAAAAACGCCGGTGAATATACAGGGATTAATTCCCCAATCCTGTCGCGAAACCCTTAGCACATTTCGTTTTTTTTTTTTACCAAACCCTAAGTTTCCCCGCGCCGTCGCCATTGGGCCTCCTTCCCTTCCTCGACCCCCGCTCAGTCATTTCTCTCTCATCGCAAGTACTCTCTCTCTCTCTCTCTCTACTTCTTGATTTTGTGATGGTAATGGTTTGATTGTAATGGTGCGATTTTGTGATGGTAATGGTGCGATTGATTCTGTGATGTTTATGTTTGTAGGAATTTTGGGTGGTAATGGTTTGATACTCAATTTAGGGGAGATCTCGATTTAGGGATAGCTAGCTTCGTTTGTGATACTCAATTTTGGGTGGTAATGGTTTGATACTCAATTTTGGGTGGTAATGGTGCGATTGATACTGTGATGTTTATGTTTGTGATAGCTAGCTTTGTTGATTCTATTTTCATCAACTGAAACTTTAGCATGATGATTCAAGAAGCTTGTTGGTTCTTCTTGGTTCTTGTTGATTATCGGTTGAAACTTTAGCAAAATCCGAGTATGATCGTAAATTAATAAACTAGCATTGATTCTTGTTGGTTCTTCTTGTTGATTATCGGCTAAGCTAGCTTCTTGTTGGTTCTTCTTGTTGATTTTCGGCTAGGCTAGCTTCTTGTTGAAGCTAGTATTTTTTGTGAACATAGCATGGTTTGGGTAATTCCATCCCAACTAAATCATTGATGTTTCTGGCTCCAAAAGAAACCTGCACAAGGTTTGTTCTGACCAATTCTTGTACAGATTTTGGGAATTCTGAAGTTTTAGATTCAGGATCACAAATTTTTATTAGGCTGTGATTGGATTGTTTAGTGACTGTCAACAAGTGTTCTTAATTGGGCTGTGATTAGAAAGAGACGAGTTGGAGTGGAGATCTGGAAACCCATATAGAGACATCTCGTTCATAACAATTTATTATTATTGTTATTCTTATCGCTCTTGCTGTTGTTGCTGATGTCTCTTTATGTGCGTTTGCTGAAGAGAAAGCAGGGATGAGAGAGAGATGAGGAAAATGCCGCTATGTTAGCCTGGTGTATCCTCATTCGCTACAATTCCTCTTTCTGGCTTCTATATTTGGTTTCCTTCTACGATGACAGTTCCTTAAAACTACACTTGATATGAGCTCTATTCTTATTTTTCTTCAATAAAAATGGGAGTTTTGGTGATCCAACAAATATGTACATGCATACTTCCAAATGACATTTTCTTTAGAAAGTCGGGCTCCAAAGAATCGATCTATGACTAGAATTTCCATTCAAAGCCCAATCAAAAATTGTCATCCTGGATCTAAAATCTTCTTTGAGCCACAAACATCAATGGTTTAGTTGGGATGAAGAATTAATAGAGAAACATATATGCTTAGATACTGAAAATTTTTTATTTTCTTTTACTGTTAAAGAAGCTGAATTCATGCATCTGATTGTCATCTTAGCATGATTTTTTTACCAAAATGGGTTAACTGTCAACTAAGGATGCTGTATGTATACCAAAATCCTCCAAATCTGTACAAGAATTGGGCTGAACAAACCTTGTGCAGGTTTCTTTTGGAGCCACAAACATTAATGGTCTAGTTGGGATGAAGAATTAATAGACAAACATATATGCTTAGATACTGGAAATTTTCATTTTCTTTTACTGTTAAAGAAGCTGAATTCATACATCTGATTGTCATCTTAGCATGATTTTTTACCAAAATGGGTTAACTGTCAACTAAGGATGCTGTATGTATACCAAAATCCTCTAAATCTGTACAAGAATTGGGCTGAACAAACCTTGTGCAGGTTTCTTTTGGAGCCACAAACATCAATGATTTAGTTGGGATGAAGAATTAATAGACAAACATATATGCTTAGATACTGGAAATTTTCATTTTCTTTTACTGTTAAAGAAGCTGAATTCATGCATCTGATTGTCATCTTACCATGATTTTTTTACCAAAATGGGTTAACTGTCAACTAAGGATGCTGTATGTATACCAAAATGCTCCAATTCTGTACAAGAATTGGGCTGAACAAACCTTGTGCAGGTTTCTTTTGGAGCCACAAACATCAATGATTTAGTTGGGATGAAAAATTAATAGACAAACATATATGCTTAGATACTAAAAATTTTCATTTTCTTTTACTGTTAAAGAAGCTGAATTCATGCATCTGATTGTCATCTTAGCATGATTTTTTTACCAAAATGGGTTGACTGTCATCTAAGGTTTCTTTTTCGGTGAACGGGAAAGAAGCTAGTGTTCTTGTTGATGCTTGGGTTTTAAGTTAATTTGGAGACGCTTTTTGTCTGAATTTGGAGATGAGATGAATCATATCTCATGAGTATTGTAAAAGTATAAGATTCTTTTCAGTTAGTAGCATTTTTGCCTGGATATGAGAGTGAAAGTATTCTCTTTCACTGTTTGTAGTTCAATAATTTGAACTCCATATTTTGGTTTTGATTGTAAGAGTGCTGTATGTTTTTTAAAATAATTATATACCTACACCGGCATTTTTACAAACGCCGGTATAGCTTCCAAACAAAATTACAGCTCCTACGGCGGCATTTGTATAACGCCGATGAATGTATATCAGCTGAAAAATATAGCACTTAGAAATACCCATACACTGGCATTTTTACGGCCGCCGGTGTATACACAAGATTTACCGGCGGCATGAAAAAATGCCGGTGTAGACCCATAGTATTCCGCGACGCTCGCTTCGGCGGCATTTGGACCGGCGGTTTTAAAAACGCCGGTGAATGTTTCACCGGCATTTTTAAACGCCGGTGTAAATTAGAAAAAAACGCCGGTAAATCCAGCGTGTGTTGTAGTGGCGTTAACCCCGTTAACGTGCTGATGGGGATACAACTTTTTTCCTTGAATGGGGATTTGCAGAAAAACTCATCCAATATAGACTCGTTAATCCCGTTAGCGCTAGTATTTAAACCACTCGCATTAACGGGGTTAACGTTTGTAGTTGGGACAGTATGGGGCAACACCTCAAAAAAAGGTGTGGGTAACAAAATTACTAAGTAGCCGTTAACTGAGTTAACGAGTGTGAAGATTTCAAGTTTCCAGAAAGTTGAAAATTTCTGAAAATTGGAGATACTCACACACGTTAACCCAGTTAGCGTGCCTTGTTTTACCAAGGCCATTAACTGGGTTAACGTGTATGCCTATCTTTAGACAAGAATGTTGTGTACATAAAAAATCACTAAGTATAGACACGTTAACTCAGTTAACGTGCCTTGTTTTACATGCCTTGTTTTAATAAGACACGTTAACTGAGTTAACGTGTATGCCTATCTTCACAAACAAACAGACAGTGATGTTTTGTACATAAAAAATCACTAAGTATAGACACGTTAACTCAGTTAACATGCCTATTATTACCAAGGCCATTAACCCCGTTAACGACAGGGATGTTTTGGTATTAACTTTTCAAACAGGGATAGTTTCGTACATACTTACAAAAAGTGGGATAGTTTGGTAAAAAGTTCTAAATTAGTGAACTAGAATATTTTGTATGCGGGTGTGGTTTTTAAAATGAGATTTGTGGTTATTGAGGCTTTTTTTTTAATCAACAGAAAAATGATTATTGCTACCATCTTCAAAAGAGAAAATTTTGCCATACTGACCCACTTTTTGAAAATATTTGGCGCTCTGACCCACTTTCGAAAATAATTAGCGAACTGAGCTAGTTTTGGACACGTCAGCAAAAATCGTTATTGGGAAAAACTAGGGGTGGCCGATCATACCGAAATGAGCCAACCGACCGGTTTTCCAACCGAACCAATCGATTCGGTACCGAAAAATTCGGTTACCAAAAATATGGTACGATACAACCGTACCGAGTTCTATAATCCGGTTCGGTTTCGGTATGAATATGGTTCAATCGGTATTTTACCGTACCGTATCGAATAACCCTACCAAATAACAATCTAAAATATTGAGTCTGATATAGCCTAGGATGCAAATAAGCTTACACCAGGGCCTTTTACTGAGTGTCCTTTCCCTACACAGACCTTACAATCTGGTGACTATTGGTGGGGGGTTATCAGCTACCTAAAGCTACATGCAACTTGTATTTGTTGGATATCTTAATTATCACGTTTGTGGTTATCACGTAATATATATTTGTTTTCAGTGTTCAAAATTTATATTCTAATAATCTGATTTATAGTGATTACAAATTTGAAGGAATTTATGTTGTATTCTAACGAATTGAAACAAACACAAGAGTGGTGGTTAATCAGATATTAACATTATATAATTTTATAATTCATAGATATGTTATACTGGCTGTTGTTGTTTTTTCTGTACAAATCCCTAATTTTCCCGTCTGCAGTATGGTTGTGTTTCTAACTTTCTATGCATTTCTTTAATATGAATTAATTATTCAGCACATGCAGAGTACATGGATGGTAAATATAGATAGGAGTTTTGAATGTGATTAAAATTTAAGTGGATGCTAGATATAGATTGGAGGTTTAAATGTGTGGTTGAGATTTATTGCCAGGTGGCTGTCCACAATATGTACACTTTGAACGGTGAAGCTCTTTCCCTTGTACTAGCATGCTTTGAGAATAATCATTGAACAAATGATCAAGAAACATTGAGTTGTTAAAGTTCATTTTCAGCAACTGCTTGTATAACATTCTCTATAATCTTCTTGATGCCACTTTGAAAGAGGTTTTGGGTCAGCCGCTTGTGCAGCTGATTCTTTTTTCTCCATTAATTGTCTCTTCTTTTCTGCAAACTTTACTCACCAGATTAAAATTCCTGTACATTGCTAGCTCATTTGATTTCTTTGTTGACAGCTAAATAAATGCACCTATTAATGATGGAGAAAAGAAAAGCCATAGCAGGGTGCTCCGGCTCTTAGGAAGCAAAGTACAAATAGTGCAGTGCAAAGCAAAACTAATAAAATCATTCCAAATAAAACTGATATTTTTATTGGTACTGATATTTGCTAAGATATTTGTTGGATCATATTTGGTATAACATCAATACCGAACTGTACCAACCGAAGTAGTCGGTATACCGAAGTTTCGGTATACCGTACATTTTGGTTGGTAACGGTTTGTATATTTTCAAACCGAACTAGTTTGGTTTGGTAATGGTACAATATCAAAAAGTCCGATACCGTACCGAGCTCACCCCTGGAAAAAACGGCATAGGTTATTTACATGCCCTTTTTCCCAATAACGGCATCTATATTTAAAAAAAGTGTCATGCCGTTATTTGGAGTAACGACATAGATTATTTTGTTTTTCGACAACTTGTAGTCTCTATTTAGAGAAAAAGAGTGAAAATCTTATAACAGATGCCGTTATTTTAAATAATGACATTCTCAATACTGATGCCGTTATTTGGAATAATGACATCAGTTATACTTTTTTTATATAAAAAAGTAACTTATTATTCGTCCTCACTGACGAATAAGTTAATTTTTTAAAATAAAAACTAACTTATTATTCATCCTCTCTGATGAATAAGTTAATTTTTTAATAAAAAATTTATAACTGATGCCGTTATTCCAAATAACGGCATCAGTATTGAGAATGTCGTTATTTGAAATAACGGCATCTGTTCTAAGGTTTTCACGCTTGTAATTTTTTCTCTAAATGGAGACTACAAGCTGTCGAAAACAAAATAACCTATGCCGTTACTCCAAATAACGGCATGACACTTTTTTAAATATAGATGTCGTTATTGGGAAAAACGGCATGCAAATAACCTATGCCATTTTTCCGAATAATGGTTTTTGCTGACGTATCCAAAATTAGGTCAGTTCGCTAATTATTTTTGAAAATGGATCAGAGCACCAAATATTTTCAAAAAGTGGGTCAGTACGGCAAAAAATTCTTCAAAAGACTACATCTTGCTAAAAGAAAAATGTGTGCGAAGCCTATTAATAGGTGCCATGCAAAGAGGTGGTATTTTGAATGTAGGGCGTGTTATATATTTTAGGAATAATTTAGCAAATGGCCCATTTAAAATATAGAAACTAGCATATAATTTTACTATTTTAAAAAACTAAGAAATACCTTCATTTTGGACGGAATCGTAAAATCTCCGTTAAGTGAACTCACGTGCGTCACTCATAATTTGTAAAATGACCTAAATACATATGATAAAATGTATTTTAGCAAATGCCTTCATTCAGAATGTGCAAACTAGCATATATCCTCACTATTTTAAAAAAATATTTCAGATATTTTAGCAAATACCCCCATTCAAAATGCGGAAACTAGTATATACTCCACGATTAAAAAAAACAAAAAAATACCATCAATTTGGACGGAACAGTTTTAGTGTTTTGAATACTATATAATACGTGTTTGTTGTTTTGACCAAAAAAAAACATCAATGTCATCAATGCTTTGTTTCCATATCTCAACTTGGGTGTTGTTGAAGATGATGCACAGCCTAGTGTGACTGTAACCCTGTTTTTCATTTTGTGTATTTTGAGTGTATTTTTTGTTTTAATGTATTTTCTCCCTTTGTATTTCCTCTTGTAATTCTTTTGACCGTATATTGGATTTTTTTTCTATATATTTTCAGTTTGTTATTTTATCATCTTTTTATTTGAATTCTTGATTCGTTGTCCATCTTTTGATTCGTCACTTTTTGCTCGTGTCATTATTTTTGACTCTCATTGTTAAATTTAATTTTGTTTCCATTTTGTTATTTTAATTCATTTTTTTTACCCTATTATTTTTGGATCTTTTATACCCAAAACCTATTCTAAGAGTCTGTTTGGAAACATTTAAGTTGGGGAATGGAAAAAAATGGAATGAAAATGAATGGAAAGGAATGGAAAGAAAGGGAAAGGGATGAATTAACTTTATAAGTTGTGTGTGTTTGGCAACTAGTGGAATGGAATTGACTTTTTTTTGTTTTCATTCCCTAATCTTGTTTGGCAAACAATGGAATGCTATGGATTACGGCATTTTGAAAAACATTTTTATAACATTTGTACATGGACATACTTCTGATATTTTGCATTTTGGGTTGAGTAATGAATAAAACTGTTTTTCTGGAGAGAAAAAATATACTTCTGACACTCCCACAGCATAAAGTATGGATTATGACATTATCCTCCAAACTCAAGCTAGAGCACTCTACGTTCCGATCAACAAAGAAGTTTGATAAATATCCGTTTCTAAAATAAGCCAATATCACGAATCAAAATGAAATTTAAATTCAAGAAGTTGCCTAACAACAGGAATTAAGTAGGATGCCAAAAACATACCTAACAACTGACATTAATTATTGTAAACTAAACAGAACCCACTTTTATACATCATTCTTAAGATTTGAAAAATAAGTAATCAGTTGCTGCCTATTTAAAAAGCATATAAAGCAATCCAAACAAACTAGAAAAACAATTACATGCGCTAAAATTGACATCCTCTAAGCTTAGAGCAACCCATATTCAACCCCTACCTCCGCATCAAACCAACTAAAATCATCCCACATCCTAACAAAATTACGCACAATCCCACCCAAAAAAAGAAAAATTACCATTTCAGTTGTAACATCCTTCACAGCAACCCCCTCAGTAATGATCACACTCTGAACAAGAAACGTATCCATGAACACCATATCGGACGGCGCCTCCTGCTGAGTTTGCATCGTAACTATTTTTCCTCAAAAGGAGACAAATTTATCACGAAATTGCAAAAAGGAAAACATTTTGATTCGTGATATTGGAGAAGAGGGTTGAGTTCTTGATGGATAGAGAAGAAAAATTAGTTGTTTCCATTCCTTTACCCAGCTTTCCGAGGGGATGAAGCTGGAAAAGAATTTGGCTCAAATCTTTCTCTAGGAAATGACATTTAATTGTTTCCTTTATTTTCTTTTTCAAAACAAACAGGCTGTTGAATAGGATAAGATGGATCCATCCACAGTATTCCATTCATTTTCCTTGTTTTTTGGGTTTCCAAACGGATCCTAATTCTCTACCTATACATCAACCCAATTAAATACACATACCCATTATTACTTATATACAACCATCAGTATTTTACCCTAATCCAATACCTATAACCACTTTACCATTCCCTAATACCCACATTAATCCATTCATTTAACCTATCACATAACACTACCTAATACCATCATCAGATTATTTTTTTTACCCGTTAATTAACCTATACCTAATACTCCAAACCATTACTACCCATTTATTAAACTTCCTATTATGCATCCCCACTAAATCTCTTACCTGTTTTGCACCTGTTATAAATATTGTTTACAAAATTCGTTTTACAATCAAAAGATAGAGAGGCACAGAAAACATAAAAGAGAACAGGAGAGAGGAAAACCGAAAGAAAAGAAAAAGAAAAATTAAATAGACAACTTACAAGAACAAATGAAAAATACAACTTGAGAAGCCGAGGCCTGTGTATCACGCAGTGTCCTTAAAACAGATTTTGCCTCTTTCCGGTTGCTGGAATGAACGGAGGCGTCTGTCTCCCAGGATGCAACGACTTGGAGCGATCCCGTAGGCACCACGTACCACTCCCGAACTGAGTATAAGCACTTGAACCTATCACCGACTTACCAACAAAAGTAGAACCGACGAACAGTACAGTAGAAGACCCAGAGAAGGAGAGAAGAAGATCTAGTTTGTGCAGGGTAGAAAGTAAAGGGGAGGCCTCTATTTATAGAGCCTGGGTTAAATCAGTAACGGCAGACAAGGCATTAACAGCCTTCACTGTAACGGCAGACAAGGCATTAACAGCCTTCACTGTAACGGCAGACAACAAATTGAATGCCGACACTGTAACGGCAGACATCATTTACTGCCTTCAGTGTAACGGCAGACAATGAATTGAATGTCTTCAGTGTAACGGCAGACAAAATATTAAATACAGCACTGAAACGGCAGACAGAACCGTTTCTGCATTCATTTCAGCCGTTACAAAAGGAAAACTGTAGCAAAAAATGGCTCTGCACGGGTTGGGATCAAATCGGTCCGGCATTCGTGTCCGCAGGTCGTGCGGGCGCACACAAGTCGCATGTAATTCGGTCCGTGATTTGCACCCCCCCTGCGCGCGCGAGAGAGAGCATCTCTTCTAGCCATCTTACAATGCTTAGAAGGAGATTACTATATATCCTCTTCTATTTCCTTTGTTATTTGCGATGTGGGACTATGTTCCCTTAACCCATTTTCAAGAATGAAAATGTCTCACTTTGAGAGACAATTTCTCATTCACCCCTTAACCGATTTTAGCGAACCAATATATGATTTTGATCTACTCACGAAGGAGAACACAAATCAATCAAGATCTCTCAATAATTCATTGAGGATCTTACTCAAAAAATTGCTCAAAAATCGGTTCGAAAATGGTGTCTAAAACACTCATTTTCTAACAATCCCCACATGAATGAAAATTGACGACCACAGACAGGACAGACTGACACGACAGACTGACACGACAGACTGACCCGACAGACTTGGTGATAGAATTCAACGATTGATTTCTACATAGGATAGGTAGGTGTTACCCTTTGAACCTTCCCTTATGAAAATATGTTTACTTTACTAACTAAACAATAGACGCGATGTCTTTGAACTGTTCTGTCATTTGTGTAAACGATGACATATCTCACACAGAAATCTTTCTAACGCTTTTTCAGTTCTCACTGTTATGTTCGTTTTGGCCGTGAACATACGCCTGGTTCTGCAAGATTTTAACAGGAATATTGCCCTATATTATTCCCTTGGAAGCGGCCCTTCTTCCATCTTACATAGGTGATTTCTTACTTAAGAGTAACCCGCATTACTCTGCTCGGATATCCGACGCATAAGAATTATTAAAAGCCTAGCTTAACCTGTTACCTTGCGGGCATCACTGTTTCATCATGGGAATGGACATGGAAAAATCTCCACAGTGATCTAACTTGGTCTTTACAATTTAGTTGTCCCTTTGAACCTAGATCTTGGGATCTCCAGTCAGCTAGGTTGGATTTCCATTGTATCGACTTATTCTTTCATGGGCTTTAGTCCCATTCCCCTCGATGATTTATCAACTAACTCTCTGTTTAACCCTTTGGTTAGTGGATCCGCAATGTTATCTTTTGACTTTACATAGTCCACAGAGATAACCCCGGTAGAGAGTAGTTGTCTAATGGTATTATGTCTTCGACGAATATGTCTAGATTTACCATTATACATATTGCTCTGTGCTCTACAAATTACAGATTGACTATCTGAATGTATGCAGATTGGAAGCACAGGCTTCGTCCACCTTGGAATATCCTCAAGGAAGTGGCGTAACCATTCAGCCTCTTCCCCACATTTGTCTAATGGGATAAATTCTGATTTCATCGTGGATTTAGCGATCACTGTTTGTTTCGAGGATTTCCAAGAAACTGCTGCACCACCTAGTGTAAACACATAGCCACTAGTGGATTTTGAATTATCACTCGATATCCAGTTCGCATCACTGTATCCTTCAAGTACAGCCGGGTATCTCGTATAATGCAGCCCGTAGTTACGAGTGAAACGCAAGTACTTCAGTACTCTTATAATTGCTTGCCAATGCTCGCTTCCAGGATTACTCGTGTATCTACTTAGTTTACTTACTGCATAGGCTATGTCTGGTCTTGTACAACTCATTAAGTACATTAGACTGCCTATGATTCTAGAGTATTCTACTTGAGAAATATTCTCCCCTTTATTCTTGGATAAATGTAAAGTTGGATCTATTGGAGTTCTGGCAATTCCAGAATTATCTTTATCAAATTTTCCAAGAATATTGTCAACATAATGTGACTAGCTTAAAATAAGCTCGTCTGATGTTCTTGTGATTTTAATTCCCAATATAACATCAGCTAGTCCCATGTCTTTCATGTCAAACCTCGAGTTTAACATGTTTTTAACAGATTTAATTATCTGATCATTGCTTCCAATAATAAGCATGTCATCTACATACAAACATATAATGACATATCCATCTTCTGTGTCTTTGACATATACACATTTATCACATTCATTGATCTTGAAACCATTTGTCATCATGACATTGTCAAATTTTTCATGCCACTGTTTTGGAGCTTGTTTCAAGCCATATAATGACTTCACCAGTTTACAGACTTTCTTTTCATGTCCTGGAGCTGAAAAACCCTCAGGTTGTTCCATGTAGATTTCTTCATCTAAATCTCCATTAAGAAAAGCTGTTTTTACATCCATTTGATGTACTTCAAGATTGCGTAGAGCTGCTACGGCAAGTACCATCCTAATGGAATTTATTCTCGTCACAGGAGAATATGTATCAAAGTAATCAAGACCTTCCTTTTGTTTATAACCTTTAATTACAAGTCTTGTCTTGTATTTATCAATTGATCCATCAGGTTTTATTTTTCTCTTGAAGATCCACTTGGAACCTAAAGGTTTACTACCCGGTGGAAGATCCACTAGTTCCCAAGTATGGTTTTGCAAGATAGAATCAATTTCACTCTTGATGGCTTCTTTCCATTGAGGACCATCACTAGAGTTCACCGCTTCCTTGAAGGTTTGGGGTTCTCCTTCAAGCATAAAAGTAAAGAAATCCGGACCAAAAGATTTTTCCGTTCTTGTTCTTTTACTGTGTCGAGGTTCCTCCTCAACTTCTTCATTTTGGTCTTCACTATCTTCACTGATAGTCTCATGTGTTCGTTTGGAGGAACTTGGTTCCTCCTTTGACTTACATGGAAATACATCTTCAAAGAACGATGCATTTCTAGATTCCATTATCGTGTTCTTTGATATCTCAGTGATATCGGATTTGTACACCAAGAACCAATAGGCACTACTGTTAAGTGCATAACCAATGAAAATACAATCAACTGTTTTTGGTCCTATTTTCATTTTCTTAGGTGGAGGTACTACCACCTTGGCAAGACATCCCCACATTCGCAAGTAATTGTAGGATGGCTTTCTTCCTTTCCATAATTCATATGGAATTTTTTCTTCTTTCCTTTTGGGCACCTTATTCAAAAGGTAGTTAGCTGAAAGAATAGCTTCTCCCCACAAGTTTGGTGGTAAACCAGAACTTATTAACATCGCATTCATCATTTCTTTCAATGTACGATTCTTTCTCTCAGCAACACCATTGGACTGAGGAGAATAAGGCACTGTGGTTTCATGTATAATCCCATGCTTAGCACATGTGTCAGCAAATGGAGATTCATACTCTCCACCTCGGTCGCTTCTTAGCGCCTTAATTTTCTTATTGAGTTGATTTTCAACCTCATTTTTATAGAGAACAAATTTCTCTATAGCTTCATCTTTGCTTTTATGCAAGTATACATAGCAATATTTTGTGCTATCATCTATGAAGGTAATAAAATATTTATTACCACCTCTTGTTTGTATCATTTTCAAATCACAAATATCAGTGTGAATTAGATCAAGTGGTTCGGTGTTTCTTTCAACACTTTTAAATGATGATCTTGTTAGTTTTGCCTCAACACAAGTTTCACATTTGTGTTTGGAATCAATTTGGAATGTTGGTATGTGATTCAAGTTAATTAGTCTTCGCAAAGTATCATAATTAACATGTCCTAGTCTACCATGCCATAAATTGGAAGACTCAAGCAAATAAGTAGAAGAGCTAGCTTTATTCATATTCTTGACCATGGTCATTACATTGAGTTTGAACATTCCACCACTCATATATCCTCTACCAACACACATTCCACTTTTAGACAAAACAAATTTGTTTGACTCGAACACTAAACGAAAATCGTGGTTATTAAGCAACGAACCAGATACCAGGTTCTTACGGATTTCAGGAACATATGCAACATTGTTCAGAGTCAGTTCCTTTCCAGAAGTCATCTTCAAGATCACCTTGCCTTGGCCCTTTATTTCTGAAGTAGCCGAGTTCCCCATAAACATTTTCTCCCCATTCTCTAATGGTTCGAAAGTGGAGAACTTACTTCTATTGGAGCACACATGTCGAGTAGCTCCAGTGTCAATCCACCATTCCTTCGGGTTTGAACCTAACATATTCACCTCTGATATCACAGCTGAAAGGTTGATATCGGAAACATCTTGAACAATTCCTTGAACCAAGTTTGCTTCTTTGTTCCTGTTCCTCTTGGGAAGTCTGCATTCAGTGGACTTGTGACCCATTTTGTCACAATTGAAGCACTTGCCTTGAAACTTCGGCTTCTTGGAGATTCCTTCCTTAGGCCCCAACTTCGGACCCTTGTTGTTGTGCTTGTTGGAACGTTGTTTATGTTCCATTACATTTGCCTTAGCTGCATGACTGATGAGTCCAACTTTTTCAGATCCCCTATTGTCTTCTTCAATACGAAGTCTGACAATGAGATCTTCAATGCCCATTTCTTTTTGCTTATGCTTTAGGTAATTCTTAAAGTCTTTCCAACCTTGTGGTAATTTTTCAATTATACAAGCCACTTGGAAACTTTCACTTAAGTTCATACCTTCAGCATGAATCTCATGCAAGATTAGTTGTAGTTCTTGAACTTGACTGATTACTGTTTTAGAATCTACCATTTTATAGTCTAGGAAGCGGCCCACAATGAATTTCTTGGCGCCGGCATCCTCAGTTTTATATTTATGTTCTAGTGATTCCCAAAGTTCTTTAGCCGTTATTTTGTCAATGTATACATTATACAAAGAGTCGGCTAATCCGTTCATTATGTAGTTTCTACACAAGTAATGAGCATTTTTCCAAGCATCCACAGCGGCAATGACTTGGTTATCTTGCTCATCTTTCTTAAGATCTGGAGCATCTTCGTTCAAGAACCTTGCAAGATTCAATGTGGTCAGATAGAACATCATCTTCTGTTGCCACCTCTTAAAGTTCTGCCCGTTGAACTTCTCAGGTTTCTCCCCATGGGAGACTGAGACAGGTACAACGGTGGGCATTGGCACTCGTGCCGCAGCAGCATTCGGTTCTTGCGTTGTATCAACAACCGGCACATAGACCGTTTCAGACACAACAGCATTGTCCAATGCAGTAGTCATTGTGAATCTGAAATTTACACAACACGAGTGTAAGTTTTCCAGATAAAAGAAATAAAAAGAAAAACCGTGCCTCAAAATCGGAAATCAAAGAAATCCAAAATCTGTTTTAAGTTTGTTATAAATATTGTTTACAAAATTCGTTTTACAATCAAAAGATAGAGAGGCACAGAAAATATAGAAGAGAACAGGAGAGAGGAAAACCGAAAGAAAAGAAAAAGAAAAATTAAATAGACAACTTACAAGAACAAATGAAAAATACAACTTGAGAAGCCGAGGCCTGTGTATCACACAGTGTCCTTAAAACAGATTTCGCCTCTTTCCGGTTGCTGGAATGAACGGAGGCGTCTGTCTCCCAGGATGCAACGATTTGGAGCGATCCCGTAGGCACCACGTACCACTCCCGAACTGAGTATAAGCGCCTGAACCTATCACCGACTTACCAACAAAAGTAGAACCGACGAACAGTACAGTAGAAGACCCAGAGAAGGAGAGAAGAAGATCTGGTTTGTGCAGGGTAGAAAGTAAAGGGGAGGCCTCTATTTATAGAGCCTGGGTTAAATCAGTAACGGCAGACAAGGCATTAACAGCCTTCACTGTAACGGCAGACAACGAATTGAATGCCGACACTGTAACGGCAGACATCATTTACTGCCTTCAGTGTAACGGCAGACAGTGAATTGAATGCCTTCAGTGTAACGGCAGACAAAATATTAAATACAGCACTGAAACGGCAGACAGAACCGTTTCTGCATTCATTTCAGCTGTTACAAAAGGAAAACTGTAGCAAAAAGTGGCTCTGCATGGGTTGGGATCAAATCGGTCCGGCATTCGTGTTCGCAGGTCGTGCGGGCGCACACAAGTCGCATGTAATCCGGTCCGTGATTTGCACCCCCCCCTGCGCGCGCAAGAGAGAGCCTCTCTTTTAGCCATCTTACAATGCTTAGAAGGAGATTACTATATATCCTCTTCTATTTCCTTTGTTATTTCCGATGTGGGACTATGTTCCCTTAACCCATTTTCAAGAATGAAAACGTCTCACTTTGAGAGACAATTTCTCATTCACCCCTTAACCGATTTTAGCGAACCAATATATGATTTTGATCTACTCACGAAGGAGAACACAAATCAATCAAGATCTCTCAATAATTCATTGAGGATCTTACTCAAAAAATTGCTCAAAAATCGGTTCGAAAATGGTGTCTAAAACACTCATTTTCTAACAACACCCACTTCCGAAATCAAGTATACCACCCCCTAACCCGATCTGCATGCTAACCCGACCTGTAGCTGCCTCAATTTCCCCTAACCCTCACTTCTTTTAACCACCATATATATATCATTCCCATGCACAGTGTATCCCCTAGCCGCCAAAGATATTTCCCTCGGTTCTCTCTCTCTCCCGACGCCATCTCTCGCTCTCTTGCTTTTGGGTTTTCTTGCGCGTGCTCGAGTGCACGTGTAGATCATTCGTGGGTTCGTTGATTTCTCGTTCGTGGGATTTGTTCGTTGCTGGGATCCATTCCTGTTATTCTTGGTGTTCTTCGTTTTCGTCTTCGATTAAGGCAACTAACTTGTACACAAATTCCTCTTGTATGATACATGTCAAAAATACCACCTATAATGTAGTTGGGTTCTAGAGACGACTCTTGTGTGTTATTCTTGTTGGGCTTTGTCTCTATAGTGCTATTTGACCATAGATGACTCACGACACAAATTCGACATGAAATAACTAGGTTTTCGCCCGTTCTTGATTTGATCATGTATGTGAGACTTATGTGAAAATTTGGGTATTTGTGAGATCCATGTGATAGACTTATTTCGGATATGTTAATTACCCTATTTCATAATGTTTGGACACTTGGTAGACTCGATTTCAAGTTTGGTTGTGTTTGGATCTAGTTTCGTTGGATCTATATTGATTTTGGTTTTTGAGGAAAATCTGTATTTTGTCGATATTCTGTTTTGAATTATATTTTAGACCATACTAAGGTCAGATTCGTAATTTCGGTATAAAACATGAATTGTAGAGAAATTAGTCTGATTTCCAACCCCTCTGACATTGCTCGATTTCATTTTCGTATGAAATGACTTATGACGGTTTTACTACAAAGGTGTATTATGTTTCCAGATTTAATTTTTCGACGATTTTGTTGATTAAACTATTTTGATACTTGAGCTACACCAATTATTTTGATCTGAAACTTTGGTCAGTTTTTCTATACCTATCTAGGGATTACCCAGAATTTCGGTAGATTTTATTGATGAGTTTTATATGTCGTTTCATGCATGTTTATAAAAGTCATACTTACTGTATTTTGCTCGCTGTTCTGTAAAGAATCGTATTTTCATCCTGTTTCCTTCTACTGTATGGAAAATGTTTATGAAAAATGAAAGTTAGGTTAATTTGTCTATTTTCATCTCCCTATGGCGGATTTGGATTTTGTTTCACGGCTTGCGAGTTATTTCAGTTTTCGTACAGCAGTATTAAGAATTCCAAATTGGCCAAAGTATCATTTTTTGATATTTTCTTATTTTTGATGACTGAACTAATTTTACTGGAATATTCTAAAACTTTATTTTTTGAATCTAGACATATAGCGGAATACCCCAGATTTTTTCTGAATTTATCTGAGGAGTTTTAATGCTGTTTTTCTGACTGAAAATTCGTTTTACTGATTTTTGACTAAACGTATTTTTTTGGATTCAAATCAGTTTTGAGTTTTGATTTTGCGAAATATGATATGACTTATTTATATTTGCTGGATTCGTGTGCAAGTCTATTTTCCAGATTCTTCGACAGATCTAGATTTACATTTCTGTAGCGACGAGATTCGCTGTTTTAGTACTGTACTGTTTTGCTGTCCTGAATATGAACATACACTGTTTTGCTCCTTTATGTGACTGTATATTATCTATGCACGTTTATTTGTTCCCCTGAATCTAATACTAATTATACCATGTTAGTTTGACACTATTCCGTACACATTCATTCTTGTTTGATGACCATAATAAAAGTAACCAAGCCAGGGTTTAAGGGAAAGATCTAGTAAGGAATGCATAGAAATGTGTACTTAGAAGGGGGCCCGTGTTTTCCATCTGATTATCTGTTATCTGTTATGAGATCATGCATGATTTTGATTATCTGATTCCTGACTACATACTTCCTTATGAGATGGTGTACTCAGAAGGGGGTCCGTGATTCTCACCTGTTACCTAACTACATACTTCCCACAGGAGGGTGTACTTGGATGGGACTTAGGGTGCGTTTGGCCTAGCTTTTTTTGGGCTGTAAAGCTACTTCAGAAGGAGAAGCCAGAAAGTAGAGCTTTGAAATTAAAAGTTGAAGCTGTTTGAATAGTCAGCTTTTTTTAACTTTAAAGCTACTTTTAAGCTAGAAGTTGTATGGCATAAGATATCAATTGTAAGCTACTTTTATACTTAATTTAAAATTTTGATCTTATTTAAGAATAAAATATAAGTTATCGAATTACAAAAACAAATCTTTATATTACTAATAAATGAAATATTTAGAATAACCTAGAAAACTCATAAAAAGAAATATATATATATATATATATATATATATATATACATACATTTGAAATGTATGTAAATAAAAAAAATAAAGGGCTACGATACTTTATGAAATGCACCATTCAATTCAAAATGGGTTATTCAATGACAATGAATATGACAAAGTGTTTCCAGCTTGTGGTGATCAACACAACCTGCGACTTCCATGAGAAAAAGAGAGAGATTGCTCTAAATCATTTCCCTACTGAATCCATTACATTATAACTTTGGGAATCGAGGGATACAGAACAAACTGTTATCTGTAGCAAAAAGAAATAGCAGGCTTAAAATACAAAGCTTACATTCATACACTTGTATAGAATCAGATAAAGGAACAGAAAGTGTTATTTGTAGCAGAAAGAAATTGCAGGCTAAAAATACAAAGCATAATTTCGTAAACTTGTACAGCATGAGATAAAAGGAACTGATAACTTGGGAAGACCTGAAACATAACTCAAATACCTTTACATGACATATACAATTGTAACATTAAACAGAACTAAGAAAAATAAATAAGACGACAAAGCATGAATAACATACCAGCATAGCAAGAATATATAAAAATCACAACTGAACATAATTTATGCTATAAATTCGTCTGAAGTAGCTGTAAGAGAACTGCTATAAAGCTCAACATGCTGGACAGAAACTGTTTGGACTTTGGATTATAATTTTTTTAAATTTTTATTTGTCTAAAATGAAGTTCTATGTTATTAAGAATCCGGAAACCATTTACAACTAAAAAACACTGTACCAGTAAGTAAATTACGGCACACTTAAAGCTATAATAACACAATAACCCAACAATAAATATTACTGTCAAACATGAAATGAACTTCCCAAATAACAGAAATAAATTAATGTTCAAAAGAATGTCAACGTCCAAAACATTCAGCTTTCAATCCTGTATGGTCTTCAGTATTCTTCTTTTCTGCCTGAAGTAACCTTTTGTTTGTCAGATTCTTCTATCAACTCTCCCTCCTCAATGTCATTGTAATTGGCCTCAATTTTACACCGATTACTGGACTTGATTGGCTTCGACTCTCTGTTTTCTTTGGCTTTCAGACCAACCCGATGACTGAGGCTGCCTTCACTACTTAATATTTGTGGAAGACACTCTGCTGGTTTGTATGATGTAGTAGGATGCCTACAATTCTTGTGCTTGTTATCAACTATTTTTTTGCTTTCAACTGCAACTCCACTAAATTTGCTGGACAACTGCAGATAATTGATATTAAAATAAGAAACAGAAACAATTAGTAAACAACAACCCCATAAACATCAACCCCAATAGTTTTTTTTTTTTGAGGGAAAAGTCTTGGCTCGAACCGGGGACTCCGGATTCGAGTTGGCAACTCAATTACCCACCCCACCCCGTACCAAACAGGACATTGCCAGTTGGTATCAACCCCAATAGTTGTCAACAATATCTATAAAATTCATGGCTTAAAACAAAATCTTGTGCAGTGCTGCAAAATACAAGTCATAAAGAAATGGAAACTTGCAATTAAACAAATGTCAAGATGTATCACATAAGATGTAATTCAATTTTACATCAGCAAAATTGAATTACATCTTATGTGATACATCTTATGTAATTCAATCTGGTACTTCAGCAAAATTAAAGAAATGGTTGCCTTATCCCAGCACATAGGGTCAGTTATAAAACAAGGGACTCCACAAAGGATCTGAAGAAGAGTTGTACTATTGTGTGTCGACCTAACGCTAACAAGGTGAAGAACAATAAAATGCACAAGAGCGGGGCTCTCCCATCTAATAACTTAACAAACTCTCATTATCAAAACCACAGATACACTAATTATACAAACAACAAGAAGATACATGATTCATGAGATCTCATATTAACCCAAAATGTTTGATGTCATCGACATCCTCATTGAGATCGATCATATGCACAACTGATCAACTAAAACACAATCACAATCAGGCATCCAATCTATATACAGGATGAATTTAATTAAAACACAATCACAACTAAAACACAAACGGATCGACTACGGAGAAACCATACCTTGAGAAGCGGATCGACTGCATGTTGGCGTGGTTCGACGGCATGGTGGTGTACAGTCCCTGGTCGACGGTGGCTAGGAAGGGCGACCCCCAGTCAAGGTCTGTTCGGCGAGGAAATGGAGGAAGGGGAAGGGGAAGGGGAATTTTTTTTGTTCTTAGGGTTTGGGTTTGATACGTGAATGGATTAAAAAAGGAACGAGTAGAAAAAAAGAGAAATGGAGAAGCCAGTAGTAGATCTGGAGGGCTTCTTTTAGAGCTCCTTTTCTTTATTAAAAATAAGCTACTTCTACTTTTTTGGGGCTTTTCAAATATATGTTTGGCCCAGCTTCTCCTTCTAAAGGAGAAGATAAGCTAATTTTAAGCTGGGCCAAACGCTACCTTAGTCCTATCTGTTGCATGATCGTCTGTTATCTGTCTGTCTGGATCTGTTATCTGATATCTGTCTGTCTGAACCCTGAGTATATGGCCCTATATGATCCCCTATGAAATCTAAAGCGAAATTATTTGTTGTAGCAACCATGTGTTATGTTTTTGGGGCATTTGAAGTGCTACCTAGATAGTAATCACACAAGACTTATAAGAACATGACATCTGAATCTGAATCTGAATCTGTTATATGTATCTGGCTATCTGTTATCTGATTATCTGATTACCTGTTATCTGTCTGACATTATTACTTGACACCATATTTGATACTTTCTATATATCTGTCTGCATGCCCTTTGACTTTGACACTTGACACATATTAGTATACCATGCTAGTTGATTCTGCCATACCATGCTAGATCTGTTTCTGCTATTATTCAGATTTGTTTAATTTTCTCCATGTACTTGTATCCTACATTATAAGTAGCCCGTAACTTGCAATTGACGGGTACTTGTTTTTTTTTTCCTTCTCCTGCAATTTACTAATTGCAGATCAGGATGGTCAGCTGCCAGATAGTATTGGCGAGATGATGTATTAGTGCTGGATTTTATGCTTTATTATTATTATTATTATTTGTTGCTTGAACTTGAATAAAATGTACTTGATTACTTGGATATTTATTTGTAATTAGGGCGATGTGACCCAGGATATTTGACTTGTTCAGAATTTGATTATTTGAGATTATTATATTTGGTTTCAAGTAATTTTTGTTGGTATCTTGTTTCAATTATACATGCCTGGTTGAATCTTTTACTTCCGACTCTGATTATCTTGTAAAATATTATAAAGATTCCTGAAAAGCTTATGGATGATGAAAATCATTCGCTGGGCTTTTGTCACGTACCCGTATTCCATATTCTCTTTTGGGAAGCGGGACGTGACAGTGACAGTAGGTAATACCATATTAACAAAGTTCGTGAATAATTTGTTAAATTCTCAAATTATTCACGAAGAAATAATTTGCCAAACAAATTCGTGAATTGTTTGCAGGTTTGCATTTAATTGCAGCAGTGTAACCCATGTTTCCCCACTTCCGTATTTTCTGTGTATTTTTAGTATTTAAAATTTTTGTAAATTATTTTCCCGCTTTCAAATTCTTTTTCTTAAAATGTATTGTCGGATCTCCTATTAAAGTTTATTTTTAATCAATAATTTTATTTGTAACTATTCACTATGATTTTCATATTGTAATACAAACCTTATTTATGTTGTTATTATTATTATTGTTATCAGTATTATTATTATTATTGTTATCCTTATTTTATTATTATTATTATGATTATTGTTATTATTATTAGTACCCTTGATTGATAAAGTAAAAATCTATTTATATTGTTAATTGTATTTGTAGTATTTCAAATAAATTCTATATTGTAATGCAAATCACATTTTATTATAAATTATATTTTTATTGGTTACTCTATTTTTTTCCCTAATGGATTCTAACCTTATTTTCCCTTATTGGATATACCCTATAAGCCAACTACCCAATACCCTGTTTTAATCACCCCAAACCCAATACCCTAACTCTACCCATTACCCGTTTACAACCCTAACCCTATATTATACCCTCAACCCTATTATACTAAAACCCTACCCAGCCGCCTATTCATCTACCCTCTCTCCCCTACCTCTCCTTCTCCTGACTGCAGTGAACCCATCCCTCTCTCCCATCTCCTCTCCTCCTCCTACCACGCCCCTGCTCCGCCCTACACCGGTGCCAGCCCCTCTCCCATTCCCTCATCATCTCCAGCGTCGCGCCACCTCGACAGCCCTCCTGTCTCTCTCCCTTTCTGTAGTCGCGATGCCACCTCAGTCGGTCGCGACCCCACCTCAGCGTCAGCGACCAGTGCTCCTCTCGATGCCCTAAAGTGCAGCGCCACCTGCGGCCGACCCCGCTGTGCTCTGCCTCTCGCCGCACCTCCCGTGCACCGCCCCACCTCAGCATCACTCTGCAGACTGCACCAGGCCCTGACGCTCCCATCCTGTAGCAGTATAGCATACCCCCTGTGCGATGCTTCCGTCCTGCCGAACCCTGACACCTTAGTCAGTGCACCATTGATGTGTACTGTTTTGATCAAAAATATTGATCAAGTGAATATGAGCCGTTAATCTCCTTTTGATCATCATCATCTCCATTAATTTTGATCATGGTCGTCCGATCGTTGTTGACCATCATCATCATCATCAAGATCTTGATCTCGACTGTCGAATCTTTTTTGATCATCGCGATCGTGATCATCATCTTGATCTTGATCTTCAATCTCAACTGTCCGATCGACTGATCACACTTGATCTCGGCCCTTGATCGTCTTGATCGTCTCGTTCGTCTTCTACTTGGTGAGTTAAATATTTGATCCACTTTTTGTTCTCATTCATCAAATTGTCAATCATTGCATATTTAATCTTTTGGTACTCTTCTAATTCTTATATATTTGATATTCGATCTCGACCGTTGGATTCGCTTGATCTTCATCTCAATCACCATCTTGATCATCGAGATCCGTGCCTGATCGTGATTATCGTGATCGTTTGCTCGTCACCATGTCGCCGAGATTCCAATCCCGTTATTCTTCGCATATTCGGATTAATCTAACGTCGTCCTCAAGGCAAGTCATTTCTACTCGAATAGTTATTGTATTATATTCGAGAATGTTTATTGAATCCCGCAAGTAGATCCAATTTGATTATCGTGTATTGCTAATTGTTATCTATCGTTGGGGTACTACGGATTTACACAAGTGAATATAAGTAGTAGTCCTGACTTCGTGTCATCCTTGTCTCCAATGTATAGAGATTTTACATGCATATATATAGTTAGTTATTGAATATAGAAATATGGTTTATTATTATATTTCATGTCATGACATCTCACAACAATTGTAGATTGCATACTAGTATTGATGGCTTATATAATTGATGTTAAAGTGTTAGTTGTTTGTCATTAGTAAGATTATGGTCATTATACATTTTAATATCATGTTCACATAGGTATAGCTTGCTGTAATTTATGATTGTTAACCCCCAACTCATCGTTCTTAACATTTTAATCGTTTTATTAAAAAAGAATATGTTGACATCCTAAAAATTATTGCCGACCTGAACATTACCATGCTGTTTCGACCTAGATAATGTCACCAAAATCAATAACTTCCTGAATATGAAATATAGGCCTAGATGTCTAGTTTACTACCCCTTTGACAGAGTTGAATTCTGAGTTACGGTTTGTGAGATATCGCAATTTTACTACTGCAGTGTCGTACAATTCCAGATTTTAAAAACTGCTGCCACACTCTGATTCACAATTAATTTAACCATGCTACCTGTAAGATAATGACTTGAAATTTTGCATGCTGTTACTAGACACACTAGAGAACATTGTCTAATTTTCCTGAAATTAATTAATGTTGTTTCAGTCCTATTTCATATGTATAAACACAATCTTATAAGTTCTGGCTGAACATAAATCCTGTATAGTTTGCTGTATTGACACCTAATCCACAACTTTTATGTATCTTATTTATATGCATTGGAACCGGACAGGAGTCTAGTTTCTAGACCTTCTGATGGATCCACTTTTGCTATCCTGTAACAACGGAAATTCTGATTTTGGTACAACAACCTACTGCTGTCCAGAATTGGGTTTCTATGTTTAATAATATATAATTGAATCTATAATACTGAATTGGTGTATTTAATTGTATAGATTCCATTGCATGATCTTAGGATTGTATTGTCATCTTTCTAGTGTTCCTCATTAATCGCATTATCGTATGATAATTGAATAAAGAATGTTAATCAAACCGGGGTTAAGGGTTAACCAAGGTAGTTGATAATATAGTGACTATACTTGGAAGTGTGGGGCTCGTGTTTCCCATGTTTTAACGTTAAATGGAACTAAGTGCCACATAGAACTAAGTGCCACGTCAAGGATTGACGGGAGCCACCTTTAGAACCCATTACATGATTGTGTTATTATTGAAATGTTATATCGTACCGAGTACATAACCTATAGAATTTACCACCTTAGTCTAAACGAAATCGATTGTATGCATGGAACCTGTAGTATCAGATGCAGTAGTAGGTGCATTAGTTAGGATTAAAGAAAAAAAATGATGAATAATAGACTTAAGATCTTCATCGCATTGTCATTGCATATTGTCATCTTCATTGAACAGTGTTATCGTTATTGTTTACTGTCATTGTTACTATTTATTGTTATTGTTATAAATCATCGTTATTGTATATTGTACTATTATCGTCTTGTCACTGTTCAATACTATTAATTTTATCGTCCATTGTATTCATCGTTATACCGTTATTGTTATTGTTCTCTGTTTCTCTACTTGCTATCCACGACTTGCTCTAAGGACATATTTTTCCTCTTTTTAGATGAGCAGCTTATAGGTAAGCAGGGAGATTTGCCTGATGGATTAGGAGAACAACAATGGTGAAAGACTTGTGTTGCTGCGCCATTTGAATAATTATTGTTTCTCTTTTTTGAATTTTAATATGTGAACATTGTTGTATTGTGGGCTTTTGACCCGAATGATGTTATTGTTGAATCCAGATGTTGGATTTATTTCATGTTGGTTATTTTATGCTTAAAATTTCAAGTATCGTTATTTATGTGATTACTTCTTTATTTGCATGCGTGGTTGTTTTACGTCCTGTTTCATATTATTGAGTTGAATTGATGACAGCCTATGAATGACGCAAGTCATTCGCTGGGCCATGTCACGTGCTTGCATATCGTGTTTTTGGGAAGTGGGGCATGACAAGCAGCTCACAAATTATTCACGAAAATCACAAATTAAATGAATGTTTCATGAATAATTCGCGAATTTAGCGAATTATACAAGAAATATTTATGGATTTATCTTCATTTTTTACTTAGGTGATGAGTACTAACTATTTAGATGCATTAAATTTTGTATTTCTTTCAATATGAACATTTGCCGATTTTTTTTCCGAATTTGCTCATTTTTTGTTGATTTTTGAATATTAAATCTTGTCAAATTATTTATAAACACCGAATTTAACTGTGAGTAATACATAAGCTACTGTTGAACCTATTGTGAATGAAGATGATGGAAATGATGATGCACATTCTAGAGTGGAACAGGAGACCACACAGTCTGTTGTAATGGGTGGGTACACAACCTGGTGATGATACACAGCAATTAGTTGTAATAGATGATGTTTTTTTGTGTTTTTTTAATCAAAATATGACGTAGAACATCTTTTCATTACATTGTTATCATCAGTACAGGAAGAAAGTTGTTCACACTGAGTAACAACACATAACACTCACTTTTTTTCTCAACACCTAATACTAAAATAGTGGGGTATATTCTAATTTCCGCATTTTGAATATGAGCATTTGCTAAAATATCTCAAACATATATTTTTTCAAATAGTGGGGGTATATGTTAGTTTCCACATTATGATTGGGGGCATTTGCTAAAATATATTTTATCGTGGGTATTTAGGTCATTTTACATATCACGTGTGACACACGTGAGTTTACTTAACGGAGATTTTAACGGTTCCATCCAAACTGAGAGTATTTCTTAGTTTTTTTAAATAGTGGGAGTATATGCTAGTTTTTACATTTTGAATGGGGGCATTTGCTAAATTATTCCTATATTTTATTGGATCTGATTTCATACGTTGTTGCTTTTTGTATCTTCAATCAGACTTGATCTTGGTGCACTGAAGATAAACTCTATAGACCTTAGAAACAAGGTCCCGAAGCATAACATGTGATTGCCAAAAAAAACCAAAAAAAGTGCACTAATAAGGGATTGTTTTGTAGTCTAATATTTTGGTGGAAATTTAGCATTTTTATTAAAGAAAAAAGGTGACATCATCACCGTTTCATTAATCAATAATTAACAAAACAAGTAGTACAACAGTATACATCTATCTGTTCCTAAAATGGAACAGTGGAGAACAATTACAAAGCTAAGCCGACATTTCTAACTAATCTAACTAGTTTTTCTCCTAGGAAACTTGTACACAAGATCTCTGCACCCTGTTCTCCCACCCAACCCTCCCAAATGTAATTTGAATTCCCAAAAATCTAATCTGCAATTCAAAATCCATCAAAATATCTCCTCACCCCAAAGACTCTTCACATCCCCCCAAACGTCTACCATGACAACAACCACAACCACCATCTACTGCTGGTATGCTTACTCCTCTTCCAACGACGATGTCGTCGTGTATCCGCCAAACCAACCACACTGTAAAACCATCTTCTGATTGTGTCAGATCCAGCCATCATTAATAATCATTGTTCTCAATCGACAGATCAGTGCTACTGACGAACTTCTCCGCTAACTAACACCACCACCTAATAAATGTGATGCTTGAACTCACCGATCTCTCCACAAATATAATTTGAATTTCAAACTAAATCTACTTTGGAATTCAGATTACATAAAAACAGGGCCGGCATTAAGTTCCCGAGGGCCCGAGGAGAAAGTCCTAAATAATTATTTTTTGGGGCCCCTAATAACTATAAAAAAAAATTTACGAGCAAAATACGTGCCTATATTTACAAGGGGTCAGAGGCGGCCGCATCACCGGCCTCAAGGTAGGGGTCGGCCCTGCATAAAGATAATCTTTCTCTACTCCTGCATCTATAATTTGAATTTCAAAAATCTATATTGAAATTAAAATTTTCATTAAATTTTATTCCTCTGCACTCCAAAATAAATTTGAATTTGAATTTCAAAATCCCAAATTGAAATTCAAAATTCAACAACAAGCACACTCCCCCCAATATGTTTTGAATTTTAAAAATCTAAATTAAAATTCAAACATGATCCAAATCTCTCCCCCCCCCCCCACTAATCATTCCCAAATATAATTTGAATTTCAAACCCTAATTTGAAATTAAAATTAAAAAATCAATCAATCAATCAATCAATCAATCAATCAATCAATCAATCAATCAATCTCAGAATTTTTCCCATCCCCTAATTTCTTCTCCGACCAATGAGCTTTGCACAGCTCATTGTGCCCTTTCCAAATTTTGCTACGGAGGTGTTTGGCTCCATTGTTTTTTTTAGGTTAAAGGTGGAATAATGCCACTCTGTTTCATTAATAAGAAATCAATAAAATAATCCCGGTGTACCGGGTGAAATACAAAAGTACAGTGCAGAAAATAAAACATAATCCCCCAACAAAACCCTGGGGGGTGGGTCTAATCATCCAAACAAAGTACAACAAAAAGTACAGTAGATCGAAACAAAATACAAAGTAGAGGAAGTTGCAGCTAGCATGTTCCAAATGAGTATGATTGGCGCCTACCCCTCAGTCCAGTGTCGGCCCAAACTCTACCTCCTCATCATCAAATTCCTCCACCTAGAAGACTCTGGTAATCCTTCCTCTCGCTCCTGTGGTAGCAGCTGTGGCCCAAAAAGAAATAAGATGCATGATATGAGTATGGTTACCATAAATACTATTACATGAAGCACGAAAATAGAAATTATTTCTGTCTAGCCATAACACCCAAGTAGTTGCCGCAATGGCTATGTACCACGCATCCTTCATTTCGTGGCGTACCGAGGCAAATTTGGAGCCAATCCACAAATCCTCGTGTTCGTTGGGGTAGTCACCTGTTCCTAAGGCCCGTAATACCCCTACCATAGTTGCCTTACTCCTTTGACAGTGAATAAAAAGGTGATTCAGATTCTCTGTATGCATGTTGCAAAATCCGCAGTTGGTCGCTATCTGATGTTGTCTTTTGGCATGGTTCTCTCTGGTGAGGATTACATTATTGAGCACTAGCCAGAGGAAGACCCTGACTTTAAGAGGGGTTTTGGCCTTCCATAATACTTGTGCCCAACTGGGTCTGCATCCTCGATAGTGAATTCGATGATACAGAGATCTAACAGTGAAAGCACCCTTGGTCTCGAGTCCCCAATGCATCTGATATGGGCCTTGAACACACATCGCACCGGTCCGTGTAATGTGTGTTTGCAGTTCAAGCAGTTGCTGGTGTAACTCTGGGGTAAGAGTTTCTCGGAAAGACGGTCTCCAACTTCCCCTCTTCCAAGTCTTGGCCACAGATATATTCGGGCGATTCGTTTTCTTATATAGATCTGGAAGAGTCTCCTTAAGGGAATGGGTACCACACCATTTGTGCCACCAGAATCTGGTGGACCATCCATTACCAATAGTCGATGTAACTGCTGAGTTGAATGGTTCGCTTGCTTTGGTAATTCCTTTCCAGAATCGAGAAACTCTAGACCCTAGGCCCCTACTCGGAAGCCAAAACTTCTCGTACCTTTTCTACGAAGGTATGGTTGAATGAAGTCCTGCCATCCTTCCCCGCTGTGGTGAAAGACCTTCCACCACCATTTCCCCAAAAGGGCAAGGTTCATATCTCTTAGGTCGATGATGCCTAGCCCTCCATGTTTCTTCTTCATGCATGCAATACTCCATTTGATCAGGTGGTATCCCCCCCTATTCGAGTCCATCCCTTTCCAAAGGAATTGTTTTCGGATTCGGTCAATCCTTTGGATTACCCATTTAGGGAGCTCAAAAAATGACATGTAGTAAATGGGCAGATCAGACAACACCGAGTTGATGAGTACCACTCTGCCACCGAGGAAAAGTAATTTTCCTTTCCAACTAGACAATCTGTCCTCCACCCTGTCTATGATAGGTAGCCAGTCCGTCTTAGTAAGCTTCCCTGGCCTGAGTGGGAGCCCTAAATATTTGATTGGGAATTCATTTGTCATACAGTTTAGTATGGTCGCGTGGTCCTGTGCATCTACATCGGAAACAGCAATTGGAATCAAAGCACTCTTTTGGAAATTAATCCTGAGACCTGACCAGACTTCAAAACAGTAGAGGGCCCCTTTAAAGCAGACTGTTTCTGACCTATTCTCGTTACCAAAGAGTAGGGTGTCATCAGCATACTGAAGAATCGTGCACCCTTGATTAGAGTTACTGCTAGCCACGGGCGTTATCCAACCCTTTCTCCGGCAGTTGTCTAGCATGCCCCTCAGCACATCTGCTACGATAGTGAAAAGCAGTGGTGACGGCGGATCCCCCTGCCGGAGTCCCTTCTTGCAAGAAAATGGTAGATCCTGTCGTCCATTAACTGAGATTGCAGTTTTACTAGTGTATAAACATTGTTTGATCCACCTAATCCATTTAACCCCGAAGCCTCTCCCTCTGAGAGCTTCCAGCAAACACTCCCAGTCGACGGAGTCATGCTTTCTCAAAGTCCAGTTTGAGGAGGAAATTCTTAGACTGGCCCGTATGGCAGTGGCGGATAACTTGTTCTGCGGTAGCCACACAGTCTAGGATACATCTACCCTTGATAAAACCAGTCTATGCTTTGCTAATTAAACTGTCCATTATGCTTCCTAGGCAGATGGCCAAGACCTTAGTGATGATCTTAACCGAGCAGTTTATGAGGCTAATCGGTCTAAAATCCCCCACCCTCGAAGACTCCACCCGCTTAGGTATCAGAACTACTTCTGCAAAGTTGAACATGCCCAATATGAGATTGTTGTGGAAGAATTCATCCATCAACGCCATAATGTCCCCTTTTATTTCTTCCCAGAACACCTTGAAGAACAACATTGGGAATCCGTTTGGCCCAGGCGACTTGTCTGCTCCCATTTGAGTGATGGCCTTTTCTACTTCCGTTTCCGAAAAATGTGCTTCCAAATTAGATAGTGTTTGTGCTGATTCGTTCTGACAGGCCTGCCAGAAGTCATCCCTGAACGGGACCCTAAAGTCATTCTTTTTTCCCAAAAAGGCCCTTGTAGTATTCTTGGAAGGTTTTGGAAATCACATTTTCGTCTTGCGATGTTCCCGTATCCGTTTGTAATGACAGGATTAGATTGGATCTACGTATTGTACTTGCCACTCGGTGGAAGTAGGCCATATTCGCGTCCCCCTCTTCAAGCCATGAAATTCTCGACCTTTGTTGCCATTTGATTACCTCCAGCTTATAAAGATTGGCAATATTTTCTCGGAGCTCTAGTAGCCTGTTTTTTTCATCTTGTGACAGGACTCTCATTTCTTCCAATCTCTCTAGCTCATCAATTCCTTCCAAAAAGGAATCTTTTGCACGCCAGATGGTCGAGAATCTAGACCGATTCCATCTATGCAGCCGCTTTCTCAATCTGCAGATTTTTTCACACCATCTAGATGCTGCATCCGCACCAGTGGTTTGGAGCACCCAGTTTTCCATCACCATGTGGTGAAATCCTTAGATTTCTAGCCAGGCCTTCTCAAATCTGAACTTCCTTGGTCTTTGAGGTCCTTGTACCCTGGTATCAAGTAGGATCGGGGTATGATCTGACGTAGGTCTAGGGATGGATTTAGCGCTTGCTAATGGGAATTTAGCCTCCCAATCCATCGATACTAGTATCATGTCCAATTTGGCCATAATCGGGGTTGCTTGCATGTTTGGCCATGTAAATAGTCTGTCATTGATTGGGATATCGATCAGCTCTAGTGCCGTGATCATCCTATTGAACTCTTCTCTGTGTCTGTCGCTGGAGCCTCTTCCCTTGTGTTCAAAAGCAAATCTGGTGATACAGAAGTCCCCCCCGACAATCCAAGCTCTCGACCATCGTTGTCGAATACTGATAAGCTCTTGCCAAAAAGCATCTCAATCTGTAGCCACGTTCAGCCCATAGACGACAGTGATCGTCTGCACCCAATTATCCGATCGTTGCTTTAGTCGGACAGTCAGGGAAAACGTTCCACTGTACTCCTCGGAGCAGGTGAAGATATCTGGGTTGAACCCAATAACAATCCCCCCTGAGGCTCCTGAGGACGGGCGTAGCACCTATTCCTTGATTCTGTTGCCCCCTACTCTTTTGAGTTTAAACCCGTTCGCGAGTTTAGTCTCCTGTAACCTTACCACTTCCACCTTGGAGCTCTTAATAACATCACTAACCATATCTCTCTTCCCCCTATCCCCCAGCCTCCTAACATTCCAGAATAGTGTATTCATTGGGGGACTGTGTCTAGATTGATCGTGAGTGTGGGACCGGTGTCTTCCTCCAAGACCTCCGTCAACCCAGAACATGATCGTATGTCTTTCTGAGAGCTCGTCATAGCCCGTTCAGTTTTCCAACCCCTAATTTTGTTGAGCAGTAGAGCATTACGCTCTCTATCACAAACTTCTAAGCAACAGGTTTGCGCTAGGATAAAAACATCTGAATCTGACATGAAATTTAATACAGATGCTAAAAACTTTTCGTACCTCCTTCATCGAACTTTGTAGCTTTGACTGCCGCAGCTACCTCCAGATAGTCATCCAGGGACTCCACATGAGCCCTCTTAGGTGACCGCTATACCCTGAACCCAGCTGTCCTGCTTGACGTGCCAGTGCTATAGCCCGGCACTGATTCTGGAAGGGTGGATAAGACCATCTCTGGTGAGATCTCTCTCTGTGTGTCAGAAATAAACTCTAGATCCTCTGACTCCTCATCCGTAAATGAGAACTCTTCGTCCAGATTTAAACGCCCTTCCAAGTCCTCATCACTATCTGCATGCTGAATTTCTAGTTGCATAGTAGGCACTCTCGTCGCGGACTCCTCATTGATCCTGCAGATTGATGAGGATTTAATTGGAGTAGCGTGGCTTCCCGTAGTGGACCCCTCAATGGGCCCACTACACGTCGATAGCTATAACACATTGTGTTTGGACCCCTATTTGGGCCCACTAACACTTTATAAATACCCCCCTAGCTTCCCAATAACGCTGTTGGCACCCCTTCAGTCTTGTTCTGCTCCGCATGGAGTAGACCTCCTATCTCAGTAATCGAGGCGCCCTCTTTCCTATTCTCACCGCCAGAAAATGTTAATATGGGCTTTCCTTCGCGAAAGACCAGATGCTCTTTCTCGATAATAGGGGCTCCCACTGTCTTTAGTGGGACACATGGGGTAAGCCTTGCTTCGTTTCTGTCGCCTTCACCACGTGTCCCCATTTGAGAGGGGGGCATCCCTTCCGAGGGTGGTACATCCGATGCAAAGCTTCCCATTTCAGCTCTTTTGCCTTCACCTTCTCTCTTTGAGCTCCCAACTTCTTCGCTGCTATTACCCACTCCCTTTCCACTCTGAGTTCTCCCCTTTTCAGATCTACCGGTCCAACCCCAGTGTCTCTCCCCTTTTGGGTAGGGACTCTGTCGAGAGGACTTCCACTGCTCGTCTTCTTCCCCAAAGAGGAAGTCGCCTTTCCGACTCTCGACCCAAAGCTACCAACTCTCGCCTCTTTTGGGGATGGCTCTGTAGGTCTGGCCTGTCTCGCATGTCTTTTTCTAGGGCACTTTTGCCCTTTTCCCCTTTAGCGCAGTCTGCTTGCCCTCTCTGCTCCTCTCTGTCCGTTCCCCCACCAACTCCCAAATGTTGACTGCCACTTTGAGCTTTGCTTTGGTCCTCCCTTCGTGGAGTTCTTTTTTGAACAGTGATACCTTCCAAATCTGGTATCTTGAGCAAATCCACCGTTGGATCTGTTGAGTTGGTTATCCCTGAGGGTTTTGGATCGTTGGATCTGATGGTCAAGCCTCTTTCTCGACCATCTTTGTACGGAGAGCCTTTCCTCGGCACTGATCCCTCTGTCGTTGGTCCCTGGCATTGCTTCTGCCCCTTCACCGCTTTGATGAGCTCCCAGTGAGCCCTTTCTACTTCGTGGGCCCCATCTATTGTCAGGTCCCAATGTGGCGAGACCACTTGCCTGTACGATTGGTTGTCTCTGAGGGCTGATGCAGGAGTGGGGGAGATGATGGCCGACTGCTCTATCTGTGGTTCTATTTGCTTGTCGAGCACGAATCGAACGAGATATGATTCTTCGAAGGAGAAGACTATGGCGAAACGGGGCATCATTGATATGTTGGCGGTCCCTATGAGTATTCTTGCCGAGATAATCTCTGAACGTCGCATCGTCTTCTCGTCTATCTCTTCGACAGTCCAAAGTCAGCGACAATCTCTTGGAGTGCCTCTCTCTTCCAGAAGTGTGGGGGACGTTGTGGATCCAAATCCAGTATCTGTCTCCTTGGGAAAGCTCCTCTTCGAAAGTAGGCATCCAAGCGCTGAATTCGAGTTTGAAATGCCCAAAGTCAACAATCCCCATATCAACAACTTCAATTACCTTCTCTGGTAGCTGGAATGAAATAAGGAATTGCAAGTGGCACATTTTTTTAGCAACCCAGTCTCTATGGGCTCTCATCGGCCATTTTTCACAAAGAGCTTGCAATAGACGCACCTCCGAAGGGCTCCCTGCTCTGACTCTGGCAATTGCACACCATTGACGAAGCCATCGCTCTTCGTTCTTAATCGTATCAAGACTATTTGCCAGTTGGATAAGTGTGGGGTTATCAGGAGACTTTCCATGTCTCACCGGACGTTCATCGTCACTGTGGGTCTCCACCACATTGGTGCAGACGTATGAGAGATGCCCCCACTTCAGACATTTGAGGCCATGAACTTCTTTGGTGCATTCGCTCCTGTAATGGCCCAAGTCACCATAGTTGAAGTGTGGTACAGGCTTACTTTTGTCCTTCCTTCATTTTTGCTTGTGTTGGAGGTGTTCAATTTGAGAATTGGAGGGGAGTACTCTGTCTCTTGTTTTTCTTTCCGTGCACTTGAACCCACTGCTCCTCCCTTTCCCCACCACTGGAGTCCTCTTCTGCTGTAATCTCGTCTTGTGCAGCCCCCTCGTGGGCTTGCTCGATGCAGGATTTAAGCTTAGGGTTCTCCTGGGGTGGTAGACTGGCTTGTTGATAGGTGCTGGGGTTGGGGGGTTGGTCGGATAGGTTTGTTGAGGTTCGTGATGGGCCCTGTGATTGCTCTGGTGGTGGGGAGGATGAACACCCTTGGGGTGTTCATCTGAGTGTTTGTGTTGGCAATGCAGTTTGGACTGGGTTGGAGGATGGTACTGTTGGTAATGAGGTTTGAACTTGGTTGGAGGATGGTACTGCCGGTGTGAATCATTGTTGTAACCCCTCTGGGGGTGACCCATACTGTGGTGGTGATGCTGGCCTGGGGGGGGGGGGGGGGGTTTCTTACGCCCATTATGGCCGGTAGGAGGACCCCATCTTTGGGCCCGTCCCCCGTAGGACTCCTCTTCTCGGTGCTGGTGCCTATAGCCCCTGCTAGATTCCTCTCCATAGCGATGATGATTGTAGCTCCTCCCCTCATGGCGTTGATGCGCACTTTGGTGTGCATGCTTCGGGGAGTGAGCTCGTCTGAGCCCCTAATCTCCTCTCTTTTTAGGTGGTGGGATCAGGTGTGTAAAGGGTAACGGTGGCGCTGTTGGAGGAGCCAATGCAGCGGGAGTAGAGGAGGGATTGTGCATTGTGTAAACAGCTGAGGGTGGGTGGGGGGGCTGCTGAGGTGGTGGCAGGCTAGTAGTCATTTCAGTTGGGATTGGTGCTGGTGTCGGTGGGTGACAGACCCTCTCATTAGGCCCGCACCTACTAAGTTCGAGAACCCACAGCATGGTCGAGATCAGATGTAGAGGGTATAGGGGATTAGTTCCTTGCTAAGTGGCTATGGAGTTTGCTGTGGGGAGGGGTTTCGGGTTTTGTGTTTTTCGTTTTTAGCATGGAACAGGATGAAGGAGGGATGCCGGAGTTGAGGCTCAGAAGAGAAGAGGGTGCCGATGGACGCCAGAGATGAGGTTCAGCAAGGGAGAGAAGGTGAGGTTAGGTAGGAGCATTTTTTTCCAATTCATTTATTGTTTTTTATTCTCTTTTTTTTACAAATTCTGGCTGAACACAAATGCTCTATAGTTTGCTGTTTTGACATCAATTGATACAACTTTTATGTGTCTTAATTATATGAGTTGGAACCGGGCAGGAGTCTAGTTTCTAGGTCTGGATCCACATTTTCTATCTTGCAGCAACGGGAATTGTAGTTTTGGTGCAGCAACGTCATGCTGTCCAGAACTGAAATTCTCGTAGTTCTTGATAATCTTAATTTGTGTTGACCATCGAATATGTTTTATAATTACCTTAAACTTGTTCCATATTCTTGATCATGTTTACTTGACCTATTTCGCACACTTTCATGCTTGTTTGATGATAATAATAAACAATAAGTCGGGGTTTAAGGGAAAGATCATTTAATTGGACAATATAGGTAAGTGTACTCGGAAGGGGGCCCGTGTTTTCCACTTGATACATGCTTTATGAACTAGTTACATTATTATTCGATTCATGAACTAGTATATTATTATTCGATTCATGAACTAGAATATTATTATTCGATTCATGAACTAGTATATTATTATTCGATAATGAACTAGTATATTATTTGATTCATGAACTAGTATATATTTGATTCATGACTTGTCTTGTTATGACTTGACATATGAACTAGTTATATGATTACTCGATTCATGAGCATGGCTTGCTTGATACTTGATACCCAAGTACACCGCCATATAAAATCCTCCACTAGGCCTAAACGTAATTGATTGTATGTAGCAACTATGTAGTAAGAGTATGGATGCATGAAGTGCTACCTAGATAGAATTAAACATTAGATTTAGGATTAACTTGTCACTTGTACACACTTGATACCTTACTTGATGCTCGTTACTTGAGACTTGTTACTTGAGACTTGACACTTGTACGAGATACTTATTACTTGATGCTTGATACCATTACATGTTCACTTGCCACTTGTTCTACTACTAGTACTTGTTACCTGATATGGCTAAAAATGGGGTTAAATCGGAACCATTCAAAATGGGCACGAATCTTAAAGTCACAGGGGCAAGATGGTAATTTCACTTATTGACGGGTCCGAATTGATAACCGAGTCTCTCCTCTTGGACCAGCTAACCCATGAACGGATCCGTTCAGTTGAGAACGGTTCTCAACCCGTTAAGGACTAATTCAACATGATAGGAGGAAATCCTGTCTCGTCCTTACCTTGAGGAGGTGGTTGCAACCACTCCTATCCATCCACACTGGGAAGTAGGGATTCACTCTTATCCTGAAAGAGATCCCCACGGTGACTATAAAAACCTCCCTACCTCCTACTGTAAAAGGTGATCACACTTTGCACACTTGAGCTCTTTTCCTTTACTTTTTCTGGTATTGACAAAAGCGTCGGAGGGTTCGTCACTGGGATCCATCCTGGTGTTTCGAACATTTGTGCAGGTCAGCGGGAGCAGCAAGGAGTCAACCTATCAACAAGGAAGAAGACGGGGTCAACCTGTGTGAGTTCCTCACGAACCTACAAATCTCATCTATTGCCCCCACACCTGAATTCAGCGGTAACAGATTGGCACCGTCTGTGGAAAATCACTCGACAAGCAATCTCGTCTTCCTCCTTCAACCTACGTTACTCCCAGCCATGCCTCCCAAGAAGAGACCTACAAACTCCAACCGAAGGACAACCTCTTCTCATCCTCTTCCTCCTCCTCCGCAGGGGGATCTCCCCCATCCCGACCAACCAACCCAGCAACTCGATCCTCTGGCTCCGCAGTCCATCCAGCAGCCTCTGGGATCCCAGGCTGCAGTGGGAGAACCCTCTAGATGGAGTCGTCACAAGCAACCTGTCTATCAGGTTCAAGTCTCCATCCACAATGCCGACACCGATTCCATGGCTTCCTATACTCCCCCACTCCAAAGGATCTACGGAACGTTATCAACAATCAGTAGACCAAGCACAGACCCGATCTCCGTACCCATCTGGAGGAGAGATGGGCCCAAAAGTCAAACCCTCGCCGTGAGCAGGCCAAGGACAGTTCGCCACGCCGATCCAACAGAGGGGGGTCCAACTCTCCCCGTAGACGGAGAGAGTCGCCCCGACATTGCCCAAGATGGAGCCGTTCCCCGGCAGGTCACCATGCACCTCGAGACCCTCATGAGCAGGAGGTCCCCCGTTACAAGGGCAAAATTTCAGCAATTCCAGGAGGCGGTCCTCCGGGCTCTCAACGTTGTCCCCAACAATGGCCGTAGGGCTCCCAGTCCTCCACCAGCTCCTCACCATCCTCGCCGTTCCTGTAGTCCTCGACTGGCTCCTCAACATCCTCGCCGCTCCCAAAGTCTTAGGCAGGCTGCGAGCCATTACCATCCTTCTCCCGATCACCACCGCCGCTCCCGAAGTCCTAGGCAGGCTACGAGCCATTGCCGTCCTTCTCCCGATCACCACCGCCTCTCCCGTAGTCCACACCCTGCCCCAAGTCACCCACATCTCTCAGTCAGTCCACCTCCTACCCTGAGCCATCACCGGCGCAGCTCCAACCCTCCTCAACATGAGAACGAGTCCTGGGGCTCGGCCAGACAAGACCGAAGGGAGGACTCGGTCTACCGCTGTCTTCACGAGATGGAGAGGCACCTCGGCCAGCTCGACCGAGACGAGGGGCAACATGCAAGAGACCTTCGTCCGAGCATGCCCCCATTCTCCAGTACCATTATGGAGGCTCCAGTTCCCGACAACTTCAAGCCTCCACATTTCGAGACATATACCGGGGCGTCGGACCCCGCAAATCACATCGAGAGTTTCAAAACTCTCATGATGATCCACCATGCATCTAACTCCCTCCTTTGCAAGACCTTCCCGGCCACACTCAAGGGGCCGGCTCGGGAATGGTACTCTCAGCTTGCGCCGGCATCTATCTTCTCATTCGACTAGTTCGAGGGTCTTTTCCTCATGCATTTTGTGAGCAGTCAGCGCACCGAGAAGACGAGCGACACCCTATTGTTCCTCACCCAAAAGAAGGGCGAACGACTAAGGGATTATGTCAAACGCTTCACAGCCGAGGCCAGGTCCATTGCTTCTTTGGAACCCTTGGTCGCCACCATCGCCTTCCAGTCCAACGTCCTCAATGCTGACCTTAGGGTGTCCCTCGCCAAGAAGCTCCTTTGGGACTTCTCAAAGCTCCTACTTCGGACCGAGAAGTACATCCAAGTGGAAGAAGTCGTCCGCCACCCCACCTTCGAGGCCTCATCTTCCGGGAACAAGCGAAAGGGTACAGAAGAAGAAGGAGCTAAGAAGCTCTAAAAAGACCATGGGGGTCAGCGATGTCCTCCTCCTCGGTTCGAGAAATTCACTCTGCTTAATGCGAGTGTATCTGCCATCCTCATGGAGATAGGGAACAATGGCCTCCTACCACCTCCCCCAAGGATGAATACTCCGGCAAAGAAGAGGGACCAGAGTAAGTGGTGCCATTTCCATCGGGACCACGGGCACGACACAGATGAATGTCGGGCCTTGAAGGATGAAATCGAGGTCCTCATTCAGAGAGGGAAACTCAACCGGTTCGTAAAAAGGGACAAGCCGATCCGCCCCCGCCACCTCGAGGGGCTAACAGGCAAAATGAACAGCGCACAGGAGACTTCGGAGGCCGAAGTAGAGGGCATCTTGCACCTGATAACAGGGGCCCAATGGGGGGAGAATCCAACTCCTCCCGAAAAGCCTTCGTAAGGGAGGTTAACTCTATGCAGAGCCATCCTCCCCCAACGGGCCTCAGAGTCCCGGTGACGTTCTCCGACAGGGACCTGGAGGGCGTTCGCATGCCCCACTGCGACACCCTCGTCATCAATCTCCGCATGGCAAACTTTGAAGTTCGTCGCGTCTTGGTAGATAATGGCAACTCCGTCAACATCCTTTTCTTGGAGGCCTTCGAGGGCCTCCCGCTATCTAGGGACCAGCTCAAGCCCGCCGGCTACACTCTCCACGGGTTCACTGGGGTCCCGGTTACGGTCGAGGGAATTATAACCCTCGACATAATGGCTGGAAAATCCCCGACAACTCGCATGGAGCAAATGGATTTCATGGTGGTCGACGTCAAGGCCGCCTATAATGTTATCCTGGGTAGACCAGGTTTGGCCGTGCTTCAAGCCATCCCATCAGCCTACCACATGAAAATGAAGTTCCCCACCCCCTCAGGAGTGGGAGAAGTGAGGGGAAGCTAAGAAGCAGCTCGGAAGTGCTATATGACCACGATGGGGGGTCCGGTTCTCTCTTTGGAAGTGCTCGAACTTCCTCAGGAAGGCGGCCAAACCATCTCCGAGCCCGTGGACAGATTGGAGGAAGTGGCCTTCTCCGAAGAAGACACCACTAAGACGTTCCGCGTTAGCAAAGCTCTTTCCCCCTCCATAAAGCAAGATATCTCCTGGTGCATATGAGAGAATCGCGACCTCTTCGCATGGACTGTAGCTGACATGCCTAGGATCTCGGAGGAGCTCTCAATGCACCATCTGAACGTCACCCCTGGGATCAAGCCTGTCCAGCAGAAGAGGCAAAAGTTTGCCCCCGAGAGGCAACAGGCGATCAAAGAGGAGGTTAAGAAACTCCTCAATGCCCACTTTATTCAAGAGGTGAACTACCCTGAGTGGCTCTCCAACGTGGTAATGGTCAAGAAGGCCAATGGAAGTTGGAGGATATACATTAACTTCACTGATCTTAACAAGGCATGCTCGAAGGACCCCTTTTCTCTTCCCAGCATCGACGCCCTGATCGAGCCACTTCCGGGTACGAGCTCCTCAGCTTTATGGATGGCTTCTCACGATACAACCAAGTCAGGATGTTCCCTCCGGATATCCCGAAGACCTCGTTCGTAACGAACCAAGGCCTTTACTGCTATTGTGTTATGCCCTTCAGCTTGAAAAACATGGGGGCTATCTATCAGTGCCTAGTGAATAAGGTCTTCTGAGATCAGATTGGTCGAAACATGGAGGTCTACGTCGACAACATGTTGGTCAAGAGCACTCGAGGGCAGGAGCACACCCTCGACCTTCAAGAAGCCTTCAAGGTACTCAGGAGGCACAATATGAGACTAAACCCGAACAAGTGTGCGTTCGGTGTCTCATCGGGCAAATTTCTGGGATTTATGGTCAGCCAGAGGGGCATAGAGGTCAACCCCGAGAAGATCCAAGCCATTCTCAAAATGGCTCCCCCCTCCAACGTCAAAGAGGTTCAACGGCTCACGGGGCGCCTCGCTGCAATCGGGCGATTCCTCTCCAAGTCCGGGAAAAAGTGCCTCCCCTTCTTCAAAGCCCTCAGGGGGGCTAAGGGCTTCGAGTGGGGGCCGCAGCAACAGGAGTCCTTTGACAACCTCAAAGACTATTTATCCAACCCTCCGCTCCTGAGTAAGCTTGCACCTGGAGAGGTCCTCTACCTCTATCTTGCAACTTCGAAGCAGACGCTCAGCGTGGTCCTCGTGAGGGAAGAGCATAAGATGCAAAAGCCCATATATTACGTGAGTAAGGTGCTCCGCGACGCCGAACTCCGTTATCCGAAATTGGAAAAGATGGCACTCGCCTTGGTCATGGCGGCCCGAAAGCTCCACCCCTACTTCTAATCCCACTCGGTGGTCATCCTTACTAACCAACCGCTGAAATAGGTTCTCCACAAGCTAGAGACTTCCGGACGGCTCATAAAGTGGTCCATCGAGCTGAGTCAGCATGACATCAGCTACCAGCCCAGGACGGCGATAAAGGCCCAAGCTCTGGCCAAGTTCAACATGGAGAACACCATCCCCGACTCATGCGAGTCGCCTATTGACCCCTTCGGCTGGACCGTCTATGTGGATGGGTCCTCCTGTGCCAATGGAAGCGGGGCCGGCGTCATCCTAACTGGCCCCAATGCTTTTGTCCTCCAGTACTCCCTCTACCTTAACTTCCCGGCATCAAACAATGAGACAGAATATGAAGCCCTAATTGCGGGGCTCTGTTTGGCTCGCAAGGCGGGTGCCGAACAAGTAAGGGTCTTCAGCGACTCTCAGTTAGTGGTCAATCAAGTGTCTGAGGAGTACGAGGCGAGAGACGACCGCATGGTTAGGTACTTGCCGAAGGTGAGGGAGCTTCTACCTCTATTCAGAGATTTTCAACTACAGTGGGTTCCCTGAGAGGAAAATGTGCAAGTGGATGTCCTCTCTAAGATTGCCTCTTCGTCCCTCCAAGGTCTAGAACGGACCGTCTTAATAGAGGTTCTTCTCAAACCAAGCATCAACGAAGATGGCTCGGAGCCAATGGAAGCCTACCCCCTAACAATGGGGGAAAACTGGATGAAGCCCCTCCTTGATTACCTCCGGGATGGAGTCCTTCCCGAAGATCCGAAAGAAGCAAGGAGGATCAGGGCACGAACAGAGCGGTACACGCTCCTGGACGGGGTCATGTACAAACGCTCCTACACCCAGGTCGATGGTCGGCTCTATCTGAGATGCCTCTCCCCGGAGGAAGCGCTCTACGCCCTAAGGGAAGCCCATGATGGTCTATGTGGTGCGCACTTGGGAGCGAGATCCCTTGCCCGGAAGCTTTTGAACTACGGGTACTTTTGGCCCACACCACTAAGTGATTCCGAGGAGTATGTCCGCCAGTGCGACTCCTGCTAGAAGTTCGCCCCAATCCGTCGCCTGCCCCAAGCACAACTTGCCTCCTTGGCAAGCCTAATCCTGTTCGTAATGTGGGGGATGGATTTGCTCGGATCTTTCTCTCTGGTACCAGGCCAGCTGAAGTTCTTGGTGGTAGTGATAGACTATTTCTCCAAGTGGATAGAGGTCGAACCTCTCTCAATGATCACCGAGAACAAGGTGCAGAAATTCTTTTGGAAGAACATTGTCTGTCAGGTTCGGGGTACCTCGCATTCTCGTAACCGACAACGGACCCAATTTACAGGAGCAGCCTTCGACAACTTTTGCACCAACCTCGGGATTCAGCAACGGTTCTCTTCAGTAGCGCACCCCGAGTCCAACGGCCAAGCGGAGAACGCGAACCGACAAATCCTCTTAGGTTTGAAGAAGAGACTTGACAAGTCCACCAAAGGGCTATGGGTCGAACAACTCCCCAATGTGCTTTGGAGCTATCGCACCACCAAAAGAACTCTGATGGGAGAGTCCCTCTTTTTTCACACCCCGCTTCCCACTATACGGAAATACAGGCACGCAACTGAGGCCCAGCGAATGATATACATCATCCATAAGCTGTACAATTACAAGCTCAACAAGATCTTTATAACACATTCACGCAGGCAAATATAATAATCACATGAGCTGAAAATAGAATAACCATCATTTGAATAATACATCAACATCGGGTCAAGATGCCCGGAAGTACAAGGTGCCAGAATTAAAAGAGTATGATAAGCAGTTCGCTATAAAAACTAGATAAAAAATCTTGTGTCCCAATCTCAAGTTTATCTGTTTTATTAACTTATCTAATGCACGCAATCTTGTGTCCCATACCACAAGTTCGGTGCATATCAATCATATGACGTTTAGACTTAAGTAGTGAATTCTATAGGATTATGTACTCGGATCTTCCAGTGATAGTATCGAGACATGTAATCATGAATCATGTAATCGAGAATTATGTAATTAAGAATTGTATAATCAAGAATCAAGAATCAAGAATCACTATTTTGGGAAATATGGGTCCCCCTTCTGAGTATACTCCTCTATATTGTCCATTACTAAGCCGTACCCTTATAACCCCAGCTTGTTATTCTTTTATAATTAATTATGAACATGCAGTTGATACGACTAGTGGAACGGTGTAATCAAGACAGTTAATCTAGAAAAATATCAAGGGCAGTAATCATGGTATGAGATATAACGGGTACATGTATCGAGAGTAGTTATTATAAATTATCAAGTAGTATAAAATACATGCTATCAACCTATTATATCTATGCAAGTTATTATTACAAGAACAATATAATACACTCAGTTAATTAAATATGAAATGTAACGGGTTTATATGCAAAACTGTATAGATGAATTTTTAGACAACTTGACATATCTGTATTCAAATCAACTTTTCCGTTGTTACAGAAAAGCAAATCCGATTCTGTCAGAGATTCTAGAAAGTAGACTCTTTTTCAGTTCCAACGCATATTCACATGATATATTCTAATGACATTAGCTATGCGTACAAATTCATTCTTCGCTGGTTTCGATGTTTCGCTCGCATTCTGGAAATTTGGAGTCACAATACTAAAACTGCGATATCTTACAATCTATACATCAGATTGAGAAACTATAGGATGTTTCGGATATCTAGACTCGAAGGACTACGATTTTCATGTAGAAAGTTTTTCGATCCATTGTTTGGAACAAGGTCAAATTCTCAGTACGAGAGACCGGTTAGTGATCCCGTGCAGGTTCAGAAATTCACAATATGACAGTACTAAAATCGCGACATCTCACAATCTATACATCCGATTGAGAAACCGTCAGATGCTATGGATTTGGAACTCGATGGGCTACGATTTCCACATAGAAAATATTCAATCCAGTATTGGGAACATGGTCTAATTCTCAGTGCAAGGTTAAGAAATTTTAGAGATAGTAAGGTTGAATATTCGATATTCGATAACACGATTCGAAATATGTTAACGGTTTACTCTTGAGTTGATATAGCATGGAACCGGTGACTAGAATAGAGTTTGACAATAAAATATGATGATAACTAGACTACTTGTCACGAGTCCAAGGAAAATGCTTGTACGAGAACAAAAATAGTGTACAAGGTACTTGCCTTATAACATGACGATTACGGTGGTAGTGTTAACCACGGAAAGAAGCAATGTCGGCAACGGACGGCGGCACAACGGCGGTAAGAATGGCAGCGAGATGGTAGCTAACGGTAGCAATGGTGAGTGACAACAACAACAAGATGCCGTGGCGTCAGGTTGTTTTTCGGGATTCACGGGATCGTAGAAGCGGAGTCGTTGGCTCGAAGGCGGAGAGTAAAGTAGAGCTCAGGTGTTGCTTGAGCTCTCGGGTGTGAAGAAACAGAGGGTGTGAAGAAGGCAGAGGAAGAGAAGAAGGGAATGAGTCTGTAGGCTTATGTGTGTGTGTGTATATAGAAGGAAAAGTGGTGTGAATGAATGCATGTGTGCATGCATGTGTAGTATATATAATAATAGATGGGATGTTACTGATGTGTTTGTGTGTAGAAAATTAGGGGAGAAAGAAATGGGGTGTTGAAAAATGTGGAGGGGTGTAGAAAAATTAGGCACAGGTTAGAAAATGGAGAGTGTAGGGTGGTGGAGGTATAGAAAATGTATCATAGGTTTAGGAAAAATGAGAAGTTAGGCGTAGAATTAGGCAGGATTAGAATTAGGATTAGGATTATGCTTTAATCAAGGTTAACGTTTGTATTTAAACTCCGATCGAAAATCACAAAATTATGGAATTGATCAGAAAAATATTCTGGCTTTAGATAAAGAGTCCAAAGAGAAAAATAAAACTTCTGAAAATTGAAGTACAAAAATTTACGTAATAAAATACGTACAACTGGAACAGGAAGTTACACCTTTCAACCTCACATATGGATCAGAAGCTCTTATCCCTTTGAAGGTGAGTCTACCTTCACCTCGGCTCATAGCTTACAATAAGGCGCAGAACGCGAACCAGCTTTGCAACTGCCTAGACCTCACTGATGAAATCCGCGAAAAAGCCACAATCTGCCAGAAGACCTACCGTCGCCGGATCACCCAAGCTTACAACAAGAGGGTACAATTGGCCAACCTAAAGGAAGGGGACTTAGTGCTCAGAAAGCTATCAATTTCGGATCCAAGCAAAAGCGGCAAGCTGGCACCCAATTGGGAAGGACCATATAAGGTCTCCAGAGTTATACGCCCGGGCGCGGATCAATTCGAAGACCCGGGGGGCAGGAAGATGCCAAGGACTTAGAACGCTGAGCACCTGATGAAGTACTGAGAGGGTGTCTAAACGCCGCTCCTAGCAACTTCCCCAGGATTGCAAAAAACCTTACTTGTATCTTCTTTTTAATCAAAATGTAAAGACGGTCTGCAACTTAGAAGCGGTCGCCCGGTTATTTCCAATAAAGAGAAATTTTTCCTCACAACTTCCCTATCTTTTGAGTAAACTAACTCTACCGAGCAGATTCTCTATTTTTGGGGTAGTCTAACTCTACTTGCACACAAAAAAAACAAAAACAAAACAAAAACAAAAACAAAAACAAAAACAAAAAACAAAAAAAATCTCTTTTAAACGACGAGTTCGGAGTCCAACACTTCGCTCGATTCCGCTTCAAATTACTCGCTCATAAGCGAGTAAGAAGTGGTTCGCCATTCGGAATTGCTCCCACAACCGTTGACTCTCTCATTTAAACGACGAGTTCGGGGGTCCAACACTTGGCTCGATTCCACTTCAAATTACTCGCTCATAAGCAAGTAAGAAGTGGTTCGCCATTCGGAATTGCTCCCACAACCGTTGACTCTCTCATTCAAACGACGAGTTCGGGGTCCAACACTTGGCTCGATTCTGCTTCAAATTACTCGCTCATAAGCAAGTAAGAAGTGGTTCACCATTCAGAATTGCTCCCACAATCGTTGACACTCCCAAAACGACAAGCTTGGGGCCCAACACATGGTTCGAATCCGCACCGAGTACTTGCACCCAAAGCGAGTAATGAGCGAATCACCATCGCTCCGACAGCTGATGACAACTACAAATGCCAGCGAAATGCGCAAGTTCACAAAACAAGTATTATCACATTGAAATTTGAGGAACAAGTCTAATTACAAGACCAACTACTCATCCTTACGACGAGATACAAAACTTGAAGAACAAAAAGTACAAGACTACAGAAAACTACTTCAGTGCCTCCTAGGGGCAGGGGATACTTCGGTTTAGAGACACCCGGGGACGACGAACGCTGTACTGCCGACGTCTCACCTCGATGCTTGTCTCTAGGTCGGCAAGCTGAGACGCATCTTCTGCACTGCTTCTGACGGTAGCCCCAACAGATGCTCCGCTCGACGAAGTAGCCACCCCACTTTGTGCATCACCAGGGCTCTGACAGGTAACGGGCGAGTGAGTTGCATGCTAGTAAAAAGAAATTCCTCTATCGCTCTCTTCCCGCATGCACGAGGTGCTTCTAACGTTGACCCGCTCAGGTTGGGGCTTAAGATGAGTGACCTCCACCTCAAGTTCAACGATTCGTTCCTTCAGTGAGTCATCCCTCACAGTTATCTTCAAGCGAGGTAGCCTTGCCGAGCCCGCACCACCAGAGTTGTCAGCGATAATTCGACAAAGATGAGTAACCTTAATGCTCTTGTCGACCGTCACCCTCTTCAGCTCATCTCTCTCCACTGTCAGCTTGTCCATCGCTGCTGTCAGCTCATCTCTCTCCGCCGTCAGTTTGTCCATCACTACTGTCAGCTCATCTCTCTCCACCGTCAGCTTGTCCATCGCTGTGGTCAGCTCATTTCTCTCTGCCAAAAGCTCATTCCTTGCTGCCTTCAGTTCGTTTCTCTCAGCTGCCAGTTCGTCTCTCTCTGCCGTCATCTTAGTCAGAGAGTGATGGAGTCACCAGGCCGAGGTTAACGGCTGTCGACGAACCATAATCATCACCTTCGGGGGTCGTCTCCCTGAGCCTCACTTCTAACCGCCGGATCTCGAGATCTCGACGGCCTAAGACTAGTCGTAGATGATTCCGCTCACGTTCGGCTCTGCAAAGCCCCCACTCGACTTCGTAAAGCTACCTCGGCTCCTAGCGAGGCACAACTTCATCACCCCTAGGCCGGCCTCGGGGTGAGTTACCTCGATCATATAAGGCACTTTGGCCAGTTGTGTCACTTCGACGATCTAAAAATTTCAAGGCAAGACGACGTGAACACTTAGCCAAATTTCGAAAATTTTGTGAACACTTAGCCAAAACATCAAGGCAAGGTGACGTAAACACATAGCCGAAACTTCAAAAAAAAGAAAGCGACAGGGACACTTAGTCAAATCTAAAGGAAAAATATTTCATTCATTCAAAATAGCAGTGGCCAGTCCGCGATTAGGCGATACATCGCTGAAAAAAGAAAAAAAAAGAAGCGGACAAGACTGAAATCAAGGTGTGACCTCTTTTCCGTGGCGGCTCGTAGCTGCGGGGTCGGACTCCTCCGAAGGAGCGACGATCGCAAGAGGGGTAACCTCGGAGCCATGATCGTCGTCAACAACTTTGACCTCGGCATCCTGCATCCTCGTCCCCACCTTCATCCTCGTCTGACTCTTCGTCAAAGCCATCGACGTGGTCAGGGAAGAGGCGCCACCCAGAGCAGTCGACCTCAGCAAAGAGTTCGGTCACTTGCTCGATTGTGCGAGCATAGGCCTTGGCCATGTTGGCCATGAGGAACCCTTGGGCCTTCTCCATGGTTGCGGCTTCAGCCTCCTTCGCGGCCGCGATCTTGGCAGCTTCGACGGCTTCTGCCTGCTGCTTCGCCGCCGCCTCCTTCAACCGGAGCAGATCATCCTCGAGCTTCTTCACAAGGTCGTTGAGGTACTCCAACCTCATCGTCTTCCCCTCTGCCTTGACCTTCAGTCTGTCGAGCTCGTTCGCGATTCGAGCTTTCTCGGTCCGAGCCCTGTCGACCTCCTTCTTCAGGTCCTTTTCAAGTTCGGTGATCTTCTCCATGAGATGACCGAAGTGACAGGTTATCTGCAGAAAGAAGACAAGTTAGTCGTTTAAAACCAAACAAAAATACACAAGTAGTTCATCCAACAAGCGAAACCAAACTACTCACCGACATCGCTGCTCGGGCGATCTCGAAAGCATCGTCCCCCACGCTGCCGGCGTCCATGGCGACACGATCCTTTGGCGTCACCAGATGTTTGAAGGCCTGTATACTCGATGTCGAGTCGCTGAGGAAACCGTCCAACTTTCGGACCTGCCAGTCCGGAACGAAAATTTTCTTGTGTTCCTTGGTCAGGAATACTTCGGCCTCAGCCATCAGCAGAGCCGCCTCCATCCCTAGAGCGGCTGCCATCGGGGAATTCGCTTGCCTCGGCCGATACCGAGGTCGCCACCCTCGAGGTCACTGTCGCCGAAGCCGATGCCTCTTGGACAGCACTGGCGACTGTCTTCGGCTTCGGGGAAATCACCTTCGTGGTGACCCTCTTCCGTTTCCGCAGAGCCTTACTGCCGAGCACCGCCCTCTGAGCCAACACCGCTTCGTAATCCATAGTTTCTGTGACAGAAGAAAGTATGGTTAAAATGCAAGTTAAAACCGAATAAGGAAAGAAAAACTAAAAAGGAAAACCGCATACTAAGGTCTATGCGGCTGAACCCCCCCTGAAGAGCGCCTCCTCCGTCAGGTCCCTCCAATCGAACTTCAGTCGGTCGAGGAGAACCTGAACCATTTCCTCTTCGTTGGGATAGAGTACCGGAAGCTCTCTCACCCTTTTCGTCACTTCCTCAACCCAATCCGAGGGGATACACCACGGCTCGCGACCCCGAATGATGAAGTACTTATCTCGTCAATTTTTTATTGAGTGAGGGCAGCTGACAAGCTGAACACCGTGCCTCGGGGCCAAATAGTACTTAAACTCTGACTTGTGCTGCTGATAGCGCCGGTACAGCATCCGAAGAACCCTCAGGTCCGGCTCAATCTCGGTCACCTGGCAGTGGAGGGCGAACCCGTTGATAACCCTCCACCCACTCGGTATGAGCTGGATGGGGCTGACCCCGAACCACCGCAAGACTTGGACGGTGAAGGGGTGGAATGGCAGGCGTGCTCTGGCAATGAAGGCGGCGACCGTCCAGAAGCACATATTCCTCGGCATCGGCGAATTGGCCCTCACCCTGGGACCTGGCAGCATCAGCTCCAATTCTTCAGGGATCTGAAAACATTCCCGGATTGCCCCCAAGTCTGCCTCATTGAGGATCGAGATGGTTTCATCAACTTCTGAGGTCTCCCTCGAGGCGTTCTCCTCAAAACTCCGCCCCCTCCCGTATACGATCCGTTCGGCATGTTCTTCCAAAAGTTCTCGAACCCTGGGGAGCCCCGTTAGAACGCCCGGCAGTCTCCCGAACTCCCCCATCCTGCTCGGGTTCTCCACTATGGTCTCCGCTACCACCAAAGCAGGAACTTCGGCTCCTTTGCCCCCATTGACGAGAGGAACCTGTCTCGGAGACGGTTCATCGGCAGCAGAAGGGGAGGGCTCTGAACGTGGGGAGAGGGAAGACATTTGACTAAAAAATAAATAAGTGTTAAGTTACCTTGAAGTGACAGCTGCGGTTGGAAAGATCACCGGAAAACGGTCAGTGGTCGCCGGAAGCTCTCGTTAGTAAGAATTGTTGTCTGAGTAAAAATCTGAGAAGTGAACAAATGAGGGGGAGTGGAGTCTTATAGAGCTGGCACACAAAACGAGAATAGTGGGCTCCAAAAACCCGACAGTCAGACCCATTTACCACAAAACGACCAAGGAATTTTACCGCCTTATTAATGGCCAACAGTCAAATGGTCAGAAGTCCAACGGTTAAACGGTCGGCTGCCATCCCCGAACTGTCGAAAGGTCGTCTTGTACTTCGGCACACTTCACCGAGCGTTCTTGGCACAGACGCTCAAACGTGAGAAAAAATCTCACTTGCACTTCGGCACGCTTCGCCGAGCGTTCTTAGCACCGACACTCAAACGTGAGAAAAAATCTCACTTGCACTTCGGCACGCTTCGCCGAGCGTTCTTGGCACCGATGCTCAAACGTGAGAAAAAATCTCACTTGCACTTCGGCACACTTCGCCGAGCGTGAGAAAAAAACTCACTTGGACTTCGACACGCTTCACTGAGCGTTCTTTGCACTGACGCTCAAACGTGAGAAAAAATCTCACTTGGACTTCGACAAACTTCGTCGAGCGTTCTTGGCACCGACGCTCAAACGTGAGAAAAAATCTCACTTGGACTTTGGCACACTTCGCCGAGCGTTCTTGGCACCGATGCTCAAACGTGAGAAAAAATCTCACTTGGACTTCGGCACACTTCGCTGAGCATGAGAAAAAACTCACTTGGACTTCGGCACGCTTCGCCGAGCGTTCTTCGCACCGACGCTCAAACGTGAGAAAAAGTTTCACTTGGACTTCGGCACACTTCGTCGAGCGTTCTTGGCACCGACGCTCAAACGTGAGAAAAAATCTCGCTTGGACTTCGGCACGCTTCGTCGAGCGTTCTTGCCACCGATGCTCAAACATGGGAAAATGGCTCGTTCGGACTTCGGCAAGCCTCGCCGAACCTCTTTTGACACGTGTCGCCACCTCGAGGCACCGCTGGACCTCGGCAAGGGACCACGGACCTCCCTCAACTTCGGCCTCCTTCCTGACACGCATCAACTCCCTGAGGTGATTGGCGTGGGTCGGCAACATTGCCGAGGGTCCTTGCCACCGACCCCCGAATAGGGGAAAATCAGCTTTTATCCAACCATAGCCATTGGATCTCCCTAAAATTTGCGTCTGAAGCTAATGAGTAGCTCAGATTGTGCCACGTCATAATTGGGTAATTAAAACCCGAATTTTATTTATTAATTTGAATTATTTATTCAAAAAAATTGCAAAAAACGATTAAAAATACGAAGAAAATAGTTAAAAATTCTAGAAAATATATATAAATTTAGGAGAACATTTTTGGACCCCTGGATAAAGAAATATGGGCTAGGACGTTTCGTTATTGCTCCCAAAAAGCAAATCATCGCTTGGCAAAATTGAATAAATGGTCCGAAAAATTAATATAGAATTGGGAAAAATCACCAAAAAATCCAGAAGAACCTGAAAGCGAACTTGTGCATGCTACCAGCTCAGAAAAGCAACATCACCCCTCAGACAAATTCGAACACCCGTTGAGAACTCTGACAAAGCCCTATACGCCATTGAAACAATAGAACTACTCCCACAAGGCTGTAACACACAATCTTTGGGAGTGGGGGGCTCGTGATATGGCTAAAAATGGGGTTAAATCGGAACCGTTCAAAATAGGCACGAATCTTAAAGTCACAGGGACAAGATGGTAATTTCACCTACTGACGGGTCCGAATTGGGAATCGGGTCTCTTCTCTTAGACCCGCTAACCCATGAACAGATCCGTTCAGTTGAGAACGGGTCTCAACCCGTTAAGGACCAGTTTAACAGAATAGGAGGAAATACTGACTCGTCCTTACCCTAAGGGGGTGGTTGTAACCACCCCTATCCAGCCACACCGGGAAGTAGGGATTCACTCTTATCTTGAAAGAGATCCCCACGGTGACTATAAAAACCTCCCTACCTCCTACTGTAAAAGGTGATCACACTTTGCACACTTGAGCTCTTTTCCTTTACTTTTTATGGTATTGACAAAAGCGTCGAAGGGTTCGTCGCCGGGATCCATCCCGGTGTTTCGAACATTTGTGCAGGTCAGCGGCAGCACCAAGGGTCAACCTATCAACAAGGAAGAAGACGGGGGTCAACCTGTGTGAGTTCCTCACGAACCTACAAATCTCATATATTGCCCCCATACCCGAATTCAGGGCAACATTACCCAATCTTGCAACTATAGTTGTCTTTCTTGCTAGCTGTTTTCTCGAATTCCACTACTTGTTGCATTCCTGTTATATCATGTTATACATTATCGATTCCAAATCTTGTTTCATATTTCTTGCACTCGTTTTCATACCCTCGCTTGTACTATTTGCGGCCCTAACCTACACTAAGGGCGTTTGTCTTATTTTCTCTACTTTTTTTCCACTTTTATATTTATATATACAGACTTTGGAGATAAATTGCCTGCTGGAATTGGTAAGCAGACGTTCTAGGCTTCGCTTGAAGAGAAACCTTACTTTAAAATATTTCGTTTTTTTTAAAATTATTTATTTCTTTTGTTACGTGAACCTTGTAACAGGCTTATAGTCCCGAGTTTCATCTTTTGATCCAGTTTGAAAACTATTTGGGATATTATTATTTTGTTTCAATTGTTTCTGTTGATTAATAAATTATTTATGCATGCGTGGTTGTGTATATTTTATTATATTTCTTGTTATGATGCTGAGTCGATCCTACAGCTTATGAATGATGAAAATCATTCATTGGGCTTCGTCACGCGCTCGTATTCCGTATTTTTGGGAAGCAGGGCGTGGCAGGGTTGCCTGGGGATTGGACGTAGGTCGGGAGGACCGAACCAGGATATATCACTGTGTTAACATTATTGATTCTCTCTGGTTTGATTTCTCAAACTTGCAATTTTAATTTCGTTACACTTTATTGTAAGTCTGTGTTTGATTAGTCAACTGGTTCCTTTATTAAGTTGACTTAACAGACTCGTTGTTCTTCAGTTGATTAACTCTCTTTTATCTAGCGTTTCGGTCAACTGGTTTTGCTTTCCAGTCGACTTAACAGTTGCCACAAGTTTAAATTATTTTTTACATAACACTATTCACCCACCCTCCCCCCTCTAGTGTTATTTGCCTTGCATATAGAATCCAACAAGTATAACTTTACAATCTTTACATGTCCAGCGATCTACATTTCTAGCGATGAAAAAATCAATCTGACTCCGATTTGCCCAACTTTTAAAGGTTATCAATTGTTCCTCTCTCTTCCTAAAATAAGTATTTGCTAGTATAAGATTATACGAAGCCGCAAAATCTATTAGAGCCTCCATCGTTCTTATTTCTAAATCCAAGTCTTCCATGCACCATCTCATATCTCATATTATCTTCTCCTACATGTCCATTGAAATCTCCTCCTATAAATACTTTATCACCTAAGGGTACTCCTTGAATTATCTCATCTATATCTTCCCAAAATTTATTCTTAGCTCGTGCATCTAATCATATTTGGGGTGCATAAGCACAAATGATATTAATTATGTTTTTCCCTAATATAAGCTTAATTTGTATTATTCTATCCCCTTTTATATTAACATCTGCTACATCGCTTTTGAATTTCTTATCTACTAAAATTTCTACTCCATTTCTATTTCTAATTTTACCGGTGTAATATAATTGAAAACCACATATCTCTTTAGCTTTCTCCTCTACCTACGTTGTTTCTTGTAAACAAGCTATATTAATATTCCTTCTAATCATGGTATCTACTAGTTCTATGCATTTTTCTGTCAATGTTCTTATATTCCATGTTGCTAACCTAAGCATATTTTTCTGGACTAGTTTCTTTACCCGCACACATCCAAATTGGTGCAGAAACTCTTTCCCATTTTTCACCACACTCAGGCGCCGGTGCGACGCCCCTTACACATTTTTCGAAGCACCCGGAGGCAGACACGATACATCACTTCCAAGGAATGCCCTAGCGTTTGCGCTTATATTATTAGGATTCATGTTCATAAGATTTGATAAAATTTTATGCTGGCTGTCAATTGCCTAACGCAACTCTCCTCCTTACCCGGTTTGTGCCCGGAATCCTAGCTTGATACAGGCAATGGCGGAGTTGTTCAAGTATGAAATAAACTAAGGCTGCGGTTGGGAACTGCGACCTCGAAAAAAATACATTTTAGAAGATGTCGTAGTTGGGAACTGCGACCTCACAATCGAACAGGTCGTAGTTCACAAATGCGGTTTACAACGACTGGTTTATCTTCGGAATTAGTTTTGAAAGTTGTCTATTTTGAAAATTAAATTAAAAAATAGGCCTTTTTTGGGAAAAAGTCGAGAGAGCGAGAGAGAGAGTATCAATCTTGATTCAGGATTTTTTTTTTCCTTTCTCTCCCGTGTTCTCTGGGGATATGGGTTTGGACCCCGAATAGGTATTCGGGGAGGGCCCAATCAAATATAATTTGTATCTGAGACGCCTACTAGCTCGTTATCAGTAAAAAAGTTTAAGCCTAAAAGAAATGTGTGATGATATCTAGCTATCAAGTGGCTCTTCTTCAATCCCCCAAAAAATCAAAGACCCAGATCTAATCTCACTAAACATATTTTCCCACCCCAAAAGTTTTCCCCCAAAACTCAAATTCAAATCCCCCACCCAAAACAACTCCTATATTTATTTAATTTTTTTTGTCTCTCTCTCTCTCTCTCTCCCTCTTCGATTCAAAAAATTAAGAAAATAAAAATTTTGAGAATTTTAAAAAAATTAAAAATTAAAAAATTAAAAACTTTAAAAATAATTTAAAAAATTCATGTAATATGTTTTTTGCTCTATGTTTGCTACTTCAATTAATTTGCTGGACATCTAAAACTATTTTACATGATCAAAAAAGATGCACTGTTCCGAAGACGTGCCGTAGACACGTGTCAACGGGCTAACCTAGTATATACTAATATCAGCTTGTTAAGCTAAATAAGTACATATATTTTTTTCCTTTTAGAAAGAAAGATAAGAGTATAGTCAGCATATATCACTAAAGATGTCACCTTCAGAAAATGGGTTTTTCAGTCAAGCAACTCTGTTTTCAGTAGTTATGCTAACAACACGTCTTACACATTCTATACTAAGGTACTATTTTTTTTCCTCTTATAAGAGATTTACAGTAAGAGCATCTTTTTGAGGTGTTCTTTTTATATAAAAATAACCTCTTATAAGAGATTTCTGTTCTTTTTTCATCTCTTATAAGAGTCTATATTACCCCAAAGTCTATATTACCCTAAAGTATAAAAATAGTGAGATGAAGGACAAGAAAAGATAATTTCAAATTACTAATATATAAACTAGTTTAATGGCAAGTTAAATTCACAAATCAGTGTAAATCATCAATTATAATTCTGGGCTACTATAAACTATTAATTAGTATGAAAAGTAGTATGTATAAATATAAATAATAATAATTTGTTTCAAAGAAGTTGGATTAAAAAAATTTAAGGTCAATGGGCTAATATAAATTCTCCCTTAGCTGCAAATAAATAAATAAAAAAAATTAAAAAAAAATTAAAAAAATTTAAAAAAAAAAAACTCTAACTGGCTGCAGGATTTGGACATGGTGGTATCATAACAGGACAAATCAACTAGCCACAACTCAAGTAATGTACTTACTGGACGTAAATATATATATCTTTAAATAAATCAGTGTTTCGACAGCATCCCTAACATAATTGTTCGAGATTGTGAAGAATGAATTCCCACACTTTTTCTAGGATAGCATATTATAGTCAACTACGTATATGATTACACTTTTTCTAGGATAGCATATTCCGGGCTACTATAGACTAATATATAAACTAGTTTAATTAGTAACATTTATAATATAGACTTTGGGGTAATATACTTTTTAAGTGATAGAAGTCTTATAAGAATTTGAAAGGAGCTACTAGAAGTCTTTTAGGCTTGTAAGATATTTTGAGAAAAATGTCTTATAAGAGGTAAAAAAAGAACACTAAAAAAACTCTTGCAAGAGGGGGACCATCTCTTACAAGAGGTAAATCTCTTATAATTGGACAAAAAAAACACTACCTAAAATTTACAGTATGATCACATTTCACGATGTGTTTGCAAAATTTAACAATAAATCGGCCTTAGGATTGTTTTATTGGGTTAGCGTAATTCCCAAAATGCCTCTTACACGCAATTATTTGGGTGACATTCCCGTAAAAACATCATACGACTCATTGGGACATATAATTACCGTGTCAAGGTAGAAATTTCATTGAATCTCCATGAAACTTGTCACTTGTGTATGTATCCCTCTATTATTTTCCCAAATTCTATAAATATCACACTTAAATTAGGAGCACTTGGAAGAACAAAAGTTTGTCATTTCTGATTTGCATGATTTGTTCTTGCCTCTGCAGACAAATAAGAATCATTTGTTGGTCAATGGCATGTGGATATCTTCAGTTTAATATGGCCGGATAATATTATTTGTTTTCCGAAACAAAGAACACGGTAACACTTATATATATCACTGATTGATTTACTTCTTTTAGTCACGTACGATGGAACTAGACAAACCATTATGTGACACATTAAGCCCATGAAAATAGCATTTTATTAATTTGAAGTCAATAAATAAAAATAACATATAATGACACAAATACAAATTTGTGATCTTATCATAAGACTTCCATGCACGCAAGACAACCCATAACAACGGGGAAAAAATCATATGGCCTTGCTTTTAATTAGTCTTCTTGGTGGGATTTTCAACCATGGAGGGGACTATATGGATGACCTTAATTAATCTCCTCGATCGAAGTTGTCGGTGAATTTTGATGCTTAAAACTATTGGTTAGGATCGCAGGATACAAACAATGGTTTAAAAGATTATTTTTTCTGGCTGTACTTTTTCTTAAAAAATTATAAATCTCTCATTTTAGACAAAAATAACTTAATGTAATTAAGAATAAATGAAGTGTATGCATCAGGTATATGAAGTCCATAACGAGGACATGAGATTTGTCAAGCATGCACGCATATATTTTCTCAATCTCAGAAGAAATGAGGTTCTGTTTATTAGTAGAAATTTAGACAAGAATAAGGAAATTCTAATTGTGTAAGCTTTAACACTGCTGACCATTGATAAACATAACAAATTAATATATATTTGAGATTGGTCAAAATCCAAGAATTTGAAAGAGCCTAAAAACTGTCCTCTTATTAGGACCATCTTCAACCACAAGTGGAAATTCAAACTTTCCCTCCCAGAATTTTGCAATACTTGAGAGAAATGAAAACAGTAATATATAGAACATAGGTTATGTTGAAATGTAGGGGATATTTTGGAAATTGGGTTATAAAGGTTTGGAGGAAAAACAGTGCTTTTCACTTGCAACTACAGTTGCAATTTCTAGTTGCAACGAAACAAACACACCCTTAGGGTTCTTTCGTTTTACCTTTTACTTCACGCAAGTGAATGTAAGAGAGGAAAGATTAGAGACATGGTCAGGTCTTGCAGGATTGTATTGTGCCTGAGTTTTTCCATTTATTCTTTAGCTGAATTGGATGATTCTCGTGGATTTGCATTTTACTTGTTTTCCCCTGGTGCATGACGGTGAATGAAAATTTGAATTCATGTCTACTTAGGGCCGACCCTGAGTTCCCGGGGGCCTTAAGCGAAAGGCCCAAATAATTATTTTTGGGAGCCCCTAATTACAATATATATATATTTTTTAATGAATACAATATAATTTTTTTACACACAAAATACGTGTCCATATTTACAAGGGAAGTACAAATTTGAGGGCCCCTAAAAGTGCAAAAAAATTAGGGGCCTGAGGCGGCCGCCTTTCCGGCCTCAAGGTGGGGGCCGGCCTTGTGTCTACTTATTATCTTGGCTTTCATTGGATGTCGTCATCCGGTACTCAGGGCCGGATCTGAAATAGAGGCCGGAGAGGCGGCCGTCTCGGACCCCCGATTTTTGCGTATTTTTAGGGACCCTCAAAATTTAATTTATGTAGGAGTTCGCATCGGGCCATTGTAAGCTCAAGGCTGGCCCTGTGGGTACTTGTGGTTAATGTTCCAAAGCCACTATCCATAACCCCTCCCAATTTTGGATGATGATACTGATCTATTATCAGTAAACCCACAGGTGTCTACAAGACATGCATTTGATGTTCCGCCGGCTATCATCCTGCTTTTGTAGAATTTGGTTCCTACGCAGAAGGGTTTAACATGCAAAGGTGGGAGTTGCTTCACTTGAATAGAATTGGATTTCTAGTTTTTTTTGTGTGTGGAATAATTGGACTTTGTGTTAGCATCGAGGAACAAAGCATTATAACTTGGATGTTTTGTTGGTTTTTTCTCTACAAATATAACCCAATGTTTCTCAAAGTTAAACTCAAATTCGAGCAATTCTCACCATTGGCTGCCATCCACTGGCTGGGGGAAAAACCCTTTTACCGTCAGAGAGGATCCAAATCCGTTTTCATAGTCCTCGGGTATTCTTGCAGTAGGTTCCCTACAAAACTCAATTTCAACATAGTTGCACGTTTCAATGTCATCTTTCCGTTTCTAAATTCCACTTTCTCCGAGTCAATTTTTTAAGTTACTATTTAGTAGTAATCTTTTTCAATTTAGTCTAAAGATCTCTCTCTCTCTTTTTTTAATACTGTTACCGCTGATTCTGGTGTGGGGGTAAACAGATGAGATTTGTGAGTTCGTAGAAAACCTGAATAGCGGATCCAAGCCTTCTGGTTCCTTGTTGCTACCTGCAAGGAAGTGCGAAACACCCGGGTTGATCCCGGCGACGCACCCTCCGACGCTCTTGTCAGTAACCAGTGATGATTAAGAAAGAGCTTAAGGTGGGAAAAGAGTGATTACCTCGTCACAGTGGTAGGGGGGAGGTATTTATAGTCGCCATGGGAGTGATTAGGGACCTGATTTCCTGTGTAACTGTCAGGAGTAAAATCCTCACAATCTGTTTAGGAAACTGACCCCTGATCCCCGGTGAGAGCAAATCAGGCACATTGATTCGGTCAAATCAGTGACCCTGATTTCCTCTTGCTGGTCTGGGTCTGTCTCGGGTCGGGACCCGTACCCAGTTGGAGTGAATCCGTTCGCGGGTTATTGGATCTGTGAGAAGGAGATCTAGTACCCGCTTCGGACCCGTTTGTATGTGAAATTACCGTTTTACCCCTGAGCTTCAAGATTCGTGCCCGATCTGGACGGTTCCGATTTAACCCCATTTTTAGCCATATCACGAGCCCCCCACCCCTAAAGTCTGAGTGTGATCAGCCTTTGAGGAGTAGTTTAACCTTTTTTAGTGGCTAGTGGAGTTGTATTGGAGTTCGAATGGAGGGTTTTGAATCTCGAAGGGGGTAGTGAGGTGATTTTTGAAGCCGTGAGCTGTTCTGAAGCCTTGTTGAGTTTTTGACGGTTTTTATCTATTTTTTCGGACTATCTATTTAATTTTGCGATGTGTTAACTAATCGTTCGGGGGCCTTAACAGCACATTCTAGGTAATAATTGTTCGTTCAGGGGCTCAAAAATATCCCCCCGAATTTTTAATTATTTTCTAGAATTTTTAGTTAATTTTTCCGAATTTTTAGCAATTTTTCGCAATTTTTAAATAAATAAAACGATTTAAATAAATAAAAATTGATTTTTAAATACTGATTTATGGCGTGGCCTGATCTGGACCGTTGATCTTGGGCGAGCGCGAGTTTCTGAGAGATCTGACGGTTGTAGTCGCTCGGCATTCATTTTCTCGCTTTTGACGCTCGGATGGGCACTTACTCGGTTGGCCGACCGGAGGTGTAGGGGTTCGGCCGTCCGAGCGATGTGGCGCAATGTGAGCCATCGGATGGTGGCGCGAATCTTGAGACGGGCGCGTTTCCCAAGAGAACGCTATCTTGTCATTTAGCGCACGTGGCAAGATCTGGACCGTTCATCATCAGGAGCACGAATTTCTGGAAGATCCAACGATTGTGATGGTTCGGGTGCTTTTTCCTCCGTTTTGACGCTCGGATAGGCACTTGCTCGGTTGGCCGACCGGGAATCTGAGAGTTCGGTTGGCCGAGCGCTGTTCTGGGCCGCCGGATGGGCACTAGCTCGGTTGGCCGACCGGAGATCTGAGGGCACGGTTGGCCGAGCGACGTTCTGGGCTGCCGGATGGGCACTTGCTTGGTTGGTCGACCGGAGATCTGAGGGCACGGTTGGCCGAGCGACGTTCTGGGCTGCCGGATGGGCACTTGCTCGGTTGGCCGACCGGAGATCTGAGCCCTCGGTTGTCCGAGCGACGTGGTGCCATCTGAGCTGTTGGATGGTGGTGCGAATCTCGAGACGGCTCAATTCTCAAGAAAATGCTGTCTTGTCGTTTAGCGTCGCTGGCAAGATCTGGGCCGTCTGATCGAGATCTTACACGAAAGTTGAGGAGAAAGTGAGTTTTCTCCGTTTTGACGCTCGGATGGACACTTGCTCGGTTAGCCGACCGGATGTCTAAGGCTTCGGCAATCCGAGCGTGGTAGTGCGATCCAGGCTGTTGAATGGCGGACCGAATATCGAGGCGATTCGGTTCCCAAGAGCATTAATGACGTTCCAGAATTTGTGCGGCGCTCCAACTTCCCGGGGTCATTAAGAATGGCGCCCTCCAATTAATGCGTGGCGTTTCAGCTCCCGAGGGTCATAATGGCTGGTTCTTGGAGGGGAGGTTATAAATACTCCACTCCCCTTGTAGTTTCAGTCACAACAATGTTGAGTTTTATCCATCGGAGGTGTCTGCCTTGGGTGGTTGCACTTCGGCCATGGTCTCCTCCTGACTCTGACGGCCCCGATGCGGATGTCAGGGTCGGGGGAGATCAGGGCAGAAGAGGTGACGACCGGAGTCAAGGCGGATGCCTGTCTTCTTTTGAAAAATCTTAACCCTGAGGTTGTCGGACGGGTGGTCACTCTTCCGCCGCGATCTTCTCCCGATTCTGACGGTCCCGATGTGGATGTCAGGGTCGGAGGAGATCAGGGCAGAATGGGTGATGACTGGAGTCCGGACCCGGGGTATAAGGCGCTTCGGAAGGATGGGTGGTCATCCTTCCGCCGTTATCTTCTCCTGATTCTGACGGTCCCGACGTAGGTGTCAGGGTCAGGGGAGATAAGGGCAGAAGAGTTGACGACCGAAGTCCGGATCCGAGGGAAGAGGTGCTTCGGAAGGATGGGTGGTCATTCTTCCTCCATGATCTTCTCCCGATTCTGACAGTCCCGACGCGGATGTCAGAGTCGGCGGAGATCATGGCAGAAGAGGTGACGACCAAAGTCCGGAGCCGAGAGACGAGTTGCTTCGGAAGGATGGGTGGTCATTCTTCCGCTATGATCTTCTCCTGACTCTGATGGCCCCGATGCGGGTGTCAGGGTCGGCGGAGATCATGGCAGAAGAGGTGACGACCGGAGTTCGGAGCCGAGGGACAAGCTGCTTCGGAATGATTGGTCTCTTCCGATCTCTGTCTTCCTTCCGAGCTGATGGCTTCTGATGGTTGTCAGCCCGAAGGAGTAAGAGATGGGAGGTGTGCTGATCTGCTTTTTGATCGGGCCCCACGAGACGGTGGTTTCTCTCCAATCCTTGAACGATTCGTGGTTTCGGCTCCGAGGCCATAGGCTTCGAGTTGCCCATGGGTGAGAGGTTAACCGACCGAGACCTGGGGCCCGGGGGGCTCGCCGAGGGCGGTGCCTTAAAACTTTTAATCAAAATTTCTCTTGCTTCTTCGGGCAGATGCGGAGTGTCTGGGTCCGAAGTGCTTCGTCCGGGCCATCTGGCGTGATCTGAACCGTTGGATGGTGGTACGAATCTCGAGACGGACCCAGTTCCCAAGAAAATGCTATCTTGTCGTTTAGCGTCGCTGGCAGGATCTGGGCCGTCTGATCGAGATCCTACACGAAAGTTAAAGAGAAAGTGAGTTTTCTCCGTTTGCGAGCTCGGATGGGCACTTGCTCGGTTAGCCGACCGGAGGTAGTGTGATCTGAGCCTGCTTCTTGTTCGCTTTCGTTTCGGCGACAAGAGTGTTCGGCCAGTGGTGCCGATCGGTGCTTCGGCCTCCCTCTTCTTCCGAAGCCGAGGAGTAAGTCGAGCCCTTCCCCATGGTGGGGCTCGCCGATCATAGCGAATGTTCGACGGTCGTGGGAGCAATTCCGAATGGCGACCCACTCCTAGCTTGCTGAGAAGCGAGCTTGCGGAGTAGAATCGAACCAAGTGTTGGACTCCGGAACCATCGTTAGAGTTCAACGGTTGTGGGAGCAGTTCCGAACGGCGATCTACTTCTGGCTCGCCTAAGGGCGAGTTAGGGAAGTAAAGTCGAGCCGAGTGTTGGACTCCGAAACCATCGTTAGAGTTCAACGGTTGTGGGAGCAGTTCCGAACGGCGATCTACTTCTGGCTCGCCTAAGGGCGAGCTAGGGAAGTAAAGTCGAGCCGAGTGTTGGACTCCGAACCATCGGTGTAGTTCAACGGTTGTGGGAGCAGTTCCGAACGGTGATCTACTTCGGGCTCGCCTAAGGGCGAGCCGGGGAAGTAAAAGTCGAGCCGGACATTGGACTCCGAACCATTGGTTGAATTAAAGAGTAAGGACGGAGAGATACACGCAACTTTATAAATACGAAAAAATCATTCTTTATTGATAATTGACGGCAAGCCGTTTTTACACATGGCAACTTAAGAAATGAATTACAAGTTAGAAGAGAGGAATGGCTCGACACCTTATGATACTCAGAGAGGCGCCGGAGCGCTTTCTTGGTATTTTAAAAGGTGGTCGGCATTTCAGGTCCTCAGAATCTCTCTGCCCTCTGGTCTTCCAGACGATAAGTTCCGGGCCGAACTACCCTTGTGATCTTGTAAGGTCCTTCCCAGTTCGGAGCCAGCTTGCTCTTCTGATTGGGGAAGGAGATGGCCAGTTTCCTCAGGACCAAATCCCCTTCCTTGAGATTGGTGGGTCGGACTTTCTTGTTATACGCTAATTCGACCCTCCTTCGGTAGTTCTGTTACCGAATTGATGCTCTTTCCCTCAGCTCGTCCACCAGGTCTAAGTTTGTCCGGAGGTCTCTGGCATTCTGTTCCTCATTGTAGGCTGCGAGACGAGGAGAGGGAATTCCGACTTCAAGAGGTATCACCGCCTCGGACCCATAGGTGAGGTTGAACGGGGATTCTCCTGTGGGGGTCCGCTTGTTGGTGCGGTAGTTCCACAGTACGTTGGGGAGTTGGTCGACCCATAAGCTAGCCTTTGGAACATTTGTCCAACCTCTTCTTGATACCTGCGAGAATCTGCCGATTGGCATTTTCTGCTTGGCCGTTCGACTGAGGGTGGGAGACGGAAGAGAAGCGCTGTTGGACGGCAAGGTCCTCACACAGGGCTCGGAACGCGGTCCCGGTAAACTGAGTTTCGTTGTCTGTGACGAGGACACGGGAGACGCCAAACCGGCAGATGACGCTCTTCCAGAAGAATTGAAGCACCTTGTTCTCAGTGATAGTGGCAAGGGGCTCGGCCTCAATCCACTTTGAGAAGTAGTCGATGGCTACAACCAAGAACTTGAACTGGCCCGGAGCTGGAGGGAATGGCCCTAGTAAATCCATCCCCCACATTGCGAAGGGGACAGGACTTGATAGGGAGGCGACGAACGTTGGAATGTTTCTGACAAGAGCCACATTGCCGAACGTGTCGCTCGGCATCTTGGAGGAGAGTCGGCCAGAAGTATCCATAATTCAAAGCCTTCCGAGCCAAAGACCTAAACCCTGAATGTGCTCCGCCGATGCCTTCGTGGAGCTCCTGTAAGGCATAGTTGGCCTGTTCCGGGGAAAGGCACCTTAGGTACGGTCGGCCGTCAATCTGCGAGAAGGAGCGCTTGTATAAGATTCCCTTGATCAGGACGTACCGCTCGGCCCTGGTTCTGACTCGGCATGCTTCCTTGGGGTCCTTGGGGAGGAGTCCGTCCCTTAGGAATTCCACTAAGGGTTTCATCCAATTATCTTGTAGCAGGACCGGTAAAGACTCCACTGAGTCGAGGGTCTCGTCTTCTATGCTCGGTTTCATGAGGACCTCGATCAAGATGGTCTGCTCGAGACCTTGGAGGGATGATGAGGCCAACTTGGAGAGGGCGTCTGCTTGTGAATTCTCTTCCCGAGGGACTCGTTGGATGAGTGCCTCTTCGAACCGGCCCATGAGGGTTCGGACCTTGGCGAGATACTTCGCCATCCGTTCGTCTCGTGCCTCGTACTCGCCCAAGACTTGGTTCACTACCAGTTGAGAGTCACTATGGATCCGGAGGCGCTGCGCCCCGACACTTCGGGCAAGTCCGAGGCCTGCGATTAGTGCCTCATACCCCGCCTCGTTGTTTGAGGCCTTGAAATTCATGCGGAGGGCATATTGGAGGACGAAGTCATCAGGGCCGTTTAGGATGATACCGGCGCTGCTTCCTTCGTTGCAGGAGGAACCGTCCACGAAGACCGTCCAAATGGGGGGACCGTTCGGGACGTGGCTGACCTCGGGAATGGTGGACTCGACGATGAAGTCGGCGAGGGCCTGAGCTTTGATTACAGTCCGGGGCTGGTAGGAGATGTCGTGTTGGCTCAGCTCGATGGACCACTTCATAAGCCGGCCTGAGGTCTCTGGCTTGTGAAGGATCTGCTTCAGCGGTTGGTTGGTGAGGACCACAACCGAATGGGATTGGAAGTACGGTCGGAGCTTCCTTGCCGCCATGATCAGGGCGTAAGCCATCTTCTCTATCTTCGGATAACGGAGTTCGGCGTCCCGAAGCACCTTACTCACATAGTAGATGGGCCTCTGAGTCCGGTCCTCTTCCCTCACCAAAACGGCACTTAGGGTCTGCTCGGAAGCAGCTAAGTATATGAAGAGAGTTTCCCCCGGAACGGGCTTGCTGAGCAAAGGAGGGTTCACCAAGTAGGCTTTCAGTTGTTCAAACGAATCCTGTTGTAATTTGCCCCACTCGAAGCCCTTGGCCCCCCTGAGAGCCTTGAAGAAGGGGAGGCATTTTTCCCCAGACTTCGAAAGGAATCGGCCAATGGCGGCGAGGCACCCCGTGAGCTTCTGCACTTCCTTAATGTTCCGGGGCGGGGCCATGTCCAGTATGGCCTTGATTTTCTCAGGATTTGCTTCGATCCCTCGCTGGCTCACCATGAAGCTGAGGAACTTTCCTGAGGAGACTCCGAACGCACATTTTTTCGGATTTAGTCTCATGCTGTGCCTTCTCAATACGCCGAATGCCTCCTGGAGATCGGCCGCGTGGTCGGTACCTCGGATGCTCTTCACGAGCATGTCGTCGACGTATACTTCTATGTTGCGGCCTATTTGGCTTTGGAAGACTTTGTTGACGAGGCGCTGGTAGGTGGCTCCAGCGTTCTTCAATCCGAACGGCATGACTCTATAGCAGTAGAGGCCCTGGTCGGTAATGAAGGAAGTCTTCGGGATGTCCGGGGGGAACATTCGGATCTGATTATAGCCGGAGAAGGCATCCATGAAGCTGAGGAGCTCATGGCCCGAGGTGGCGTCGATGAGGGTGTCGATATTTGGGAGAGGGAATGGATCCTTCGGACACGCCTTATTCAGGTCGGTGAAGTCGATGCATATTCTCCAAGAACCATTGGACTTCTTAACTATGACCACATTGGAGAGCCACTCGGGATAGTTCACCTCCTGTATGAACCGAGCTCTTAAGAGCTTGTCCACCTCCTCCTTGACGGCCTGTTGTCGCTCGGGGGCGAACTTACGCCTCTTCTGCTGAACTGGTTTGCACCCCGGTTCGACGCTGAGGCAGTGCACTAGAAGGTCCTCGGAAATCCCGGGCATATCCGCGGCGGACCAAGCAAATAGGTCGCGATTCTCCCGGATGCATTGCACCAAGTCGGAGCATAGTGCAGTCGGCAAGGACTTGCTGATGAGGAACTTTTGACTCGGGTCCTCGTCCGAGAAGAGTACTTCTTCCAAGTCGTCTGCCGGCTCGGACGTGGGTCGGACATTCGGCTCGGGGATTTCTAGAGTCTCGAGGAAGAGCACCGGACCCCCAGTGGAAGTCATATAGCACTTCCGAGCCGTCTCTTGGCTGCCCCTGACTTCTCCCACTCCCGATCGAGTGGGGAACTTCATTTTAAGATGGTACGTTGAAGGGACAGCTTCCAGAGCAGCTAGGCCGGGTTGGCCTAAGATGACATTATAGGCGGTCGGGACGTCGACGACCATAAAATCCATCAGCTCGGTCTGGGTAGTAGGGGTCTTCCCAGCAGTTACGTCCAGGGTAATAACCCATTCGATAGTTACTGGTACCCCCGTGAACCCGTAGAGCGTGTAGCCGGCCGGTTTGAGGTGATCCCGGGACAGCTGCAGCCCTCGGAAGGCCGAGAGGAAGAGGATGTTCACCGAGCTCCCGTTGTCTACCAGGACCCTCTGCACTTTGAAGTTCGCCATGCGAAGGTCGATGACAAGTGCGTCACAGTGGGGAGTTCGGACCCCCTCGAGGTCTTCATCTGAAAATGTCACTGGGATGCCGAGGCCTTTGGGGGGAGGGGCGCTGTGAACTGAGTTGACCTCTCGGACGAAGGCCTTCCGAGAGGAGTTGGAAGAGCCCCCATTGGGCCTCCGTGGATAAGGTGCAGAACCCGCTCTTCCTCGAACTCGGGGCTTTGATCGCGTCGCTCGGAGCACTTGTTAGCCCCCCGAGGAGGAGGAGTGGTGCGATCCGCCCGATCATTTGCCTTCACAAATTTGGCTAACTGCCCCCTCTGGATGAGGGCTTCTATCTCATTTTTCAACGCCCGGCAGTCGTTGGTGTCGTGGCCGTGGTCCCGGTGGTAACGGCACCATTTCTCTTTGTTCCTCCTCTTGGCCAGGGTGTTCATCCTCGGAGCGGGCGATATCACCCCTTCCTTCTCCACTTCCATCAGGATGGTGGAGACATTGGCGGTGAGAAGAGTGAACTTCTCGAACCTGGGGGGAGGACGGCGCTGACCGCTGTTGTCCTTCTGTAGCTTTTTGGACCCCTCCTCCTCTGTCGTCTTCCTCTTCGATCTGGAGGTGGATCCTCCGAAATTCGGGAGGCACTCGGCCTCTTCCGCCCGAATGTACTTCTCGCACCTTAGGAGAAGATCGGCGAAGTTGTGCGGGGGCTTCTTGGCGAGGGACGACCGGAGGTTGGAGTTGAGGACGTTCGACTGGAACGCGACGGTCGCCACAGACTGGTCGAGGGAGGCGATCGACCTGACCTCCGCGGTAAATCTCCTCACGTAATCCCTCAACTTTTCTCCCCTCTCCTGTCGGAGGTGGAGTAGGGAGAGGCTAGTCTTCTCCGTTCGCCTGCTACTCACAAAGTGAGTTATGAAGAGCATTTCGAACTGCTCGAACGAGAAGATGGAGGAGGGAGCGAGCCTGGAGTACCATTCCCATGCCGACTCCTTGAGAGTGGCGGGGAAGGTCTTGCAGAGCATGGCGTCAGAAGCTTGATGGATCAGCATTAAGGTCTTGAAGCTTTCGACGTGATCAACAGGGTCCGACTCCCCTGAGTACGTTTCAAACTTCGGAGGTTTGAAACCCCTCGGGATGGGAGCCTCCATGATTGTCCGAGAGAAGGGGGGTCTGCTGGGGCGGACGGTCCCTGCTCTCGACTCCTCCTCTTTGTCCATGCGACTGATGCGCCTCTCCATCTCGTGGAGACGACGGTAGAGGGCATCGTCCCTCCGTTGGTAATCAAACGATCCCCTGGATTCTTCTTCATAGGAAGGGGAGCGGGGACTGCGGCGTCGGTAGTCCTAGGATCAGCGAGGACTATAATGGTGTTGCTGGCGACTGGGAGCCGGGAGGGGACTTCTGGATCAGTGGCGAGGACTTGGAACCCAGTGGGGGTGTTGGAACCCTCTGGGCATTATGGTTGTTGGGGCGAAGGTTGAGGGCCTGCAACACAGTCTCCTGGAATTGTAGGAACTCGGCACGAGTGATAGGTGGCTCATCGTTCCTCAGATGATGTCGATCCGCTAGGGGAATGTGGTCTCCTCCTACGACGCTCGGGAGATTTCCTCCGGCCCCTCTGGTCCGGAGACCTCCTACCGTCTCGGGGATAAGGAGATCGCTCACCTTGATGCTGGCGGGAGGCTCCCTCTCGAGCCCGCCTCTCATCTAGATGGTTGTGAAGGTCCTCATCCTTTTGGCGATTCAGTACGGTGTTGCGGAGATCGGAGGCTCGGGGGTTGTGGGAAGCCATAGAGTCCGAGGAGGCATTGTGAATTGAGACATGGTCTGGGTGGAGAGGTTGCTTCTGCCTCCGCTGGTTCTGACCAGCAGGACCATTTGGGGGTTGTTGGTTCGGAAGAGGAGGCTGGCCCTGTTGGGCCGGGGGAGGAAGATGTTCGGGCTGCGGAGCAGGATGGACGGGGACTTCCTCTGGCTGGTCGGCGGGATTGGGTCCGCGGTTGGACCCCCTAGACCTGACCTTCTTGGGTAAGGTTGGAGAAGGGCTAGTCGACGAGGAAGAGGCGGAAGCTATTCGTGTGGTTTTCCCACAGACGGTGCCAATCTGTTACCGCTGATTCTGGTGTGGGGGTAAACAGATGAGATTTGTGAGTTCGTAGAAAACCTGAATAGCGGATCCAAGCCTTCTGGTTCCTGCTGCTACCTGCAAGGAAGTGCGAAACACCGGGGTTGATCCCGGCGACGCACCCTCCGACGCTCTTGTCAGTAACCAGTGATGATTAAGAAAGAGCTTAAGGTGGGAAAAGAGTAATTACCTCGTCACAGTGGTAGGGGGGAGGTATTTATAGTCGCCATGGGAGTGATTAGGGACCTGATTTCCTGTGTAACTGTCAGGAGTAAAATCCTCACAATCTGTTTAGGAAACTGACCCCTGATCCCCGGTGAGAGAAAATCAGGCCTGTTGATTCGGTCAAATCAGTGACCCTGATTTTCTCTTGCTGGTCTGGGTCTGTCTCGGGTCGGGACCCGTACCCAGTTGGAGTGAATCCGTTCGCGGGTTATTGGATCTGTGAGAAGGAGATCTAGTACCCGCTTCGGATCCGTTTGTATGTGAAATTACCGTTTTACCTCTGAGCTTCAAGATTCGTGCCCAATCTGGACGGTTCCGATTTAACCCCATTTTTAGCCATATCAAATACTATGCAACCAATACCGCTGATGCATAATTTCAGGATGTGAGGCAAGCCTTAGTAAAGCTTGGAGCGAAAGGATCAGGTTTCTTTGTTGATGGGGAGGAACCAGTTGTACAACCAATCATCCCTGCTGTCAAAGTTGTTGATACCACTGGAGCCGGTGACTCCTTCACTGCTGCATTCGCAGTTGCTCTGTTAGAGGGAAAGTAGTCCAAAAGAATTAATGCATGCAGTTTGCTGGTATGAACATTTCTTTGGGAAGCTTATCTTTCTGTGTGTTTTGTAATATTTTTAAAAACTCGTTTGCTGCATAAAAATTTATTCAAAACTTACGTAAATAGTTGTTTAATTTATCTGCAGCTGCAGCAGTTTCTCTTTGTATCCAAGTGAAGGGAGCCATCCCGAGCATGCCTGCAGGAAATGTAGTGGAGGAGCTTTCTTTGATCCCGGCCTCTAATCGGAAATATAACATATAATTGACGGAACAAGATTAACATTATTTTCTTTAAATAAATTTGTTCGTTATGTATCCTACCTTTTACTAGAGCCAAATAATTTTCGAAGTCCAACGGTTGAGGGACTGTAGTTACTATTATTTGGAGTTCTCGTGAAAAAAGCCATTACAAAGATGGGAAAACAACAACCTTTCAACCTGCCCATGTTCCAAACACGGCAATAAAACGTAGTATTATGGAACAACTAGCATAGCACTTTATCGACTTGTCCCTGCTAATTTAAACTATTTGTGTTCCCATTCTCTCTGAATGTCACCTGTTATATGCTAAAGTTGGATGAAAACAACAATATTCTAGATTATCTAGTCTTTCTTGTAGCTTCGCATTGCTATATTCCAAGCTTTCTGTGCACTTCATGCCGAGCATGCATATGACAAATAGGCACGCTTTTCTCCCGAAGCGCTTGCTGAAGTTGACTTTGTTAGCCTTGAGTTGCCACTATGTATGCATAACATGTTGGGTTTATATTTCCCAAATATCCAAATTACAACAAATTTACAATGATCAAGAAAGTGAATCCTAATTGTTGTGGGGGGCGACGGTAGGTCAAGCAAGTTAAATGAGAGCGAGGTCTTAATTTGGACATTTTCATGTCAGATTGGTGGGTGCCTGTGGTGTCTCTCGTGTTAAGGTGCATGAAGTTGACGGTTGTGTCATTGCTGGACGGCGGCTGTAGTCGCAAGTGACGATGATGATAAACGGTATACAAACGAGAGAATGAGTTCAATGTTTGACATATTCAGGTTAGATTGGGCTAGCACGGGGAATTTGTTCTGGCGAGGTCAGCCGACCAGTAAGTTTTTTTTTTTTTTGGTTGTTTGGTTGGTTGGGGTGTATGAGTTCCATTACTCAGCCGTTGAGTTTCATGAACTTCATAATCCATTTTTGGTTGTATGTTTTGTTAAATTCTTTTTAATGGAATGCAGGGGGGCCTTCAACCCACCGTTAACATTTAAAAAAAATGTTGGGTTTGTATGCATTGCACAGTATAATGATATAATTAAAGAGAAGCGGGTGGAGCGAAGAACAAAATTGGAGGAAGAAGAGAAGTACGCAGCGGCAAAAGGAGGCTTGGGGGAGTCGACCGCCCGAGCTCTTGGTTTTGGCAAAGACCAAACACGGTTGACTGCCACTTTGAGCAGTTGACCGGCAACGACGGCAGCAAGTTATCGGACTGGGTCTAGATGATATGTTGTGGGTCCAATTTTCTCTTCAAGTTAGATCGTACGGATCATATCGTGTAACTTCTTCTTAATAATATATTAGACGACTATTGTATCAAGACTACGACCTAAGTGTTAGGATTGTGTCTTGAATACTCGTTGTTCAGATCATAAGAAGGTAAGATGAAGAACGGAGGTCGAAGCGTCAAAGTGAGTAAAAGGGAAAACAACAGCAGTAAGGTGCAGGTATAGTTGCGGTCGACTGTCCCATGTTGCAGTCGACCGCGCCCCCCGACCGCTCGTAGTACAAGGAATGTCAGAGAGTGGTACGGTCGACCGGTCTTGTTGGACGGTCGACCGACTGCGGCGCTGTGTTCGTTTTTGGGCTTCGATTTGTTAGGTCGTTTCAGGCCAATCTTCAACTCCAGGTTAGATCGTGCTACTCCTATTCAGTTACTTTTTTTCCAGGTTATATTGGACGACTGAGAATCAAGATTAGACCTAAGTTTCTCTCTATTCTTCTATATATATTGTAAACTCCTCCAATATGAGAGGTAGTAGTTCATAGATTATTTTCTCCATTGCAAAGAGAGGCTCGAGAGAGAGATAGTTCTTGGTGGGTGAGTTTAATTCATTGTATTGAGTGAATCAATAACTCTTTGTAATCTCTTTTAGTTGAATATCAGATCTCCGTATATTTCCCCCAGGATTGAGCAAAAGCTAACCGGGATAAGTCATCGGTATATTTGTGTTAGTTTGGTGGATCTACTTGCCTACTCAATTTATTCGTCTCGTCTATTTTACTCATCATTGCTCTATTAGTTCCGTTGCGACCAGAGGCGTTTGTTGACGCCCCAATCCCAACACTAAGCTTTCTCTAGATCTCTATATATGAATGTGTGATGGTTCCAATGAAAATAAGTGCCAAAAAGAGAGAAAATGCTTCATTGGAAAAAGTTTGAGAGGTATTCCAATTGTAAACAACAGATATCTTTTGATGAGCCTTTCCTACCGTGAGAGTGGTTGTAACTCTTGTATCCTCTCTAATTGAATATCATTTCGATTATTTCTCCTCCGGATTAGAGTTTGCCGTACCCAAACAAAATTGTGTACATTCTGTGTTTGTTTTGATCTACTATTTACTTGATGATTGTACGTAGTGATTGTACGTGGCACAAAACGTAACAAGAATTTCTAACATAACAAAGTTTTCAAAAGTTCTTTACCAGAATCAAAGAAAAAAAGTTTGCAAAAGTAGGCATGAGAATTTATTTGTCTATTTTTTCCTGAAATGACATTGTTAGTCAGAATGTCCTTCTCAGATTTCCATAAGAAAATATGTCCTTCTCAGATAGTGCTCCTACGTCATACCCCACTTGTGTATGGCCAAGTATTTTTGCTTCAATTTGTTACGTTGGAAGAAAAGGGTCAATAATTGATGCAGTGTTGTAAAAATGAGACCGACAGGTAAAATTGAGTTCAGCTAGAATCACACACTTAGCCGGCCAGGTTTGGGGGACAGAACCCAGAAATGTAGATAAGGTTGGTTGAACTGTGTTGAACCGGTGATCTAAACACGAAACTGTTGTATAAAATTGTCTCTAATCTTGTTAATCTGTCGAAACAAAAGAAATAAAAACGGATTTACCGGTCTATGGAGAAGTCGCGCGATACGCACTGCCCTAAGAGTTGATCCGCGGTCTTATGTGCAGACGCTTCGCAGATGCTCCTAGTGGTAAAACCCTCGGTATCATCGGCGTCTCGCTGTCGCACACAACGTCGAGAGATGACCCGAACTTAGCCTTGCCCAGAACGACGGTGAAAAAGAGAAGGAGCGGAAACAGCGATGGAATTCTTTGTTGTGCTTGCGGATTGCGAAAGTAGCAAGGAAGAAGAATTATCTGTGTGGACCGGATGCAATATTTTTCAGTAGTTGGAGAAGAATAGGAGTTTGGAATTTATAGATACAAGAACGTGTGAACGTTGGGAGAAAAAGAAGACATCTTTTTCGGATCTGAGAAAACTGATCCAACGTTCAGGAAGAATTGGTCAAAGGAAAAGAAATAAACAGCAAAAATAAGTTTTGGATCTCAACCCGAACCCGAAGAGCAATTTCGGATCGGCATTCGTGTCCGCAGATGCGGGCGCGCACACCCGTGCCCACTACGCGCGCCGAACCGAACCGAACCGGGCCGGGCGGCGGCGGCGGCGCGCGCGTGTGGCCCACGGGTTCTCTCCACACCACACAAGACTACAATGGGATAAAGAGTGGTTTGCATTATATACACTCACATGGTGGTCATTCCCACCGATGTGGGACTAAAGAAAAAGAGGGAATCTTGGGTTTTGAACTCAAACAGCCAACAATCCCCCCCCAAAACCAAGATTCAAAGGCAGTGATAACAAAAGAGTAATGATATAGAAGTTCTGGGCAAGAGTATTGTTACCGCTAAATTTGGTGTGGAGGCAAACAGATGAATTTGTGGATCCTTAGGGAAACTGAATAGTAAACATGTATACCTGTTCCGTCGGGCTTCGGTCGTCGATCCTGCCGTAGACCTGCAAAAAGTTCGACACACCAGGGTTGTTCCCGGCAACGCACCCTCCGACGCTCAAGTCAGTAATCAGGAAGACTATGAAAGAGCGCAAAAACTGGTGAAAGATTGATTACCTCTTAATGGAGATGGATGGGGGGTATTTATAGGCGTCTTAGAGAACAGATTATGAATGTAATCCCCGTGGTCTGATAAGGAATATTCTCCTTGTAAACAGATTAGTAATGTAATCTGATAAGGTATATTCCCCGTAATCAGATAAGGAATTTAATCCCCAAATCCCAGTGAAAAGATAGACGTACATCAGGGCCGTTGATCGTGATTAACCAGGGACCCTGATTTTATCTTGCTGGAACGGGTGTGCAGCGGGTTAAAACCTGCATCCTCTTGTTGGTGGATCCATTCGTGGGTTATTGGGTCCTTGGGGAGAAGATCCAATACCCATTTTGGACCCTCTTGTAGGCAAAATTACCGTTTTACCCCTAGGTCCCAAGATTCGTGCCCGATTTGGACGGTTCCGATTAATCCCCGTATTTACCCATATCACGAGCCCCCCACTCCTAAAGGCTAAGTTTGATCGGCCTTTGAGGAGTAGTTTAACTGTTTTAATGGCAAGAGAAGTTGTATCGGAGTTCAAACGGTGGGTTTTGAATCTTGAAGGGGTAGTGAGGTGATTTTCCAAGTGGATTGAGCTCCGAGTTGCTCATGAGCTCTGATGGTCATGTGGTATTCTTGCAGGGATATCCTCTTGTCCTTTGCGAAGCGTCAACTCGTCGTTCGAGGGTCTCATACATTTGTATCACGCCTTAGGCGCCCCCAGGGCTCGCTGGCTAGGAGGCCGAGGTCCATATGCAGTTCGGCAAGCTTTTCCGGAGAGGAAAGCGAGTTCGGCATAGCTGCGAGCACTAGGAGTGAGTCTGGCGATCTGCCGGACTTGATTTTTACCCCGTAACAAGGTCGGTGTCACGAACGCTCGGCAGTGAGTACCGAACTTGATTTTTACCCCGTAACAAGGTCGGTGTCACGAACGCTCGGCAGTGAGTGCCGAACTTGTTTTTTACCCCGTAACAAGGTCGGTGTCACGAACGCTCGGCAGTGAGTGCCGAACTTGTTTTTTTACCCCGTAACAAGGTCGGTGTCACGAACGCTCGGCAGTGAGTGCCGAACTTGTTTTTTTACCCCGTAACAAGGTCGGTGTCACGAACGCTCGGCAGTGAGTGCCGAACTTGTTTTTTACCCCGTAACAAGGTCGGTGTCACGAACGCTCGGCAGTGAGTGCCGAACTTGTTTTTTACCCCGTAACAAGGTCGGTGTCACGAACGCTCGGCAGTGAGTGCCGAACTTGTTTTTTACCCCATAACAAGGTCGGTGTCACGAACGCTCGGCAGTGAGTACCGAACTTGTTTTTTACCCCGTAACAAGGTCGGTGTCACGAACGCTCGGCAGTGAGTGCCGAACTTGATTTTTACCCCGTAACAAGGTCGGTGTCACGAACGCTCGGCAGTGAGTGCCGAACTTGTTTTTTACCCCGTAACATGGTCGGTGTCACGAACGCTCGGCAGTGAGTGCCGAACTTGTTTTTTACCCCGTAAAAAGGTCGGTGTCACGAACGCTCGGCAGTGAGTGCCGAACTTAATTTTTACCCCGTAACAAGGTCGGTGTCACGAACGCTCGGCAGTGAGTGCCGAACTTGTTTTTTACCCCGTAACAGGGTCGGTGTCACGAACGCTCGGCAGTGAGTGCCGAACTTGTTTTTTACCCCGTAACAGGGTCGGTGTCACGAACGCTCGGCAGTGAGTGCCGAACTTGATTTTTACCCCGTAACAAGGTCGGTGTCACGAATGCTCGGCAGTGAGTGCCGAACTTGTTTTTTACCCCGTAACAAGGTCGGTGTCACGAACGCTCGGCAGTGAGTGCCGAACTTGTTTTTTACCCTGTAACAAGGTCGGTGTCACGAACGCTCGGCAGTGAGTGCCGAACTTGATTTTTACCCCGTAACAAGGTCGGTGTCACGAACGCTCGGCAGTGAGTGCCGAACTTATTTTTTACCCCGTAACAAGGTCGGTGTCACGAACGCTCGGCAGTGAGTGCCGAACTTGTTTTTTACCCCGTAACAGGGTCGGTGTCACGAACGTTCGGCAGTGAGTGCCGAACTTGTTTTTCACCCCGTAACAAGGTCGGTGTCACGAACGCTCGGCAGTGAGTGCCGAACTTCTAGACTTGTCATTTTTAGGGGTTTGTTTTTTCTGTGCGCCATTTGAACCTCTGGTGGCTCTGACAGCTCTGACAGCTCTGACAATTCTGACAACTCTGACAACCCTGACAGATGGGACGTTCATTAATTGCAGTGACCTCTGGGCTTCCATCAGACGGGATGCGCATTAAATTCAACTCATGATTCGTTGTGGTTAGCGAGGCGACGATTGGGGTCGCTTCGTCGTTTGGTTTAAATGGGCCGGTCGTACGGGCCCATTAACCTCGTTTGGAGCGCCCTCCCCTCTATAAATCCTCACCCCCCTCTCTCATTTTTCATTTCTCCTCTCTTTTGCTCAGACGGTTTCTTGTGCTCAGGCGAATTTTTCCGGTGTCGGCGTTTGGTTCAGGCGAAGTTTTCCGGCAGCTATCTCTCTTAAGGTAATTTATCATCAACTATGTCTGTAGCTTCTGTCTCCGACGAAGTCTCTTGGTCCGAGCCCTCCCTTGAAGACGTCGAGGACTCGACTCCGACCCCGACCAAAGGCAAGGTGTTCGGCAAGGATTCGATCGTTGTCGATCCGAAGAGGATGGGGGAGTTCGGACAACTACCAGGTCAGTTGACGGGGCTCCACAGAGTCAGGCAGCTCCCGGAGGATCAGGCCGAGCGAATTGTCCATGGGAGGGGGAGGTCCTTCGAGGAGAATGCCGCGAGGGAGACGACGGAGGCGGACGATGCGGCGTCGATCCTGCGCGAGGAGGATCTGGCAGGGATCCGGGATTCTTTTTTCATCCCGGAGGAGTACGAAATCATGTTGCCGGGCCCCGGAGTTAGGGCCAACTCGCCGCTGCCAGTGACCATGTGTTGCTGGCCGGTCGATGCCTTTATCGCCGGTGCTCGGCTACCTCTCCACGCGTTCGCAATCACCGTGGTGAGTTGGTTCGGGGTCAGCCCCATACAACTTATGCCGAACGCGTGGCGAGTGATTAATGGTTTCGTTCTCCACTGCCAGGCCGCAGGGATCGAGCCGCAGCTGAACGTGCTTCGGACGCTATACCGGCTCCACCAAGGAAATAAGTCGGAGTACCGGTATTATTTGACTCCGAGGCACGACAGGAAACTCGTCATCTGCCCTGACTCTATTAAGCACTGGTGAGAGAAGTGGTTCGTCGTGCGGAGTCGAGAGGCCTGGCCGATCCCCTCTGACTGGGTAGAAGGGGTGCCGAAGAGGGCGAAGGCGGTGCCGAAACTCTCTGTAGGAGAAGAAGAGGCGGTCCGGATCCTCCTTGACCGGCCGAAGTACGATTGGAGGGAGCTGACGGAGGACGTCCTCTACAAGGGAGGGCTCTGCCGCGTAGATCCTAGTACGCGGCTCTCGTCAAGTTCTTTTATCTGTACTCATTGCCTTGTTGTTTTTTTATGTGCTAATCACCTTTTTGCTTTTGATGCAGAATCCATGGACTACGACGCGGTCTTGGCGCTCAGGGCAGGGCTTGCGAGCAAGGCGCCGAAGAAGCGCAAGAGGGTAGCGTCCAAGTTGCCCTCGACCTCAAAGGCTCCGAGGATCACAGCCCCCATCGGGAGGTGGAGATCCTTGACGACCCGGTCGTCACCGTGGCGGGGACTTCGGCTCCCGCACCTGTAGGGGAGTTCCCCATTGCTGCCGCTCTCGCCATGCCGACACCGCCGCTGACCGTGGCAGGCGAGGAGCTCCTGACAGAGGAGCACAAGCGGATTCATATTCCGGACTGGCAAGTTCGGAAGCACGATGGGTTCCTCGGGAACTCCTTGGCGAGCATGCAGGCCGTCAAGCACCTCGCCACCCCGAAGGACCGAGCCGCCATGGAGGCAGGGAGAGAGGGAGACGACGTGATCGAGATCGCTCGTTCGGCGGTATCGGTAAGCTTCTCCTCGTCTGTTGTATTTCTTGAATCACAAAAAAAAAATTCTAACTCTTTTAGCTCTTCTTTGCTGCAGATCATCGTCCACTTCGGCCACCTTACCGAGAGGCTGACAGCTCTAGAGAAAGAGCTGAAGCAGGAGTCCGACCAAGCTCGGAACGAAAAAGCTCGGATGTCGAACGAGCTTGACAAGCTCCGTGTCGAGCACGAGGGCAGGTCGGCGAGGGTCCAGCACCTCGAGGCCGAGGTGAAGAGGCTGGAGGGCAAGCTCCTTCGGCAGAAGGAGGGGTCGGCCAAGCAGTTGGCCGAGGTCGAGGCGGCGCAGGCGGCAGCCGTGAAGGTGGCGGAGGACGCGACCTTGGAGAAGGCCCAAGGGTTCCTCGCGCAGAATATGGCGAAGGCCTTCGCTGCCGCCCTCACGCGAGTGTCGGAAGCGTACCCCGGGGTGGACGTCTCGGGGTGGTGGCTATTCCCCGGACACGTCGAGGGCTTCGACCATGAGTCCGAAGGGGAAGAAGAGGAGGAGGGCGACGACGAAGCCGGCGCCGGGGCCGGGGCCGCTGATGAGGTCCCCAGCACCGCGATTACTCCGCTGGCGGCGGCGTCTCCTTCGGCGAAGTCAACTCCTACCCCACCTCGTCGCTCGGGGAAAGAGGTCGAGCCTTGAATCCGCCTTTTGTTTTCTTGTTTTTGTTTTTCGTTTTTCTTTTCGAACTCTGTAATGCCTAATAGCGGACTGGCCATCGCTACTTTTTGACATGAATGAAAAGAAAGTTTTTGCAAGTGTTGATGTTCGGAAGTTTTTGTCTTTTGCCCCCTCTTTCGCCGAACATTCCCTTCTTGTTTTTAGAAATTTTTTCCAAGTGTGGTGCTTCGGCAGTGTTCGACATTTTTGCTGATTACTTCGATCTCTTTGCAGCTTATGGTGATCGCCCAAGACGTCGAGCCTTCGCGCTCGGATGAGGAAGCTCGAGCCGAGGTCGGCCTAGGGGCGACGAGGCTGTGTCTGGCGAGGTGCCGAGAGAGACTCTACGAGGTCGAGCTCGGATTGCGCCGAGCTGAAAGCGAGATGACCCATCCCCAGCTCGTCCTCGGCCGGCGAGATATCGAGATTCGTCGTTTGGAAAGCAGGATCGCCGAGCTTATCCCCGAAGGTGAATATTTGCCAACTGATTTCAGTAATGAGATTCGGGTTCAGTGCATCCGTCATAACTTGTCCAAAATAACAGCTGAGAGAGATGATTTACTTTCCGAGATACAGCATCTGCAGTCCGTAGAGGCGAAGCTTCGGAGTGAGGGCGAGGGGCTGACGGCCGAGGTGGCCAAGTTGACGACCGAACGGGTACAGTTGACTGCCGAAGTCGAAGCGCTCAAGAGAGCGACGGTGGATAAAAGCATCGAGGTCACCCACCTTCGGTGCCTCATCGCCAGCCGATCTGGAGTGCCGGACTCCGCGATACCCCCACGTTTCGAAGTCGACGTCAAGGACGACTCATTGCGGGATCGGATCTCGGAGTTGGAGGCAGAAGTGGCCCGTCTTAAGCCGCATTCAGGGCCGATCAATGTTCGAAGCACGTCGTGCACTCGGGCTGAGAGTGAGCGGGGTATTACCTTCTATGAGATGGCGACCCGTCAGCGGATTGGCCAACCTAGTCCGGGGAACGCGCAGAGCTCGGTAGGCAATTTCGTCGAGCGGAGCGTCCATCGGAGTAGCCACTAGAAGTGGTGCCGAGGATACGTCTCAATTCGCTGGCTTGGGGTCGCGCTCCGGAGACAAGCGTCGTCATTCTCGAGTGTCTCTGAAGCGGAACGCTCCGGCTCCAAAAAAGCGCTAAAGTCGTTGACTCCGCAAGTTTTTGTGTATTTTTTGTTTTTTGCTAAGTGTAATAAGTCGGCATTGTAACTTTTTCTTTGATGAGTTGTAATCCTGCTGTGTTTGTCTCTGTACCGCATCTGTTTCATCAATAAAAGTGTTGTTGCCGAACTTGTGTGTTTTATTTTTGCGACTGTTGTCTGCTGCGCCGAGGCTTCTAAAGTGGGAGCAGTTCCGAATGGCGAGCTTCTTCCAGTTCGTTTAGGAGCGAACTTGCGAAGTAGCATCGAGCCAAGTGTCGGACTTTGGCGCCACTGTTCGATTAGTTTAAAGGTAATGGGAGCATTTCCGAATGGCGAACTACCCCTAGCTCGCTTAGGAGCGAACATGCGGAGTAGAATCGAACCAAGTGTTGGACTCCGAACCATTCAACGGCTGTAGGAGCAGTTCCGAATGGCGAGCTACTTCTAGTACGCTTAGGATCGTACTTATGAAGTAGAATCGAGCCAAGTGTTGGAATTCGGAACCATTGTTAGATTAGTTTAGGGTTGTGGAAGCATTTCCGAATGGCGAACTACCCCTAGCTCGCTTAGGAGCGAACTTGCGGAGTAGAGACGAACCAAGTGTTGGACTCCGAACCATTGAACGGCTGTGGGAGCAGTTCCGAATGGCGAGCTACTTCTAGTACGCTTAGGAGCGTACTTGTGAAGTAGAATCGAGCCAAGTGTTGGACTCCGGAACCATTGTTAGATTAGTTTAGGGTTGTGGGAGCATTTCCGTATGGCGAACTACCCCTAGCTCGCTTAGGAGCGAACTTGCGGAGTAGAGTCGAACCAAGTGTTGGACTCCGAACCATTCAACGGCTGTGGGAGCAGTTCCGAATGGCGAGCTACTTCTAGTACGCTTAGGAGCGTACTTGTGAAGTAGAATCGAGCCAAGTGTTGGACTCCGGAACCATTGTTAGATTAGTTTAGGGTTGTGGGAGCATTTCCGTATGGCGAACTACCCCTAGCTCGCTTAGGAGCGAACTTGCGGAGTAGAGTCGAACCAAGTGTTGGACTCCGAACCATTCAACGGCTGTGGGAGCAGTTCCGAATGGCGAGCTACTTCTAGTACGCTTAGGAGCGTACTTGTGAAGTAGAATCGAGCCAAGTGTTGGACTCCGGAACCATTGTTAGACTAAAGAGTTAAAAGCAGAGAGATGTAATAGCAGTGAAAATATGAAAAAACTTTATTTATTAATATCTAATGATCGGCTGCTTCTAAAGTTGCTAGCCGTTATTACAATGAAATTCTAAAAGGAAAAATCACTACTAGTAAAAGGAAGGGAATGGTTCGACATCTCGAGTTACTTAGAGAAGCGTAGTTGCCTTCTCTTGGTATTTCAAAAGATGGTCGGCATTCCAAGTCCTGGGAATTTCTCTGCCTTCGAGATCTTCTAGCTTGTACGCACCGGGGCGGATCACTTTTGAGATTTTGTACGGTCCCTCCCAATTTGGGGCCAGTTTGCTTTTCTGTCCGGGGAACGAGATGGCCAATTTTCGGAGGACTAGATCCCCTTCTTTGAGGTCCGTTGGGCGGACCCTTTTGTTGTATGCTAGCTCGATCCTCCTTCGGTAAGCTTGCTGGCGTATGGCAGCTCTCTCTCGGATTTCATCTATCAGATCTAGGCTTGCTCTGAGCTCTTTGGCATTCTGCTCTTCTTCAAAGGCCATCAAACGAGGAGAGGGTATCCCAACTTCTAGGGGAATGAGGGCCTCGGACCCATAGGTGAGATTAAACGGGCTCTCGCCTGTTGGGGTCCGCTTCGTGGTACGGTAGTTCCATAGCTCGTTGGGCAGCTGATCGACCCACAAACCCTTGGTGCACTTGTCTAGTCTCTTCTTAATGCCTGAGAGGATCTGTCGGTTGGCATTCTCGGCCTGGCCATTCGACTGAGGATGGGAGACGGAGGAGAATCAGTGTTGTATGGCGAGGTCCTCACATAAAGCTCGGAAGGCGGCCCCAGTGAACTGTGTTCCATTATCCGCGACTATGACTCGGGGAACGCTGAACCGGCAAATCACATTTTTCCAGAAAAATTGAACGACCCTATGCTCGGTGATTGTAGCCAGGGGCTCGGCTTCTATCCATTTAGAGAAATAGTCGACTGCCACGACTAAGAACTTTAGCTGTCCGGGGGCTGGTGGAAACGGACCCTAGTAAATCCATCCCCCACATAGCGAAGGGGGTCGGACTTGATAGGGAGGCGAGCGGTGCTTGTGGAAGGCGTCGGATGTCGGCATACTTTTGACAGGAGCTGCATTGCCGAACGTGTCGTTCGGCGTCCCGTAGGAGAGTGGGCCAGTAATACCCGTAGTTCAACACTTTGCGCGCTAGAGCCCTGGACCCAGAATGAGCTCCGCCGATGCCCTCGTGGAGTTCTTGCAGGGCGTAGTCGGCTTGCCCGGGGGAAAGACACCTTAGGTAAGGCCGACCGTCCACCTGGGTGAAGGAGCGTTTATATAAGATGCCTTCGATTAAAGTAAAACGCTCGGCTCGGGTCCTGATTCTTCTTGCTTCCCTCGGATCCTCGGGGAGAAGTCCGTCCCTCAAGAATTCGACAATGGGTTTCATCCAGTTGTCTTCGAGGAGGACGGGCAATGTTTCGACGGAGTCGGGCGCTTCGTCCTCTATGCTCGGCTTCAGGAGGACTTCAATCAATACGGTCTGCTCCAGACCTTGAAGGGAAGAGGAGGCCAATTTGGATAGGGCGTCAGCCTGAGCGTTTTCTTCTCGGGGGATCCTTTGGATGAGGGCCTCTTCAAACAGCGCCATGAGGCTCTTAACTTTAGCCAAGTATTTGATCATCCTATCATCACGGGCTTCATACTCGCCGAGGACCTGATTAACGACTAATTGGGAGTCGCTGAAGAACTGTAGCCGCTGAGCCCCTGCATTTCGGGCCATTCGTAGACCGGCTATTAGCGCCTCGTATTCGGCCTCGTTGTTCGAAGCTTTGAAATTTATACGGAGGGAGTATTGGAGGATGAAGTCATCTGGGCCTGCCAGAATGACTCCTGCCCCGCTTCCTTCATTGCAAGAAGATCCGTCGACATAAATCGACCAGACTGGTGGTCCCTTCACTGTCTGACTGGGCTCAGGGATGGTGGTCTCCACTATGAATTCGACCAGTGCCTGTGCCTTGATCGCGGTCCGAGGCTGATAAGTTATATCATGTTGGCTCAGCTCGATCGACCACTTCATAAGGCGGCCGGAAGCCTCGGGCTTGTGAAGAACTTGTTTCAGCGGCTGGTCGGTAAGAACGACCACCGAATGGGACTGAAAGTAGGGCCGAAGCTTTCTCGCGGCCATTAGCAGGGCATAGGCTATTTTCTCAATCTTCGGGTACCGGAGCTCGGCGTCCCGAAGTACTTTGCTGACGTAGTAGATGGGCTTCTGAGCCCTTTCTTCTTCTCTGACTAAGACCGCACTAAGCGTCTGTTCGGAAGCTGCCAGGTAGAGGTAGAGTGGTTCGCCAGGTATAGGTTTGCTGAGAAGAGGTGGATTGACGAGGTATGCTTTAAGCTGGTCGAATGAGTCTTGTTGCTGCTGCCCCCACTCAAATCCTTTAGCCCCCCTGAGGGCTTTGAAGAACGGGAGGCACTTTTCCCCGGACTTCGACAGAAAGCGCCCTATGGCGGCTAGGCGACCAGTCAATCTTTGAACTTTCTTGACATTTCTAGGAGGGGCCATGTCCAATATGGCTTTGATCTTTTCCGAATTTGCTTCAATTCCTCGTTGGCTAACCATGAAGCCGAGGAACTTCCCTGATGAGACGCCGAACGCACACTTGTTCGGGTTGAGTATCATATTGTGTTTTCTCAAAACATCAAATGCTTCTTGGAGGTCGGCCACGTGGTCAATGCCTCGGATGCTTTTTACAAGCATGTCGTCAACGTAAACCTCCATGTTCCGGCCGATCTGGGCCTGGAAAACCTTGTTGACGAGGCGTTGGTATGTTGCACCTGCATTCTTGAGACCGAACGGCATGACCCTGTAACAATAAAGGCCCTGGTCGGTAACAAACGACGTCTTCGGGATGTCTGGAGGGAACATTCTTATCTGATTGTAACCCGAGAAGGCATCCATGAAGCTGAGGAGCTCATGTCCCGAGGTTGCGTCAATCAGAGTGTCGATGCTCGGCAGAGGGAAGGGATCTTTGGGGCAGGCCTTGTTGAGGTCGGTGAAATCAATGCAAATTCTCCACGTCCCATTGGCCTTTTTCACCATTACCACATTTGATAGCCATTCAGGATAGTTCACCTCCTGTATGAATCGGGCCTTCAACAGCTTGTTTACCTCCTCTTTGATAGCGAGCTGACGCTCGGGGGCGAACTTGCGCCTCTTTTGCTGAACCGGTTTGGACCCCGGATCGATGCTCAGGCGGTGGACCAAGAGTTCTTCAGAGATACCGGGCATATCTGCTGCTGACCATGCAAAGAGGTCTTGATTGGCTCGGATGCATTTCACAATACCTGAGTATAGGGCGGACGGGAGGGTCTTGCTAACAAAGAACTTGCGGGTCGGCTCTTGTTCAGAGAAGAGCACCTCCTCCAGTTCATCCACCGGCTCGGAGGTCGGTCTTGCAGTATCTTGAGGAATCTCCAGAGTCTCTAAGGAGAGGACGGGTCCAAGGGTTGAGGTCATGTAACACTTTCTGGCCGTCTCTTGATTGCCCCTTACTTCCCCGACCCCGGACCGGGTGGGGAACTTCATCTTAAGATGGTATGCTGAGGGGACAGCTTCCAGAGCTGCGAGGCCAGGCCGACCCAAAATGACGTTGTAGGCGGCAGGAACATCCACCACCATGAAGTCCATCGGCTCTGTTCGGGTGGTAGGAGTTTGACCGGCAGTTACATCGAGGGTGATCACCCCTTCAATAGTTACCGGAACCCCCGTGAACCCATGGAAAGTGTAGCCGGTGGGCTTGAGTCTGTCTCTGGAGAGCTTTAGGCCTTTAAAAGCAGAGAGGAAGAGGATGTTGACGGAGCTGCCGTTGTCTACTAAGATCCTCTCCACTTTGAAATTCGCCATGTGGAGGCTAATGACGAGTGCGTCACAATGTGGGGTACGAACTCCCTCGAGATCTTCGTCGGAGAACGTGACTGGCACTCCGAGGCCTTTGGGAGGAGGGGTGGTTCGGACCGAGTTGACTTCTCTTATAAAGGCTTTCCGAGAGGAGTTCGAGGAGCCCCCCATTGGGCCCCCGTGAATGAGGTGGAGGACTCGCTCTTCCTCGAAGTCTGGCGTCTCTTCTCTTTCCGGACGCTTGTTAGCCCCCCGAGGCGGGGGAGGAAGTTCAGCTCGGTCTTTTCTTACGAACCTAGTCAGCTGCCCTCTCTGGATAAGGGCTTCGATCTCGTTCTTCAGGGCACGACAATCGCTGGTGTCATGCCCATGGTCCCGGTGATAACGGCACCATTTCTCTTTATCTCTTCTTTTGGCGGGAGTGTTCATCCTTGGAGCAGGGGGAATAATACCCTCCGTCTCGACCTCCATCAAAATGGTTGAGACGTCAGTGGTGAGGGGAGTGAACTTTTCGAATCTGGGGGGAGCTCGGCGCTGGCCGGCATTGTCCTTTTGGAGCTTCCTGGTTCCTTCCTCCTCTGTTCCCTTTCTCTTAAACCCGGAGGAAGACCTCCCAGTTTGGTCGCTGCTCGGCCTCCTCGGCCCGGATATACTTTTCACTACGAAGGAGGAGGTCGGAAAAGTTCTGCGGAGGTTTCTTGGCGAGGGAGGAGCGGAGGTTGGAATTGAGGACATTAGATTGAAATACTACCGTAGCGACCGACTGGTCGAGGGATGCTATAGACCTGGCTTCAGCTGTGAACCTCTTCACATAGTCTCTCAGCTTCTCCCCCTTCTTTTGGTGGAGGTGCAATAGGGAGATGCTGGTTTTCTCAGCCCTACGGCTGCTTACGAAATGTGTGACGAAGAGGGTTTCGAACTGTTTGAAGGAGAATATTGAAGAGGGGGCAAGGCGAGAGTACCATTCTCGGGCCGATCCCTTGAGAGTTGCGGGGAAGGTTTTGCAGAGGAGGGCATCGGAGGCTTGATGGAGGAGCATCAAAGTCTTAAAGCTTTCGATGTGATCAACTGGATCGGTCTCCCCGGTGTAAGTCTCGAATTGGGGAGGTTTGAAACCGAACGGCACAGGTGCATCCACTATGGTCCGGGAGAAAGGGGGGCGGCTAGGACGTAAAGTCCTCCCCCTAAGCTCCTCTTCTCGGTCTATCTGACCTAGGCGCCTTTCTACTTCATGAAGACGGCGGTACATGGTGTCATCTCTCCGACGGTAGCCTGCCGAGCCTCGTGACTCGTCTTCGTATGAGGGAGAGCGAGGGCTGCGGCGATGGTAACTTCGGGAGTGACGAGGACTTGGGGTACGCCGGGAGTTGGTAGGAGCAGGACGAGGAGATGGGGACCGTCGGTGAGGGCTTCGGACTGGAGGAGGGGACGGGACCTTCGGCTCGTTAGGATTTTGACGGAGGTTGAGAGCCTGCAGGACGGTCGCTTGGAACTGCTGGAACTCGGCACGGGTGATTGGTGCCTCATTGTTCCTGGGCTGTTGCCGACCTGAGGGAGAGTGCCTTCTTCGGTAATGATCGGGGGACTCCTTCCTCCCTCTGCGGACGGGAGACCTGTAATACCGGTGGCGCGGAGACCGATCGCCCAGATGGTGTTGGCGGGAGGTTCCCTCTCGGGCCCGCTTTTCATCCTGATGGCGGCGGAGGTCATCATCTTTCTGGCGGTTGAGGGCGGTATTGTGGCGGCCAGAGGCTCGGGGGTGATGGGAGGCCATAGAGTCCGTAGAGGCGTTGTGGATGGAGAGGTGCTCTTGGTGAAGGGGCTGTTTCTGAGGGTTAGGACCCTTTGGAGGCTGCTGATTAGGAGGGGGAAGGTCCTGGTGAACCGGGTCTTCTGCTGTAGGGGGAGCTGCCCTTGTTGTTGAGCAGGATTGTTGGGAACTTCTTGCTGCTGATCAGGGTTGGGCCCTCGATTGGACCCCCTTGATCTGACCTTCCGAGGTGGCATGGCTGGAGAAGACCTGTATTCGGGGAAGAGGAGAGGTTTCTATTCGTTAGTTTCCCACAGACGGCGCCAATCTGTTACCGCTAAATTTGGTGTGGGGGCAAACAGATGAATTTGTGGATCCTTAGAGAAACTGAATAGTAAACATGTATACCTGTTCTGTCGGGCTTCGGTCGTCGATCCTGCCGTAGACCTGCAAAAAGTGCGACACACCGGGGTTGTTCCCGGCGACGCACCCTCCGACGCTCAAGTCAGTAATCAGGAAGACTATGAAAGAGCGCAAAAACTGGTGAAAGATTGATTACCTCTTAATGGAGATGGATGGGGGGTATTTATAGGCGTCTTAGAGAACAGATTAGGAATGTAATCCCCGTGGTCTGATAAGGAATATTCTCCTTGTAAACAGATTAGTAATGTAATCTGATAAGGTATATTCCCCGTAATCAGATAAGGAATTTAATCCCCAAATCCCAGTGAAAAGATAGACGTACATCAGGGCCGTTGATCGTGATTAACCAGGGACCCTGATTTTATCTTGCTGGAACGGGTGTGCAGCGGGTTAAAACCTGCACCCTCTTGTTGGTGGATCCATTCGTGGGTTATTGGGTCCTTGGGGAGAAGATCCAATACCCATTTTGGACCCTCTTGTAGGCGAAATTACCGTTTTACCCCTAGGTCCCAAGATTCGTGCCCGATTTGGACGGTTCCGATTAATCCCCGTTTTTAGCCATATCAAGTATACTATGCATAGATGAGATGGACTACAGCCTTGAATCTCACGTAGTGACTATTGTCTTTGTCTGAAGAAGTGCTTGATGGACTACGCCTTGAATCAGACTTCTTGATTCAGATTCAGAAAATAGCACACATAGTACGCTAGAGGTTCTTGGGTTTATCGGGTGGCGCTTTTGAATGGCCATGCGCACTTTTCCATATTCATGAGAGTTGTCTGGGATCGCCCTGTCCCATAGTCGCGGCCTTCACGACCTCTCATATAGGTAAGTCCTCAAAGGGTTGGTGATCGGAGTCAACCCTACATAATAATGTTTGGACCTATTAAGAGTTTAGAACTCATCCTAACCAGATCACACTGGAACACTGTCACCATAGGGATGGGATATCAATGTACAATCTCGTACAGCCACCTGGGCATTAATTTATGAGAATTTAATCTCTGAGTCAGTGTTCCATAATAGTCACCGAAGTCCAGCTTGTTTCTACCCATTGAACCGGCTTCTTGGGATCTCCAGTCAGACTCGGTTGGGTTGCCACTGCTGGTGACTTACTTATGGGCTTAACCCCATCCCCCTCGATGATTCTAGGATCAACGTCCTAGACAGACCCTTTGTTAAGTGGTCTGCAAGGTTCTTTTCTGACTTTATATAGTCAAGAACCACATATTTGCCTAATAGGCTCTTGATTGACTTGAAGCGCAGCTGCAGGTGCCTGTTCATCTTAGCATTCACAGAATCATGCTTTAGTAGTTCTATAACAGATTTATTATCACAGTTTATGAAAATAGGTGGAACAGGAATATTAGTAACAGGTATATGCATAATCAAATTTCTTAGCCATTCAGCTTCTGTACAAGTAGTATCCAAAGCTATCATTTCAGAATCCATAGTACTTCTAGCTATGATGGTTTGTTTACATGAACCCCAGGAGATTGCAGCACCTCCTAAGGTAAAGACATATCCAGTTGTGGATTTCACATCATGTGAGTCAGTTACCCAGTTTGCATCTGAGTAACCTTCTATGATATCAGGGTGTCTAGAATAATGAAGTTTGCAATCTAAAGTACCCTTAAGATATCTAAATACTCTTTCTAATGCTGACCAATGTGACCGGTTTGGGTTACTAGTATATCTACTAAGTCTCCCAACAGCAAATGCAATATCAGGTCTAGTTCTATTTGATATATACATAAGAGAACCTATCATTTGAGAGTATCTATGTTGTTCTACAGGTGAGCCTTCATTCTTCTTGAGAATGATACTACTGTCAAAAGGAGTACGAGCAGGTGTCTTATCAAAGTACTCAAATTTCCTTAGCATTTTCTCAATAGAATGTACTAAGGAGAGAGTATAACCCTCCTTGAATTTGGATACTTGCATTCCTAGAATCAGGTTAGCTACTCCTAGATCTTTCATATCAAACATGCTAGATAAATAATCTTTAGTGTTATTTATTAACTCAAGTGTTGATCCTAAAATAAGGATATCATCTACATATAAGCATATAATGACACAACTTCCATCAGTGTTTTTAGAGTATATACATTTATCATACTCATTTGGTAAGAAGCCATATTCTAAAATCACTTTATCAAATTTGCTGTGCCATTGCTTGGGAGCTTGCCTTAGGCCATAAAGAGATTTTACTAACCTGCAAACTTTCTTTTCTTGACCCTTAGCAATAAAACCTTCAGGTTGCTCCATGAAGATTTCTTCCTCTAGGTCTCCATTCAAAAAGGTTGTCTTTACATCCATTTGATGAATTATCAAGTCATGAATGGAGGCTAAAGCTAGAAGAGTTCTAATAGAGGCAATCCTAGCTACAGGATAGTAGGTGTCAAAATAATCTAATCCCTTTTTCTGGGTGAAACCTTTGGCTACTAATCTAGCTTTGTATTTTTCGATTGAACCATCAGCTCTAAGTTTTTTTTTAAAGATCCACTTGCGACCTATGGGTTTACTACCTAAAGGCAGGTCTGCTAAATGCCAAGTACTGTTCTCCATAATGGAGTTGTACTCATTGTTGATGGCTTCTTTCCAGAAAGGTGCATCAGGAGAAGATATTGCTTCTTCGTAAGTTGAGGGATCACCCTCTATCAAATAAGTGAAGAAATCTTCTCCTAAATTTCTTTCAATCCTACCTCTTTTGCTCCTTCTAGGTTCTGAGTCTTGATCAGGTTGAGAGCTAGAAGGTTGAGAATGGGAACTGGTAGAAGGAGGCAGGGAATGATTGGAGGGATTGGAAGAAATTCTATCTTTAAAAGGGAATATATTCTCAAAGTAAACTGCATCTCTAGCTTCTATGATGGTATTATTAGAGATTTCATTTACTTCAGAATGAGTCACTAAAAATCTATTGGCATTGCTATCTAGGGCATATCCTATGAATACAGCATCTACAGTCTTAGGTCCAATCTTTCTCTTTTTAGGTTCAGGGATTCCTACTTTTGCTAGACATCCCCAGACCTTAAGGTAATGGACTCTAGGAGTTCTACCTTTCCATAATTCATAGGGAGTCTTATCCTTTGACTTACTAGGGATCCTGTTTAGGATGTAACAGGCTGTCAATAAGGCTTCTCCCCACAAGTTATCAGGAGCTCCTGAGCTGAGAAGCATGGCATTCACCATGTCTAACAGAGTTCGATTCTTTCTTTCAGCAACTCCGTATGGTGAGTAAGGAGCAGTCACCTCATGAATTATTCCGTATTCTTCATAGAAGTTAGTCATTTCGTTTGAGGTATACTCTCCGCCACGATCAGATCTAAGGATCTTAATCTTTTTCTCTGATTGGTTCTCGGCTTCGGATTTGAAAACCTTAAATCTGTCTAGAACTTCATCTTTGGTTTTGAGAAGGTAGGTATAGCAATACTTAGAAAAGTCATCTATAAAAGTGACAAAGTATTTCCTACCGCCTCGGGTCAAAACCCTATTTGAGTCACAAACATCACTATGAACAAGTTCTAGAGGATCAGAGTTCCTCTCTATAGATTCGAAAGGCTGTCTGGAATGTTTGGCTTGAACACAAATTTCACATTTGTGTTTATTATCTACAGAAGACTTGGGAATAAGATCTAAGTTCATCATCCTTTTAAGAGAACCCAGATTCACATGACCTAGTCTACCATGCCAAACATTGGAAGATTCTATATTTGAAACAACAGGAGAAGGATCAGATATTTTATTTATAGTGCTGAGAATGAAAAGACCATCCTTTACATATCCTTTCCCAATAAAAGATTCATTCTTAGAAAATACAATTTTATTTGCTTCCATTACAATTTTGAAACCTGACGCTACAAGAAGGGAACCACTAACTAAGTTTCTCCTAACTGACGGCACATGAAGTACATCATGAAGAGCTAGATTTTTCCCTGATATCATCTTCAGGTCTATTCTTCCTCTTCCTACAATCTGTGCCGTTGATCCATCTCCTAGGGTTATGCCTCCTCCACATGATTCCTGATAGTTTGAAAAACAGGAGCGATCAAATGAAACATGAACATTAGCTCCAGAATCCAACCACCAGTCATCAGAACGGTAAGAAATATTAACAGATGGTTGGAAAGACACTGACCTGAAGGAACTAGAAGATCCATTTAGAATCATGTTGGCTTCTGGTTTAGTAGAGCCTTTTCCCTTATAAGGAGTCTTCATTGGTTCCTTCTTCCTATGAAAGCAATTGAAGGATAGATGATTTGTTCTTCCACACACCAAACAAAACTTTTGTTGGTCCTGAGTCTGACCGAAGTTTCTAGTCCTGTGGTTTTGCTGGTGTTGGCGGTTTTGGTGGTTTTGGTGATTCTGGTGATGAGGCTGAAAGTTCTTTTTCTTGAAGGAGGTTTTCTTAGGTTTGTGAGGATTATTAGGTTTGGATTTGACTTGGTTTGACACTACAAGGTTTACCTTTGCTTTAGACTCATTTTTAGGGTTTGACCTAAGCCTAAGTTGTTCTTCTATTCTAATCTTCTTTAGGACTTGGGCAAAGGTAAGCTCACCTTGAGTATGAGTGAGTTCCTTCTTGACATCAGACCAAGAAGGAGGGAGTTTATCTATTAGGCAAGCTATCTTATATTCTGTAACACCCCAATTTTTTTATTTTTATTTTTTTCTTTTTCTCCAAACTAAGTCTCCAAATACAATTCTTTCAATTTCTATATCACTTTGATCATGAACTAAGAAAGTTATATTTTAGGAAAAATTTTGACAGAGTCTCCCTTGTAAATTTTGCCCCGAAACACAAAAAGCTTACGGAATTCTGCTCAAAATTCCGTAGCTCACAAACCACATAATATTTTCATGGGCTCCCCAGGCCAAAATGAGCAGATACACACAGGCAATATAATATAATGCTCTGGGGGCCAAACTCATAACGGATTATCAAATATCAATTAAAAACTATGAATTCCTTTGAAAAATGAGAATCATTGTAAAACTTACCCCAGAGCCTGGTACTCCACGACGAGATGGGTACGGGTCACCAACATACCACACCACCTCACACTATACTTATCATCATCATATACAGGCTTATACCCTCATAATACAATTTAAATCATAAATTTCACTATTCCTATAACTAAATAATACAAATTTTTAAAATAAAAAGTTATACTACTACTCCACGTCTCACCTCTGCACTGATGAGAACCTGCAACAGTGGGGGACCTAGGGTAGTCCTCAGACTCCCCTAACCCCCCAAACACTAAGGGGTTAGCCATTTCTGGTGTGAGTATAGTTATTAATCAAATAACAAATTAAAATAGTATAAAGAAAATAAATTAAACTTACGAATGCCAAATTAAAATAAGGCAACCTGAATCTTGAATACCACAACATCGTCACTACAATGACATCAATTTCTCTGCCAAACCTGCATTCACTATTTAATTATCCATAATTTCCCACATTTCATAATACACTTCACATCAACCTCGTATATATATATATATATATATATATATATATATATATATATATATATATATATATATATATATATATATATATATATATATATATATATTTATCTTACATTCGCATAATACGAATATTCATCTTTCCACACTTATCGTCATATCAGCATTTCACTATTTATATTAATATAACTACATGATGTTATTACATCATTCCTCCAACTCTATTTAACCATGCGTTTCGTTTACTTATATTATGTCATCAACACACACATTCATCCTGGAAGTTGTGCCGAGGCAGGTAGTTCCTACCATTTCCACGGAAATAGCAGGCGAGTAGTTCCCCGACACACTTCCAAGGTACACAAACTCATATCACATCATACTTTCTTTAATAACCATTTTCATACCCAATCTCATAATACAGGCATTTATTTTATTATGTTATAAAAGTATCACATCATAAACATATGCATCTATTCTCATACTACCACCTTCCTTCATATCTTATGACATAATTACCACATCTCATTGCCCATGCGATTTACTCACATTTCATCGCATCATTAACACCTCATTAATTAGAATACTTATACTCATTGCATCAGAACCATGTTTTATAGCTCATTCACATCTTATTATATCACTTTAGTAATTTCTCATTCTTATAAACAATAAATCTTATTATCATTTTCACTTAATCCCCAAACACAATCTGGGGCCACAACATATCACACCCCATAGCCGATAGCTTGGGTAATAATCACCGCACCCCAAACACACAGTTTGGGTAATACCACATCACATCTCAAGCCGATAGCTTAGTTATTAATCACTTCAATCACTTATCATCTTCACTTTACTTTATTTCTCATTTTCATCAATCATTACCACTATTATATCCACTCACCCTGCGAATTATGCCAAGGCAGGTAGTTCCCACAATTTCCACAGAAATTGCGGGCAGGTAGTTCCTTGACACAATTCCAAGGTACACAAACTCATATCAATCTGTATTTACTTTAATGATCCCATACGTAATACAATTACTTTATACTGCTCATAATAACACATGCCTCTTTTACTTTCATTTTAAATTAATCACATACTGAAATTATCATTTCTTTTCATACACAACTCATAACTCGTATCTCTTCATATTCATTTCATTCACAACCACTTTCTTTCACAATCGCAATTCCTTTTCCTTTTCTTTACTACCACAATTCACTTTCTTTACTCTTACATTTATTTACACTTAGTTATTTTTATTAGTTTGTCGACCAGTGAGCCACAGTATCCCAATATACTGAAAGCCGACAGCCCAGTAAAACACGCGGACCGATGCTCACACAGAGTCTTACTCGTCCGAGGCTACGTCTTCCTCCCAGCCTATGCCAGCGAGGGAACACCGCACCCCAGATAAACTGGGTACTTCCTCGCGACGTCTGTCATCGAGGGAAAAACACCACACCCCAGGTAAACTGGGTACTTCCTCGCGACGTCTGTCATCGAGGGAAAAACACCGCACCCCAGGTAAACTGGGTACTTCCTCCCAGCCGATAGCCAGGAGGGAAAAACACCGCACCCCAGGTAAACTGGGTACTTCCTCGCGACAGCTGTCATCGAGGGAAACCGGGCCTCAAGCCGATAGCTTGGGCGAAAAACACCGCACCCCAGATAAACTGGGTACTTCCTCCCAGCCGAAGCCAGGAGGGAAAAACACCGCACCCCAAGCCGGTCCTTGGGTATTAGGAGGTCTAGCCCAAACCCCCAGGATTGCTGTAGGTACTGGTCAACAAAATCATCTGTTATTAGCATTAATCATTTCATCTTTTCATTTTACTTTATCAACACACGCATTTCACTTACGAATTCAATAATTGCCACAACCTTGACTTTAATCACGTGAATAATAACACATTTTATTAACACTTACTATCTCACCTTTTATTTTGCATTTGATGCACATCTGATGTCCACGATATTGATTATCATCTCGTTGTATCATATATATATGCATACCCCATGTCATTTAACATAGAAACCATCATGTTATTTAATTTACCATAACATCACCCATTATGAATACCATGCTATTCGCTACTTCATTAAGTCCCATATAAACATACACCAAGTCATTTATCATATAAACCAACATGTCATATCATTGCCCATTAATTCATTTCAAACATAATTAAAATGTAAACATGCACCCACTTATTTAATTTCGTCAATTATTGCATCACACATCATAATCATCTCTATATATATTACAAATAAACATCACACATGCGGGTTTCCCATCATAAGGGGCCAAAACCACTTATTTCCTCTAATTAAGTCTTATAATATCTAATTATAGCATACTAGCTCATACATCCTGTTTCATATAAGTAAAATCACTTATAAGGGCTTATATGCCCCAAAACATGCACAAACGTGTACTATAATTACACAGATCTTCAAAACATGATCACAATCACTAAATTCGTCTAATTACATCTTATAGCATCCATCCATGACATGCTAGCCCATACACCAGGCTCCGCATATACCCGATTGCATATATCGGCCTATATACCCCAAAAACATACACAAAACATGCACGGGGTAAAATACGCATAAGTAATTTAATATATTTAGTTTTTATACTTCAACATGTCACATTAACCCATAATATAGGTTTTATATACTTAAAATAGTTAATTTCATCACATGTCTCAAAAACCCATTTTGGATCCTTAAAAATTCGTATTTTCAACGAAAATTCATTTTTTGGCATAACACCCACAAAACATATCAAAAGGCCACGAAATTTGGCCACAATATAAAACATTCATAAACACAACGTACTCACCTGACGGCTCGAGCAAACGATGTCCCACGTCCGTCCTGTAGCCAGTCGAAGTTCGACTTTTTCCTCCTAATTGAAAAATTATAGAACCGATTAGTTCAAAGCTCAAAACTCGACCTACGGACCTCCAAATTTGAATCCGTCTTCACCCACGCGTCACAAATGACATGTACGTGAGCTACATCAACGGATTTCAAATTCGAACCCCGATACAAGAACTCACATAATGATCGAAGGCTTTCTAATAAGAAAATTCCCTATCTCCTAATTTCTTTAATCTCTTCTCCCTAATTTCTAAATTTATGGTTAATAATAATAATAGAACTCAATTACACCTCCGAACCCAACAAATTCTCACCTTAATCTCGCTCGGGCATTTCACCGAATACCCGGCATGCACCTTATAATTATAACACGAGAACCCTACCATTTAATCACAAGTAGTTATATTTTAAAGCTCTAAATCTAGTATATATTGGCCACACAGATCTGGATCAAATGGAAATTCCATGGCATTCTATCAGTAGCTAAAGTCCTCATGCAAAATCATTTCTTGAATGACTATTAATTTTAGTAGTAGCTAAAGCCCTCAAGCAAAATCATCCCTCTGTACTAAATGACCCTTTACACAAATCGAATTTATGTTTAGTCAAGCTTAATACTAAAGCTATGCCTGGATTATATTCAACTCAAGTATCTATACCATTTGTGCATTCAAAAGTTTAAAATATAAATGAGGCTAAATAAAATATACCTCACCTCTACTACTCCTAACAATTCCAAACCTCCCTACAATAATATTTCTACTCAATAAAACTACCTACACTTAATTTTATACACTAAATAATTTAGGGTTTACCTTTTCGAAATCCTTTCGAAAATCTGACACTCCCACGATGCAGAGAACCCCTCAATTAGCATACCCCTCAATTTAATTTGGATTTGGGGAAGAATCCGAGTGGATTGGAGGAGGGGAAGGATCGGCCGATTGGGTTTCGATCGCTGCTTTAGGTCGGGAGGAATGGACGAGAAGGAAAAAGAAAGGAAGGAAGAAGGAAATGGCGGGGGGGGGGGGTGTTTTTATAAAATATAATGATAATAAGAATAATAATAAGGCCCATTTTCACTTAAGCCCTCCAATCCCAAAATATTACACTAACCTCCTACTCCCTACTTTAATAATATCAATAATACAAAGATACATTAAAATCACCTCATAATAATCCTTCAAAATTATAAAATAAGGTCAACAATATTTATTCACATAAAATCTCAACTCGTAGCTCCCAATATATCAATAACACCAATCAACCACCAATATCCATACCAATATCAATATAAAAATAATAATAAAATATAGCTTTAAAATAATTCTCACCCCTACAAAATATAAAAACGAATATTTCCGGTATTTTAAAATCTGAGGTGTTACATATTCAGTAGAAAAGGTTGTACCTTTTGCTTGAATATGCCTCACATATTCTTGGAATTCATGGATTTGGTCATTCATTGGTTTGTTATCTACCATGAAATACCTATTGAAAGCTGAAGAATTGAATCTTTCAATTCCAGCATCATCACAACCATATTCATCGTCTAAAGCATCCCAAAGTTCTTTAGCATTTTTATATTCAAAGAATATGTCATAAAGGGAGTCAGATAAGGCGCTTAGGATTCGATGAAAACAGTGAAAGTCTATTTCCTTAGGGATTTTTGGTTTTTGGGAACTAGCGGATTCCTTAGGAGTTTGAGATGAAAAGGTGGATTCAGAAACTTCTTTGGTGGACTCAAATTTGTCAGACTCAGTCGTGTTGGGTGTGGATCCATCAATTGCTGAAAGGAGTCCTAAGGTGGTGAGCCAGAATTTCATCTGACTCTGCCACCTTTTGAAGTGGGTGCCATCAAACTTGGCTGGCTTTGCAGAAGCGGTCTCTTCTTTCCCAGTCATGGTTTAGAAGTATAACAGTCTAGAGGCTGCAGAAATAATACTGTAGCTACTCAATAAAGGTATCGCGGGTTCTAGATAATAGTTTAATGATTTTGCTAATCAACCCAAACAAATCTTTAGTCTATCAAGTTCTGATTAACTTGGGTTAGCTGTAGGAGTCGGTTCCCAGCTAGCGGTGGTCCGAAGACGCTTAAATATCGTGTCGCTTAGGGCTGTTTACACCCGGTTGACAGAAGGACCCTTTAGGCTTGTTCCCAAATTTATCTTTCCTTTTAAGACCTTTAGATTTCTTTTAAGGAATTTGCAAAATCAATAACTATTCCTTTATCTAAATGTTTAAAGGATACTAAGAAATATCTAGCACTACAGCTAATAAAAGTCTTGATATTGTTATGTAGGTAGTAATGCTATTCACAATATAACAATACACTTAATTATACTAGCAAATTGCAAGCTGATAAAACAAATGAACAGCGAGAAGTATTTAAGGCTTTGAGAATATTAAAGTGAATCTAATAACACAAATTTGGTGCCAACAAATTTTGTGATTTAACAATAAGTTAATAATGTAAGGATTTTAAAGCTATAGATATTCTACAGTGTGGAAATCTATAGTGATGCAACAAAATTTAATTATCTGTCTCGAAATTGTGATTAACGAAGATAGTATTAAAGCTTCGGATTTCACTAATAATTTATTTATTTATTTAGCCCTTACAATATTTAATAATGAAGTGAATTAACAGAATGTACTAAATTAACAGATTACCAATAAGCAATTATGTTTATATGTGCTAATTAATCAGTTAATTAATATGTATATGCTTAATTGACAGATTAACAAAAGGCAATTTTGTTTAAATGTGGTAACTAACCAGATTGACAGTATGTATGTGCTAATTACCAATAAATACTAATTTAATCTGATTAACAATCAGGCTGTTCTTAATTAACAAGATATGATAAACTAATAAGATTAACAATACAACGGTTCTTAATTAATCAGATCAACAATACGACTATTCTTAATTAATCAGATTAACAATACGGCTATTCTTAATTAATCAGATTAACAATACGACTATTCTTAATTAACAAGATATGGTAAACTAGTCAGATTAACAATATGGCTGTTGTTAATTAACAGTTTATGCTAAACTAATCAGATTACTGTTCTTAGTTAACAATATATGATAAACTAATCAGATTAACAATACGTATCAACTCTTAGATTGTTGTATAAAATTGTCTCTAATCTTGTTAATCTGTCGAAACAAAAGAAATAAAAACGGATTTTCCGGCTTATGGGGAAGTCGCGCGATACGCACTGCCCTAAGAGTTGATCCGCGGTCTTATGTGCAGACGCTTCGCAGATGCTCCTAGTGGTAAAACCCCCGGTATCACCGGCGTCTCGCTGTCGCACACAACGTCGAGAGATGACCCGAACTTAGCCTTGCCCAGAACGACGGTGAAAAAGAGAAGGAGCGGAAACAGCGATGGAATTCTTTGTTGTGCTTGCGGATTGCGAAAGTAGCAAGGAAGAAGAATTATCTGTGTGGACCGGATGCAATATTTTTCAGTAGTTGGAGAAGAATAGGAGTTCGGAATTTATAGATACAAGAACGTGTGAATGTTGGGAGAAAAAGAAGACATCTTTTTCGGATCTGAGAAAACTGATCCAACGTTCAGGAAGAATTGGTCAAAGAAAAAGAAATAAACAGCAAAAATAAGTTTTGGATCTCAATCCGAACCCGAAGAGCAATTTCGGATCGGCATTCGTGTCCGCAGATGCGGGCGCGCACACCCGTGCCCACTACGCGCGCCGAACCGAACCGGGCCGGGCGGCGGCGTGCGCGTGTAGCCCACGGGTTCTCTCCACACCACACAAGACTATAATGGGATAAAGAGTGGTTTGCATTATATACACTCACATGGGTCATTCCCACCGATGTGGGACTAAAGAAAAAGAGGGGATCTTGGGTTTTGAACTCAAACAGCCAACAACAACTGAACTAAGTTCAAGTTTGATAAGTCAGTTTACAAAAAGTTCTAAATAAATTGTGTAGAGAGGAGGATTCAAGCCTAAGGTCAGTGAGAAAAACACCATACACTACTGTTTGGAAGCAAAAACTATTTACATATCAAATATACAATTAAACAATGTTTGGGGTTTGAACCCTAAAAACCGAACATGAACATTAAATTGAATCGAATACTTCTACTATCAATATTCCTTCACTCTGTTCATATGATCATGCAACCTCACATACAAAGTATCTACGGAAATAGCTAATTAAGTATACCTTAGGGCATCTATCTACAATCGTGCTTTACTAAAATATGCATTTTCGCATATTATACATATAGCAAAACGAGTTTGCTGCAGTCGTAAAATGCTATAATATAGCATAATTTAATTTTTTAATGATCGGACGGATATTTGAAATCCGTCCCACGAGTTTTAAATATTTTTGCGATTTTTTTAAAATTTAAAAACAAAATTTTAGTATTAAAAAAAAATTATTAGGTGGGCCCCTCCACGGCTCCACTGACGGATCTTCAAAATCCGTCCAAGGGGATTAAGCCTTAAAATAATTTTCGTCCAAGGGATTCAGCTTTAAAACAATTTTCTTTTTCTTCCAAAAATTAAAATAAATGTTGGATGGATTGTCTAGTTCCGTCTGACGAAATAAAAAATATTTTTTTAGTGGGACGGATCTTTAAGATCCGTCCTGTATAATATGCATTTTCTTATATCCGCACTCATATATAGCCATCTACTATTGCGAAATCGTCAAAATATGTATAAATAGCAAACGACTGCAGCAATTCGTTTGCTAAAAAAATGCATAAAGTGAATAAATAGCAAACAAATGTGATGCTCTTATATGTTCATTTTTATCATTATATTTCGAAACCATGAAGCCGACCTTTCATTTGATTTCACATTACAGTGCAAACACCTTTGATGTTGATCTTTCGTCTTGGGGGCATGAAGCCAACCTATACTTGCTTATTATTATCACACTAATCATCACTAGCACGCGCTTTGCATGTAGTAATCAAGGAATGAACCAAGTAAACCACAGTAAAAAAGAGAATTTTTTGCCGCACTGACCAACTTTTTGTAAATATTGAGAGATCTGACAAACTTTTGAAAATATTTACCCAACTAATCTAGTTTTGGACACATTAACATTAACCGTTATTGTAAATAATAACATAGGTTATTTATATGCCGTTGTTTCCAACAGCGACATCTGTTAAAAAAAAAAATCGCATGCCACTATTTAGAGTAATGACATCAGCTAACTTATTTTCAATCATGTACCCTCTCTGACTTGAAAAAAAAAAAGTGCAAGTGTAAAAAAAATTTCTATAGCTGATGCCGTTGTTTAAAACATCGGCAACAACATTACAGATGTCGTTGTTAGGAATAGAGTCATCAGTTATAATATTTATTGTTAGGAATAATTGATGTCGTTGTTTGAAACAACGACAACAGTTCATTTTATTACTTATACTTGGCTAATCTATTACTGTAAACTGTTGTTGCTGTTTCTAAGATCGGCAACAGTTATTTCATGTCGTTGTTTGGGAGATCGATTGTGGATGGAGAAAGTTTAATGAGTATTATAATTGATGTCGTTATCCTCAAGAACGGCATTAGTGCTAATGTCGTTCTTGGGGATAACGACATTATTTATAAGTTGTTTTAGCACTTGAAATTTTTTCCAAGTAAGAATGTTCACATGTATAAGAAATGTACTGATGCCACTTTTTGGAACAACAACATAATATTAACTAATGTCATTATTTTCAATAACAATTAATGCTGGCGTGTCCAAAACTAGATTAGTTAGGTTATTATTTAAGAAAGTGGATCAGATCGCTCAATATTTTTAAAAAATGGGTCAACACGAAAAAATTTCTAAAAAGACTCCAAAAAAAAAAAAAATCAATCCTGTGGTGGAGATAGTGAGTTTCCTTTTTCTGTTATATATAACAGAAGTCTCTCTCTCTCTCTCTTCATCTTCAACTTCAACCTCAACTTCAACTTCTTCTTCCATTAATTTATTCTCTCCTCTTCCAAGCTCCCGTCTTGATCCTCAGTACCTGCAGAATCCACACTCGAAACCTCGGTTTCTTATTTATATCTCGTTCCCTTCATACCTCAGGTTTGTGTTGATTGAAACCCTAGCTTTGTAGTTATCCTAATTTACTTTTGTTTAGATCATCTAATTCTTACCACAAATCAATCCATAATTTTTTAATAAAATAATTTGATCTTTTGTTTAGATCCTGTTTGTATTTTCCCCTTTGTTGAAGAAAGCTCGGATCTTGAGTACTTTGACTGGTTTTAATCCAAAATTTTGTTGAAAATAAGGGGTTTCTTATTGGTGTATGCTGTGAATTATTGGTGAATTTGCAGGGAAAAAAAAAAGAATTGAGTATTGATTGAAGAATACAACATGCCAAAGGTCTCGATGTTTTCCAACTTTCAGAATTGCAGCAGCGTTTACTTGGTCATCTTCTTCCATGTCATTGTGTATGATTCGAATAGATAAGATTTGATCTTGATTGTTGTTTTAAATTATTTTTTTGGGTTTTTCCTTTTAGAATGAGTAAGTGAATGAATTAAATATGTGCAGGTGAGAGCGATATAATTGGGTTGTTGTGATTTGGGTTTAGACAATTGAGAATGTACGTTGCGGTCAATCTGAGGAGATATCAAACCATTAAGGAAGTTGGGGAGTTCATAATGAATGTTAGAATCATTGCTTACTACCAGTTGATGCAGATATGTCAGGTAATTACTGATCTAAATGTCAGAATCAGTTTTAGAACCATTGCTTACTTACTATCTTATATGTTTGTGCCTTAGAAGTCTGTGGGTTTCTTTTAACTTTAGATCAAATTATGGATGAAGTGGAAGGTAACAACATCACGGATGTATGCTTGATTCCAAAATTATGCGGTTTCTATTTGTTGTTGAGGTGCAGGTCAAATTTTCTATAGTTTTTTATGGTATAAATAGGGCATTCCATTGAGCAAGTCATCAGTGAACTACTTGGATTATATCTCTATAAGAATGGTCTGTTAACTTATTGACCTAATTTTAATCATAATTTTTTCGTTTGTGTATTGTACTCAACTTTTATATTTCCAAGCGTAAGCTGGTACATAAGTTTTTGAACATTAGTTACTAAAATTTCGAGGGATCATAGCGCATCTGAAATATAATTCATTTATCAGTTTATTTTGGGGATAATACACTGAGCAAGGCTAGATTGTTTTTGCTAATGTGATTATTTCTTTTCCATCATTAGTATGTTTGGGTTTATAAATTCATTACTGCTGATTACAATTGCCTTTCAATCATTGTTCTGACCTATTCTTTTGCTATTGTAGGCTGAGTATTTCCGTCAGTTGCTTAAGCCTGTCACGTAGGTTGGACATAAATACAGCTCACCAACACTTTTCTGTTTCTTTCTTTCATCCTCATTTCGATTGATTAGTAGGAAAAAGGGGGAGGGGGTTGTGGATTTGAGGACTGTCATTAGATATTCTGAAAAACTTGAGAGAGTTTCCTCAAATTGGGGTGGTTATCGATTCAGGACTTCGCCAGTTCAGCATATAAATTGCAATTCCACATTGAGTTGAGAAAGACATACTATGCAGAGAGATCCAAGTTTCTTTAATTGGAAGGTCGCTCCACCAAATGGATATGGAGCAGAGACCAAAGTCACCAAACATGAGTGCCTTCATAACCCACTTAACGGGTTTGCATTTAAACCCACTGAAACCTGCCCAAAGAACTTCATAATCTTCGACCATTCGGTGGAAAAAAGTTGGGTGATGTTCCACCCAACTTTGGTTGATAAATTCAATTACCATGGAGATGTGACGGAGACGGTTGAAAAAAATAATGATGAAGATAACACTCAGTTCTCATATCCTTTCAAAGAAGACACCAAAGATATTGATGCATTGCTTAGTTCAGATGAAGATAGTGAAGATGGTGATGAAGTTAGTACTGGGCGAACTCCGACCTATTGGGAAAGCAGCTTTCCAGATTCCTTACAATCTAGCGATAGCAGCAGTGGTGAGAGTAGTGAGACACAGAAGAAAAGACTGAGGAAAATGGTGAAGGTTCTGAAAGGAATCGTTCCTGGTGGTGAAGTGATGGATACTCCTGCTATAATTGATGAAGCGGTTAGATACCTGAAATCTCTCAAAGTGGAAGTTAAGAAGCTCGGTATACAGAATTTCGAAATCTAAGTCGATGAGACTGGGTTAGATACCTGAAATCTCTCAAAGTGGAAGTTAAGAAGCTCGGTATACAGAATTTCGAAATCTAAGTCGATGAGACTGTCGAAGAAAATCATATCTTTCAGATGTTGAAATAGAAGTTTTCTAGTAATGGTTGGTATAGCTGCTTTGTCTTTATGATTATTACAGTAACTTGAATCTCTATGTGGAGTTTGCATAGGTTACCAATTTCATGGTTCGTGGTTAGAGCATGGGATGCTGCTTCTGAGTGCTCTATGTTTTTGTATTCGGAGGAACCAAGAAGTGGGTGGTAAAGCAACATCAAGAATCTAAGAAACGAATGGAGCTAAGCGTGACCTTTTCTTTTTTAGTTATGCTTTCTGTGATGTTTTTGAGTGGGGGGGCCTAGGTGTGTTGTGCTTCAGTTCAGTTGCTTGTCTTTAATATTCGCTTTTGGGGATGGTGATATTAATATTCTGTCATTCCATTTCCTTAAATGGTGTCGGATTGTATTCAGCTACCTGTATCTTGTAATATTTCTGGTATAGCTCTTGTGGGCATTCGACCCATAACTATCTACTATTGGAATCTAAAGGACGTTGGTTTGTACGACTATATATCTACCTGAAGAATCTGACTTGTCTGCGTAGTACTGTGAGTGTTTTCATGGTCTGCCGTGTTGATTTATTTATGCACAATAAAGGTAATGATATCCGCACAATTTCATTCTGCAACCAGATGTATCACAATCTCCACATCATTGTATATCATATTTCTTGGTACCATTGCCTTCATTCAGGCAATTCACGCTTGTGCGTGAAGTTTTTTTTTGTATTTTGTTTTTTTTTTGAAGGTGACCACAGTACCGTTTTATTGATGATGAATTAACAAAGCAAATATGACTAATTACAAAGATCATTCTACTAGTATATCTACCACTCAAAAGATGATACAGATACAATCACAATTCTAACTCGTCTCCCACCACAAGACCCCCTCCTCCGTGCGTACTTTATTCTTTGTATTTGTTTGACTTGCTCAAGCAAGAATGGACGGAAAAAATTTATGCATCATGACTAAAAATCTGTTGTTGTGATTTCGAAATACACAGTTGTTATGATCTAAGCTATAGATCCCATAACATAACAGTTGCAGAGATATTTGAAGTTTCTTTATACTCCTTCTAGCTGCAGAGATATTCGAGGCTTCTTTATGCTCTTTCTTAACTGTCATCGCTCTCCATCGACTCCAAATCTCCAATATCGAGCTCAAACACTAAAATATCCCAAAGCCGCCTAACGTGAAGTGTCTTTGCCACCTTCATGCTGGCTTTGCCATTGATATATTCATTATGCACTCAAGAGAAGCTTTAATCGATAATGAACCGTCGCCAAGGCCATGTGTCCACATCCTACATCTGTTAGAACTCGAATATCATAAAATAGGAAATTCCTAACAATGTTTGTGAAGAACTACAATTACAGGAATGAAAGAACAAACCTGACACTTTAATACAGAGTCGAGATTAAGATCTCTGTCCTTAAAGCAAAATTCGTCCCGTAGTGTAACGGTAGTTGACAAATTGCCTCTCAGGATACAACTGTATATTACCTTTCCCTGAAGAGCAGCACCATTGCTTTAGAGATATCAGCGAACCAGTAGTTGTGTTGTACTCTCAGACTCAGAGGAAGATGAATATTATGAATAGCAAAAACCTGTGTATCTGGCAGACAAAATTGCAGGGTAATAGTCCATTACTCTGTAACAGCAGAATAATGGCTCAAAAACGTAACTGATGGATCCATTATTTTGCTGTTACAGAATAATGGCACCAGTACATAATTTCAAAAGCCTCAAAAAACTAGATCCAGCGGAAAAATTGGAGCGGGGCAAAAAGTTAATGTAGACTAGGCCGAAGCAGGGGCCGGGCCGGGCGCGCACACGTGTGTTTGTAATTTTGGCTAGGTAACCCCAGGGCTATGCCCTTTAGTCCATTTCTTTAACTTATATACTAGATAAATCTTTCCCATCTTCCGACGTGGGACTATCCATTTTCTCCAAATTCCCAAGTTAGTACATTTCGAGTACCCAACTTTGGACCTACATTTCTCATTCATACGGAAACCGTTTTTTGCAAATGAGGTACATTACGGAATAGTACTCGACGAGAGGAACGTAATCCAATCACTTTTCGGCGCTGTCGGTGGCCGGAGCCCACCGGAATCCGGTCCGGACAATATGCCAAAAATATTTCCAACAATCCCACACATGAATAGAAATTACCAGAGTATGCAATCCAGACACAACAGAAAAAAACATGACAGAAAAAACTCTGAGAGTACAATCGGAAAATCACTGCATCAGGAATGGTAGTAATTTTTCAACTTTGAACCTCCCTTAGTGAGTAGCCATCGGATTCACTTGACCAGGTAGTGAACATGATGTCTTGAACTATCCGGCTTTGATGTGAACCTAGACAATAACTGTCACACAGTTTCATCTCCTCACAGAACTAAGTTCTCTTGTTGTGTTCATTTTGACCTTGAACAACCCTGGTTAATCGTAAGTGAACTTGGAGAATGTAGTTTCTCTTCATTCTCCTAGAAACGGTCCTCATTTCACACTCACAAGGTGATTGCCCATAAAGAGTATTCTGCCGTACCCCACTTTTATTTCAAAGCTATGGGAATCATTAAAAGCCAAGCTTCTCCTAACCATTTGCAGGCAGCACTGTTTTATCATCCTACGAGTGGGTACGAGATTTTAATCTCTCAGTGCTCACGTTGATTCAGCAAGATTTAGTTGTCCCCTTGAACCTAGATTTGGGATCTCCAATTTCTAGGTAGGGTTTCTATCAAGTATCCTCTTTCGTCATAGACTTTAAACTCATTCCTCTTGATGATCTCACAACTTGCTCTCGTGACAAACCTTTAGTAAATAGATCCGCTAGGTTGTCGGCCGATTTTATATACTCTGTAGAGATTATTTCATTTGAGAGCAGTTGTCTAATGGTTTTGTGTCGCCTTCTAATATGACAAGACTTACCATTATACATACAACTCATTACCCTTGCTATAGCCAATTGGCTGTCACAGTGTACACATATAGCAGGCACTGGTTTTTTCCACATGGGAATATCCTCTAAAAAGTTTCGAAGTCACTCTGCTTCCTCTGCCGCCTTGTCTAAAGCAATAAACTCAGATTCCATGGTGGATCTGGTCAGTAACATTTGTTTAGAGGATTTTCATGATACGGCTGCACCACCAAGAGTGAAGACATACCCACTTGTGGATTTCGAGTTCTTGGAGTCCGATATCCAGTTGGCATCACTGTAGCCTTCTAGTACTGCTGGATATCTGGTGTAATGCAGTCCACAACTCTGAGTATGTCGCAAGTAGTTCAATACTCTAGTTATTCCTTCCAGTGACTTCATCCTGGATTACTTGTGTAGCGGCTTAGTACATTTATTGAATGTGCCAAGTTCGGACTTGTACAATTTGTTAAGTACATCAGACTACCGATTATACGTGCATATTCCAATTGTGATATGTTGTCACCCGTATTTTTGAACAAGTGAAGACTGGGATCCACAAGACTTTTGGTAGTCCCATCGGAGTAATTCTTGAATATTTCAAGTACTTTTTTAACGTAATGAGCTTGAGACAAAGTAATTCTCTTAGACGTCCTGGAAACTTTGATTCCTAGTATGACATCTGCAACTCCCAAATCTTTCATATCAAACTTACCACTAAGCATGTTCTTAGTTTGTTTGATAATGTCATTATTGCTACCAATAACGAGCTTGTCATCTAACATACAGACACACCAGAATATATCCATTTGAAGTATCTTTGATGTAGATACACTTATCACATTCATTTATTTTGAAACCATTTGACATCATAACATTGTCAAATTTTGCATGCCACTGCTTTATAGCTTGTTTTAGTCCGTACAAGGATTTTACAAGCCTGCACACCTTGTTTTCATGTCCAGAAACTACGTAATGCTTAGGTTGTTTCATATATATTTCTTCTTCTAAATTCCCATTTAAAAATGCGGTTTTGACATCCATTTGATGTATTTCGAGGTTACGTAGAGCTGCAATAACTATCAGCATTCTTATGAAAGTTATTCTTGCGACCGAGGAATATGTATCAAAGAAGTCTAGGCCTTTCTTTTGCCTAAATCCTTGTACCACAAGTCCCGCCTTATGTTTCTCTATTGAACCATCTGGTTTTAATTTTTGTTTGAAAATCCATTTGCATCCCAGAGCTTTACACCCAAAAAGCATATCGACCAACTCCCATGTATGATTTTGCATTGGAGTCTACTTCACTTTTGATTACTTCCTTCCACATAGGAGCATTAGGCGTAGACATAGATTCCATGAATGTTATGGGCTCATTCTCTAACAAAAAGGCCATTACAAAGTCAGGACCAAATGACGTTGATGTTCTAGCCTGTTTACTTCGTCTAGGTTCATCATTATCATCTCCTGGTTCAACAACCGAGGTACTTGTATTCCCTTGATGACATGTACATTTGGGATATATAACATCCTTGCACGGAACACATGTTCAAAGAATGAGGTATTCCTTGATTCCATTATTGTATTCGCATGGACGTCCGGTTTATCCAATTTATATACCATGAACTGATATGCACTGCTGTTATGTGCATAGTCCATGAATATGCAATCAATGGTTTTAGGTCCTATTATGACTTGTTTGGGATTAGGTACTGCTTCCTTTGCTAGACACCCCCACACTTTGAGATATTTGTACGAGGGTACATTACCTTTCCATAGTTTGTATGATGTCTTGCCAATTTTCTTGTGAGGTATATTATTGAGAATATAGTTGGCGGTCAGCAACGCTTCCCCCCACATGTTCTGGAGTAACCCAGAATTCAACAACAAGGCATTCATCATCTCCTTTAGAGTTCGGTTCTTGTGCTCGGCAGTACCATTTGATTCAGGCGAGTAAGGAGCAGTGGTCTGATGAACTATTCCATGTTCAGAACAGAACATATTAAACAGTGCATCATATTCTCCTCTTCTATCACTCCTAACGATTTTAATTGTTTTGTCAAGTTGATTCTCAACCTCAAGCTTATATTCCTTGAATTTATCTAATGCCTCATTTTTGCTATGTAACAAGTATACATAGCAGTATTTTGTGCAATTGTCTATGAACTTCACAAAATACTTTTTACCGCCTCTGGTCTGCACGTATTTTGAATCACACAGATCCATGTGAATTAGACCTAGAGTTTCAGTGTTTCTTTCTACAGAACGGGATGGAGTTTTAGTGAGTTTGGCCTATATGCAAACTTCACATTTGTTGCAGTTGTCTACCTTAAATTTTGGTAGTAAATTCATGTTAATTAATCGACACAGAGAATTGAAATTAACATGGCCTAATCTTTCATGCCAAACAGAAGAAGAATCAACAACATAAGCAACATGATTAATTTCATTAATTTTGGGAACAACAGGAATAACAGATTTTGGGATGACTGTCATTACATTGAATTTGAACAGTCCATCCTTAACATACCCTTTTCCCAAGTACACTCCATTCTTTGAAAGTACAAAATTATCAGATGCAAGAACAATCCTAAATCCATTCTTGCTTAGCAAAGATCTCGAGACCAGGTTCTTTCGAATATCCGGAACGTGCAACACATTGGTTAGTGTTAGTTCCTTGCCGGAAGTCATCTTCAGCACTATCTTCTGTGTTCCTTCGATCTTGGAGGTGGAAGAATTCCCCATGAATAACTCTTCATTCTTGTTGCACTTCTAGAATGAAGTGAACATATCCTTGTCTAAGCAGATTTGCTTGGTGGCCCATGTATCATACCACAACTCACGCGGATTGCTCCCCACCAGATTGACCTCCGATACAACAGTACAGAGGTCCAAGTCAGAGAGACCAGTAGACAGGTTCTCAGCAATGTGCGCATGGGATTTTTCATTCCCTTTTGTCTGTCCAGTTCCAGTACGGTTGTTATCTGTGCTGCGGCAGTCAGAGATTTTGTGTCCCAGCTTACCACACTTGTGGCATTTTCCGGCAAACCTCTTTGCGGCAAGTTTTTTGTTCGAGGCCTGTGACAAGAACTTTCTCTTTTTGCCCTTCTGTTCGTGCTCCACCATGTTGGTCTTTTATATGAACTTATTTTCAAAGGACTTGTCAGCCTTGCGATTCTCCTCTTCAATCTGCAACCTGACAATCAGGTCCTCAAGAGACATTTCCTTTCGCTTGTGCTGGAGGTAGTTCTTGAAGTCCTTCCATCTAGGTGGAAGCTTCTCAATGAACGTTGCAACCCGAAATGTTTCACACAGAGATATTTGAAGTTATACTCCTTCTAGCTGCAGAGATATTCGAAGCTTCTTTATGCTCTTTCTTGACTTTCATCGCTCTCCATCGACTCCAAATCACCAATATCGAGCTCAAACACTCAAATATCCCAAAGCCGCCTAACGTGAAGTGTCTTTGCCCCACCTTTATGCTAGCTTTGCCATTGATATATTCATTATGCACTCAAGAGAAGCTTTAATCAATAATGAACCATAGCCAAGGCCATGTGTCCACATCCTACATCTGTTAGAACTCGAATATCATAAAATAGGAAATTCCTAACAATGTTTTTGAAGAACTACAATTACAGAAATGAAAGAACAAATCAGACTCTTTAATACAGAGTCGAGATTAAGATCTCTGTCCTTAAAGCAAAATTCGCCCCGTAGTGTGACGGTAGTTGATGAATTGCCTTCCAGGATACAACTGTATATTACCTTTCCCTAAAGAGCAGCACCCTTGCTTTAGAGATATCAGCGAACCAGTAGTTGTGTTGTACTTTCATACTCAGAGGAAGGTGAATATTATGAATAGCAAAAACCTGTGTATCTGGCAGACAAAATTGCAGGGTAATAGTCCATTACGCTGTAACAGCAGAGTAATGGCTCAAAAAATGTAACTGATAGATCCATTATTCTGCTGTTACAGAATAATGGCACCAGTTACATAATTTCAAACACCTCAAAAAACTAGATCCAGCGGAAAAATTGAAGCAGGGCAAAAAATTAATGTAGGCCAGGCCGAAGCCGGCGCCGGCGCCGGGCCGGGCGCGCCCGTGCGTGTGTTTGTAATTTTGGCTAGGTTCTCTCTCCACTACACGTTAGTGGTAACCCCAGGGCCACGCCCTTTAGTCCATTTCTTTAGCTTGTATACTAGAGAAATCTTTCCCATCTTCTGATGTGGGACTATCCATTTTCTCCATATTCCCAAGTTAGTACATTTCGAGTACCCAACTTTGGACCTACATTTCTCATTCATATGGAAACCGTTTTTGGCAAATGAGTACATTACGGAATAGTACTCGACGAGAGGAACGTAATCCAATCACTTTCCGGTGCCGCCGGTGGCCGGAGCCCACCAAAATCCGGCCCAGGAAATATGCCAAAAATATTTCAAACACCATCTTGGCTGCAAGAGGCGAGGTAATGGTAAGATCTTATTAAATAGCAATTCGATGTTGAGACATGAGACGTGTGTTGACAACCCCACGAGTTTGTGTTGGATCATGTATGCAAGGCAAAGAACACTAGAGGGGGGGGGAGTGTTGTATAAAAATTAAACAATAAATTAAATTTTTCGCAACTGTTAAGTCTATTGTATCGGAGAAATCAGTCGACTGCCAGCACAAATATAAGAGTAAATGAACTAAATAGCAACCATAAGTCGACTTAAAGCGAAAACCAGTCGACTACACAGACTCGATTTTCTATATAACTCAGCGAAAATGAAATTTCAAAATGAATAAATCAAACCACAGAGAGTCAACACAGCAAACATTACGATATATCCTGGTTTGGTCCTCCCGACCTACATCCAGTCCCCAAGCAACTTACTTGAGATTTTCCACTATTTTTGAAAAAGTATAAGAATACTCTACGGCCTTTGTCACGCCCCGCTTCCCAGAATACGGGAACACAGACACATAACTGAAGCCCAACAAATGATATGAGTATACCAACTCATATCATCCATAAGCTGTACCAGTCTTAACTCAACAATATAAGAAAAATGAATCACAACCATGCAGAAAACATAATCACATAAACGATAGTGAAATTCAATAACCAAATCTGAAAAATAAGAACTTACCAAATAGCTCGAGAGACTCCTGCTCCAATCGTAGAAGAACTGCTCACTAATGCCTTCTGGAAATTTTTCTTGTGCACCTGTACTTGATCATCTAAAAAGAAAGAATAATTTGTCCTTAGAGCAAGTACGGACAGCAAGTAGTGAAAAGCAGAGAGTAAGAGAACATGGTACATGACGGAATATGAATCAAGATCAAATTACAAAGACAATAATGGTATTAATAACAATGGTCATAATCAAGTATATACGTGTCAACATAGGTCTATTAGTATGTTGTTTCTCCTATCTAGTGTGCATGTACTACTGCGTCCCATGCCACAGGTTCGGTGCACGCAAAACAGTGTACGTTTGAGATATAGTGGTGGGATCTACAAAGCGTGTGCTCGGTGTCAATAACAATCATTTACAATTAACAATCAATCATTCACAATCAATACTCCACCTTTCATGTCAATACGATATCACGATAAGCCTTACCGAGCATATTTTCTGAGACTATCCTCTACTAAGTCAACCCTTATTAACCCCGACTTGTTTAGTATTTTATTAAGTCATTCATGTTGATGTAAGTGTGTATAAGAATGTCAAGGGAATGATAAAAATGCAGCAACATTATGCATTGCACAATAATAACATGAAGTAGTAAATTTGAAACAGCTGACAAAGTTACACTAAAACAGTGATAACTCATAGACTACAATTCAGAATTCGAAGTTCCAGGATGTTATCAACAACTAGCACTTAGGGCTACAATTCATCTTTATATTATTTTAACTGATTTCTATTATAACTAGATCGAAACCTCAGTACAAGACAGACAAGGCAGCAGGAATTAATAAAAACTATCACATATATATTCATCAAAGTGGGTAATTAATATGTTATTGTATCATGAAATACATTACACTAATGTACATCAATTAGAATGGATTTTACAGTGTACAAGTCAATTTATCATGTCATTGTTCAAGTCACAATATCTCAATCAATCAATGTATTTAATCACAATATATTTTTCTCATATGCAATTTCTAGTCATTTTATTCATGTCAAGTGTGTATATAGGCTTGGGTTTGAGTCAATGGATAAGGATACGATGTCAAAAGTTTGTCGGGTTAGCTCGTGTAAATCCTTGATACTCCCAACGGAAAGGACACAAGGCAATTTTAAGATAGTTGAAAAGGAACTACCTGCAGGAGGTCAATAAGCATGAACTAGAAAATTAAAAGAGTTCAAGTGGACTTGCCTTTTTGTCGATGATTCAAATACGAATAAAGAATAACGGGATCAGAATCCCGTGGAGCAATCCCAAAAAAACGTGCGAAGACCGTGCGAAGAAAACCCAAGCAAACAAGCACAGTAGCTATCGGTGAAATCCCCACCCCTGATGAGACCGAACAACAAACGCAGAGACTGGATCCCACAAACACAAAACACGGGACACCAAACTGTCCAATGGGGGCTCCCCCTTGCACCGGATCCGACCCCAAACATAGGACAGCGACTCGGGATCTGGTGCGACCGAACAGCGAACAGCGGCTCGACCAATGAGCTCTCATCTTCAACCTTTTGACGGAGGGAGAGAGCGGCGTGAACCTCGACGACGCTACGGCACTGCGGTGGGACTGCGACGGCTATCGACGACAATGGAGGCACGCTACGATCGGTAAGCGATGCAGCAACCAGAGCTTCGACGAGAGCGATCGGCTCTGTTTTCAGAGGAAACAGAGGAGAGGGAGGAGCGCAGTTATCGAGACGATGGATGAAGCCCTGCGGAGTTTCGAGCGGAAGAGAGGAGGTGGAAGACGATGAAGGGGCTCGAAGGTGGTGGGTTCGAGCGAAGCGACACTGGCGACGAGCTCGAGGGTGGTTGACTGCGAGAGACGATGGGGGTGTTGACGATGGAGGTTGAGCGGCAATGGAGAGCGGCGAACTGAGGGAGAGCGGGAGGCTCTGGAGGAAGATGGCGAGGGTGATGAGGAGGCAATGGCGGGAGTGCTTGAGCGGCGTTGAGTTCCGATGCTTCACAGTGAAGAGGAGGAAGACGATGGTTGAAGGTGGAACTACGATGTACGATGGAATGAGTAATGGTGGTCGACTGTGGAGATGGCGACGGAGATGGTTTTGTTTGGCGGAGACGAAGATAGGGTCTCTGTTGGGTTAGGTTTGGGGAGAAGGAGGAAGAAGAAGGCGATCGACGGTGGAGGAGTTGGGTTTCTGTTTTTGTTTGGGTTCTGTTGGGAAACAGGAGAAAGAGAGAGAGTATAATGGGGAGAGAGGGTGTGGAGGTTTAGGATTTAAAATAATTATATAATATTGGGTAGTTGGAGATAGTAGGGAATGTGGGGATACGGGGGATTGTGTAGGATGGGGATATGTGAACAAATTTGTATACAGGTGAGTGTATGAGTGGATCTATACAATATATATGGGTACTGGGTTCGGATCCAACAATATGCGGGTTTGGATTTAGGGCTAGAGTCCAATAGGAGATGGGCTAAGGTTTGGGCCTCAATTAATAAATAAAAATAACAGAGACAAAATTCTAGTTTGGAATATAAATTTGGGTTTCAATAAGAGATTCAAAAGGATTTAAATGCATTGGAAAGAATTTATACGGGAATTGAAATACAAGAATACATAGAGAAGAAAGAAAAGAACTGGGAATCCGTATAATCGAAAACAGGGGTTACAGCCTTTGACAACAACTATGTCAAATCCGTAGACCTCTCTCACCACTAGAGAGAGCAAAACCCACTCTACAATCTAGAGTGAAACCGACTCTACACCAAGAGTCCTGCTCTCAAACCGAGAGGACCACTCTCACAACCCGAGAGTGAAACAACAATAAAAGTGAAGATTACAATGACCTAAAGCCTTGTTTTGATTGTGCTTTTTTGTTTAGTGGCTAAAGTTCAACTTCTAACTTCAGTCTTGAACGAAGTCTCTGTTATACAAGACTGAAATCAGAGAACCGAGTCTTAAAGAAAGTAAGTGCTTTGTAAACTTGTTCTTTTTCTCTCAAAAGCAAAATGACTTGATAAAAAGTTAAGGAACCTTTCCCAAATGAATTCTATACTCTATTTATAGAGTTAGATTCTCTTGGACGTTGAGAACCAGTTCCCCAACTGCCATACAACGGCAGTAAGAATTTAAATTTGAAAAAAAAAATTTAAATTTCAGAAAACTGTCAAAAACTACTTGAACAGTCGACTGGGTTGCCATATGAGTCGACTGGTCAGAGCTTGAGTGAGTTCAGTCAGTTTTGTACTAGAAGAGTCGGCTGTTCTCAAGAGTAAGTCATCTGGTACTCAACAGCTGAACTTATACAAACTTCATTTTGACTTTTTGATTTTGGAAAACTTTATTTTTATTTAGATAGGATGTGTGAGTGTGTGTGTGACAATGCTTTTATAAAAATTCTAAGACACAAATATTACAAACACAATTACAAGACACATGTTCATTTAATAAAACACTTTTGAAGATCTTGAGAAGTCTTTGACTTGTGTCTTGATCTTGAGTCTTGATCTTGTCTTTGTGGCTTGATATGGAACTTTTAGAAGCCTTCATTGTATTGTTGCCTTGAACACTTTTGTTACACACTGCAAAAGATATGTAAGATAGAACAATTGTGTATTGTGTTGTAGTCATCAAAATCAAGAATTTACAGTTTGGAGGGTAGGCGTGGGGGATGGGAAATGCCCTAAGTGGCCGCTACAATAGGGCAAGCCATTATTACATACTTTTGGCCGTGTGACAAGCATTTGCCTTATTTAAAATTGAGTCTACTTCTACGATAGGGTGAATGCCTCTTGGGAGGAGTTTGGTTCTCCCCCCATTGAACATCTATGGATAAGGTGGAGGACGGCCCCAAGTTCGGAATCTTGGAACTCGACGGGCTTCTCTGTTCGCTTGTAGGCTCATCGGGGTGGAAGATCGGCCCCGTCTTTTCAGACAAACTTGGCCAGGTGTCCCCATTGTATGAGCTCTTCGATCTCCTATTTGAGAGCCTGACAATCATCCGTGTCGTGGCTGTGGTCCCTATGAAAGCGGCACCACTTATCCATGTTTCTTTTCTTGCCAGGGGTATTCATTTTAGGGGGAGCGCGGAGTAGCCCTTCCTTGTCCACCTTCATAAGAACTGCTGATATACTAGCATTGAGGGGAGTGAACTTCTCAAAACGAGGAGCTGGGCGGTGTTGGCCATTGTCGTCCCTCTGAAATTTCTAAGACCCTTCTTCGCTCGTATTTTTCTGTTTATTCCCGGAAGATGATTCCTCGAGAGTGGGGGGGGTTGAGAGTCTCTTCCACTCGGATGTACTTCTCACTCCTAAGCAAGAGTTTTGAGAAGTCCCGAGGAGGCTTCTTGGCAAGGGATGCCTTGAGGTCGGCATTAGTAACGGTGTGCCCGAATGCCACTGAGGCTACTGATTGGTTGAGGGAGGCAATAGATCGAGCTTCGGCGGTGAAATGCCAAACGTAATCTTTTAGGCGTTCACCTTTTCTTTGGCTGAGGGTCACCAAAGATGCACTTGTTTTCTCAGCCCAGCGGCTACTCACGAAATGAGTAAGGAAGAGCCCTTCGAGCTGATCGAAGGAGAAGATGGAGGCTGGGGCGAGTCGAGAGTACCATTCTTTTGCAGGCCCTTTCAACATGGCAAGGAAGGTTTTGCAAAGGAGCACATCCGATGCCTGGCGGATCATCATGAGAGTTTTAAAACTCTCGATGTGGTCGGCGGGGTCCGACTCCCCGCTGTATGACTCAAAGTTAGGGGGCTTGAAATTTTCTGGGACATAAGCTTCCATGATGGTCCGGGAGAACGGAATCCTGCTCGGGCGGAAATTCCTCGCCCGTTGTTCCTCTTCTCTGTCAAGTCGACCAAGGTGCCTCTCCATCTCGTGGAGACGGCGGTAGACCGAGTCTTCCCTTCGATCATATCTTACCGAGCCCCGAGACTCTTTCCCATGCGGAAGGGAACTAAGAGTGCAGTGGTGATGGCTTGGGGCAGGTTGAGGACTGGGCACCCATTGCTCGTGGTTGGGAGCGACATTGAGGGCCCGCAGAACGGCTTCTTGAAAATCCTGGAACTCCGCCCTTGTGACTGGTGCCCCTCCAGCTTGGCGGTCCATATGTGTGGCTCGACTTACTGGAGTATGACTTCTCCACCGACAACGTGGAGGGAACTCTCTTCGCCTCCTCGGTGGAGGGGATCTTCTGGTCCTCGGTCTACGGGGGGTCTGGACTCTCGAGACCCCTGGATGCTCAGGTTGATGGACTCCCTCAAAGGCCCACCATCCATTCAAGCGAGTTCGGAGGTCGACCCCCTGTTGGCGGTTGATAATCACTTAACGGAGATCCTGCTCGGGAGGGCTTTGAGAAGCCATAGAGTCAACTGAAGGATTGCAACCGAGACATGGTTATGAAGAGGATGTTGCTTTGGACGACTCCGACGAGAGCTTCCCTGGGCAGCCCCCCGAGATCCTGGAGGGGCCTGTTCAGGAGGAGGCTGTTGAGGAAGAACATCTTGAACTGGGGAAGGAGGAGGAGGAAGAGGAGTGGCTCTTCGGCTGGAGACCACTGCATTCACCTTCTCTTTCGGATGTATAGTTTGAAACTACTTTCGCTGATGAAGTAAGGTTGGATTGCTTTTTCGTTCTCCACAGACCGCGCCAATCTGTTGATGCTGATTTTGGTGTGGGGGCAAATAGATGAATTTGCAGATTCTTAAGAAAATGAATAAGGCAAAGATGTAGACTTTCACCTGCGTGTTGACTTGTTTCTCGCTGCTGCCGCGAATCTGTACAAAGTTCGATACACTGGGATGGATCCCGGCGACGAACCCTCCGACGCTCTTGTCAGTAATCAGAAAGATTAAAAAAGAGCTTTAGGTAGAAAAAGATTGATTACCTTGTCAGAGTGGGGGGAGAGGGGTATTTATAATCGCCTTAGGGACCCGTTTCGAGATAAGGATAAATCTCTACTTCCCGGTGTTTTTGGGTAAGATGTAGAGTTTAAATCGTTTCATGGAGATAACCGTGAATTTGAATTACTCTTTATCCATCTGGGTTGGTTTGTAATGGGTAGGACAGATTCGTTTATGGGTTATTGGGCTTTGAAGAAAGACCCAGTTCCTATTTCATACCCGTTTATAGGTGAAATTACTGTTTACCTCTGAGAGCTTTAAGATTTGTACCTGATTTGAACGGTCCCGATTTAATCCTATTTTTATCCATATCAACATCAAAAGTATATCCGATACTATACTCAAATAGTCAAATCCGAGGCAATGCATCATAATGACGTTCAAAATACTTAGTTTATTCATACTTTCTATAAACGAATGGATGCTAAAATAAGATGTCAACGAAGGTTCAAAATACGATCACAAATAGGGATGGTGTGGAATATGTGATCACAAAAACAAAGTCAAATATGTCGTTAAATACAATAGCAAATACGACATTTGAATACATGTCAAAACAATGTCAATTACGATATTTCATAAATATAAATTTTAATATATACAACATTCCTGCTTATGAAATAAGCGAAAACAATACATACATAATATTATTAGTCAAATTGGTTTACATTACAATTTTCAATAAACATTCATATATATCCAATGAAACAAATCAAAACAATGCTTTTTCAATTCATTTGACAACAAGTGTAACGAGAAAAAAATGATACCATGATGGTACAATATTCAACAATGAGTATCTCCTGCAATTTTCAGTAATATGCTTTTCTCGTCAAACAATTCGAAACAATAATTTATCAATCATTTGACAATAGTTGTCCATTTTGATTTTCAATAAACAATAAAATTAATTACCAATCCGTATTTTCCATGAGTCCAAACAATATCTCTACACGACGTTGTCGTGGAGCCCAAACATATAACACAATAATATGTCAAAATGTGGGGCGTCGTCGTGAGCTGCACGCCAAACCTACCAACACGTCCACCAAGAAAGTCCAAAATTATTCTTTAAGAGCATCTATAGTCGTTCAAATCCAAATATTTTAATAATTTAAAATCGATAGAAGATAGATAATTTTTCGTCCCAAATTTTTTTTAAAAAAATAGAAATGGAACAGAAGATGTATGATTTCTCATATGTTGAATTTTTTTAAAAAATAATCGAACGGAATTTCCCGTCCATTGAAATTTATTATTATCTTTTTTTAATTAAAGGGACGGGTAATCATTTACTGTCCGATGTTTTTTTTTTAAAATTTAATCGAACGGACGCGAAATGATTTCCAGTACGTATTTTTTATTAAAAAGAAAACAATCGGCGGTTCGATTTTTTTTTTTTATGGAAAAATATGTGGTCCCTGAATTTTTTTTAATTTAACTTTTGGGACACGTAATCATTTTCCGTTCCTGATTTATATATTTAATTTGTGAGACACGTAATCATTTTCCATCTGATCGATTTTATGAATAAAAAATCCATTGAAATGGGAAATGATTCTCCGCCGAATATTTTTTAATAAAAAAAATCTAGCGTCTCGTTGAACGGATGAAAGATCATCTTTCGCCGGCTAATTTTTTTAAATTCCTATATCTTTTTTTAAATATAGCAGATTATTATTCACCAAAAACCCAAAATTTGAATATATAGCTAAACGACTGCAGCGAAATTTTTTCAATTTTTTTTTAAAAAAAATGAGTATATAGTCAAGGACTGGAGATGCTCCAAGACACCCACGGGCCACATCAAAAAAATAACTTGCCCGGCCCAGGAACTTGTCCTGCCCATACCCGTACCCGTGCCCCCAAACAGAAGTCGAGGAAGAAGCAGAACACAAGGGATCAAACAGAAGTAAGTTGAGTTTGTAAATGGAAAAACTAAACTCAAATCAAATCCTCAAATAATCAATTTTGTTCACACCCAAAAAAACAAAAGACAGAAAACAAAAAAAAGAACACAATAATCATCAAATTCTCAGATTACAAATCGATCATCTTCAACCTCTGAGCTCGGTCAATGGCGTCGTTGATCTTGGGCGAGAACGGCCATGGCTACGAGCTCGCAAAGCATCTAGAAGCCTGCGGCGCATGGCGCTCCTGGCTTGACGCCTCCTCCTACTCCACCTTCATCCACTTCCTCTCCTCGCCGTCAACTTGGGACTCCTTCATCTCCCCCAATCCCGAATCCGATCCCGATCTCGACGACAGCGTGAATCTCAAAGCACGTCTCCATCTCCAGCTCCGAGCTCGCGCGCTGCTGTTTGATAAGGCGTCGATTGCTCTCTTCCAGACGCCGACCCCTAACCCTAATTCGTGCAATTCGTCGGCATTGGATCGTTGTGGTCTAAATACTGAGTGTATGTGCAATAAAAATTGGATCTTAGATGGTTTTTATTGCGTAATTGGATTTATGTGTGTGTAAATTGCTAACTTGGGTTTTTTTTTTATTTTTTGAATTTTGTAGATTTGCAGCTGCATGGGGATGATGTGTTTTTTTCTCTGGAAGAAGATGAGGAGGATCGAGGGCAAAGCAGCATTCATCACCAAGTAAATTTTGATTCTTTTCTGTTTGATTAGGATAATTTATCAGAAATTACCATAAAATTTAGTGCTTTTTATGTTTAGTCTGCTATTTCTTGAAGTTTTTCTTAGCTGATGTAATGGAGGATGCGAAAAACTAAGATAACCTCCCGTTTATCTCCCTGTCATTTCGTCTTAAGAAATTCGAATTTTTTAATTGGAGAGGCTTTAGAGAAGTTGAAAATAACAAAATGCTGAATGTGAGCCTTTTTCTTAAATTGTCTTTGTATTAGAAGATTTGATTTTTCTTTTGCTTTTCTTGATTTTCTTCTGAACCATGCCTGGCCTTAGTGTCTCTCTTAAGTAGAGTTGCAATGAAACCAGTAAATTATTATTGTAAAAACACATTCTTTAGATTGTTGGTTAGCATTGCTGTTGGGGATCTGAATCAGTTATATGTCTGATTAATTGGAAGTTGAAACTGTTATATCTGTTGAGACACTTCTAGTTAGAGGGGTCTCTTTTGAACTGCTGTTTTAGCGTCTAGTTACTATAATGATGATGTTTGTGGTCATGGAATTGAGATTTATCGATCTTAGTGGGTTTCGCTTGATCTTCTAACAATTATCCAGTTTGTTATGTTGGCTTCTGAAACCCAGGAATGCAGTTCCTTGTAGTCGTTAAAAAAGCTTTGTGGTCCTTATGCTTTTCTTTCGAAACAGTTGATAAATGAGTCTGCTGGAATCAGTTTATTCTTGATAAAAATAGGCTTGTAGTAGATTGATGAATTTTGGCAGCCACTGCACAATTAACAAAGCTGATACTACAATTGGATTTTGCAGGTTCAGTCTAGACTTGTCAAAGTAAGTGAGCATTCTTACGAGCGTGCTTCTAGTGTCGGATCGAGTGAAAATGTTAACGTTTCCAAAAGGTACATAAACGATGAATTTTCAGGCAACTGGTATAATCAGTACCTTGAGAAATTGAAGGCAAGATACGCCAATTTTCCACACGGTGACAAGGAATCAATGAAGCGGACATCTGAAGGTATGTCTGCCTACCTCCAACTGCGTGATATGAATAGAAGAAAGAGGAAAGCTTTTAGGGAAGATGTGTACGTGGGTGTAAATGGCGTAATGCCTGGTAACCAATCTTTCATGCCTCCAAAACATGTAACCGATGCGAACAATTCATCTGATGACGAGGTCTCTTTCTTTCCGGAAATCATGTTCCCATTTAACTGTGTTCCTGATAGTTCACTACCACTGAGAAATGAAATAGATAAGAATCAGAAGATAGATGTTAATGGAATTCTAGATAATTTGCCCACTGTAGTTAGCCGAAGCACTGCAATGATGGAAAGATTTGGGATAAGACCTGATTACATTAAAGTGGGTAGTAAATATAGAGGAATAGATGGATCTGGACGTGAAAAGAAAGCTCTATGTCAAAAGCAAGCATCTCAGATGAATCGCAAGATAGTTGCCCGCTTGTTGACCAATGCTGGTTTTGAAGGGGGAACTGAAATCTCCATCGAAGTTTTTTCAGAATTTTTCAGTAGCCATATCTGTAAGCTAGGCCAAATTCTGAAGCTTCTGACAGATAGCTACAAAAATAAATTCTCATCCATTGAACTCCTTCAAATGTTTCTGCAAAATGCTGGATACAGGTAAGTTGGCTACTCTTTCCTAAATATTATACATTCAAAAGCATTGAATTCATCCACAGAGAGGGGGGGGGGGGGGAATCTTAATGGATACACATAAATTACTATACACTTAGAAGTAAGTTACTACAGTTGTTTTTTATATGCTTATAAAAAGTAGATGCTCTTTATGTGTGTGTATATCTAATAGTTTGTCCAACAAGAGAACACGCTATTCCAAATCTTTTGTGTCAATTGCATAATCCGTTTACTCCACTCAGTGCCATTAAGGGCTTTTTCATTTGTACAGTAATAATTACTTTATCATTTTTAATCTCCCAACTCAAGTTGATTTAGGTCTAGCTCTTTGCTCCATTAACACGTCTTCTACAGTCCAAAATATTTGGCCTCATGTGCATGTGTGCTCATATGCTTAGTTACGTGAAACTTTGTAACTAAAACAATGCTGATTAAATATGTGGACTCATAATCCTTGTCCACAGAGTTGCAGTTTTTGGAGCCAAAACCCACCTGATAATGTATAAGTTAGCTTAGTTCGTATCTTCTTCTCCTTTTTTTACTCTCTCTTTTCCCTGATTTCCTCCTATACTTTAATGTCTATATTTAATTTTACAATTTAGTTGTAGTTGTGATCATGTAATCTTTGTAGGTTTAAATTGGTTAAGTACTTGACTACTTCTTTTAGTTGGCAACTCGTTCTTTATTTTTTCTGGCACTTAATTGCTTCATGCATTTCTGGTTTAAAAAAGAGAGAGAGAGATCTATGAAAGTTCCTATAATTCCTGCCATTTTCTCGTTTTTGCTGAAAAAATATGCACATATATAGTATATAGTTATGTGAGGCCAAAACACATGGTCCTGCCTGCTAGTTTTGTATTATCACCATTTACTAACATCTTATAGCTCCTTATTGGTTCATTTATTAGTTTCACTGCACATGCCCATACCATAAAATCTTTCTACTATCATTTATCCTCGGTTGCCACTACCTCTTAACTTCTCATGGATGAAAATTTTTCCTTCCCATTTTTTAAACCAATTTTCCATGTTAAATTTCCATTTCAGTGTAGACATTTTTTTTTCTTATCTGAATCCCAAATTCTAACCCATAGACTGTAGACAAGCCTCCTTTCAATTTCAATAATATTCTGTAGCAAAAATAATTGAAAAGCATTTCTCCACTTCAACTATCCTAGATTTTAGACACAATTTCCTCTTCAATCTCACTGTTGTTATCCATTGTGCATTAGTTAGTCTTGTAGCAAAAGTTGTCATTTGTATGTACTTCATGGCCATCCTTGTGAACTTAACCATCTCCTCTTATTGCAATTTATTTCATATTTTCTGTTTTATTCCTCAAATCTCTCAAACTTTTATTTTTATATTCCGTGCTCATCAATAATCTCTTTAAAATTCATTAGCAAACAATACGCACCACAAATGTTTGCTCTAATATGCCTAGAAAGTTCTCATAATTAATGTGAAGGAGAAGGAACTATCTTGATTCCTGGTGTAAACGTATCATTGATTCATTGTAGATAATTTATTGTCTTCTCCAACTACTTTTTTCACTAATTAGTTATTATATAAATCCTTATTCACATATTACTAGTCGATACTTGTTTGGTTTTAAAGTCCACCGCATGCTTTTAAAGTCCCTATGTAAGCCTGTTTAGATTAATATTAATCATATCCATCTCTCTTTTCTTCTCCATGCATCTTTCAATATCTTTCCATGATATGGACAAGTGACATGGTTGACTTCCTTGCCATAAAAAATCATTTTTGAACAGAATTTTTCTTCTTTTTTTGCATTGTCTTCATTTTTCTATTTTGACAGTGTCATTTTTAGCGGATGAATTCATGAATTTCTATGCTCTTATTATTTCATTTCGTCCTTTTTCACTTATGCAGTAATCTTCAGGCTTTAATAGAATCTACAAAGGATGGTAACAAGGCAGTCATAACCCAGACACCGCAACTTGTTCGTGCTGTCCAGTCCCAAAATCAGAATTCTATGCTACAGCTTCCACAAGTAAGAAAGTAGACTTGATTTCATATTTGATCCTTTATCTATTTTAAGGTATTGGTGTATGCATCCTTAGAATGTTAGTCCTAATTTTTTTAATCTGTTGTAAGTTCAGATCACAATAATCTCAAACCCAATCCTCTTGGTGTTCCTTTGATCAAATTATTATCTAGAGCAATTGTCGTGCTGGTTAATTTTGAGGGGCTGATTATGAATGTGAAAACAAGTACTAACCACAAACTTTTCACCATTTACTTTGCAAACATAAGAGTTCGGTAGCTCCATACTTTAGGCACTAGACTGCTATGGTTTGATAGTGCATCGTTGTTGACATTTCAAACATGTTATGAGCTGGAAATGCTTTAGAGGTTTGCCCATTTCCTTTGTTAACAAAAGAGTTAACTTGATGCATTACACATGAGACTTAAATGGCATGATATGACACTCATTGATTTCAGTGGTATAACTTGTTGGTACTGGGATATACTAAATGTTCAGTTCTTATGGAGAGAATGAGAAAAAGGGAAAAGGTTGTAAGAGCTAAGATGTCATACAGGTTTGCGCTGATTTTGGAGGTGTGAAACAAATTAATATCCCCATTGGATCTCGTACTTTGTTTTTAATGAGATTGGATCTTATACTTCAACATTAAGGACTGCAATATCTGTCGTACTTGCCGTCAGCATGGTTGGGTGATATCAAACCTTTTTCCACACTAACTGGAGCCTAGTCTAACCTGAGCCATCCTATATATCATATGCTATGAATTGTAGGCTATTTACCCTACCAAGAATTGGTGGGGATTATGAAGAATAAGGTGAGGAAGAGTGGAGAGAAGGAAAGAGGAATGACATCTAGCCCAGAAACACAAACATAAAATTATTGAAATTATTCAATGATCAAATTTCTCAAATTATTCAATGATCAGCCAGCCTTTAAATATGTTTGACCAAAATCGTATCCCTAAATTAACTTATCACAGTGAACAATTGATGGAAAGTAACAAATCCTGTTGACTACCTTCCTATTTCTTAGACTTTCTAATACTATCAGATCTTTTGTGATACCTCCCCAATATTCTTTTCCTACTATGTGGAGGAGAAATCTGTTTAGGCCTTTGGATCTCATCTATTTGCTTGTCTGCATCACAATTAAAATGTAAACTTTCAATTTTTAAAGAATTTGATGTAAAACGTAATCCTAAATAGAGAATTTTCAAGAATCTTAAAGGATTAATTTTACCAACATGTAATGCGGATCAAAGTTAGAATTTTAAACAATTAATCGGTTTGATGGATTTTCAAGAATTGAATTAAGTTTAACAAGCCCAATTAATAATTCAGTTCTAACAATCAATTATTAAAATTCCTGAGCGTTCTTAGTAAGTAAAAGATGCAATATTGATTTGTATTCTAATTAGGCAAGTAGAACACTCAATCTCGATATTTGTGATCGACAGTTAAATTAAATAATATAATAGAGATGATAAAGCAGTATAACACAAATATTGAAAAAGTGGAAAGAGTATACCGGGGTTCGAAGCAACTAGTGTTAGATCTCAGCTTAGCAGTAAGGGGCAAGGAGCAGCACAGGGGAGTCGCGGGGGTGCTGGCGCGACTGGCTGTGGGCGGCGGCGGGATCGATGCGACGGGAGAGGGCGGACGACGTCGCGGTCGATGTCGACGAAGTGGGTCGACGGGGGATTGGGTTTTGGCTGTCGTTGCTGACGAGGACAGAGGAGGGGGTTTGGGTGGTTTTCTGTGGTGGCGCTGGCCGTCGAGGGGAAGTGGGGCGGCGCTGGAAGGAGGTCGGGAGGTGGCGTTAAGGAGGGCAGCCGGAGTTGGCCTGGGAAGACGATCGGAGACGGGTTTGGGGTGTTTGGGCAGGAAACAGATCGGGAGAGAGAGAATGGGAGTAGCAGCTAGGGTTTTGCAAGGGGGAAGAAGCAGGATTAGGGTTTTGGATTTGAGGATTTGGATTTTGATTTTAATTGATTCGGGGATTTGGGGTAGTTTTAGAGTTTATCACAAACCCTAAAATTTTATTAGGACTTATCACAAACCCTAATAATTGGATCTCAATTGTATCACAAAAAAAAAAAAAAGGAAGAGCAAAACTCAACACAATAATTTTTTAATCAAGAATGACATACTTTCTCATTAATCTCAAGGCCCATATATAGGCTCAAAACAAATCTTGACACAAATCTCAAAATATTCTAATGCATAAAAAAAATTACATATGGCTATAATTGCCAAAAACAAATATGGTACTGAAATAAAATACTAAACTAAATAGAATGGATGTCCTCATCAGAATTACTTGCATGTTGAAGCTTATGCCCTTTTGGCAAGAAGTAGTTGTTTGATATATCATTGTATTATTTAAGTTTCTTTCATATAGAAATGAGACATTCTAATATGCATCTATTTACAAGAGTTGTATATGCATTAAATGCATGTGCACATTGTGAGCCTTGTACATACCTTTAGGCATTCTAGTTAGGAAATTTGTCATTGTTTCATATAAATGGTTTTCAGTGAAATGTCTGGCTTGTGAGCCTTGTATGCGTATGTTCCTCAAATGTTAGCACATACAGGAATAACCAAGTATTCAAAATTGAGTTAAACCTTTGCTGTGCTTTACATTATTTATTTAAATATATCATAAGAAATACCAACTAGATCTGATTAGTGTTTAGATCAAATTGCATCAATGAAGAAATGAAACCAAATTTGTATCTTATTGGAAGTCATCAATAACTAGATTTCATAGGGAAAATGTGGATATGACCTGAGAGACTAATAAAATTGAATCAGATTTATTGTGAGGTCTTGATCGAAGCAAATATGTGAGAACCAGAATCACATCTGAAGTGGGCATGGACTGGATAACATCAACGAAGGAGCCAATGATGGAAACTAATGGGTGGTGGGTGATAATGTGGTCAGTTATTGGTGTTATGGAATCTCTGCAAACCTCTTGGCACCTTCGCTAACATGATTATCAATTCTATTGCCGATCTCATCTGTGATTGTGACTGAAAGTATTGACAGACAGAATGCCCCTAAACTATGAGATAGGTTTATACTTTGATGCCGACACTCAGCATCAATACTGCCTATGGGGTTGCATTGTTCTTCATGTATCCCAATTAATGGAGCCTAAGGTAAACAGGCTGGTTGGCCATACATTAAGGCTTTGGAATGACACAGATGGTTAGTGGTAGGATGTAGTTGGTTGATGAACAAAGTGGTTTGATGGTAGATAAAAAGGGTTGATGAAAAGGGAAGTATCAACCGAAGCTACTGGTTTTTACTTATTCTAGTAATAGTAAAGTCTTTGATATGGCTAAAAATGGGATTAAATCGGGACCGTTCAAATCGGACACGAATCTTAAAGCTCTCAGGGGTAAAACGGCAATTTCACCTACAAATGGGTCTGAAATGGGGATTGGGTCTTTCTTCAAAGTCCAATAACCCATAAACGGATCTGTCTTACTAGGTACGGGTATCAACCCGTTACAAACCAGTTCAGAAAGATAAAGAAGAATTCAGATTCATAATTATCCCTAAGAGGTAGTTTTAACCACTTCTATCCATCAACACCGGAAAGTAGAGATTTGTTCTTATCTCGAAACGGATCTCTAAGGCGACTATAAAAACCCCTCTTCCCCCACCATAAGAAGGTAATCAATATTTTTCTACATAAAAGCTCTTTCATAATCTTCTTGATTACTAACAAGAGTGTCGGAGGGTGCGTCACCGGGATTCATCCCGGTGTATCGCACTTTTTGCGGGTTCGCGGCAGCGGCTAGAAATGAGTCAACACGTTAGTGAAGGTCAACGGATCAACAAGTTTGCCTTATTCGTTCTCTCAAGAATCCACAAATTCATCTGTTTGCTCCCACACCAAAATTAACAGCAACAGATTGGCGCCGTCTGTGGGAAACGAAAAAGCAATCCAACTTAACTTCATCAGCGAGATTAGTTTCAAGCCATGCATCCAAAAGAGAAGGGGAAGGCACCGATCTTCAGCCGAAGAACCACTCATCTTCCTCCTCCAGCTCAAGGTGTTCTTCCTCAACAGCCTGCTCCTTAACAGGTCCCTCCAAGATCTCGGAGGGCTGTCCAGGGGGCTCTCATCGGAGTCGTCCAAAGCAGCATCCTTCTCAGGACCATGTCGCGGTCCACAAGCCTCCAGTTGACTATATGGCTTCTCAAAGCCCTCCCGAGCGGGATCTCCGTCAAGTGATTGTCAACCGCCAAAAGGGGATCAACCTCCGAACTCGCCTGAATGGATGGCGAGTACTTGGAGGAGTCCATCAACCCGAGCACCCAGGGGTCTCGAGAGTCCGGACCCCCTGCAGACCGAGGACCAGAAGATCTCCCCCGAGGAGGCGAAGAGAGCCCTCAACGCCATCAGCGGAGAAGCCATACTCTAGTAAACCGAGCCACACATAGGGACCGCCAAGCTGGAGAGGCACCAGTCACAAGGGCGGAGTTTCAAGATTTTCAAGAGGCCGTTCTGCGGGCCCTCAACGTCGCTCCCAACCACGAGCAACGGACACCTAGTCCTCAACCTGCCCCAAGTCATCTCCACCGCACTCCTAGTCCCCTTTCACATGGGAAATAGTCTAGGGGCTCGGTAGGATATGACCGAAGGGAAGACTCGGTCTACCGTCGTCTCCACGAGATGGAGAGGCGCCTTGACCGACTTGACAGAGAAGAGGAACAACGGACGAGAAATTTTCGCCCAAGCAGGCCCCCATTCTCCCGAGCCATCATGGAAGCCCCGGTCCCGCAAAACTTCAAGTCCCCTAATTTTGAGTCATACAACGGGGAGTCGGACCCCGTCGACCACATCAAGAGTTTTAAAACTCTTATGATGATCTACCAGGCTTCGGATGCGCTCCTTTGCAAGACCTTTCCTACCACGTTAAAGGGGCCTGCGAGAGAATGGTACTCTCGACTTGTCCCGGCCTCCATCTTCTTATTCGATCAGTTCGAAGGGCTCTTCCTTACTTATTTTGTGAGTAGTCGCCGGGCCGAGAAAACAAGCGTATCTTTAGTGACTCCGCCAAAGAAAGGGTGAACGCATAAGAGATTATGTTCAGCGCTTCACCGCTGAAGTCCGGTCTATTGCCTCCCTCATCCAATCCGTAGCCTCTGCGGCATTCGGACACAACGTTACTAACGCCGACCTCAAGGCATCCCTTGCCAAGAAGCCTCCTCGAGACTTCTCAGAACTCCTGCTTAGGAGTGAGAAGTACATTCGAGTGGAAGAGGCTCTCAACCCCCCAGTCTTGAAGAACCATCTTTCAGGAACAAACGGAAGAATACGAGCGAAGAAGGGTCCCAGAAATTCCAGAGGGATGACAATGGCCAATGCCGCCAAGCTCCTCGCTTTGAAAAGTTCACCCCCCTCAATGCTAGTATATCAGCAGTTCTTATGGAGGTGGATAAGGAATGGCCACTCCACGCTCCCCTTAGAATGAATACCCCTGGCAAGAAAAGAAACAGGGATAAGTGGTGCCGCTTTCACAGGGACCACAGCCACGACACGGATGATTGTCGGGCTCTTAAATAGGAGATTGAAGAACTCATACAGCAGGGACACCTGACCAAGTTCGTTCGAAGAGACGGGGCTGATCTGCCACCCCGAGGAGCCTACAAGCGAACATGGAGGTCCGCCGAGTTCCAAGATTTCGAACCTGGGGCCATCCTCAACTTTATCCATGGAGGTCCAATGGGGGGAGAACCAAATTCCTTCCAAGAGGCCCTCATCTTATCATACAAGTAGGTTTTCAGTTTTCAATAAGGTCGATGCTAGTAACACGGCCAAAAAGCATGTAATAATGGCTTGCCCAATTGAAGCGGCCACTTAGTTCATCTCAATAAAACCCAGCTTTTTCTATTGAAAATTATTGCACTTGCCTCACTTCTCTCTCTGAGTCACGTCTACGACTCGCCTAACAGTAAGTTCGGAGCCCAGCTTATTCTAAAGAGCTGTTCCCACAACTTACTAAGCTCAAAAGACGAGTTTGGAGTCCAACACTTGGTTCGGCGTTGGCTTAGCCGCTTGCAAACAAGCAAGTGCGGGGCAGCTCACCATTCGGAACTCGTTAACTCTCTTAACAACAAGTTTGGAGTCCAACACTTGGTTCGACGTTGCCTTAGTCGCTTGCAAACAAGCGCGGGGCAGCTCACCATTCGGAATTGCTCCTACAACTCGTTAAACCTTCTTCTCAACAAGTTCAGAGCTAAAACTCTTCCTTAGAGTTGCTAATCAAACTTGTCTCCCAAACGGCTCTCTCCTAGAGCCTAGTGATATTCACTCCGCTCGCCTCCCGAGTGGCCTTTTTCTCAACGAGTTTAGAGCTAAAACTCTCCCCTAGAGTTGCTCCTCAAACTTGTTTCCAAAACGGCTCTTTCCTAGAGCCAAGCTCTCCGCTTCGCTCGCCTCCAGGGTGGACTTCTTCTCAACAAGTTCAGAGCTAAAACTTTCCTCTAGAGTTGCTCCTCAAACTTGTCTCCCAAACTGCTCTCTCCTAGAGCCTAGTGATCTTCACTCCGCTCGCCTCCCGAGCGGTCTTCTTCTCAACAAGTTCAGAACTAAGACTCTCCCCTTGAGTTGCTCCTCAAACTTGTCTTCCAAGAACGAACTTCCCCTAGAGTCATGCAAAACTCTTCTCAACTTCGTGAAGGCAGAGATGTTGCGGGACTATCTTGACCTTGAAGAAGGGTGATTCTCCAACTCGTTTCTGAAGAGAACTTGTAGATCTTCGAGATAGCTTCAAAATGAAGGGTCACACGCCCTGATCCGACCTCCGTAGCCTCGGGAAAGTGGGTTACAACACAACTGCTCGCCAAGCTCGCCGTAGATGTCGAACAGACGTATTTTCGAGCTGAAAATAGGTAAAATGACGTTGACCAGTCAACGCTCACCTATCGTTCGCCATGTTCGACACACCGCTCGCCAAACTCGTCGCAGATGTCGAACAGACGTGTTTCTGAGCTGAAAATAGGCAAAATGACGTTGACCAGTCAACGCTCGCCTATCGTTCGCCAAGTTCGACACACCGCTCACCAAGCTCGCCGCAGATGTCGAACAGACGTGTTTCCGAACTGAAAATAGGCAAAATCACGTTGACCAGTCAACGCTTGCCTATCGTTCACCACGTTCGACACATCGTTTGCTACGTCCGCCACAACACGCCGAACAGAGTTGTTTCCGAACAAAAAATGATAAAAAAATCTCCTCGCAATCCGTGCTCAAATCAAGATCAACGGTCACAAACAAACAAACAAAAAGAGAAGGAAAGGACTTAGGGGCTAACGGGTCGGGTATGAACCCATTTGGATCCAAACCCGTACACCCTCTCTCCTCCGTTCTCTTCTCCTCCAATTTTTCCCGCCAAAAAGCCTTCGAGAGCGCCTTCGTCAACTCGCCGAGCTCCCCACTGTTAGGAATTGTGGCCTCAAATACACGTAGGCACGGGGTACTTGAAGTTGGAGAAGAAGAGGAGAAGACAAAGAAGCAAGGGAAGACAAGCAGCAAGTAGAAGAAGAGAAGTCTGGAGGGTTGCGGTCGACCGACTAGGGGTGCGGTCGACCGACCCAGTCCACTGGGGGTTCTTCGAGTGTAGGCATCCAACAGAGGAGGGGGCGATCGATCAGTCACTAGGGGTGCGGTCGACCGGTCAGCCTTCGAGTTCTGGATCTGCACGATGCGGTCGACCAGCTTGGGGTGCAGTCGGCCGACACCTACGCTGATTATTCTTTTGTGCTTACGGGATAAAGGCCCAATTTGCTAGATTTGTGTATATCTTTCAGGGTTTGCTTGGGGGCTATATATATGGCCGTAAACTCTAGGGTTTAGATATCTCAGTTGCTGATCATTATTCAACTTCAAGAAAGATTGTGCCGAGTGTTTCAAAGGTGAGAGAGATTGAGAGTTGTAATCTCTTTTGTAATCTTTGTATTTCTTTGGAAATAAGAAGTATAGGTTATTTCTGCATATTGGTTGTGTTCTTGTGAGATCCATATATTGTGGTGGCTTGTTCTTGGTTCATCTATTTCTTGGGAGTTTCTATTACTTGTGGTGCACTTGCGCTATTAGCACTACGAGTTTGGAGTAGATTTCTCCGACAAGTGGTATCAGAGCAGTTTGTTTGAGATTGCCGATAACAAGATGAAGATCGAGAGATTCGATGGGAGTGACTTCGCGATGTGGAAGATTCAGATGATAGCGTATCTTCGTCAGAAAGATCTTGATGGTCCGTTGTTTGATGAGAAGCCGGTAGGTACAGACAAGGATGCGAAGGTCTTGGCAGAGTGGAATCGTTTGGATCAGAAGGCGCTGGGACAGATTCAGTTGGGGCTGAGTAGGAAGGCGTTATTTCATATCTCAAGGCAAAGACCACAAAGGAGGCTATGGAGATTCTCACGGATATGTTTGAGAAACCGTCGGTATCTAATCAAATTCTTCATCTGAAGAAATTGGTTAATATGAAGTTGAAGGAAGGGGTTCAGTAGCAGAGCATGTGAACAATTACTGTATGGTTTACAACCAGATGGAAGCTGCAGGTTTGAAGTTTTCAGAGAGAAGGCAGTCATTGTTACTTCTATCTACTTTACCCGATAGTTATGGTACGGTGGAACAGACTATTACAGACACTATGACAGATTCGAGGACTCTACAGGATGTGGTGAGTAGCATTCTGAACGAGGAGGTGAGAAGGGTGAGAAACGGGGGATATCCATCATCTTCTAGAGATTTCGCTATGTACGTTGAGAAGAGACGTGGGAGATCTAAGAGCAGTCGAAGAAGAAAGGATCAGAGTAGTTTATCTGAGAGTGGGTCTGATGACAGCGATGGAGGACATGGGCCTGAGTGTTGGTATTGTCACAAGAAGGGTCACATGATGCGCAGTTGCAAGGCTTATATGAAGAAGAAGCAGGAGAAACCGAAGAGAGATACTCCAAAGGAAGCTCAAGTGGGGCTTATTGAGAATCTATGCTTATCAGGTCGGGAGGAGTTGGGCACTCAAGATTGGTGTATTGATTTGAGAGCTTCTTTTCATTGCACTCTGAGGAGAGAGGTATTTGATGACTACAAGGAGGGTTCTTTTGGAGATGTGATCGTGGGGAATGGTCACTGGTGTCCTGTACGTGGGGTTGGTACTGTTCGCGTGAACACCATTGATGATTAAAGTGTTGTCTTGCGGGAGACAAAGCATGTTCCAGACTTGAAAGAAAAAATTTTATCTCGATTGTAAGGCTAGACAAAGAGGAGTTGTCTACTACAGTTGGTAGTGAGGAGTGGTGCATAGCTGCAAGTTCAAAGGTGATTGCAAAAGGGAAGCATAAGGGAACGCTGTATTTGCTTAGAGACGTGAAGGGCATTTCTCCTGTAGTTGACTCTCAGCCGGAACGGGTAGTAGGTTGTGTGGGGTGCAACCGAGTTCTTTCAGTTGTGGAGGGGAGGTTACCAATTTAGTGTGAGCTGTTGGCCATGAAAGTGATCCTAGTGGGCAAGATGTTACTGCGGTGAGGGTACTTTGCGAATTAGCAGTTGAAGCTTCAAGTCGCTCTTGTGTGATAGAGAGCACTGGTATTGACATGCGGGGTGATGTCGATGAGGGTAACCGAATTGGGACTGTAGGGGTTGAACAGTCTGCGGAGTTTGTGGAGGTGTCGTCAATGGAGGTTTCTAGTGCAGAGGATGCATTGAGAGGCTTTGAATCATGTCCGGTGTTGATGGAGATCTTGCGAGGTGGGGAGTCTCATACCACGGAATCCGACACGGGAGGTTGTTTCTCCGGTATTCGTACTCTATGCGATTGGTGAAGCACATCCTTCATGAGGCGATGAGGGGTGGTTGGTGCACTCCATGTGGTGGAGTGGCAGAGGTGCTCTTCATGAGAGTGGGGAGTACTTGGGTCTTCCATGAAAGTGGGAGATGACAGAGATAATGCGAGGAAAGATTGCAATAACTTTGAAGCGTGGTGTATTTGGTCCAAGTGGGAGATTGTTAGGAATTGTGGCCTCAAATACACGTAGGCACAGGGTACTTGAAGTTGGAGAAGAAGAGGAGAAGACAAAGAAGCAAGGGAAGACAAGCAGCAAGTAGAAGAAGAGAAGTCTGGAGGGTTGCGGTCGACCGGCTAGGGGTGCGGTGAGGTCGACCGACCCAGTCGACTGGGGGTTCTTCGAGTGTAGGCGTTCAACAGAGGAGGGGGCGGTCGACCGGTCACTAGGGGTGCGGTCGACCGGTCAGCCCTCGGGTTCTGGATCTGCACGATGCGGTTGACCGGCTTGGGGTGCGGTCGACCGACACCGACGCTGATTGTTCTTTTGGGCTAACGGGATAAAGACCCAATTTGCTAAATTTGTGTATATCTTTTAGGATTTGCTTGGGGGCTGGCTATATATATGGCCATAAACTCTAGGGTTTAGATATCTCAGGTGCTGATCATTATTCAACTTCAAGAGAGATTGTGTCGAGTGTTTCGAAGGTGAAAGGGAGAGATTGAGAGTTGTAATCTCTTTTGTAATCTTTGTATTTCTTTGGAAATAAGAAGTATTGGTTATCTCTGCATATTGGTTGTGTTCTTGTGAGATCCATATATTGTGGTGGTTTGTTCTTGGTTCATCTATTTCTTGGGAGTTTCTATTGCTTGTGGTGCACTTCCGCTATTAGCACTACGAGTTGGGAGTAGATTTTTCCGACACCCGCTGTCTTCAAGCTCGAACTCCAACCTTCGACGAACCCATCGAGCGGAGACCTCGAACGTTCGCCCAGCTCCTCGCCGAGCTCGACTCCCCCATCTCCGAACTATAAGCTCCGTCGAGCTCGAGCTCACCCTCCGACAAGCTACATGGCCGAGCTCGTCTCCACGTTGCCGTGCTCCCCACATCGCCGAGCTCTCCTCCAAACATCGCCGAGCTCGCACGAAGGCCAAGCTGCAACCGAGCTCCCCTCACTTCACCGAAGAGCTCCATCAAGCTCCACAGCTCCCCTCTGTCACCTTCACGAGCTCGGAACCCAACATTTCCACCGTCAACCTGTCGAGTTCCCCACTCGTCGAGCTCCTTTGCCGAACGACGACCTCCTGTGTCGAGCGCGATCGTTCGCTAAGCTCTCCTCCGCCGTCGTAGAGCTCTGCCGAGCTCGCCTCCCCTCCATCGGGCTCCAGAGCTCAACCTTCAGCAAACCCATCGAGCGGCGAACCCAACGACCTCCACGATGCGAGCTCCTCGACCAAGCTCCACCTCCGCCGCGCCCGTCGAGCTTCGTCTCCCACGAAGACGACGTTGAAGGAGTGAGGTCGAATGAAGAAAGGGTAGATGAAGGCGGGAGAAGAGAGAAGAAAGAAGAAGAGGAGGACGAAGCAGAGTCGAAAGAGAGAAAAAGAAAAAAAAGAAAAGGAAATTTTTTTTGACACGTGGCGGTCAACGTTGACCGGCCACGTGGCGCGTCCTGGTTGGTCTGCGGATGAGAACGTTTGGATGTGTCGAACAGACTTGTTTCCGAATAGATTATAGGGAAAAAACTGCTGCCTCCCTATACGCGCTCGTCTGATCATGATCAACATGCAGGATTGTGCCACCTGTCCAGGTATTTATTTATTTAATTGAATTAATTATTTAAAAATCCGAAAAATTAATTTAAAATCGAAAAAAAATCTAAAAATAATTATTAAATTCAGAAAATAATTTTAAATTCTGAAAATAATAATTATTAAATTAGAATAATTAATTACAATTTTGGATAATTAATTATTTAAATTTGGAAATTGAATAAAAAATTCAAAAAAAATGATTAAAAATTGGAAAAAAATCAGAAAAATCTGGAAAAATCACCAAAAATCTAGAAAAATCTGAGAATAATTTTGGGTATTTTACAAGCTCAGAATAACACCGTTACATCCCGAGTTGGATCCAACTCTCCCGAGAACTCCGATAAAATCCCGTACACCATTAGAACAACAAATTACTCCTCAAAGGCTATTAAACTCGGTCTTCAGGAGTGGGGAGCTCGTGATATGGCTAAAAATGTGATTAAATCGGGACCGTTCAAATCGGACACGAATCTTAAAGCTCTCAGGAGTTAAACGGTAATTTCACCTACAAACGGATCTGAAATGAGGATTGAGTCTTTCTTCAAAGCCCAATAACCCATAAACGGATCTGTCTTACTGGGTTCGAGTCACAACCCGTTACAAACCAGTTCAGAAGGATAAAGAAGAATTCAGATTCATAATTATCCCTAAGAGGTGGTTTTAACCACTTCTATCCATCCACACCGGGAAGTAGAGATTTGTTCTTATCTCGAAATGGATCCCTAAGGCGATTATAAAAATCTTTCTCCCCCCACTATAAGAAGGTAATCAATATTTTTCTACATAAAAGTTCTTTCATAATCTTCTTGATTACTGACAAGAGCGTCGGAGGGTGCATCGCCGGGATCCATCCCGGTGTATCTCACTTTTTGCAGGTTCGTGGCAGCGGCTAGAAACGAGTCAACACGTTGGTGAAGATCAACGGGTCAACAGGTTTGCCTTATTCGTTCTCTCAAGAATTCACAAATTCATCTGTTTGCTCCCACACCAAAATCAGCAGCAACAGTCTCCATGAGCCTCCCATCAACCCTACCTTCCTATCGACTATCATATTCTCATTCTTAAATTTTGTAGTATGAGCATTATCAAAAAATATAAATAAATAGCATGAATATAATTAAATTTACTCCAAAACACACCATCCCTAGGGTAGTGAAATGGTGTAGGAGATTGTGAATCCACTTTTCTAAAATTCACTTTGGAGAATGAACATGCTTACAGTGAGTGAAAATTTAGCATAAGCATGACAGTGAAATGTGTTGATAGAACTATTCAATGAGCATACCCCCTGTCATGATGAAGAACCCCACTATCCAAAAACATTATCAAACTGAGCATTTTGATTGTATTCTGCTATGTTTCCATCTACATGTAACCGGTAACTCTCTTAATAGGAAACATCTTGTTATTATTACAACCCCTTCCTGGAATTAATTGGAAAATGCTATCCCCTGAGCAATTGATAAACTTGTACTCATAATTGTTCTCGCTTCTCATCACGAATTGTAGTGCTGTGAGTTATTTATAGATGTATGAGGTTACTTTGGTCAGTGTTACAAAAGGCGGTATGGGTATACTGGACAGTTGATTTGCTCCCAAATATCGCATATTCACTGCATATAGTGCATATTCAGGTGAACTTCTTAGTCAAACTACGACACAAAGCTATGCGTCCAGAATACAAATGTGTGAATAATGCCATATAGTGGTCAACATGCTGCTGCACATTCACTTTAGCCTGCACAAGTTGAACATTCACCTAATAAACCTGGTTTCTGGCTGCATATGCATGCATATGCATATGCATATGCGGCTCACAATTTTCAAACAGTGTTCAAGTTATCTGTTAGGTCTTTGCTGTTTACCAAATCTTCTTATGTGACTTGCAATCTTTAAAAACTCAAAACTCTGGATGGCGCTTCTTGCATCCTGAGATACTCAAATTTTATATGGATCCTATGAACTTTTTGAATTTATTTCCATTATGTGTGAATAATTATTTATCTAATTGGTTAACTGTGATTCTGTGAATGATAACAGCAGCTCCAGAGGCAAATGCATCCCCAGCCCCAAATGAATATGCCTCAAGCGCAGAACTTGACATTTCAGCAGCAGCAGCAGCTGCAGAAGTTACGTAGGCAACAAGACCAACAACAATCTATGGCGAATGTTAAGATGGAGAACTTGGTGGATACATCATCATCACCATCGCATCCTTTTGACACCGCAACATTCAGCACACTTACCAAGCACCAGCAAATGCAATTTTTAAGACAGCAGCAACATCAGATTGCTATGGCAAACCAACTACAGGCAGGCCAGCAGCAGCAGTTCAGACAATTACAGTCTTCTGGTCAAATGCCTCAACTTGGACTGCAGTAAGTAATATTCCAATAGTCTCAACTTTCATAGTACATTTAGTATGTATCTTGAAGTGACTGATTCATGCAGGAATGCATATGGCATGAGGGCAAGACCCGTGAAAGTAGAGGCGTTCAATGACTTGATGAGCGGAGATTCAACATTAAAGCATGAGCCTGATCAGAATAAATTAGCCTCTCCATCCAAGTAGACTTTAACATCACATTCTTTATGTTCGTTGACGCCAAAAAAGAATCAGCAAAATTTTTGGAGCACACAATTACCTGATCAGAAGATGCCGAGCATGATGGCAGGTTTGATGTTGGACCACCCACTGAAGTAATAATTGTACATAAAATATATCCGTTGTGTATTGGAAACGAATATCATGGGTCCTATACTTTTGACCTTGTGTGTTGTCTAGGTCACACCATTGGAGTGTCTGATACTATTAGCTTAATTTTCACCATCATAATGTTTCTTGAAAAATATTAATGAATGTGTTAGCTTCTGCTATGAATCTTTTCCTGGTTAGAAGTTTTAGTTTGGATAGGGTCACTACGATCTATAAAAACTTATTATGGCAGATTCGAAAACTATTGTTGGACATTCTGAACTGCAGGTGTTTTGGGTTGAAATGGATTGACTTCAATGTGTAGTTATCGGCAATCTAGAGCTTCATCCTTGAAGTGCTGGAGGTTGAACGCTAAAGTGGTCCTATTTATTCTTTCTTGAGTCTTGATTGATCTTATTGTGGGGATGCTCATTCTCTACTAATTCTTTTGTTGAACTAAATTTTTGTTTAAAATTTTGCCCATTGGTTGGTGGGCTTAACACGTTGTTTGTAAGCAGTTGAGGATGTCTGCTTCTAAATATCTGGTTCTATTCATCCCTTTTATATTTTGGCGTATTTTTTTCCTGTAATATTTAGAAAACCAGCAGATGCTTTGTGGGGAGCTTGTATGCTTAGGTCAGTTCTGGACCCCATATGATTTGTCTTATTTCCATACTCTAGATAGGGTGATTTAGCATATTGTTAATCTTGAGGATTTTTCCTCTTATGCTGGCTTATATTGATAATGCCAAGGTGTAAGTTTTAAGATGAGAGATTATTTGACAATGCCGAAGATATTTCTTGAAGGACTTTCAGATATTTAGAAAGGTTTTGGATGGATGTTTCTCCCTATCTATGGATGTATTTTAATTCTTTAGGGAAAGCTGTGGCAATATTTTTTATGTTTTTTGATAAAAGATGACTCTTGTCACCGTTTCATTAATAAGAGATAACGAAACTAAGTAGTACAACAGAAATAAAAGTTACAGACAACAGACCTGGTGTGAACACCAAAGTACTCGGACCTACCCGATACAAAATCACAGCAACAACAAACTGAAGACAAGCTTTGAAAGTAAGACAACATCATGATAAAACCAAAAGAAATCCCTCGCAATGCGCAATGACTGAGCGCCGACTGCCACAAACACACTGAGCGCCGACTGCCACAAACCAAAAGAGACCCACTCTACGGAGATGGCTTGCCGGGTCGCGCAAGCCCCTCCCCTCTATGAAGTCCACCTCCCGGATCACTCTCCATCGTTGGCTCTGATTCTTCTGGTAGCCTCCTTTGCACCTTTGAACTGTAGACCTTTGATGACGTTGTTTTCCTGTGCTCTTGCAATCATCTCTGCCATACCGTCCGCTACAATAGCGAAGAGAAGGGATGACAGAGGATCCCCCTGCCGCAGCCCCCTTTTGCACCTGATTTCTTTCCCTTGCCATCCGTTTACTTGAATGAAGGATTTGCCTCCTCTTATGCACTTCTTCATCCATAATCGCCATTTAGAGCCAAAGCCTTTTAACTGAAGGGCCTCTTCTGTGCAGTCCCAAGATACTGAATCATACGCTTTCTGGAAATCCAGCTTCAGGAGGAATCCGTCCGTCTTCTCTTTATGGCCTCTAAACACTATTTCATGAGCAGAAGCAATACTGTCCATAATGTCCCTGCCCTTTATGAACCCACTTTGCGAAGGAGCTATGATATCGTTGAGATGCGGAGCCAATCTTTGGGCCAAAACCTTGGTGATAATTTTGAAAGAGCAGTTGATCAAACTAATTGGCCTGAGATCTTCTGCAGATGTGACTTCGCTCTTCTTAGGCACCAATGTAATTGTAGCGTAGTTAAGCCTGTCTAAGTTACCTACACCTTCGAACAGCTCTTGAAAAATCTTCATGAGGTCCTCTCTGATAATCTGCCAGTATATGTTGTAGAAAAAAATCGGGAAACCGTCTGGTCCCGGGGCTTTGTCCTGGCCTAACGACTTGATTGCATACAGGACTTCTTCTTCCGTGAAATTTGATTCAATCCCTTCGCTGCCTTCGATTCTGGAGGAGCTCCACATATCTGGAACCAGAGCGCATCTCGGAGTTGGGTCGGCACCCAATAGGACATGGAAGTGCCTATCTAGATGCTCTTTGATAATATCTTCGTTCTCGGTCCAGTGCCCGTTAACTGAGATGACCGTGATATGGTTCTTTCTTTTTCTGCCATTAGCTACCTTGTGGAAGTACTTAGTGTTTGCATCCCCTTCTCGTAGCCATTGTACCCTAGACCTCTGCTGCCAGTATAGTTCCTCCATCCTGCTAATCTGCTGTAACTCCGATCTGTTGTTTGCGAGTTCGTCTTTCTCTGCCTCCTGTAGTTCCCGACCCTCCTGAGCAGTTTCAAGTGTGTAAATCCTCTTCGCTAGTGACTCTCTTTTCATGTTGATTTCCTTCTTCTTGTCATTTCACCAATCTTTTAATCTTTTTCGGAGTCGCTGTGTCTTCTCTACCCAAGCTCCTACTGCTGAAGATTGCTCTGTGCTCAGCCCCCAATTGTCCTTGATGATATGCCTAGTTTCTTCATCGATAGTCCAAGCTTTCTCGAATTTGAATCCGAAGTGCTGCTGTTTCCCTTTTAGTCCGCAGTCTATTACTAGAGGAAGATGATCTGAAGTGTACCTTAATGCCGATTTCACTTTGGCGAAAGGATGTAAGTCCTCCCACTCGTTCGACACTAGCACTCGGTCCAACTTTGCCAAAGTTGGGTTGCGCTGCATGTTCGACCAAGTGAATTTCCTATCTGTCATTTCTAGTTCCAACAGCTCTAAGTCCTCTATGGTTTCATTGAAATCATCTCGATCCGAGCTACAGTGTCCTCTGCCCCTATGCTCGTCCTGAAATCTAGTGCTATTAAAATCACCACCTATCATCCACGGGCCCGGCCACTTGCTTCTGATGAATCTCAGCTCCGTCCACAGATCTTTCCGCCGTCTACTGTCGTATGGACCGTAGATGCATGAGATAGTATGGATCCAGTTGTCGCTTCTACGTCGAATTCTAATCGATACTGAGAATTGACCGGTGAAATCGTCAAGGATCTCGAAAATAGTCGCATTCGCACCTAATGCAATACCCCCTGAAAACCCTCTAGCTGGTTTAAATTTCCAATTAAAGTCCGCCATTCCTCTAAGGGAAGAGAACTCTTCTTCCGTAGGGGATTCGACTCTAGTTTCTTGGAATCCACAAATGTCGGGGTGGATTTTGTTAAGGGTGACACCTATAGCTCTTTTCTTAGCTCTTAGTCGCATACCTCTAACGTTCCAAAATATGTATATCATTAAAAGGGATTTAAACATCTAGACTCCCCCTCCCCAAGTAACTACCCCGGAGCTAATTGTTCGCTAAATTGGATTCGTCTCTAATAATGGCTATGTTAACTAATTGCTCCTCCTTAGAGGATCCCAAAGCTAACCCATACAATGTAGCAAAGTAAATAAGCGACTCATCGGATAATGAATTGAGAATTGCACAGTTTGCTTTAGATGTACCTGCTCCCGGAGTTTCGATTATCTTTGAAGCTTGATCTTTGAAAGATAGCTCTACCGCCTTATCTTCGAAACTGACGATAGTGTTCATCTGTCTTTTGCCTTTCCTCTGATATTCGGTAATCTTTCTTGTAGCAGTGCTCCCCACACTACCTCTAACTTCTCTTTCATCGGCATAAGTCTCTGTAACGGATATGAGATTGTCCTCTCGAATCCCATCTAAAGCTCCGATGATCCTGTCTTCAGACTCTTGCTCAGGAGCTAACTGCAAGGACTGACGAGCTGCACTTGTGCGGTCTTGGATGTTGATCGGGATTGGGCTAGAACAGGGCTGCAAACCGAGACAATTTTCTGAAAATTGCTGATTTCTTTCAGGCCCACAGGGCTCAATAGCGATCTGTGAGGGAGTTGAGTCTACCAGGGCTTTGGATTGGACAAGCCCAGCCATCGCAGCTTTGATTGATAGGTCGATTTCTTCTTGTGAGAATTTTAGCCATTCCTCATTCAAAATACCCATACTCTTGATGTGACCGAACCCAATGCCGATAGCTTGTTTAAGAATACCCAGCCTGTTGTTGGACTTGGAGCATTGACCTACGCTTTCACCAATCACTTCGCCGAAAGTAGATTTCGAGCCGCACGCTATCTTAGCTTCAACAGTGGACCCATCCAATCTACACAGAAGTGTACTATCTGCAGCAGGCTTGTGTTTGGGGGTCCACTTCCAGTTGGCAAAGTTCGAATCTGAAAGGACGGGGGAGATGGGCGGATGCGATAGGTTGATGGTACGATCCAGCTGAGTTTGAAAGTGGCGCTCTTTTTGCTCCTGAGCACAATGCTCTAACTGCTGAGGTGGACGGCTTTGATTGCTCCTCTTCTCATCGAACGGTTGGATTGTTTCTTCTTCCTCCAGCCTGAAATCTCCACCGCTGGATTTGATTCTGACTGGATTCGAGAGATCTCTGAACGAAACGTTCTTCTGAGACTCCACAATCACTGTAACTTCGTAGCTAACGTTATCAAACTCGACGATGATCTTTGACGGGATAGCCGCTTTGTTAGCTACTCCGACTTTTATACGTGTGAACTTCCGGGCTGAAAGAGTGAGAGTCTGTCTGTCTACATCGATCAACAGCCCAAATTGTCGAACAATATTTTGAAACCCTGAACGTACCCAACAGTGATAAGGGAGGTTGTATAGGCGTAGCCACACCGCTGGATAAGCCTCAGGTTTCATCGCTCCGAACTCTTTGGACCACCATTTGAAAGTAACGAAGAATTCGAGACCGTGAGAGTCCTTCCCTTCTAATCCCTTGATTCTTATGGCTTCCTTGGCTACCGCGGTGTCGCTGCAGTGTGCATAGAAAGTATCAACCGCAGCTTCTTGGATAACCCAAATCGGAGGTGGGGTGGCGACTAGGGCTGCTTGAAGTAGCTCGGAGACGTCGTTTGCTGTAGGAACTCCAGTCTGTGCTTTAACTATAATGCCGCCGTTGAAGCGTCTTTCAAACTCCGCGATAAGAGGAGTCGGAGCAATGGAAGCTTGGATGACATGTCGATCTCCAGCGATACTTTCTTGTGTCTTGCTTTCACCAGAAGCTGAAGCGATTCCTATCTTCGAAACTTTCGAGTTGGCGGACACGTTCCTGATGCGCTTCGGACATGCTGAGGAAATGTGGCCTGAGTGTCGACAATAATAGCAAAACCAGTCGGAGTTGCATTTGCTGATGGTATGGCCTGGTTTTGCGCACTTGTGGCAGTTCAGGCGGCCATCGATTCTAGAGTTCTCCGATGAGCTGTGAATCTGAATCGCCTTCCTCGTTTTTCTTGGTCTGACAAGAACCCATTCGCCGGCGTCGTCTTCCTTAGTTGGGCGCAGCTCTTCGACTGGCGAGTGAGAACGACGACGAGCTCCTTTCTCTCCGTCGACGGTGGGCTTCCCCCTGATGACTTCAGCGTAGGATCGTCGCCTCTTGTTGTTGCCCTCTGCGTCTGGGAGCAGTGCTTCAGCTCTGTTGAAATGTCTAGCAGGAATCTTGCCTACTTCCTCATCTTCTTCAACGCGGTGGGGGGCCTGCTGTTTCGCCTTGGCCCGGAGCTCATCTTCGCTTGTGTGCTTCCTACGGTGATCTTCGTCCCTGCTGAAGACTCTTCTGGGCTTGGGAGAGGGAGATCTGCGGTATTCACGCCTCGATCTCTGTCTCCATCTTCGATCTTCATCTAGCTTGGCTGCTCGACGATCCTCATCGTCGTCTCTGAAGCGCTTGTTCATGGGGGAGGATGGGGAGTGTTCACGTCTGGCGTTGGAATGGTGGGAGGAGGGGTAGGGACGGTGGGGAGTTTGATGGATGGGTGCTCTCATGTTAGTCTTTTTGTTTAATTCCTTATGACTGCATCTTGTTATGTTAATATTTTTTATGTTCTTACCTCTTATACATGTCTTTCTTTTTCAAACTATATTCTCCTTCAGTCTTTCCTCTAAATTATATTCTATTGGTCCTACAAGTTCTGATTTTAGAGCAACTCTGTGAATATTGATGTTTTTTGCTTCATGTTTCAAAGCCAGAATAAAAAATGATGATTTATCAAATAGCTAACTGCTAACATAAAAGGTAGAGAGAGGAGAGCTAAACTGCCAACATAAAAAGTAGTAGGATCTTTACATAAAATGAATCCTAAAGATAACTTGTTGGGACATTGCGGCCCTCAATAGAGTTGATTGAAGTAGAAGATTCAGGTAGTCGGTCAAAAATAATTTGGGATCAATTTTTCTGTTGTCATTACTGTTAGATTTATAACATGCAATATATCAAGGTTAAGTACGAATGCCCATCTTTCTGGTATATGTGGTTTCAAATCGAACTAAAAAATATAAGAGCTTGATCCTACTTTTGCTTCATATATATATATATACTAGGTTTGCCCGTTGACACGTTCCTACGGCACGTCTTCGGAACGGTGCACCTTATTTGAACGTATAAAGTAGTTTTGGAGGTCGAGCAAATTAATTGAAATAGCAAACATATTATATGAGAAACTTTTGGGGTCCAGCAAAAAACATATTATATGATTTTTTTTGATTTTTTCGAACTATTTTTAAAGCTTTTAAATTTTTAATTTTTTTAGTTTTTATATTTTTTAAAAATTAAAAAAAAATTATTTGCTTAATTTTTTGAATAGAAAAGGGAGGGAGAGAGAGAGAGATTGAGAAAAAAAATTTAAATAAATATAGGAGTTGTTTTGGGTGGGGGATTTGAATTTGAGTTTTGGAGGGAAAATATGTTTTGTGAGGTTAGATCTAAGCCTTTGATTTTTGAGGGGATTGAAGGAGAACCACTTGATAGCTTTCTTTGTGTTTTATTATATAGATATATAGATATACCTTTTGCTTCACACACACATACATATATATATATATATAGGGTAAAAGGGATATGAGCAACTTGCTCATTTAGTAAATAAGCAATTGATGATGTGGCATGCATGTGATACATTGGACAACTAACCTTTTTAATGATTTTCCAATCACATGTATGCCACATCCACATCATCAATTGCTTATTTACTAAGTGAGCAAGTTGCTCATACCCCTTTTTTTTCCATATATATATATATATATATATATATATATATATATATATATATTTGAGATTAAAGATGACATCGCCATCGTTTCATTAATGATAGTTAACGAAACATAGAAGATCCAGTTACCAAGTTTCATACATAATAACAACTGAATCCAGCATCTTAACCTTCTGATGCGACAAAAGTAGCAAAATAGAAGGAAAATAATATAAGTTACAGATACAACTTTATGCTATCCTAATAGCCCTCCCTTGTGCTATCTCTCCTTTCAGTGCTTCTCCATTCTTAGCCTCTTTGATGTCCCTGACTGACCTGTCATTGTTTCATTAATGATAGTTAACGAAACATAGAAGATCCAGTTTCATACATAATAACAACTAAATCCAGCATCTTAACCTCCCGATGCGACAAAAGTAGCAAAATAGAAGGAAAATAACATAAGTTACAGATACAACTCTATGCTATCCTAATAGCCCTCCCTTGTGCTATCTCTCCTTTCAGTGCTTCTCCATCCTTAGCCTCTTTGATGTCCCTGCCCGACCTGCCCATGCATAAATGAAACCAAAAATTTTATGCATAATGCTTTGAAATGTTTGAGTGCAATTATGGAAATAATAGTTATTTCGATCTAGCCACAGTCCCCAGATAGTCGCAGCTACCGCAATATCCCAAGCTTCCAAGTCATTGTTTCTAATGTTGTTCCCCCTTCCAAAATCACATGCTTCATGGATCGAACTAGGTAATTCTATGCATCCAAACCCACGGCATACAATTTCCCAGGCTAACCTAGCCCTATAGCAAATGAAAAATATGTGCTCAGTATTCTCTTCTTCAGTGTTACATCTACCGCAAATGGTGTCGATCTGCAAACCCCTCCTCCGCAAATTGCTTTTGGATAAGACAGCATCTTTCTCCACTAGCCATAGGAAGGCTCTTACTTTCATGGGAGCCTGTGTCTTCCATATAGTATTTCCATGTTTGCTTCTGATTCCTCCATCGTTGAGGCTCTTGTATATAGATGGTACAGTGAAGTTGTTATTTGGTTCTAAATTTCAAGTCCTAACGTCTTCTGTATCGCCCGAGTACCTTCCTTCCGATCGAATGAAGTTGTTCAAACTTGTAAGCTGAGTGTAGCTTTCCTGTGAAATATCTTCCCACACCTGCAACCTCAGTCTATGATTGTGCCAAACATTCGCGACCAATGAGTCTACCATTACTGTCGCCCTAGCAGCTTCCGGGAACAGGCTTATTAGTGTATTATTTCTGCACCACTTATTCTTCCAGAATCTTGTGTTTTTCCCATTTCCGATATTGCAGATTGTGTTATTGTGATAAATATCTCCGACCTTCGCTACCCCTTTCCATAGGTAGGATTTTTTCGTGCCTACTCTACTTCCTCCAAATCTGAATTTCTTCCTTCCCCGATAAGCCCAAAAAGATTTACATCACCAGCTATTTCGTCTCCTGCTCATTTTCCACCACCATTTGCTCATTAAGGCCCGATTCATATCTCTCATATCTAGGACCCCTAGCCCACCAAATTCCTTCCTCTTACATACTCTTCCCCAGTTGACCAAATGGAATCCCTTGTTTGCTTCATTAGCTCCCTTCCATAGAAATATTTTTCTACATTTATCAATTCTGTTTGTAACCCACTTTGGGATCTCATAGATTGACATTAAGTTGGTTGGTAGGCTACTGAGAACTGAGTTAAGCAACGTGATTCTTCCTCCCAACGATAGAAACCTTCCTTTCCAACCAGCCAGCCTCTTTTCTACTTTATCTATAATCGGTTGCCAATCCTCCTTATGCATTGCTACCGATCTAATGGGGGTCTCTAGGTACTTCAGTGGAAAGCTCGCTGTCTCGCAGCCAAACATGCTCTTGATGGAGTGGATCGAAGTAGAAACATTATCACTTAGAGGAATTACGCAGCTCTTGTTGAGGTTGATCACCTTCAGTCCTGCCCATGCTTGTACACATCTCAAAACCATTGTAATTGCCATTATTTCTTCCTCTTTTCCTCTTCCAAAGATGAGCGTGTCATTCGCATACTGCAGTTGGACATTGTTTCCTGTACCCCTTTTACTCGAATCCCACTTATTAACCCCTCCTTTGTACCCTTCCTGATCATCTGTGCCATTCCATCGGCAATAAGGGTAAAGATAAGCGATGACAGTGGATCCCCATGACGCAACCTCTCCTGCATCTAATTGTTGGATATATAGGTATATTCTCAATATAATAAAATATTATTGTGTATAATGTTCTATGGGTCAACACGTGCTTTGCACGTGTTATATGTTTAATTGTTGGACCGGGTCGAGTGGGCATAAAGCCCAGTACCCTAAACCCAGTTCATCTCATATAAAAGCTGGTCTAGAGGTAGTGCTTTGTGATATTCCAATACTGATAAGCAGAATATAATATCTTAAGCGGCTATGAGATAAAACCCTAATCTTAATTACCCATCTTGATCTCTAACAATTTTAAGATATTACAATTAATTTTGAGATTAAGAGAGAGAGTTATACCTAATCGATCGTCGGAATCCAACAGCAGCCAGAGCCGCCAAGGATGCCAGCGCCAAAAGAACTGCCACACGCCAGCGTCGACCGCGGCCTACCGCTTGCCAGTGCCTCCACTGTCAGTCGTCGACGCAGGCCGCCTCCACTCAGGGCAATCACTGTTGGCGTTGACGCAGGTCGCCTCCACTCAGGGCAGTCACTGTTGGCGTCGACGCAGGTCGCCACCGCCGCTGGGCAGAACCTCGGCTGGCGTCGCCGATGTCGACGCAACCAACGCCGCCTCATGGCCAGTCACTGGCCCACCCACTTCATCTCTCTCTTCCTGAGCACCAACAGAGAGAAGGAAAGGGATCAGGACCAGATCCGATTTTTTGATTGGGTGGATTTTGGTGTTTCGCGATTGGGATCGAGACCAGACCTGATCTGTTAACTCAGATCTGACACTTGGTTGGGGCTTGGTTGCTGTTTCGTGTTTGAGCCCAAGATATGATCCATTGCAACGCTAGTACTTGATCAGATCTAGTGTTTTTTGATTGGTTTCAGATTTTGCTGTTTGGGGGCATTGATCGGATCAGATTGGGTTCTATTCTTCCTCTTGACTAACTGCTTTGTGCTCTTCAGATTTGGTTCATTCTAAACTCAAGGATTCAGAAGAGCTGAATTTAACAGTTGGAAAGTGAAAAGTTCAGTAAAGGATGTGGATGTAATTGCTGAAGATAGTGCGAGCAATGGGGATGATGTTTAGATTAGATCCAAATATGTTTGGACTGGATCAGATCTAAAATTAAAGATAAGTTCTTTACCTGCATATATATTTTAATTAATTGTTGTTGCTATGTGCTAAAGTACAAAACCGTGTTAACCATTGTTTAATTAAACACAAGTTTGAATAATTGTTAGCTTTGTGCTAAGAATCAAATATCCATTTTGATAAGTTAAATTATAGATTTTTACTATAAATTTGTATCTTCAATTAAATTATTGTGAGAATAAAAAGTGCTAATAATTTGTTTAATTGGCTAATTTTAACAATTTGATGATGTAGGAACTTCAAAGTTACTTACAAATTGGGTGTTGGAGATGATGGATATGCATCACGGTTGAATAAGTCTGTACTATGCAGGCTTATCCATCGAATTTGGAAAATACTTCTAACATGAAGTGTCGGTATGATCTACTCTAATTTTTCTTAGTACTTTCATGTTATGAATGTGTTAACATTTTGTGCGTTTGATCACATGATTGGGATTTCAGATCATAATTATTCTCGTCTTGAAAACTAGCATGTATAGGGTTGCTAAGTGCTTTATCATACTATGTGTATAGATATTTTGATAAATCCATTATTTGTAGTTTGTGTGAGATTATATATTTGGTTCTCTAATAAAATAAAATAAAAATTGATTGATGTATAAGATCTATAACAAATGTCCATAACTTAGATAAGAGTATTCTGTAATGTAGGATATGACTCCATTAATTACGTTTTGTTCTTTCTCGTTCATTATACTGTGTGTGCAAAGTTGAATTATAACATATTAGTCATTATCTCGTTCAGCGTTTCGAAGATGATGAAGAACGAATAAAGAAAATTCTGCTTACTGTGTTTGAGCAAGTGGACATTGTTAGAATCATTAGAGAAATCAAACAATTTTGTAAAATGTGGTTGAGTAATTTTGTATTATCTCTTATAATATGCATATATTGTCAATTGCATGTATAAGTTGAGTTTAACAAATAAGACAATTAATAATAATAGTTCTAATTGTGTATTGTTCCCGAACATAACATAATTGGCAAGGATTTGAGAACTATATATTGAATTGTTTGTTCTTGTTAAAACTCATAACTCTGCTAAATGACACTCCATTAAATATGACAAATATGAAAGTCGTGCTCCGATTATGATCACTAGAAAATCATTTAGTATGGTCTCTAGGAGCACACAACTTCTTGAGCCAACATTCTGATATTTGTGATCTCAGTAGCTTTGTGACTAGATGAGACGATAATTGGTCAGAAGTATTTAATCACCTATGTAGATGATTATTGAATGTTTGTCATACATATATGGAGGATGTAACACTCGCTATTGTGATAAATTAAAATCTAGTTAAATGCTAAAAATCAAGGGTTCAGTGTTGATGGAGGTGGTGAATATGTTTAATAATTTTAGAGTAATTTGCATTTGGCATAATCTCTAGTGCACTGTATTTACCATTGTCAAACAGTATTAATAAAGTTTGAATCAAACACTCAGTGAGATGTTGAATTCTATGTTATTGACTGTTAGTATGACTTTGAGTAATTATGAGTGATGTTACATTATCAATCATATTTCTAATTTGTTACCACACTCTAAATTACTTACACATTGTAGATTAACAGTATAAAAACACAAATAATTTTGTTAAATTGAAAATTTTGTGTTGTGATACATCTGTTAGAGTACATGACTCTAAAAGGCCTAAAGTAAGACCTACAACAAATATTTTTGTGTGTTTAGAAAGTGCAGAATGTAGTTCGGTGGACAGATATTGGATCTATCTAATTTGTGTTAGAAGAATCTATACTTGTAGAGTTCTTTGAGGATGTGTTCATCAAAGATAAATGTATGAAATAATCTAGTCCTACAGACACGTTCAATGATTCACAGTTGGAATCAAGAACCAGCCTCACTGACACTTAAAAACCTGAATGACAAATGAGCCAAGAAGAGTCTTTAGTAGACAATGAGATGATTTTGTGTCATATAATAATACTTTAAATTAGTTGATCTGCCGAAATGGGCTAAAACTATAGTAAGTAAGTGGGATTTTGTAGAAGAAACTTAATTTTGATTGTTTAGTATCAATTTTAATGCACTTCTAGTAGCTTAAGAATTGACTGAGATAAATGGAGTAGACTGAGTTGTTGTCTACTCATATGTTCGTCATATTGCTACAATAAGTATTCTTCTTACCCTTACATCTATTAAAAAAATTTTCATTCATAAAAGATATTTAAAAAGTTTTGTACTTGATATTTTGTACTGAACAATTTTGTACTGGAAAGTTTTGGACTAATATATTTAGTGAACAAGATTTACAATTTAGTAAAATCATTGTATGCTTTAAAACATGTAATATAGCTAACGTATAAATAATTTGAAAAATTTCTCAAAGAGCCTAGTATATGAATTAAGTAATTCAGATTAGTGCCTTTAACTTTGTGGTGTGTCAAATATAATGGCTATTATTTCCTTGGTTTTATTGACATGCTTGTTGATTAGAAGTGACATCTCTATTATAAATGGAGTTAAAATTGTGCTATCCAAATAAATTTAGCACCTAAGAGGTGTGTACACCATATTATGTATAAGGGTGAATTTTGGTTGGCAAGGGATAACCCTTAGTCAAACTAGATAAATCAATAATGTGTTTGAAAAGTGGGGATATAGTGATTGAAAGTGTTTTGAAACACATTATGATTATGATAAAGGATTGACACCTTATGATGGTGCAACTATGAGACACGTAGATCATTCTAAAAGAATTGAAAGTTTCGTGTATACAAAGATCTGCACTAGAATAGACATGACCTTTGAGGTAGGTATGATCTGCAGATTCACTAATAATCCCATACACATTTGAGTGCCCTTAAGAGGCTAATGAGATACCTAAGTGGTACTCAAGAGTTTGCTTTGTGCTACTCAAAGTTTAGTGGAAGTCGACAACTAGTTAATATGTGTTCACACTAGGAGGAGCAGAAAAATTATGGAGATTAAAAGGCAAAAGAGCATTGCGTTCTCATCCAAGAAATCAGACCTCTATGTGTTATCCTCTGCAGGGGAAGAGGCTGAGTGGATTGAATGACTTATTGCTAATCATCATTTGAGAAGTTTAATGTAAATTCTCTAATTCTGTTATGCGACTATCAAGCTATAATGTACTGTAGCTCATGACTCATTTTATAATAGTAAGAGGGGTATATTAAGGCTGAAAGAAGCCTAGTTGAACTTTCTCATAGATAAAGTGCAATTGTGACAAGTATGGCCAATGCTCTTGCTAAGAGACTTGAAAGTGATCTAATTATGAAAACTGTGGGGAAAATGGAGTTAAAAGCTATTGAGTCAAAAGCTTTAACATCCAAGTTGTTTTGAGATTTAGAATCCAATTGGAGCCATAGAGAAGTTCAAACTGAAGCATCAATTTTAGGCAGTTGACATGCTTTAGATAATTTGAAAAGTTATATGTAAATTCTGTTAATATATAATTTCATTCCAATTTTGATGATGCTATATATTTTCATAATTTACTTAGAATCATCTCATTATTCCAAAAGAAAGCATGAAAACTTGTCGATGTGTTTCCAATGTTTAGAATGGTTGTTATATCATTCCAATTTTGATGATATAACTCTTTTATGGATTCATGTTTCATTTCAATTTTGATGATTCAAAATTAACCATAATTGATTTGACTATTCTATCATTCCAATATGAAACATAGTATAGTTCTTGTGCAGAAACTATAATAGTTCTTGTTCTTTATCTTGTTAAAGAAACTTGATTGTAATGCTTGCGTTACATCTTGCTAAGCTATCGTTGAATTGTACTAAGTTCTTTAGTGGAACTAGATACTTTATAAAATTCACTAGAATTCTTAGAGACGTGTCTCTTGATATTCTTGTTTTTAATAAGCTAGCAAAGATGGAGGAGTTGAATTTGTCAACATAGATTTCAGAATAATGATTTGCTCAAAATGGAGGAGTAAACATAAAACAGTTTGCAAGGATATAGTTTTGGTTTATTTATCTAAAGAATAAATTTTTCACTTGAATTTGTCACTTGCTTGATAAAACTTCTGTTGGGTTTAAGACTTCTGTGTTCATGAGCTTAAAACTCATGTTTTGTTCTTGAAGTTTATTTGCTTTGGTTGATTTTGAAACTATGACAGGTTTCTCTAGTTGGTTTAGTCATTGTGAACTATTCTGTTTTGATATGGTCTTTGAACTATTTGATTATTTTGGTTTAGTCTCATTTGAACTATTCGAGTTATAATTGATTTAGTCTGTGAACTATATTATTTTTGTGAGCCAACAATTTAACGGGGCATTGCCTAATATATTGAGAATATAGGAGGAGATTGTTGGATATATAGGTATATTCTCAATATAATAGAATATTATTGTGTATAATGTTCTGTAGGGCAACACGTGCTTTGCACGTGTTATATGTTTAATTGTTGGACCGGGTCGAGTGGGCATAAAGCCCAGTACCCTAAACCCAGTTCATCTCATATAAAAGCTGGTCTAGAGGTAGTGCTCTGTGATATTCCAATACTGATAAGCAGGGTATAATATCTTAAGCGGCTATGAGATAAAACCCTAACTCTAATTACCCATCTTGATCTCTAACACTAATCACTTTCCTGGTCTTTCCGTTGAATTGGACGAATGATTTGCCCCCTCTTACACATTTCATCATCCAGTTTCTCCATTTGTTTCCAAATCCTTTGAGTCGCAGTACCTCGTCCACACTGTCCCCATTCCACCGAGTCATAGGCTTTTTCAAAATCTAGCTTCAGCAGGAATCCATCCGCCCTGTCCTTGGTACCTCTATAGACTAGCTCATGTGCTGAAGCGATGCTATCCATAATGTCTCTTCCTTTGATGAGTCCACTTTGTGAATCTCCGGCCACATCCTTAAGATGAGGAGTTAGTCTAGATGCGAGGACTTTAGTGATGATCTTAAACGATCCATTAAGCAAGCTAATTGGTCTGAAATCTTCACTCCTAAGAATCTCGCTCTTTTTGGGTATGAGAATGACGTTTGCGTAGTTCAGTCTATCTATGTCCGCACTATGCCTGTGAAATTCTTCGAAGATTTCCATGAGGTCCTTCTTAATGATATTCCAATATAATCTATAGAAGATAATAGGTATTCCGTCTAGTCCTAGTGCCTTGTCTTGTCCTAAGTTTTTGGTCGCTTCATTTTCTTTTTCATTCATATGTAAACGTCTTTAGAGGTTGATGCCACAAACTCAAATTTATTCTAACTAGTAAAGTGAAAAACAAGTTAAGCCAAAACTCGTTTAAAATATCAAATCTAACTATTACAATTTATGGATCTTAAACTAAACTAAAAGGTTGAAGAACTTGAGGATGGGGTAGGGAAATGCTTTGCCCTCAAACAATATCTATTATATACAAATTTAGTTTTCTCTTAGAAATAAGCACATAATTATTCCACCGAAATTACTCATGCTTATTTGTTTATAGCTTCCACTCGGACCACACCCACAATAAATTAAGAAAGAAAATTATAAAAGGATATGGTCAGTGAAAATTCAAAATTGTAGGAAAATACATTCTTATGAAGAACATATTTTCCATATTCCTCTCCTCGGGTCTTGAATTTGACTGCATATTTTCCATCACGTGGTAAACAAACAACAAAAAAACAATTTTTTTTCCATTAACTATTTTATTTGTTAAATGGTTTTTATTACTTTTATTTTTCCAATTAATAATAATAAGATGAGTTATGTATTAGGTTTGGTCCGTTAGGGGAACCCTAAACCGCCAAGTGTTAACAAATCCGACAACGCTTCCTTATCCTGACTCTGACTGCATATTTTCCATCACATGGTAAACAATTAAAACAAAAAAAAAAGAATTTTTTCTTCCATTAATTATTTAATTTGTTAAATGGTTTTTATTACTTTTATTTTTCCAATTAATAATAACTAGTAACTTACACGTGCAATGTACGTCTTAATAAATATATATTTTTTAAAGTAACCTGAGACCTATTTTATATTAGTTATGCACGGCCAATGCACATCTTAATAATTTAAAAAAATAAAAATAAAACTGACGTAGTGAGAACTCGAACATGAAACGTCATTCATTAAAGTTACTAGTATTTAACACGTGCGATGCACGTTTTAAGCAATATATAGTTTTTAAAGTAATATAATATAGCACGTGTTGGTAAATACATATTTTTTAAAGTAATATAAAGAGTATAATGAGAGAGTTTGAGTTATACGTGTAATGCACGTAAATTGATAGATTTAAATGAAGAGTATAATGGGAGAGTTTGAGTTGCACGTGTAACACATGTAAAGTGGTAGATTCACAAATGACACCAAGGCTTTCTCCCATAATATTATTATTATTATTATTATGATTATTAGAGATTAAAGATTATAGATGTACGTGTGTCACACGCGTTGATAGATTTACAAATGATACTAAGGCCTTATCTCGTTATAATATTAGAGATAAGATGAGTTGTGTTGTGTATCAAGTTTGGTCCATTAGGGGAACCCTAAACCACCAAGTGTTAACAAATCTGACAACGCTTCCTTCTTCCGGCTCTGACTGCATATTTTTCATCACACGGTAAAAAAAACAAAAAAAAAGATTTTTTTTCCTATTAACTATTTTATTTGTTAAATGGTATTTATCACTTTTATATATCCAATTAATAATAAAAAATGAGTTGTGTATTAGGTTTGGTCCATTAAGGGAACCTCAACCGCCAAGTGTTAACAAATCTGACAACACTTCCCTCTCCTGACTCTGACTGCATATTTTCCATCACGTGGTAAAAAAAACAAAACAAAAAAATGAAATTTCCCCCATTACCTATTTAATTTTTTAAATGGTTTTTATTAATTTTATTTTTTTCAATTAATAATAACTAGTAATTTACATGTGTGATGCACGTCTTAATATATATATATATATATATATATATATATATATATATATAGGGAAAGCTTCGGTTGAGCACTACTCTAGTGCTCACCGCGTGAACACTAGGCCTTCGGGCGTTCACATCGAAAATCCGAACCGTTCACATTGATCTACACATCTAAATTAGTCTAAATATGTAAAATCAAATAATTTGAAATTCATTTACCCATCCATTGAAGTGTTACAAGATTGTATGGCTGAAAATTATTGTTTTTATAGTCACATGATGGATGGACAAATAAATTTCAAATGATTTGATTTTACATATTTAGACTAATTTAGATGTGTCGATCAATGTGAACGGTTCGGATCGTCGATATGAACGTCCGAAGGCCTAGTGTTCACGCGGTGAGCACTAGAGTAGTGCTCAACCAAAACTTTCCCTATATATATATATATATATATATATATATATATATATATATAAAGTAAAAATTTCTACGTAGCCTGACCTCGAACCTGAGACCTCTTTTATATTAGTTATGCACGGTCAATGCACATCTTAATAATTCAAAAAAAAAAGGAGTGTAGTGAGAACTCGAACATGAAACCTTCTTTATTAAAGTTATGTATGTGCGTCACACGCGTTAATAGATTTACAAATGATACTAGGGCCTTCTCCCTTTATAATATTAGAGATAAGATGAGTTGTGTATTAGGTTTGGTCCGTTAGGGGATCCTCAACCGCCAAGTGTTAACGAGGGCCGGCCCTGAGTTCTCGGGGGCCCGAGGCGAACTCCCGAAATGGGACTCTCCATATATTTTAAATATAAAAAAATGTATACAAAAATTTTCACGTTTTTCAAAGCAAAATATGCAAAATATATATCATTGAATAACTGAGAAGAAAGGGCCAAAGAGGATTTGTTTTAAATATGTGTTTTGGGTTGAGTGTTGAGAGTAAGGGTTTTGGGTTTGAATTTGAATGTGAGTTTCACGTTTGAGTTTCTATTGATTTAAATGTGGAATTGTTTTTAAATCACCCAAAATTAAAGCCTCAAATTCAATCAAGCTCAAACTCAAATAATTTAAACAAAATTCTAAATGCCCAAATATTTATTTTTGGGCTCCCTAATAACAATATATTTTTTTACGTGCAAAATATGTGTCTATATCTACAAGGAGAGTACAAATTTGGGGTCCCTAAAATTGCAAATTATTCGGGGAACTGAGGCGGCCGCCTCACTGACCTTAAGGGTGGAGCCGACCCTGGTGTTAACAGATCCGACATCACTTCCTTCTCTGACTTTGACTGCATATTTTTCATCACGTGGTAAAAAAACAGACAAAAAAGGTTTTTTTTTTCATTAACTATTTTTTTTTTGTTTTTTTTTATAACGCGGATAGAATCTTACGATTCCAGCCAAATATATTGATAACGGAACAGGATACAACTAAAGAACAATTTTACAAACTGTAAAAGCGCTACACAAAAAAAAAAAAAAAAAAAAAAACAAGAGCCAAAAATAACAAGGTAAGAAAGCAATTGAGTTAATTGCCCAAAGAAACAGTCTATACATCCCAGTAAGGACAGAACTGAAACGAACCAAACAACCGCAGCAGACTAGCCCCCAAAGCGAACCGACCGCCTCTGACCCCTCCCTTCAACGAGCGAACATCAAAGAGCTACACCACAAGGAATCAGAAACGACCGATGTGCTCCTCCTAGGGAGCACGCAAACCTGGCGCGACCAAGAAAAGGACACAAAGAAAGCCTCTAGGCACTCCCAGAGCCTCTGCAATAGGCGAGAAACGCACCTGGCACTGCCCAAAATCCAGCAACACTAAGTTTAATTGTCATGCCCTGCTTCCCAAAATACGGGAACACAAGCACGTAACTGAGGCCCAGCGAATGATATAAGTACGCCAACTCATATCATCCATAAGCTGTACCAGTCTTAACTCAACAACATGACAAGAAAGTAATCACAACCACGCATAAATACATAATTACATAAACGAGAATGAAATTCAATAACCAAATATGGAACATAAGAACTTACCAAATAACTCGAGAGGCTCCTGCTCCAATCGTAGAATAACTGATCATCAATGCCTTCTGAAAATTCTCCTTATGCACCTGTACTTGTTCATCTAAAAAGAAAGAATAATTTGTCCTTAGAGCAAGTACGGACAACAAGTAGTGAAAAGCAGAGAGTAAGGGATAAGGTACATGAAGGAATATGAATCAAGATCAAATTTACAAAAGCAATAATGGTACTAGTAAACAAGGGTCATGCTCAAGTATATACGTGTCAACTTAGGTCTATTAGCATGTTGTTTCTCCTATCTAGTGCACGTACTACTGCGTCCCATACCACAGGTTCAGTGCACGCAAAACAGTGTACGTTTTAGACTTCGTGGTGGGATCTACAGAGCGTGTACTCGGTGTATCACGATAACAAGATAACAAGATAACAAGTTCACGTCTTCACAAGTAATTCTCCACCTTCCATGTCAAGTTTCCATGTAACAAGAAGGGCCCTACCGAGTACATTTTATGAGACTATCCACTACTAAGTCAACTCTTATTAACCCCGGCTTGTTTAACATTTTAATAAGTCATTCATGTTTATGCAAGTATGTGTAAGGATGTCAAGGGAATGATAAGGATGCAGCAACATGATGCATTGCATAATAACATACATAAAGTAGTGAATCTGAAAATAGCCGACACAGTCACACTAAAACAGTGATAACTCATAGATTACAATTCAGAATTCGACAATTCAGGATATTATCAGCAACTAGACACTTAGGGCTACAATTTATATTCAGTGAGGTTTGGTTAATTCTGACTGTAGCTAGGTCAAACATCCTATACTTTGCAGTTTAGCTGTTCTGGCACCAACTTAATGTCAACATTTAATGGGTGAAAACATGGTATAAATCACTATAAAAATCTACGGAAATTAAAGATGAACCCTAAGCATGTCTATAAAGTTCCTGGATATTCTCATGGCATTCTAATACTGTTAACATGGTGTTTCACTAATAATTGTGTCGATGTTACATTAATTCTGCGATCTGAAAAGTGCAGACCAGCAGAGACTAAAAATGTGATATCTCTGTAACGCCCCGAATCCCAAATACACTGAATTCGAGATGTTCTACAGGATCTTTTCGCTTTCTTTAGTACAATTTTACAAGGAATTTGAACTTTTCACTTTACATCAGAGTTTACATGAATACATTACAATTTACACTGCACAGCGGAAGTAAAATTTACAACAATGAACAAATATACAACAACATTGAATAATCTTTAAGCAACTGTCCCTCTTTCATCTTTATCAAGCCATTTATCCTGCATATAAACCTGTGGGTACATCAATTTATTCAACCGACGATAATTATACATGGCCATCCTCTCTATGCCAGAAACAGTATAACGATTCTCATTTCTTAACAGATCACAAACTTGTTCACATATCAAATTAAAGTAAAGGGAAAAATCTTAATGATGTCGTGTCGTGATTGTGCACTTAGTCCTTAATGCAATTATTTATATTACATGACACTAATGCGCACTTGTTTGGATTCTATGCATCCCATACTACATAGGTCCGAGGGCAAGCCTCTTAATCGTTCTTCAACTTTATAGGGTTCAATCCCTCGCCATGACTTAATCTACTTCTGTAACTATGGTGAGTATCCAAGATGATCTATGAGTACAAGCTCGTGTACAGAAAATTCTAGAGGGGAATCCCACGCCATGTCTTGACTCATCAAGCATGCATTCTGTGGCAATTCAGCCTCACTTCATGGCACACGATCCTCTTGCAGTCACCAAACACCCCACAAGCGTGGCTAAAGTCCGATCATTACTGAGTTGTGCCCACGCCATGTCTTGACTCATCAAGCATGCATTCTGTGGCTCACACACCCGCACCGTAAACTCTAGTTCTCATACTTATGTTTTCTCTCACTTTCATCCCATCTCCATTGTATACTAATTATTAGAATCATGAATAAAAATCAAAGCTCTAGAGTTAGCCTCTCCACCAAACCGGACTTATTCATTCATTCAACATGACCATCCTTGGTCTTTCATTTCAAATTTCATTTCATTTCTTTCCAAATGCCGCAGGAGACTTAGCTACTCTTTTGTTTCAATTCCAATTCACAATTTCCAATTTGAGCATTTCCAACTCATAATTCATTTGATAGTCTCACAGAATTCCTTTATCATGTTCCTAGATTTCATATTCATTTAATTCCCAATTCAAATCAACGATTCATTTCATGTAAATTCATGCAACGACAAATAGAGTTTACCAACATCAACCATAAGATTCACAATCTTTATCATAAGCCAAAATAAGATTTCCGATATATCAAAATATCCTGAACAGTCGACTTGGAGAAAGTCCAGTCGACTTGTTCAGTCAAATCAAGTTCTTCATAACTGCTCAGGAGAGTCGACTGCTGCACATGGCCAGTCGGCTACTCCGCAATTTTCCATGTCTAAAATATCATTCACTTGACAGTCGACTGTCATCCAATCAGCCGTCTGTCCTGGGGTTTTAACTGTACATTTTTCATACTCAGCCCAGTCGACTGCTACATGCATTAAGTCGGCTGAACAGGTTAAATTTCAAATTAAGGAGTCATCTTTCCCCTCTGTTCTTCAATTCACATACATCATTGTGTCACATTACAATATATTCATACTAACATAAACATGTAATTTCTTATCTGTTCACTAACATCACAACATATAATTTCACATAACTAATGTTTTCTTTCCTCAAGGGAATGTAAAGCATGCACTTTCATTTACTCATCATTTCCTTGCAGAGATGAATGCTAATCTCAATTTAACACACTAGAACATCACAATAAGAATACCTCATTTCATGGAACTCTGAACTGTACATAAATTTGCCCCAATGCACCAGTCGGCTGCTTACATCAGCGGTCGACTGTTCGGGTTATTCCCAGTTTACTAATTATCACTAGTTCTTTTTTATTCGTTCACGTCTCCTCAATTATATACAACATGGGAGATATGGATTTAGTAATCATTCTATCACTTCAGTTTGTATACATGTACGCCATTAAATTTTCTAATAAACTATGAGAAAATATTCGCCTCGTACCAGTCGACTTGTCCACATGACGGTCGACTGTACAGGCCCATTTCAGTCTTATTAAAGTGTCATTACTTCATTACTAGTCCTTCACAACTTTCACAACAAGCATACACCGAGCGATCTAATATATCTAAACTTACTTTTCACAAGCATGGTAACAATCATTATTGCCATAACATAATTACTATATTAGAAGTCCTGAGAAACACCCACCTTATTGATGAAGTAAATGAATCCCGCGAAGCCTTCTAGTGTGATACTATGACTCCTCCTCCTTGCTCCTTGCCACCGAGAACCTTCTGAAGTGATAACCGGCCTCCAAAGAACAGTCACACACAACTCTCTTACAATATATCTCTTACAATATAATTCTTAGTGTAGAAGACATTTGAAAAAAGGGGTATTTGTACTAAATTCTTGGTGAAATGGAGGGCTAGGATTTAGCAAGTAGTTATGAGATGGAAGGCTAGGATGAGAGTAGAAGTTGTAATAACTTCCCACAACTAAGTAACCACTCCTACACCATCTCCACCTCTCCAAAACCAGCCAAGGCAAAAAGGTGCTCATGCACGTGTGTGTGAAATGCACGTGCATGCGCAAATCTCCATATTAAAACTTGTACAAATACATTTCTATGAAAATAATAATCCTTTTGAAAAGTGTTTACCTTACAAGTTGTTTATTCAAAGAATTAATTTATGGGCTTAAATTGATGGGCCAAAATTATTATAAAAATAATAAATTAATTTAACTTTGGGCTTTTAAAAGAAAAGGCTTTTGAAAGAAAGCTTTATAGAAAAATAATTAAATGCACATATTTAAATATTTTTACTCATCATGATGAAAATAATTACCAAAAATATTGCACGTGCACATTACGTGCAGAATAAATAATTTTTCATTAAATGAAAAATCAGGGCATTACAATCTCACAGCTCGCAACTCGAAATCAGGAACCGTCAATTGGGTTGGAAACTAGACTCAATAAGCTAAAACTCTCTTTTGTATTGTGTGTGTTAATTTCTATGGCAACAGGGTCGAAACCTCTATGCAAAACAGAACAGGCAGCAGGAATTCATAAAATGTCATCACATATATGTTCATCAAAGTGGGTAATTAACAAGTTATTGTATCATGGCTGTATTAACACTAATGTACAGCAAGTAGAATGGATTTCACAGTGTACAAGTCAATTTATCATGTCATAGTTCAAGTCACAAGATCTCGATTAATCCACATGTATTTGATCACAATGTATTTTCCTCATATGCAAGTTCTAATCATTTTATTCATGTCATGTGTGTATGTAGGCTTGGATTTGAGTCAATGGATAATAAGACGATGTCAAGAGTACGTCGGGTTAGCTCGTGTAAACCCTCAATTCTCCCAACGAAAAGTATACAAGGCAGTTTAAGACAATTGAAAGGAACTACTTGCGGGAGGTCAATAAGCTTAAACTGGAAAAATTAAATGATTTCAAGTGGAATTGCCTTTTTGTGGACGATTAGATTAGAATAACCAGAATAACGGGACCAGAATCCCGGGCGGTGCTCCAAAAATACGTGCGAGCGACACACAGCAAGAACTCCAACAGCAACAGCAAAACCGAATACCCAATCCCTCCCCACACAATAGCAAACACGGGTCCATCCACTGACAAACATCGAATTTGATCCCCTACTTCCCGAACAGCAAACACACAAAAGGGCTCGCTGTGCTTCCTCTTCTTCACACCAAACAGTATACCCCAAGCACACATTCAAACACCAAACACCCAAAAGAACAGCAGATCCCCTCTCCCAACCACCAAACACACAATCACCCAACTCCACACGCATCAAGATTGGATCAGCTACACCCGAACACTGAACACCAAGTCCTACCAATCACCTTTCTCCTTCTTCTTTACTTCGGCAGAGAGAGAGAGAACGTGAGGGAGAGGGGTCGGCGATTACGGCGGCAACTGGCGACAGATGGTAGGGCGTGGGTGCCGCGACGAGCGGTGCGCGACGGTAAGGGCGTCGGGAGTGAGAGTGCAGTGGGGTGCTCTGACGCTAATGGTGCAAAACAGAAGAGTGCTCGGGGATGGCGACTGTGAGGGTTGCGGCGAGAGGCTTCAGTAGTGATCCCAACAGTGATCATCGACGGCAAGAATGGCTTGGTATCGGCTTCGACGGTAGCAACTGGCAGACGAAGGTATACAAGGCAGTTTAAGACAATTGAAAGGAACTACTTGCGGGAGGTCAATAAGCTTAAACTGGAAAAATTAAATGATTTCAAGTGGAATTGCCTTTTTGTGGACGATTAGATTAGAATAACCAGAATAACGGGACCAGAATCCCGGGCGGTGCTCCAAAAATACGTGCGAGCGACACACAGCAAGAACTCCAACAGCAACAGCAAAACCGAATACCCAATCCCTCCCCACACAATAGCAAACACGGGTCCATCCACTGACAAACATCGAATTTGATCCCCTACTTCCCGAACAGCAAACACACAAAAGGGCTCGCTGTGCTTCCTCTTCTTCACACCAAACAGTATACCCCAAGCACACATTCAAACACCAAACACCCAAAAGAACAGCAGATCCCCTCTCCCAACCACCAAACACACAATCACCCAACTCCACACGCATCAAGATTGGATCAGCTACACCCGAACACTGAACACCAAGTCCTACCAATCACCTTTCTCCTTCTTCTTTACTTCGGCAGAGAGAGAGAGAACGTGAGGGAGAGGGGTCGGCGATTACGGCGGCAACTGGCGACAGATGGTAGGGCGTGGGTGCCGCGACGAGCGGTGCGCGACGGTAAGGGCGTCGGGAGTGAGAGTGCAGTGGGGTGCTCTGACGCTAATGGTGCAAAACAGAAGAGTGCTCGGGGATGGCGACTGTGAGGGTTGCGGCGAGAGGCTTCAGTAGTGATCCCAACAGTGATCATCGACGGCAAGAATGGCTTGGTATCGGCTTCGACGGTAGCAACTGGCAGACGAAGGCGACGCTTGGTGATCGCGCTCGCGGTCGAGAAGCGACGGCAATGACTGGGCTTGACTCTCTGTTTCTTCGACGAAACAGAGGATAAGACGGCGAGGGGATGAGTGGGAGGCTTGAGCGGGCGACTTGACGATGACGACTGCGGCGGCTAGGGGGAACTCTGGTGGATGTGAAGGCGGCTCGACGAGGGGGAAGCTGACAGGGTTGTGGTGGTGGTCGTGATTGGGCGATGAGAATCGCAGAACACGATGGGGCTGGCGGCCGCTGATGAGGTGAAGATGGTGGAGGACAGTGCGATGGTGCAGGAGGAGCTCGAGTTAAGTTGCAATGGGTTTCGTTGGAGGTATGGTGGTGAGGCTCGATGAGGAGGCAGGGTTGGGATTCAGGTGGTGGTTGGCGGTGCTAGTTGCGGTGGCTTGGGCGGCGAGGGGGAGCAGCGAGGTGGTTGAGAATGGCGGTGACTGGTGAGGTCGAGGAAGACGAAGAGTAGTTAGGTCTGTCTTTGGGTTGGGTTCTGTTTTTGTTGGGGAAAAACAGAGAGGAGAGGGAGAGAGGAAGACGGAGAGAAAGAGAGTAAGGGGAAGGGGTTTGTTTTAGAATAATAAAATAATTATTATAATGGGGGTGGTTACTAGATAGTGGGGATGTAGTTTTTTTTAAGGAAAAGGTGAAATCTGGTCACCGTGTTTCATTAATAAGAAATTAACGATACAAACCCATATAACTGGGCCAGACAGAAAATAAAACATGCATGCATGAAGCAATATGACCCGTACAAACAACAAATCCCTCCAACAATCCTGGATGGTGGGCTGGCAAACGAGCTCAGTCCAGCTAAATTGTATGTACGTTAGTTTAGCTTCGTGCACTGCCTCCACGGCACGTGCACACTCACCTGAAATCAGTCTGGCAGGCTTTTATCACCTGTCGTTCCCTACCTTGTCCTCGCAGGGGACCCCATCTTTGGGCCCAAACTCCGCAAGCCAAGTTACGACACAAGCGCAGCAACCGCACCCTCCCACCATCTCCACCATTCATCCCACAAACGCGCCAACAGCTCCCACAGCCGCTACCAAAGAGATAGCTGTGAAGAGAATACCTTCACCTCTCTCACGGTTGTGCTTTCTCCGGCGATTTCTCACCAAGGAACTATCTCGCTCACCCCACCAAAAAACCACGCTCCAAAGAAGAGCCGTGGAGATGATACCTTTACCTTTCTCACACTCTTGCTCTCTCAGGCGATTTCTCACCACACAGACTCATCTCGACTCTTACTCCAAAATCGAGGGAAGAGGCGATGCTGTTACGAGATAGTGGCCTAAGCTGGAGGAAGCTCAATAGCCTGATAGTAGTTGCTGTGAAGACTGCACCGGCGACGTCGATGGACACCCTAAAAGTTGAAACAAGTGAGCGCACAACGTGGAGGGATGTGGGAAGAGTAGGGAAAAGTGGAGAATTTGTATACGGGTGAGTATACAGGATTGATTCTGTACAATATAGATGGGTACTGAGTTTGGATCCAACAATATGCGGGTTTGGGTTTACGGTTAGGGTCCAATAGGAGATGGGCTTGGGTTTGGGCTTTAATAAATTCAATAATAATTGTTGGGCTTCTTATGAATTCAAAGTAATCAATAAAATGATAGTATGGATTAACTTGGGCTTCAAAGTAAATAAACAAAAGAAGAGAGATAAGATTCTAGTTTGGAATATAAGTTTGGGTTTCAATAAGAGATTCAAAAGGATTTAAATGTATTGGAAAGAATTTATACGGAAATTAAAATACAATAATACATGGAGAAAAAGAAAAGAAATAGAAATCTGTATAATCGAAAACAGGGGTTACATTAATGAGAAGAAAAAACAGAACAAATCTTCCTACATTGATAAATCCAACCAACGTAACTCGAGGTGGGAGACAACAATTAGGTGGGAACGGCCACAATGATCGAGAATAGCTCCGCAACGATACACAACGTAACAAATAGAACACAACATCCAGCGAAAAGCAAATAAATAGGTACGATATTGTCATCGACCAGCCAAAAACACGAAATGACTGCCACTTCGAGAGGTAACCGGTGTAGAAAATGAGCTCACCAACATAAAAAATAGCACACCCAAAATACACAACAACGGTGAGACAGTAAACAGTATATACAGGCAAAAGTTTAAGAACACTAACAACACATAAGCCGATAATATTTCTTGATAATCATAAGTTTAAGAACCCTAACAGCACGTAAGTTTAATAACACTAAGAACACATAAGCTGGGAACGAAGCCCAGGCGCATAACATCCCACAAGCTGCACAGAAGAACAAGCTACAGTTCAAAATCCTTGAAACCATACCACCCAACCATATACCAAAACAGAGCCAACCCACAAAAAAGAGAAACTACCAGAGAAGCACAAAGAAAGTCCCCATCGCGTAGGGGAAGTGAACGGCCAAAGTAAGCCTAGGACCGGCCAGCAACCAAAAATGGAGGGATAAGGCTACCAATACCTCAGCTCTACAAAGATAAGAGAAGAAAAGATAAAAATTAGCGGGAAAGAAAAAACTAATACAGAACGTTGGCGTTAGCTGCACGAAAAATAACAATCGCCTCATCGAGGCAATAAAGATGCAACGCCGCCAATTATCGGGTGATAAGTTGGAAGGCCAAAATTTAGAAAAAATAAGAACTCCTCGATGATTGAATCGATCGATGAGGTAGAGTGTTTAAAAATCCGATGGTTCCTTTCGAACCAAATCACCCAAATGATGGCTATAATAGAAATTGTCTAGGATTTCCTATATTCTTTCTTGAGATGGTGAGCATTCCAGCAAGAAGCAAAAGAAACGGAAATCAAGGGAGCTTCCCAAGCAATAACACTAATCCTTTAGAGCGGTTGAATAAAAGGGCATTTGAGAAAGAGGTGGTTAGCATCCTCATGCTCGGACGAGCAAAGTGGACATAATTGACCTATGGCAAGGCTCATTTCATTGAGAACGTCAACGGTAAGTAGCTTGTTGTTAAGAGCAAGCCAGGTGAGGATTTTAGATTTAAGGGGAACACAACTGCTCCATAAGGGCTTAGCCATCTGAGATATGACACCCCCAAAATTTAGGAAATTATAGAAGGCTTTAACCAAGAATTCACCTGACTTGGTCCAACGCCACTAAAAGTCATTAGTGGAGTGCCATGGATAAAGATTAAGGTTAGTGAAAAGTTCCTGAAGCTCAGACTCAAGAGACAAAGGTAGAACATCACTGAAAGATATGGACCAGTACTTTTGATTGTTGCTGATGTAAATATAATCTGCCACGAAGGCCGATGGGTTGGAGGCCAAATGGTGAAGTGAAGGGAATGCCAGAGAAAGCTTGATATTACCAAACCATAAATCATCCCAAAACTTGGTTTTGACACCATCAGCGCAAATGTGGGATATACCACAACGAAAGGGGCAGGCGAGTCTCCATACCCCCTTCCAGAACGACGAAGCTTTACGAGAAAGGAGTGGATTGAAATCCCGAACTCTTCGTCGGTTGAAACATTTAAGAGAGATCAGTCTGGCCCAGGGTAAATGATCGTTTTTCAAAATTCTCTATAACCATTTACCAAGCAAGGCCAAATTTTGATGATGCAGGTTAAGAACCCCTAAACCCCCCGCTGCCTTGGAAGTGCAAACCAACTTCCAAATGCAGAGATGAATACCGGGTTTATAAGAATCAGCACTAGACCAAAAGAAATTTCTTCTAATATGATCAATCCTCTTAATAACCCATGAAGGAACATAGAAAAAGGACATCATATATAATGGTATAGATGAAAGAACCGAGTTGACGAGAATTAGTCAGCCACCGCGAGATAGTTGCTTACCAGACCAAAGATTAAGTCTAGATTCAACCTTTTCGATCATCGGTGACGAGTCCGATTTATGAAGCTTCCCCCATCTTAAAAGGAATGTCGAGATATATAATAGGAAACGAGGCCGAGGCACAGTTGAAAAACTGAGCTATCTCAACTTGCCTGTGATGAGACCCGCCAAGCCAAAGAACCGATGATTTTTAAAAATTAATGGCTAAACCAGAGGCACTTTCAAAAATATAAAGAAGTAACTTGAGATTCCGTAAGGTGCTTCCTTTGGGTTTCGCAAAAATGACAGTATCATCAGCGTATTGGAGGTTCAGCACCCCTTGGTAGCTATGAGAACCTCCAAGACCTTCGATGACCTGTGCATCCCGCGCATTCTGTAGCAACTTACTAAACACATCGACAACAAGGGCGAACAAAAGAGAAGAAATAGGATCCCCTGACGAAGACCACACTTATACTTGAACTTGTGACCTTCCGTCCCAATAATAAGGATGGATGAGGTACCAGCATAAAGGCTGGATTTAATCCAGGCGATCCATTTTGGGCCGAAGCCGCGATGAAGAAGGATTTCGAAGAGGAAAAATCCCAGCTAACGTTATCATAAGCTTTTTGGAAATCTAACTTCAACAGGATACCCTCCGAATTAGTTCTATGACATTCAGAGATAATTTCTTGAGCCGCTGCTACACTATCCAGGATGAACCGATCTTTAATAAAACCCGTCTGCGTGGGATCAATCAAGGGAGGGATGATCGCGCTGAGACGGGTGGCAAGAACTTTCATAATGATCTTGAAAGTAGTGTTTAGTAGACTAATGGGTCAAAATTTGGAGACCGAGTTGGCTCCCAGTATTTGGGGATGAGAACGATATGCGCATAATTGATCCGATCAGAAGAGAAAGATCCTTGATGCAGATCAGAGAACATCTTAAGGAAATCAACTTGAGCCAGTCCCAGAATTTTTGGAAGAAAAGGGCTGGGAAACCGTCCGGTCCAGGGGCGGAGTCACTTTTAAGAGAAAACACCGCAGCCTTAATCTCCGTTAGAGAGAACGGTTCTTCAAGACCGGACAGGTCAAGAGACTGTTGTCCATACAATTGCGCCCAGTCTGGGTGAATAGAACGATGTTTGTGAGAACCCAAAAATTCTTTGAAGAAACGCAGGAAAGAAGCATGGAATTCAGAATCAGTAGTAAGAGCATCGCCGTTGTCAATAATCGAGGAGATTCGATTACAACGTTTACGATGCGAGGCAAAGTTATGGAAAAAGAAGGTGTTGCCGTCTCCCTCCTTGAGCCATCGGAACTTAGCCATCTGGACCCATTTAATGTGATCAATGTGAAGAATGGAAGCGTAATCTCTCTTACAGGACGCACGTTCAACGCGAAGAGCTTCAGAAATAGGACCAAGTTCCTCCAGTTTATCAATAGACTCAATAGAAGTAAGGAAAACGTTTTTAAGAGAGTGAGCAATGGCGAATCTCTCTCTACTCCAAATTTTGTAGCCATGTTTAATAGCATGAAGTTTCAGGAGAATGCGACTAAGGCCAGAAGAACCCGTGATAGACGAGAGACACTCAGAGACGAGATTGACGAAGGTCTGGTCTTGCAACTAGAATTTTTCAAAGCGAAATTTGAAAGGTTTCGAGAAATTAAAGTTGGAGGACAGCGAGATCGGCATATGATCTGACGACGGATTGGGCAAAGCCGATGCAAATGAGTTTTGAAAAAAGTTGATCCAATAATGGGAAACGAGGAAACGGTCTAGCTTAGCCAAAGTTGGAGAAGAACGCATATTGGACCAAGTGAAGGATCTGCCGTTAAGAGGAATGTCAGTTAATTGAAGATAGCGAATGCAATCGTTAATGAGGGATGAATCTTGAGAGGGAGGATAGAAGCTAGATCTTTCAAAAGAGAATCTGGTGACGTTAAAGTCGCCACAGGAAAAATAGAAACCGTGGTTGGTATTTTGAACGGACGAAAATTCGTTCTAAATTAAATTGCGGCGCTCCGCCGATGACGGACCATAATCCGAGATAACTATTTTTTTTCTTAGATAAATTTTATTACTTTTATTTTTCCAACTAATGGTAAAAGATGAGTTGTGTATTCGCCTATTAGGTTTGGTCCATTAGGGAACCCTAAACCGCCAAGTGTGAACAAATCCGACAGCTCTTCCCTGTCCACTCGTTGACTCTCTCCCCTCTCATCAATTCATCAACATCATCATCCTCATCTTCTTTCTCTCTTATAAATTTATTTACATTTTACACCCAATTAATATTTCTTTGTTTTGCTATAACCCCAATTTTTATTACTAAATTACGATACTACAGTACATCTCAGATTACATCCAAAAAAAACCAGACAAAAATTGGAGACAAAAGAAAGAGTGTGATTGATTTGTACGTCCATAGAGTTGTATGTATAGTTACAGAGGCGGCGCCGTCTCTTCTTCTTCCTCCTATTCCTTCTAAAAAGAGATCTACTTTATTGCTGTGGGCCCCCCAAATCTCCCCTTTCTTTCTGGGTCTTTCTAAAGGTGGGATTTTTGATGGAGAAAAAGATGGGCTTTGCGACGTCGCTGGTTGTTGTTGATGCTGTTCTTGCTGCTGTTGATGGCGCCATTGCAGCCCTCGCCTTTTTGCAGGTAAAAAGATGGGTGCCTTTTGGATCAAGTGTTCGATTGGTTGCTTTAATTTGCGTGAATTTTTACTGATTTTACTAAATTGTTGATAGTTATGAATTAGTGAATTGTCATTCCAGCATTACTTGATTGACCCAATAACTGGTTCAATGTGGATGCCAATTTGTGAATTTGTCTCTTTGTTTAGGGTATTGCAAAACAATAGGTAGTTCATTTATCTTGCAGTGATCGGATCAGTATATTTAAAACTACAGTGTTAGATGTATTTGTCCGGTATTTGTATGAAATAGTGCGGAGTGTTTGATTGCATACGAGGTTTAATTGGGTGTGTGTTTTGATATTTGTGGACTAGGTTAAGAATAAAGTGTGAAGGACCTAGTGTAAGTTACAAGGAATTTGACGAATTATTATCTTGTAAATAAGCAGAGAAGGGATAGAAGAGAAGAGATATAGAGTTAAAAGGGTAAAACATACGAAAAGAAGAGGAAAAGGGCTATTGGAGAAAATGGAATTATAAACAGTGTCAAGATGAAATGGTGCGTGCTGATATATTTTTTTGTTTTTCTTGATTATTCTACTGAAGAATTAGAAATTTCCAAAAATCACTCTATGCCTGTGACATTATTAGCCTAAATTCAGAACCCCCCCTGACTTTTCACCGGAAATCAATTTACCGTCCTTGCTTCTGTTTGTAACAGTTTATCCCCCTACCAAATGATTTTGAGCATACTAAAGCTGCCCTTCTAAATGTGCAATGTGCAATGTGTAGGGGGTTAATACATTGGTTAGTAGTGAATTTTAACCTCATATGTAGCTCCCTACCTTTGCACATTTGGGTGGGTGTAAATTGATTGTGTTCGAGTAGTTTGGGGTTTTTCTAAATTTAGCCTTTTTATACCATATCATGCTAATAATCACAATCACGGCACGGCAGATAGTAGAGATCTATGGACTTCACCATCTCATCTAACAGGTAATAGGTTACATCTAATTATGATATCCACCTGACAACTTTCATATACGATCTTCTAATGTTACCAAGTCAACTAATGCTTTATGCGTTGTAACGATATGATGATATTTACCAATATGATGAAATTTACCATTTATTCCACTATTATAATTGAGAAATAGTCGGTTATATTTACCATTCATTGCACTGTTGTGGCCTTCAAACCTTATATGTAGTTCAGTTAGCTTTGGGTCACACAACTTACACCTTTGCATTCTTTATATAGGTAAAGTAAAAATAATTATGAAGTAGGCATATGGATAATGGACCCTTGGCTAAATGGTCAACAAAGTTAGTTCTACTGCATCATTTATTCCAGAAAGTTCGTAACTTCTGTAAGGATTACTTCATTTTCTTAAACAAATGTCCGACATTTGGATCTGCTCAATGATTGCTATTGTTTATATCAGTTGATGAACATATGCACCTCTCTGTCTATTACACTCTTAAATCTCCAAATGACATTTCTTAGTCGCGTTAGGATTTATTTACACTAGTAATTTACACGTGCTATGCACCTTTTAATAAATTTGTTTGTTTTTTTAAGTAAAAACTCTGGCATAGTGAGGACTCGAACCTGAGACCTCCTTCATATTAATAATGTACGTGCGTTGCACGTGTTGATAGATTGACACTAAGGCCTTCTCCCATTATAATATTAGAGATATGATCACAATCCTCTTAATACTATTGATGGAAATATATATATATATATATATATATATATATATATATATATATAGGGAAAGCTTCGGTTGAGCACTACTCTAGTGCTCACCGCGTGAACACTAGGCCTTCGGGTGTTCATATCGAAAATCCGAACCGTTCACATTGATCTACACATCTAAATTAGTCTAAATATGTAAAATCAAATCATTTGAAATTCATTTACCCATCCATTGAAGTGTTACAAAATTGTATGGCTGAAAATTATTGTTTTTATAGTCACATGATGGATGGGCAAATGAATTTCAAATGATTTGATTTTACATATTTAGACTAATTTAGATATGTAGATCAATGTGAACGGTTCAGATTTTCGATATGAACGCCCGAAGGCCTAGTGTTCACGCGGTGAGCACTAGAGTAGTGCTCAACCGAAGCTTTCCTATATATATATATATATATATATATATATATGAAATTCATTTGCCCATCCATTATGTCATTATAAAAAAAACGATATTCAACCATACAATTTTGTAACATTTCAATGCATGGGCAAATTAATTTCAAATGACTTGATTTTACTTATTTAGACTAATTTAGACATGTAGATCAATGTGAACGGTTTAGATCATCCATGCGATGACCAGGGCGACTGCACACGGAAGTGGTGCACAACGGAAGGGATCTCTCTCTCTCTACACACACACACACACACACACACACACACACACACACACACACTACAAGCGTATATATACTAGGTTTGCCCATTGTCACGTGCCTACGGCACGTCTTCGGAACGATGCACCTTATTTGATTATATAAAATAGTTTCGGAGGTCCAGCGAATTAATTGAAGTAGCAAACATAGAGCAAAAAACATATTATATGATTTTTTTTGAATTTTTTTGAATTATTTTTTAAGTTTTTAAGTTTTTAAATTTTTAAAATTTTAAATTTTTTAATATTTTTATTTTCTTAATTTTTTGAATAGAAGAGGGAGGGAGAGAGAGAGAGAGAGAGAGAGAGAGAGAGAGAGAGAGAGAGAGAGAGAGAAAATAATAAATATAGGAGTTGTTTTGGGTTGGAGATTTGAATTTGAGTTTTGGGGGGAACTTTTGGGGGGAAAATATGTTTTGTAAGGTAAAATCTGAGCCTTTGATTTTTGGGGGGATTGAAGGAGAGCCACTTGATAGCTTTCTTTGTGTTTTATTTTATATATATATACACACACACACACACACTACAAGCGCATGTGGAGAAACTCAGTGGATTATGGGTTTTCTTGTTACCTCCCTTAATTCACATGTATTTTCTATTAGCCCTCTCAAGCTATGTTATTCTTTATTAACCCCTCAATTTAGAGCTTTTACACCCAATAGGTCCAGTTTTGTGCTTTCTGTTTATCTTTCACCTAACCACAGTTTGGGGGGGTGGGGATAACTGCATACATTTAGTGACAGTAATACCCTGAATAGGAGGTAGGATGGTTGGAATAGATTTTGATTAGGAAAAGTCAGAGAGGGTTGATTGAGATTGCCGGAAAGAATAGAGGGAATAGCTATTCAATGGCTTTTCGAGATAAAAGAGTTGTTATCCAGCCGTTGGAGACCGAGGAACGTAATTTGGTTGAGGAAAGTAATGGGAAATTTTATTTTTTTCATTAAGTTAATGAAAAAATATTCATCTACCCGTTTTACGTTAACTAGTGGGGGATGTTGGATGTAACTAATTTAAATTGGGGTTCTAATAGAAAATAATATGCTTTTGGGCAGTGGCGGAGCCATGTAGAAGCGGGGCAGCTGCCTCCCTTAGTTTGATCAAAAGTGCATATGCACTATAGTTAAAGTTTAGGCATTTGATTCTACTTAGATAATTTGCCCTTCTTGTAATATTGATTAATTAGGTAGTTGCCCCTAATTAACTCTATTGGTCTCTTATCAAACAGTTATTAATATTATTAATCAAAGTTAATTTGAGCCCATAATACTCAGATGTTTGCTTATAGTCTATTCATAAATTAATACAGACTTTTACTTGTACACTACCAATTTTTACTTGAAACTAAAATTAGAGCTACTTATTGTACATTCTCGATTTCGTTAATCTCTTTTATGGAGAACAAGGCCATAGTCACATACTCACACAATTTTTTTTTGCATATAGAGATGATGCAAGCGGGATTCAAACTCTTGATCTATAGCTCACTAGTGAACATGCTGACCACTAGGCGCTAGTGATACTTACCAATTTTTATGTGACTTAATTTGTGACTTAATTTGTATTTGAAAACTTTTTATGTGACTTAATTTGTATTTGACTTCTTGAATTTGAACTTAATTTTGTGCCCAACTTCTTAAATTTGTATTCTTTTCATGTTCTTCACTTTTAGTATTATCAATCTATTTAGTTTTTTTCTTATGTAATAAAGTTTTGCCTTCAATTGGATTTTTTCCCCCCTAGGTGTATTAGTTATTAGTAGCAGCTGAGTGACTGAGTTTGATAACTTATGTAAGATACATCGATCATTTGTAGCATGAATGATCAATGTGAAGTGTTGTCAGCATCAGCTGTATAGTTCATCCAACTTTATATTTCCGATTATATTTTTCTCTTGTTATTTGCCCCTCTCATGAATAATTTATGGCATATGATGCATCTATTCTAATGCATGCTTGATTTGGAAATGTATGCATTTCACGCTACATGCCTTTCCAAATGCAACTTCTTTGGAACGTATGCATCCCATACTACATACTTCCCAACGAGTTCGCGTCCTCCAGATATTAGGGTTCGATCCCCTGCCATGCATCCTACCCTTGTACTCTAGCCCTGTTTCTGACATTCATCTAGTATCTGATGAGGTTGCAGTTGTTCGGTCTACCCCGCTACTGAAGTCGGTAGTGCCATGCCGGGATCCTGTGGTCTCTCTCTGCTCCTGTACACCCATAATGGTGCCAGCCCCTACGGTCTTTCTCCACTCGCCGGTCTTATATACACTACTCCGCCCGGACCTTGTGGTCTCTCTCCACTCCCGGACAACCTCGTGGAAGCTCCACTTGAGGCGCCAGACCCTGTGGTCTTTCTCCACTCCCGGACGTCATCAAAAGCTATTACGACATTAAGGTAATCCTACAGGCTCCCCATTCATATTAAACATCCACGACTACCTTTAGGCGGAGGCATAGGGGTCCATCCCCTATCTCCGACCATAGCTTGGTCTTACACTAGATCCCATAAATTAACAGACGAGACTACGCCGCACGTGCCATAGACAAGATCACGCCGCACGTGTCTCCTTGACAGGTGAGTACACGTCAACTAGTGCCTGTCCTTACAGTCACATATCACACTATCTAGGACTAACGCCTTTACTAATTAATACGACTTAGGTTAATTTCATCAGCTTAATTCCTCCATTAATCGCCACTTAGTTTTTAGGTGGATTTTATTAGTTACTTACAGTCACATTGTTCACAATTACATTAGATTATCATTATATTCTTATTCTCAAATATTGGCCCAACTTGGCCTTTATCCGGCCCACGTCCGGCCTATAGAAAGTAATAATAATTACTCTTACTTCCATATACTGACTTCACAAGTTCTTCTATTACTACACTTTACATTTTCTCCCGTTTAAATATCATGTTTAGTTAGCACGACATACTCTCATATTTCAAGTTACTACCTTTATCAAGAAGCTATTCTTTCACCCTTGCTTCTACCTACTAATCTCAAGCTTGTAGTTACCTTATGAGGACTAGGTGCCTACTAACTCCTTCAATTTGCTTACTATCATATTAATTCTAACATAAATAATTCTACTAACATGATTTCTTCGTACTCAAGGTCAAGTCTACACTTTGCTCCTAATCATAAATTATGCTTGTTAATCATGAACAATTGGTTAGCAATTAGGTCACTACAAGGTCAAGTCTACATTTCCAACTTTCTAACTTCTCACTAACATGACATTCTAGCATTTTAACTTTTCTAATTTAATACCATACTAACATATTTAACTTACTAACTTACTAACATGATCAATGTTAATATTATTAACGTGATTACCACTACCAACATGATCACTACTACACGAAGAAACCCTCATATAGTTCTCAACTACACATTGGAGCTTACTAAAGTTACAACTAAGCTTACTAACATTACAACTAAGCTTACTAACTTATTGGTAGCTTATTAATATAATGCTAGTAGCTTGCTAACAATGTAAAACTTACTAACAAAATGCTAACTTGTTAACATAAAGACTTTAAACATTCAAGCATGAAAAATTTAATTAACAATTTATTAATTAGACAATTCCACACCAAACATCATAAAATCACAGCTATATGTTTAATAATTAACAATACAATCCATCACATCCAAGACATGGTTTTTATTCATAATCCTACATAAAAGATTCATCTATTACACTTATACTACCATTCTTAATACAACGGTTGAATCTTTATTCATTCACTAGCATTATACTATCATTCTCAACACAAGTTTGAATCTTTATTCATTTACTAACATTTTATGCATATAAAATCACATAAGTAAGAAGAACACCCACCTCAATGAGTAGAATCCCAACTCCTTTCTCCTTAATCCTCTCTTGATTCCCTAAGCTCCAAAAATTCTTCTCCTCCTTCCTATGCCTGGCCGAAACCCAAAGATGAGGGGAAAGTGAGTAGAGTTGGATTGAAGTAGAAGGAATTTTGGAGTAGGAATTGAGTAGAAATTTAGGGTTTTGCTTTTGGGTTCTAGGGTTTCTTTCTCTCTCTTTTTTTAATAATGGGAATGAAGAAGGAAGTGGAAGGAAGGAAAGCTCCTTTTATAATGTGAAGTAAAAATGTGTGGAGGTTGAGGTGGTGAGGTGGCTGGAAATTGACCAAGAGAAGAGTGAGGTGAGTGGAGTGTAGGGGTTTCTAGAGTTTCTTTCTTTCCTTTTTTTTGGATAATGCTAACCCTAGTCCAAACCCTCACAACGCTAACCCTTCTAACCTCCTAACACTAACCATATGAACAAGGACTTATGCATTAAGAATCTATTGACCTAATTTAAAATTTAAATGCACAATTTCTATTAATATTTCATACAAAACAATAATTTATTATTTTGGGGTTCTTACAATTACTATCTGAATGTTGTTTATTGAAATATATATTGGGAGGCTAAATCTTCAGAAGTATAACTAATGCAATTAGAATAGAGGTGTTGATGTGGACTTTGTTTCCTGTTAAGTAGTTTATAATCCCAGAATTCATTTAGTTTCTGTTTACTAGGCGTACCATCCGTAGTTAGAATTTCTTTTGTACTGCAACTTTCATTACTTTATGTGTACAATTAAGTCTTGCTTTTATTGTTTAGAAAATCACGAACATGATACCTCTGCTATATGGGTATATATCATGCTACATTTCAAATGAAAATTTTTGGATCAGTTTGTTTTAGTCTCTAACTGCAGTTTGTACCCTTATATTTTGCTGGGAGTGTACTAACATAAATATAATGATAGCTGCTGAGATTTCACTTCCGCAATCAGCAACTTGGATGGACACGCCAAAAGGTATGTGAATCTTTGTTTCCCTTGAGTGCATATTATTACACTTATGATATAATGCTCTGCTTTGCAATTTAATTTTAAATGAAGATTGGTGAAAAGAATGAAGAAAAAGAATTCATGTAGCTATTAGCAATGATTACTTGTTTTGTATAGAAATGGGCTGGGAGATTTCGTGTGCTGACTATTTTGTTGTTTTTATTTCAAGATTGTTAATATCAAATTGACAGTAAGTCGTTATATTTGTAATACCCCTGGTAGATGTGCTTGGATATGAACATGTCTAGGTTGTGTGCATGCACATGAGGTGTTTGATGAAATGCTTGAATGAAGAGTGTCATGCACACAAGGTGTTTGATGAAATGTCTGAATGAATGTGTACGTGTATGAAGTGTTTGATGAAATGCCTAAATGAAAGTTAGAAAGTAGTAGATAAGTTTAGTCCCACATAGGTGGTAAAATAGGATAACTTAGTGCATATATTAGGTTGCCCATGATCCAAGAGTACCTACAAAGCTATAACACTTTTGGTGAGGGTATGCCCTATGGTGGGCCCGTGGTTTGGTGATATATGCCCGTGTTAAGCCAAGCTAGGCTCAGGGCGCAACAATATTGTTGTCAAATTCTTAATAAACACTTTCAAAACGGAGTAGCTCTATACTTCTTACTGAAGCTTAAGCACTAAATTCTTTCCCTTGCAGTGCCAAGCTATATGATAAAAGGATAGTTTTGTTAGGTAGCTGACAACCATGGTGAAACTTTGCCAATGAAATATTTTTGTAGGAATGGTTCTTAGAGTGTATTTGTCCTTAGCAGAGTCAAATGAGGAAATTAATTCATGAAGATAACCTCAAAGATTAAGGATAGAAGCTTTGTTCTCGTCCTCGTCTCTGTCTAGTTCAAGTGGTATCATTGTTTGTATTAAGTTAAAACTGTGGTTGTTGTCGTTTGGTTACGGTGGTATCACAGTTTGATGGTATTAAGTTAAACATTATGGTAATTCGTTTCTGGAATACAAACTAGCTGGTACTTGAAGGCTAGGAAATTAAGTTCCTTATCCCCTTGGTACATGATTGTTCTCTAAATGTATAACATGAATTTGAAAGAACTTCACCTGTGCTATTGAGGTTGATTCCATAACCATCGCAGTTGTGAACATTTCATTTTCTGCTATGTTTTTTTAGCTCATTGGCATGACAGTTGTTGCAAATGCTTGATTTTTTGCAGGTATTCCATCTAATTATTGGCTCATCCCACATAGGTGAGTAGCTTTTGTTTTGAAAACCTTACCTCATGTTTGACAGTCAGGGATATTACTTATCCATTGAGTATACACTGAGATGATAAACTAGGATTTCAACCATCACAATTTGGAACTTTAGAAAATCCAATTTTGTGTGTATGAACTGAGGCAATGATTGTGATGTAAACTTTTACTATAAGCTATCTATTCCTGTATGATAATGTCTATGATAATATGTGCTTTTTGTTATTTAGCTGCATGCGGTAGGTTCCAATAGTTAATAATTCCAGTAGTTATTCTAAGATTTCAATATGTGCTTTTCTTCGTTAATAATTCCAGTAGTTATTACTGCATATAGATGGGTAGATTGTATGACAAGTCACGTGAAATTGATTTTAGCTGAAGTAATTATTCGTAGAAGTTGCCGGAATAAAGTAATGGAATGGATTCCTTTTCCCGTGGCACGTTTATTTATTAATTGAATCTTCAGTATTATTCTGCATGATTTTGCTCTATCATTTCCCCCTGTTTTTTTAAATCTTTAGATAATAGCAGTCATGAAAAATAGTAGAGTATTCTCTGACATCCAGATAGCTTTACAGCATTATGCAATTCTATGATACTTCTACTTGACCTGAAATAGGAATTATCATTGGGCATTTTCAGCCTTTGTGTACATTATGTCTTTAAAATACGATTTAAACATAATCAAATGATGGATTATCGGATTGGCCTATAAGTTTTGGGCCTCAGGCTCAGATACCCCAACCTTGTTAGATCTATAAGATTGACTGAGGCATAATTTTAAAAAGCTAAAAAGAAGCAAGGCTTAAGAGTCTGTTAAACTTTAAGTGGAAATCCAACACTTAATTAAGGGAAAAGCTGTTTCAAAAGTGGTAGGAGCTGTTTGCGGTTCAAAAAAGTGCTCAAAAGCGCGCTTAAGCAACTCAAAGATATTTTAGCGTTGTTATGGGTTTTAATAATATCATTATTGGGTTGGTTTGTTACCAGTTTCGACTCCGCCTGTACATGATACTTATATACACCTACTTTAAATGCCCTAAGAGCATCCCACGGTCGTTTGCTAAATTCCCATATTATCCATATTTTAGCAATCTCGCATCTGCAGTCGTTTGCTATTTATTCATATTTTGGCAAAATCGCTACAGAAGCTTGCTATATTTGAGAGGCGGTATGAGAATATGCATATTATAGAGGACGGAACTTGAAGTTCCGTCCCAAATAAAAAATTATTTTTTATTATATCGGACTAATCTTCAAGTTCCGTCCCAAACAAAAAATTAATTTTTTATTATATCGGACGGAACTTCAAGTTCCTTCCCAAATTAAAAATTGGTTTTTAAATTTTTTTTTATACCTTGGACGAAACTTGAAGTTCCGTCCCATTCATGGGAAGGAACTTGAAGTTCCGTCCCATTCATGGGAAGGAACTTGAAGTTCCGTCTCATGGTTTTTTGTTTTTTTTCCCGCCTCCGAAGGAACTTCAAGTTCCGTCTGAACTTTAAAATTATTAAAATATTCAATTTATTTATTAAAAAATGCGCTGATTTTTTTTCGCGGGACGGAACTTAGAGTTCCGTCCGATCATATTTTATATTTGATTGCTATATTCACCACTGCAGTAAACTCCCCTTTGCTATATGTATAATATACATTTTGCTATTTTTTAGCAATCATGACTGTGGATGCTCTAACCCTCTTTTTAGTTAAAAAATTACTTAACGCTTTGTTTTGCTTAAGCAAAAGTGGTGGTCCACCGCTCTTTCCCGCTTAGCTCTTTTTGAAACCTTGGGATGAGGATACTTCGTAAATTTCAGGCTAGTGCAAAATCTTTATGCTGCACAATTGATAATCAAGTGTAATAAGAATACTGCGTTCAGGCCTCTAATGAAATTTCTGATTGAACAACTTATACTTCTCATCATTGGCTTAGATAGTGTTATTTCCCATATCAGTGAAGATCGGACAGTACCAACCCAGATGGTTGAGACCAGCTTTACCAATTGCAATGAATTTATTCCACCATTCACTGCAGCTATTCAAGTTATTGTTGTTGTCTAAAGTCAATTCATATTGATGAGACAATGATGATCAGGAACCTGAACATCTTCTCATTGTGAAAGTTTTAGTTAGCCTTTTTTACCCATTGTGTAGAAATATGAATAGACCATTGTGCCTGAATAGTAGCAGACAGAATAAATAATAGAGAAGAAGAAACATTAATTCTAATCAATAAAGATGCAAGGTATAATGTCTATTTAAACTTGCTTACATAAATGTTCGGGATTCTTTATAGTAGCCCTAAGAATAAAGCCACTATTGGCTGGATTTGGAGTGAGTTCAGTTGCATGTTGATCAAGTAACTTTTACCAATGGAAAGCACTACCTCCGAGAATGAATACCTGCACCCAAAATGGTAATAGATGAATATATACTGAAACCTTCAAATTCGTTTTATTTAAAAAATTGACGATTTTAAATAAAATTCAAGCATTACATGGATTCATTATACCTCCAAAAGACTGGTTACTTCTCAATTTAGTTTATAGTTACATTTAAACAACAGTATGCAATTTTTGGCATGCTAACTAGTGCTTGGCATGCTGCATGATTTGCTTTGCATTTCAAACTTCTTCTGTCATCTTTAATGCTTGAATCAAAGGTCGATGCTCAATGCTACCTTTGTTTTTTTGAGAGTAAATGGTTTAGAGTTTTGATAATCGGATGGATGATAGAAATGTTTAAGATTATGCAAAGACAGTTTAAATGTAAACATATCAATTCAGTAGTTCAATCACATCTGTGTATTTGTTGTAACATAATTTCTGATACATCGTATGGTATTTCTCAATCCTTTGGCAGGCTTCTTGTTATATTTCGTGTCTTCTCTTCTAGCAACTTTTGAGGGATGGGAGTGCTGGTTACATGGTTGTGGTTTTTTTCTCATGGGTATTTCATCAATTATCACTGTTCTAATATATCAAGTGTTTACTTTGGTCAGTATTTCTAAATTTAAATTTGGAAACAAAATTATGCTTCTAATTCTCAGCTTGTTACCTTGCAGCATGTCCCCAAATTCTGTTTCTATCTGCATTTCTATTGTTGCTGTCATTCTGGTATGATTTCCATCTCTATTTTTTTTAGTTGTAGTTTGCTCTTAAAATATATATTGTATTTCTTGATTATCCAGCGTTTTTCTCACTCATGATAAGTTAAAATATTCTCAGAACCATTACAAAATACTTTGCCTTTCCAGGAAAAAAACATTATGTAATGAAACATACAGTCTGAGAGATTCGGGTGTTAACATGGCCTTTTCTCAGGCAACATAAATGAGAAGTAATTGCTTTTTATTCAGTCCTGTACAGAAAGTGCTTAACTGCATATCCAAAGCATGTCTGTGAAATGGATTAATCTGTGATTTTCTATATATAGTGGTTAGAGAACTTTTTTATTTTATTTGGATCATGAACGATTTTGGGATAGATTTGTAGTGTAGTTTTTTGGTTTTTTGTTTCTTGGAATAAGGCCTTAGCCACACACACCCACACTTTACCTTAAACGTATATTAATTGGGGATTTTTTTTGGGTGCAAGCGGGATTCGAACTCCCAACCTCTTGCTCACTAGTGAAGAGGCTTCCTAGGGGACTACATTGACATTTGCGATTTATAGTGTAGTTAGTGACAATAAATGAGAGATTGTGTTTAGATAAGGACGAGCGAGAGCTAGGTAGAATAGATTGGTACTTTTTGTTGAAAATTAACATGTTATGAATTATTTGTTGAAATGATTCAAATGAAAGAGAAGGATTCCAATGACAGATTTTTGTGATTGAGAGAAGCTATACTTTGGGGCTCCTCGTATTGAAGCTTTTGATTCATGTTGGCTATCACTGCAATCTAAATCGACATTACAGGCATGACATACGTACAGATCATATAAACATAAACCCTAGCATGATACTGTATGAAGAGTTAGCCTTACATTGGGTTTTACTGTGACAGTAGCAGAATCGGTGATCTCCGTGATAGCCTGAAATACCTCAACAAACTCAACAAACTACTCGAATGGAGGCGGTTCCTATGGATGAGAATATGCACAAGTTCCACAACTTCGTTCCCAATTGGTGTATACCTCAACCCTAAATATAGTCTCTAGACTCTCTACCCCACTATTTATTGGGGGAGAATAAGAGGTTATGGTGAGGCAAAAATATATTCCGAATATATTATTTTCTCTCCTCATTTGGCTCTTGTCGTAAGAGGGTGTATTACTCAAGAAAGTATTTCACCAAGGACATGAGAGGAGATACTTAACTTGGGCCTTAACAATCCCTCCTACGGTGGGCGTCTAAGTGTGGGTTTGGCTGATGGGCCTGGCCCAAAGCCCAAAGCCCAAAGCCCAAAGCGATTAACAATTCATGAATAGGAAGTCAAACACAATTATTTCTAGCAAAAAAAGACTGTTATTCGTAGAAATCAGAGGAAGAGGGCCCCCCCTCATCCAATGCACGAGGGAAGGATGAAGGACAAAAAAGAAAAAGGAAATTTAGATAAACCTTAGACAACTCTTGAATCATGAGAATCAGCAAAAAGTGTAAGTAAATTGTAGGAAGGATACATTTCCATTATGAACCAACCTCCATCTCAAAAGGAGCCCTATCCAAACACACCATCTGCCTCAGTGATATTGGTTTCCCTACCTGTTAGTTGAGCTGCTAACCATGCGTTCACCAGAGTAGCCCAATTGCAAAGAAAAAATTATAATCTTGTTGTCCTGTAGATTTTTTTTGTTTTCCTATTTTTCTTACTGGAGTAGTTAGCATTTCTTTCCTAACCAAAGAAACCGACATGGTTGCAACAATTGAAATGAACCTTGCTGTCCATGATATTTTTCTTGTTTGTGGAAGTGATCTTCCGTTGGTTATGTCCATGATTTATATGCATCTATGGTACACTTGGTTCATAGGGGTCATGAAATTGGAATGACAATGAAAATGAAAAGAGTGATATGATTTCTTATTCTGCGTTATCAGATGATCTGTGGTACATGTTTCGGGAAAGGGTAATAGTATATTCTAAAATGGCATACACTTATAACTTCTGAAAACGACCAAATACTTGTCTAACAGATTATTTTCTATCTAGGATTACTAGTATACAAAGATTGTAAGCGATACCAGGTGAGAGCATGTTTCAGTTATAAGTGAAACAAATGGAAGGTAAATTAATTATTTCTGCTGCGGATAAGTACCATGGATGGAGATTTCTGATGCGGATAAGTACCATGGATGGAGATTTGTATTATTGATTCAAACTGAAGTATACTAAAAGTACTTCTTTCTGTCTATTAGTCAGTGTTGTGAAAAGAAACCGCCTTGACCAACTAGGTGTCTGTACCTGGATGCAGGCCCAGAACGTGCGCCACTTTGGGGTCAAGTGTTAATCTTCAAGAAGGAAGTGAACAATGTCTTTGCTAATAAGGTTTTAAGGTTAAAACCTAAGTGCATAGATATTTGAGAAATATGAATAGAAAGGAAGGTAGCTAAAAATGTTATTTGGAGTCTAAAAGATTATTATTATTATTATTATTTATATAAGAAGCTGGATTCTGAAGAGGGTGAAAAAGATATAAATAAGCTTGCCAAGACAAGAGAACTAAAAATAGAGATCTTCATAATGTCATATACGATTTATAGATAAAAAATCATGGACGTTAGAAAAATGTTCGACCAATGCATCTAATCTAGCTATAAATGAACGGTTCCTTAACAACAGAAATAAAGGGTCTTCATGATGTTGTTAATTAGAAGTTCTCAAAAACATTAGTTTTTTCGTTCATAGATGTTACAACATGTAGATAATGATAAATGAAGTTAATTTTCCATTGTGATAGTGTAGCTTACAAATAAATAGACGACCATATTGTTGAAAACCTGTTGTGTTATAGCCATGATATAACACATGAGGTTTCTTATATAAAAATATATAATATTTAGATCAAAGTGAAAGGAGCTGTCATTCAATTTGATGGCTTAAGATATGGTTTTGTAGGTGGGCATAGCCAAGCTAGGTATGGCTAGTTATGTTGTGGGCGTAATTAGAAGCTCTTGTTGTGTGTATGCATATGGATCCAGTGGTCGACAAATCAAATTTATTATTTTTATGACGATTAGTTGGCTAATTTAACTGATCTTTGCCATGATTTATAGGGTTGACCTCTGCCATCAGGCAAAAGATGAAGAGGAAGATGATGATAATGGTAGTACTGATTCTTTGCTGGAGAAGCCAACGACTAAAACCAGGTCATTGCATGTAGATGGTCGTCGGAGATGCTGCTCGTGCCGGAACATTCATGTTGGAAGCCGACAGAAATTTGTTTTACTGGTAAATCTACTGCTTAGTTTCTCGATCTATCAGCTCTTTCCAGTTACTGATGTTCAGGTGTTGCATAGATATGCAAATATGAAACATTGTATGTTTATAAAATTATGGATTAACATTTGTCTGCTTTTTGGCAGGCTATTTTGCTGACGTTTATCTTGATGATTGCATTTACTCTGCTTATTTGGGGTGGTAGAGGCAACAAATTGACTGAGGTATGTCTATTATTTTACATGAAAGATACTAGCTATTGAGATTTCAGTTTTTCCTCATTTCTCACATCTTCAATTAGTTACAAGTAAAAGATGTGGCAGGTGGCTTGTTTTTCGTTGTTTTGTATGGTATGCATATATCAGACTGTAAGGCTGCATAATTGTAAGATGCACTTAGTGCACTTCAAATGTTCACAGCTAAAATATTTTTGGCGGCATTATCACTTTGAAACTTGGTAGTGTGCTATCACCATAATATCTTTCAAAACTTGGAAAACCAGACAACGACAACCAAAAGTTTTCAAAAGTTGTGAATTCTATTTGGTCAACCTCATCAGAATAGGTTTGGAAAATCAGATGGGGACAACCAAATTTTTTCAAAAGTTACGAATTCAATTAGGTCGACCTCATCAGAATAGGTGAAGCTGGAGGTTGGGGAGGCAAATCTGAAAGAGAGAGATGCAGAAACTATGGTGTATCTTCTAAAAGATGTAGTCAATCCTGTTTTAGTGTCTAATCTAGAAGATATTTCTGGAATTTGTGATGCCTTTTCTGGGAAAGGTAGAGGTGGTAGTTGTAGTGCCTTTGGAGGAGGCAGAGTTGACAATTATAACATCGTATCTAGAGCAAGAACAAGTGGAGGCTGGAGGTTGTAACGGTTTACTGGAAGAGAGATTACAGCTCTTCTGAGGAAGAGGGGTGGCAGTTGTGGAGTCTCTTGCATAATGTTTTAAGGGCTAGTTGTAAGTGTTTTCTGCAAGAGGGGTTGGAGCATTGACCAGAGATCGAAGAACATTTTGTGAGACTGGGTCTTGGAACTTGATATAATCCATACACTCATACTGCAGCTTGGCTGGAGAAAGTGGTCTGCACCTCAGATTGAAGCAAAATACATATTTAAAGATGGATTTAGGTATCATTTCTCTCTAGTATCCATGGTTGCCCTAGAACAAAATATACAGTATCTATAGGCACCACAAAAAAAGTACATGTTCTTTTACCCCATCAATAAGATATTATACCTAACATAGTTTATAGTTGTCTTTAGACACCTTCCTCAGAATTGTTCATTGGTTCTAAACATACTTATTTGGCATGACTTCCTTAGGTAGATTAAATTCCATTACTAATTTTAATGACACTTATTGTAGATTCTTGAATGATAAAAGCACAACAACAAATTTTGTTTCTATCAAACAAAATGTGGCATAACTAAATTTTTTGTCCTTTTTCTTCTCTTTTTCTCCCCCCTTTCTTTCTCTCTGTGTTTTTTTTCCTTTTCTCAATTCTCTCTCTCTCTCTCTCTCTCTCTCTCTCTCTCTCTCTCTGTCTGTCTGTCTGTCTAAAAGTAATCCTAGAGAAGAGAGGGGGGGTGTTGAATATGATTATGCCCAATTAATATCTTGCCCCAAACAGTGACATCCTTAAACTTGCATGCAAGACATAGAAACCCAAGTTGGACAACGTAACTTAATTATACAATCACAATTCACAGATGCACATGTAGAACTTAAACAACAAAGATATTAATATATTATGTTGATAGCATAAATTACTTAGCCTAATTAATGTAAATAATTTTGTTGTTTCTAATGAATATAGATATTTGATAATATAACATATTGAACATTGAAAGAGAAAGAGTGAGGGAGGCATTTAGGGACAAAGAACAATGTAGAAAGTTAGATGTATTAAGAGAAGATGATACTTTCTTGTAGTATCCCCATTTTTTCTTTTCTTGTTGTCATTGTAAGAAATAGAAAGAGGGACAATGATAGAGTGGTAGGGGGAGAAAAATGAATATAAAAGCTTAATATAATGTGACTAATATAGTTTGGGAATGAGGAGAATTAGGGATCAATTTGATCCTTAATCTCTACCAAGAGGATCTATAGTATAAGTGGTGCACCAAGTTGTTGGTTGATACCAAAATATTCATCTAGAAAATCCCAAATTGAAATCACCATATGTTGGCATGTCGAGGAACATGCAAGGGGCCTTTTACAAAATTTGAAATGTTGTGGTGGATACCCTTCAAATATGACCTGTTGGACATGTAGGGGGACATTTAGAACACTTTGACCTTTCATTAAAGTGATTCCAATGGTTTGTTACTGGCATATGCTATTTTGGAAAAATTGTTGGTGAAATTTTGAACCTCTAATTTGATGGTGCTCCTTACTTTCTTGAAAGCATACACAAACAATGGCGTGATGAATATCTTCGTTTATTTTAACATGCTTAATACAATAGTATGTAAAATTGTCTAATATCCTACATTATCCTATCTTAATTGAAGTTATGATATCAAAGGTGTTTGGGTTTTTTATAATTAAATTTTTTGTATGAATAAGAAGATGTTGTTGCGTACCAGATGTGTTAAATTGTCGTACCAACTCTTTTTCTACGTTTGCGTTTATTCAGGTTTATCAATACCTTTTCTCAGTAGCCATGTTGCTCCTTGGGGTTGCTTTGGCATGTTATGGTAAGAAGCTTGTACTTGAGAAAGCCAATCTTTATCTCTGACTTTGGAATGTTCAAATTCAGGAACAAGTAATTCTCTAAGTATATTTTTTATGTGTAATATTTGATTTATAATCAATTAGATGAGTTGAACAGAACACATGTGAAACTGCTCCATGATCACTATGTTAATGTTATTGTTAGTAACCACTACTGCTGAATACAAAACTTTACCCTGTGAAGATGCATATTACTCGATATTTATAAGAGAAGAAGGGGGTTAGTGTTTCACCCTAGCCAACTTAGCTAGAGACACATCTCAAATTTCATATTAGCACTGGTAATGGGTCGGGTCGGGTCGGGTAGCTCAATACCCGGACCCGGACCCGGTCATTGACGGGTCCAAATACTGGACCCAGACCCAGACCCATGAAATTCGGGTCCGGGTCCGGGTCCGGGTCCGGTTCCCCACAAGAAATGTTACCCGTTCGCTTTCGGGTCCGGGTCCGGGTCCGGATCCGGGTCCTATTTCTAATCACGGGTCCGATTCGGTTCCGGGTCTTTAAAGCATAACACAATATTACATAATACGACTCGTGACTGTCATAATCAGTAAGTGTCACTCACTGACTCAAAATTAGTCACGTAAAGAGGTAAAGATTAATCAGTGAGTGCCAGTGGCACCTGCCTTCTCTCTGATATACATTCAAAATGATATGTATTGGATACTTGAGAGACTAATTTTATTCTCAAACAGTTCTCATTTAATAGGGTGAAACTAATTTGGCTCTCTGTTGCTTCACAAATGTAATTTTGGCATTCATTGCACAAGCAGTTTCTTTCGTTTCATATTAGAAGTGCATGGTTTTGAAATTCTATTAGAATAACAACTTGTCTATTTCAGATATCATCTGTACAGATTCTCAAACTAATAAATCTATTCCTTATGCTTATTGCACTTTGCACTGCCTACTTGAAAGCAGAATGAGTTTTGCACCTCAATAAATCTTAGGATTACATCAGTATAGTTGGTTAACATATTTGGTACCAGAGTATTTATGGTTCGAAGTTATATTATTCCCTTCTACATCATTTATATACTAAAGTATCTAAACGGGGCTCATGGGTTAATTGTAAGTAAGCCCCCAATTTAGGTAGATTTGGCAAATAATTGGTGAGCAGAAACTATAAGATTTCGTTTTCCTTAAAAGATTTTGGGAGCGCAGGATGTTGAAAAAATAAACTTTAAGATGGTTATTTGTGCTACTTAAAATTAGGGGTACCGATTTTGATATACTGACTAATTTATGAGTCAGTGATTGGCAATCTACTTTTGATATACTGAGTGGCACTGGTAACGGGTAACGGGTCGGGTCCGGTCGGGTCCGCTTCGTTTATTGATTAATTCTCTATTGCGGGTCCGGGTCCGGGTCCGGGTCCGGGTCCGGGTCGGTTCCATTTTTAGGGGACCCAGACCCGACCCGAAATTTCAACGGGTAGTTATTTAGGACCCATACTCTACCCAAATTAGATCGGGTCGGTTCCGGTCCAACGCCGGGTCTAGGTCGGATCCGGGTCGGGTCCGGGTTTCGGGTTTTAGTACCAATGCTATTTCATATCTCTACCCTCTAAAATAAAAACCTACACCATTGCAAATCATCTACATCACAAAATATATTTGTGTACAAAATGTCAAAATCTCAAATGAATTCCACGAGTTTGATCACTCTGTCATGCTAAAATGGAGCAATCTTAAAACCTTTATCAAATGTTGATTTTTCGGTTGCATGATAAACAGTTAAAACTTGTCGATTTCTTTTTGTACACGCGTACCATCTAGGATATATGTCACGTCTAATTGTCTGGACTTTCATATTAAATGTTCAAGATATGAATTTTGAGATGTCTCCCTAGCTAGAGTTGGCTAGGGTGGCATACTAACCCTGTAATTCTCTATTTATAATCATATGTGCTTAAAATGAAGGTAAAATGGAGGTTGGAATACGTCTTTGCAATTTTGGTTAAATTGTACAATATAATTTCCCATTTGATGCGTGAACTATGTAGTACAGGCACGGATACGGGATACGGGTACAACACGACACATGTGCGGGGATACGCAATTTCTCGGAAAATTAGGATACGGGTGCGTTTAATATAAATATATAATGAATTTTAAACTATATTTATGTGTAAAAATATTATAGTAGCTTTAAAAGAATATAAAGTTACATTACTAAACAATTTTAACATCTGAATATGACAAGTGATGCAATATCATTAACAAAAGCAAATACATCACGTAAATGATCATTCCCATATGTATGCCAAACCTGAACACAAAATGAAGCATCAAAAAGTCCTAATGACTACAAAATATTAAGTCATAAAGGAAAAATCCAAACTAAACTTTCAAGTTAAGCATAACCAAAATATCACTATAAATATAATCAATTCATCATGCAACTTCTGTAGCTTGATCATATTCCTTCCATACCATAAGTTTTTCAGTTTTAGATTAATCAATCTGTATTTTGGAGTGGATTTGGGTCATTATTGGGTTATTGGTTACCCTATATGCTGATATTTAATTGTTTTTATTGGGTTATTGCTTATCTAACCCACTTGAAACTTAACTTTTAGAAAAAGATTTTATTTTCTATTAAATCCAAACCGCACCCAAACCGCACCCTTACAGCACCCAAAACGAACCTAATTTTTTAATTAAAGTTTTTAAATGAATAAAATAATTGGGTGCGCGGCCGACTTGCACCCGGGCCGCACCTGGATTCACCCGCACCCATTACACACCCGATACGGGTATGGAGCCCAAAAACAAGTACCCATGCTTTAGTGTGTGAATGCTGGGAAGTAAAAGAAATAGCGTTTCGAATTTGGATGATCTAGCACAGCTCTACATGATTTATTGTCAACACACTATGCTTACATGCATGGACTAGGCATTTTGGTGGCTCCTTTAATTCAGAAATTAAAATATGGAAGTTGTAGTGGTTTAGTTTTTACTTATATTTGTGCACAAGTACATAATATTGCAAGACAGAAAACAGTGTGTTTGATGAACCAGCCTTTGAAGTCCATATCCTTGAACTTGCCTCTATATGAGCTGGTTCTGTTCGTACATTTAATGAGAAGTTATATGCATGTAGGGCATAAATAGCTTAATAATGCATACCCCCAAAAGACAATTGGATGATCTCTTTCGTTCTTTTTGATTTGCATGCTATACAAGGTCTTTGCATGTAGTGTCATGTGGGCAAGTTTGACCAGATTTCATTTTGAATAGTTGTGTTAACTGTAACATTAGTATTAGATAAAGTAGTAATTATCAGTATGACCTATATAAGATTATAAGGGTCTTGTAGCTTTATTGGATTAATCTTTAATCCAATTGTTATCCTCTGATTAACTTTATGATATGGACTATGAAGAAGTGTTTTAGACTGGTATGTGATTGTAAGATGGGAAACTTTTCTTAAATAAATATGCATATCACTATATTTTACTATAAATGCTAACAAACAGTAGTTGAAATGAAATGTTGAGGTTTTAAAGATTGGCAAATCCCTATATGGACCCTTAATAGAGTTGAATGGAGAAACAACATTCTTGTGGCCTCCCAAATATCTAAGATGTAGAATTTGTTGTTTTTGTGTTGTAAATATAGCGACTAGGGCCCACTAACTTTGGCCAACTTGTCGAGATGGATATTTGGTAAATTAGTCTAAAGCCTATATGACCTGTATGACCTAAAAGGGAACCCCTTATAGGAGTCTAGGGTCTAAACTAATTTAACCATTCAGCCATCTCTCTCTCTCTTTTTTTTTTCTTTTCATGTGGGACTATTATTCGAGCCACATGCCCAACAGTAAATGCTACTTAGATGAACTGAACAGATAAATGTGAGAACAATTGTAAGTTTTTTTGGATAATAAGGGGAAGATCAATGAGATTTCAATTGGCTGACTTGGAAGAAGAGATCATGAAGGAATAACTCATGAATGTAGTGGTTCAAGCAGTGGAGAACTATTTCACTGTGATTCTTTTCCTTGAGTAGCGATAAAAAATATAGTTAAGCATCAACTATGTTTGATTCGTTTATTTAAGAGGATGTGTTGGAAGGTGGTTTCTCTGATGCTCTTGTAGGTGGAGCACTGGTGATTGTGTTGCCTCTTCTAGAAGAGGAGGAAGCGACTGAGAATGTGGTGAATCGTCCTCTTTGAGCGGGTGAAGGATTTGGTGAACTTAGACATTCATGATCCACACGTGAAGTTGTGAATTTCCTATTTTCTGATGAAACCTCAAGCACATTCACTTTGCCTAATAGTTGGCTTCCTGAATATTCATCTTTTTTGTTGTTGTTGAGAAAAGTAGCCTACTATTGGGCTTCCTTACCAAGTGTAGCAACTTTAGAACCAGGTGGTACAAGTGAATGTGGAATTTTACCCCCCCTCCCATGTACCAAACCGATTACAAGAAAAAGCTTTAGTAGCTAACCAATGGGCATCAAAATTACAAGTGCGATTGACCTTATTGAGATGCGATCTTGGACGTTGTTGGAATAAAAAACCTTGCTTCGTTAGTTGTTGATGATCATCTCTCCAAGGAACAAAAAATTTCTGAGTTGCCACTATAGTTGGCCTACAACAACTTATATGTATGAATGTCTTTTCATGACAATGTAAGCATATCCAACAATGTTCCTAACCCTAAATTTGAAAATTACATCTTTCAAGCTATATTTAAAAATTTCAGAAGAGCTTGTGTGTGTAGACGGTGGATGAATGGTCTTTACCAAATCTACTAGGTTTGTAGGAGTTTCACTATCAGTGACCAGGTCGGGAAATAACCCTGCCACGACACCAAAACTCCAAAGTTGTATCAAGGGATTACTGTTTATATTCTACCTTTGCTACTACAGTGCCTGTACTGTGGGCCGTAACCTGGACTTGTGTACCAGTAGTTTTTTTTTCCCAAAAAATTAATCCACTTGAACTAGATTGAGTCTGGTGTACCTGTCACTCCTCAAATACCCCGAAGTGAGGGATCAACATTTATATTCTAACAAAGGTACGTGAACAGTCGTAGCAGGCGGCATCAACACTAAAAGCCACAGATGCAAAGGAACTTTTTTCCATTTCCTTTAGTTTTCTTTCTTTTTCCTTTTTGTTTTTCCTTTGTTCTTCTGTTTCCTTATCTTCATGTAGAATGTAGTGGTGATCTTTTTGTTGTTGTAAAACTTAGGTATTGATGGAGAAAAGATTGTTAGGATGAAAACAGTCGACTAGTTGAAACTCTGCTACCAAAATAATATGAGATAAGGAAAATTAAGATAATAAAGTATATGTAGAAGGGAAAAAATCTGAGAAAGATATATATTTTTTTTTTCTTTTCCCTATAAGAAGTGGAGTATGCTCACTTTTTCCATTAAAGAGCAAATTGTGAAGCCGAGTACAATATTTCACCGCAAGGTAGAAGTCCAACCATCATAGATTACAAAACTTGGCCAGTGCCAGGGGAATATAATATGACATACCTTTAAAACTCCTTTGGAGGGTATATAACATGCATTGATGGAGAACTAATCCCAATGAATTCAATTCTTAATCATATTTATTCTTCAAATTTATCCATAAACTGAGTAAATAAATATGTGTATGGACTTCCATAGATTAAACAAATATATATGTTAGTAACATGATTATGGTTTTTAAATTATCCTTGTATTTCTTGTTATCTTCCCTTGTGTAAGTTAATGCTATGAAGGTAATATAAATAAAGATCACAGCCAAATTTGGGAAACTGATTGGCTTGAAAATTCAATTATCTAAATCTTAGCATACTTAACCATGATTGAGCTTTTTCGGTCCATTTAGTCCATTTGATAATGAAAATGCACGAAAGTCCAAGTACAATTGGCTTTGATTGGTATTTATTAGTTGCTTATGCGTCAGTCATTCCAGTGACGAGAGACATCATTCAACTTAATGTGTCTACATCAAAATTTTTGAAAAATGAGATGAGCGGTTCAGATATATTTCGCCCATGAATAAGGTGTCTTTAGATACATTGTAACCTTTAGCCAAAAAAAGTTTTATTTCACCTTTTAATTATGGGTCAAAGTTTTGAATCATTTACCTCATATACTTAAATTATATAATATGTATAGATTAAAGTCGAATTATGCAGAATCATCCTTGGAATGACTTCACTACACGACTTTAAAACTCTTATCAAGAAAGTTCTCTCATACTCGAGTTTATATCCGTTGTTCATTTCGGCGTTTTTAGCCTTTTGACCCATGCTCACCAAAATTATGATGGAAAAGACTTATGTAAATAATGGTGGTGCTAATTATCACAAATAAAATAATGGTGGTGCTGGACAGGATAAGGCTAACAACATAAAGTTAGCCTTGTCCTCGCTTGTTGATTTAGTGTGGAATTTGAGACATTCGTTTTGTTTCTTCTAATTTATGGATCGTAATTGTTAGCACCAGGGTATAATTAGCCTTGTCCTTACTTGTCAAAGTAATTTGGCACAGATTCTTGTGTTTATTCTTCTATGTGGGAGATGTTTATTTTTGTGCATCACGTTCTTTATGTTGGGTAGCACTTCATTACTTCTTACATCACGTCCAGTACTCTTGACTAATTGGTATCATTGTATCTTGCTGGTGGTCTACTAGGAATTAAGAGGAGTCCATTGTAAGGATTCAATGAAGTAGAAAGGTCTTTAAGACAGTTATAAGTATGTGAATGGACATTGTAGTGGTTACTTTTCGGGACTTAACCTTGCATACTTTCATATGAATGAATAATCAAATGAAAATTTTAATAGGCTTTTTGGTTTAAATGAGTTTTTTATAAACAATTAGACCTGTGCAGTTATGAGTCGTGTTTGTTTCAATCCTTTTTGCATTTTCGACCGTCGTGCATGCGTGATTTTTATTTCTGATGATGTAGTTACAGTATCTGTCCAATCTCTAATCTCTAATATTATAATGGGAGAAGGCCTTAGTGTCATTTGTAAATCTACCAACATGTGCAATGCACGTACATAACTAATATGAAGGAGGTTTTAGGTTCGAATCCTCCTAATGTCAAAATTTTTATTTAAAAAAATTTATATGTTAAAACGTGCATCGCACGTGTAAATTACTAGTATACATAGTTGCAAAAAAAAGAAGTGCATGCGTTATTTAAATTTGTGCCTGCATTATTTTCTTTCTTAATTACTGAAACATTCTATTTACCAATTACCCAAATTTTTGGCCAATATGCTTGATATGTGCATGGTTATTGCTGGGTTCATTCTGCATGTCATTCACCTACACATTGTTTTGGTATGAGTTTTAGTATGATGATGCCGTCTATACAGATTGTTAATATTGTTTCCTAGTGATTTGAACCACATTTTTATCTTTTTCATGTTTAGGATTTTTACTGTTCTCAAAAATGAGCAGAGTACGATCTGAAATGGCTTCAGCAGAAACGTGGAAGGTATTGAATCCCCCCCCCCAGCGGTCTTTTTTTCATTGCTTCATTGTTTCAATTGTATTTGATACCTCCAAAGAAAAGGTAAATTTATTCTGGCAAATAGTATGTAAAGATGAATTTCGTTAGAATTATTATCTACAACATCAGTTCTAAGAGTGTTCACATCTATAATTACCTGTGTTTCATGTCACCTATTACATGAGAATAGGTATAGAACCAAGACTATGTGTTGCCTTGTATTATCAGATTTGACCAGAACAATATAGGAGGTGTATCGGCTGCCTGCTAAAGCTTTTTTGCGTTAGTAAGGATGTTATTTGATCATATATCGTTCCCATCAGGTGAAAAAAATAGACATAGCGAGTTAATGATTATAAATAAATGAGAATAGGCTATTCATTTCCAGAAGTAATGCATTCCTCTAGCAACGGCCTGCAGCAATCCTGTATTATAGATCACCAAAACAATTATTATTTGATACATTCTGTACTGTCAGTAACTGGTATACATCCTAATATCTTGGCATGCTTTAGATTGTCTTATCTGGATGGAGTCCATAGATTTTTCCTTTCTAAGGGAAGGTTGCTGCTGCTTTAGTTGTTACATATTACGTGAACTTCAAATACACCAGTTTCCCATTATCTGCAGGTTGCAGGTTTGGCTGCTGTAACTCTTGTATGCTTCACATCATGTTCTATACTGGGCCTTGTCGCCAAAATTCGTGTATGTCCTTTTAATTTCACTTTGCTATTCAATTTAATTAATAGGAGTTAAAAGGAAATTTTGCAATGGCCTCTTTGTTGATCTTGCCTATACTCTTCTTGCAGGTGCTTATCGACTGTCACTCTGATCGTCCAGACAGAATAATCAGCTCAGTTTTCCTATTTTTGTACTACTTCGTAGGTAGGTATCTTGCTTAGTGATAATTACTGACTATTATATGATAAATCTTGTTTTCTTAGTAGCTTCCTGATACATCTCCCTACTCCCAACTTTTTCTCTCTCCTTCCACTCAAAATACTGTTATTTTGGCATCCATTTGAAGTGCGTAGTTGCGGCCAAACCTAAGTATTGTTATTATTTGCAAGTGTCAATGTTGGTAAGCCTCTTCGCTGTTGGGAGTTTGAATCATGCATGCACCAAAAGAATCCCCAATTAATATATATTCGGGGCCAAGTGTGGATGTGTGCGTGACTACGGCCTTATTCCCAAAAAAAGAAAAAAAAAATTTATTTTGTCCTCGTATTATCTTTCACTAACTCACAAAATGTTGTGATCGGTTTCCCGCTTGCAACAATTTAATCTAAGGTCTCTTTTGGTTTGTTACTTTCTGTTATCATTTGTAACGCCCCGAGCTCCGCTAGGTTGCGCACGCGGCTACACGTGCGCGCACACGTAAACAAAACAAATTCTAACAACTGCCCATCACATTCTTGCCTCACAAAAGGTGCTATAGCTTTCAAGTAGCTTATGATCATAAAATTTCTATATATACTCTCTCTTCTCTCCACTGATGTGGGACTAAGAGCCATCCCACCCACTCACACAACACCAAACACCACACCACACACACAACACACAACACCCACATACTCATCTTTTCCTCTCTTCCATGCCAACAAGAAGAAACCCGGGCCCCACCTACAACAAGTGTAGCCGACTTCTCTTCTTATTTTTCTAATTCTTGGCCAAATTCCATGCAATCACTCCATAGACTCACCCTATAGACCAACTACCCCCTTCTCACTATATTATATATATATGTATATATATATTATTATTATATTTTTCCCAATATATTATTATATATATGCTCTTAGGTACGGGGTGTTACATACCCTCCTTAAGAACTCAGCATCCTCACTGCACCCGGAGCTTGCAATCTAGCACATGATCGTTTTTCTAGCCGACGTGGAGTGGAGTACTTTGATTCTGCTAGCAGTACAGCCCTACCCGGGACCTGTACATTTGCTAGTTCCATCTCAGGCGTACATCTAACCCACTCTTACCCATGATCGGTGTCGAAAGTCGGCTTTGATACCATTTGTAATGCCCCAAGCTTCGTTCAGCTACGCACGCGGCTACTCATGCGCGCACACTTAAACAAAACAAATCCTAACAACTGCCCATCTTAGGCTTGCCTCACAGAAGGTGTTATAGTTTTTAAGTACCTTATGATCATAGACATTTCTATATATACTCTCTCTCTCTCTCTCTCTCTTCCCCACCGATGTGGGACTAAGAGCCCACCCCACTCACTCACACAACACCAAACACCACACCACACACACAACACAGAACACCCACACACTCATCTTTTCCTCTCTTCCACGCCAGCAAGAAGAAATCTGGGCCCCACCTACAACAAGTGTAGCCAACTTCTCTTTTTTTTTTTTTATTCTTGGTCAAATTCCATGCAACCACCCCATAGACTCACCCTATACGCCAACTACCCCCTTCTCACTATATATATATATATATATATATATATATATATATATATTATTATTATTATTATTATATTTTTCCCAATATAATATTATATATATACTTTTTAGTACGGGGTGTTACATCATTCCTATCGGAAGCATTACTAATTTACAAAACATTGTGACCTGTGAAAGTCTGTTTCCTTTATATAACTCTTACCTAGGTGTTTGCTGCAAGACTCAGGCTTCTCAGAATTTAAAGAATGTTATTAATAAAGTTCATCTTATTATGTGAAGTTCCTCAGAAATCTGATTTCTATGAACATGATACCCTTTCGATAATATGCAAAGAGTAAACTGATTAATCACCTGGAGGAGCACCATGAGCTGGTATGAAGTCTCAATTGATTCTTATTTTTATGCAATCAATTTTTTAGGGAAAAAACAGACAATGTCAGTTTGTTACTTTTATTATAGTATTCTTTTGATTGAATAATTTCAGTTTGTCATCATAAAAAGGTAGGAGATAGTGTTTGTGGGAAGCCATTCAAAGATTCTTACTCAGGCTGTTGGAATGATTGCCAGAATAACAGTACTCTTTCACAGTTAGTATATTGCAAGTTAAAATTTTAACATGCTGTTTTCATTCTCTGATTTCACATGTACTGCTCTCCAGCACAATTTTTTCACTTCTGTTTCATAAAAACAAAACCAATTTAATTTGTTCTAATAAACTTTTCTCAGACATATTTGATATGTAACCATGCAAAAATACATGCACTAGTTCATGCCTCTTTAAGAAATTTGTGAGCGTCATTGTACCTTCAAAATTTTTGCCAGGTTTATCTGTTCCTTCTGTGTTTGTATTGTGGATCATGAGAGAAATGCCGCCTCCAGTTGTGCCCAACAGACCTCCACAGTCAACAGTGGTCACTTTTGTCAGAGACTCAATTGCGCACAATCCTCAGTGGAGAACTGCCGTTGCTTCTTCGCAGAACAGGGTAGATCAACTATCTCTTGAGCCTAAATCACTACCTTTTTCTGTACAATTCGAGTGGCAGCCTATTTTGTTTTAGTTTGTTTTTAAAAGCTGTCAAAGTGATTGGTTTGGTTTCAATCAATCTCGTATGGTGCCTATCTTCTTATGAGGCGTCAGGAAGTCTTTTGATCTGTTTAGCTAAAACCCATGAGTTCTACAGTCTACTTGACCATCTTATCTCAACACGTTGACCAGTAATTACCTTTTTATCGTTCTTGTTAGGAGATTCAGGTTTTACTTTTTAATACAGCAAATTAGGAGTAATATTTTGATAAAGTTATCTCTAGTAGTCCAGAGAGGGTAAGTTATTGTAAAACCACCTAGGACTTGAGACGACCCCAGTATAGTTTAGTATAGTTTAGTTATTGTAAAGTTTCAGAAAATAAAATTACTAATAAACTACAATTGCAGGCATTGAAAGCAAGCCCCATATAACTACTCCATGGTCTTCAGCTTTCACTTTGTTGTATATATGGGAGCTCTCATCTTCAATGAAGATTCATGAAGAATCACCATTGATTGACCTAAGGCCAATAGGTGATAATATCGAAGGTTTGAAGTTTGTGGGTCGGCTCTTCTCCAGCAAGTGACTTAATTGCAAAACGATGACAAAGCAAGGGAAAGTGGAAGAAGCTTCGTTCTTTATACAGGCATGCAGACTTATAAGACATGGCAGTCCAGCCCAGCTGCAGTTGTTAGTCAGGGTTTTGATCATCCATGCATGTAAATAACCAAATAGTTCTCTAATTTCATCTTCATCCTTTTTTTTTCTTCCAGAAACTAGAAGCTAACAGGGTACTTGTGAATAATATTTCTCATGTTCAGAAATGTTCTGTTCTCATTTTCTAATTCCAAAGAGTTTCTACATATGAATTTTTTACTCTCTTGTTTCACAGTTCAGGCATTAATCTGCATGTATTTGGTTGGGACGGTCGTAAGTAAGTAAGACGGTGGAAAAGCATGAAGAATGAAATATGAAAACTGAAAAAAAGAGGGGAATAGCATATGGAGGAACAGTGTAGCTTTATGTTTTTTTTGATCAAATGATGGTCTACGCCATCGTTTCATTAACGAATAATTAAGGAAACAAAGTAGGACATACATAAGTTACATAGTAGCGGTTACAAAAGTAAGCCTAATATAGAAGCTAATACAAGCAAGATACAAATCCATCGACGACATCTCCTACTCTGAGATTCCGACGGAAGCCAAAAGTTACTGCTAGACTGATGCAGTAAACCCCCTCAAAATGCTACCCACCACCCCATCAAGCTCGACCCTGCTTGAAGTTGCGCTCCTAGTTCACTGCTTCTACTCTCCTTCAGCAAACCTGAGTCTCTTTTTAGACTCCATAGCTCCTGCCCAATCATGAATTAACATAAATATTTTGTTCATAGAGTGAGGAAATCTGTACGTAATATTGCGGAAAACAAAATCATTTCTTTGAAGCCATAAATACCAAATTAAAGCAGCTATAGCTAAATCCCAAGCCATTCTATCCTCTAATTTAATGTATGCTTCTCTATATGACCCCCAGATTTCTGTTGTTGAGTTAGGAACCTGATTACACCCAAACCCTCTACTGACAACCTCCCAGGACAGCCTAGCTCTAGGACAATGGAAAAGGATGTGGTTTACGTCTTCTTCTGCTTCTGAGCACCTTCCACAACTCGTATCTATCTGCAAGCCTCTCTTTTTAAGGTTAGTTTTTGACAAAATCGCATTTTTATTGGCTAGCCAACAAAACACTTTGACCCTGAACGGAGCTTGGGTTCCCCAAATGATCGATTGTACCTGGCATCTAATCCCTCCGTCGTTGATCCATTTATACATGGACGATACCGAGAAAAGTTTAGAATTGTCTCTGTCCCACCACCTCTCATCTTCTGTCGAATTACCCCTCCCTTCTGTCTGTAGAATAAGCTCGTTTAAAGCCTCGAATTGTGTCAAGCACTCTTGGGTAACGTTTTGGTGCACCATAAAGTTGAGTTTACCCCTCTTCCGCACATCTGCCACTGTAAGATCTAAATTTATAGTTGCTTCAGCCGCTAAAGGGAATTGGTTTTGAAGTGAGGTCATTCCGCACCATTTGTCTTTCCAGAACCTGGTTTTCCTCCCATTACCCACTTTGCATCTAGTGTTGGAGTGAAATAATAATCCTTGCTTAGATATGCCTTTCCACATAAGTGAGACTTTGGCCGACGGGCTTTTGCCTCCGAAATGGAATTTGCGTCTCTTCCGGAATTGTGCAAACGAGTAGTTCCACCACCCTCTGTGATTATTAGAGATCTTCCACCACCACTTGCTAAGTAATGCTCTGTTCATGTCCTGTAGACTCATAATCCCCAAACCCCCGAATTCCCTTCTCTTACACACTCTGCCCCAGTTAACGAGATTGAATCCTTTGTTTCCCTCGTCCGTTCCTTTCATTAAGAATCTCCGCCTAAGTTTATCAATTCTGTTGATAACCCACTTCGGCAACTCAAAGATTGACATGAGATAAAGCGGGATCGCACTAATGACCGAATTAAGGAGGATGATCCTTCCTCCTAGTGAATGGTACCGACTCTGCCATCCGGAGAGCTTTTTATGAATCTTATCGATCAGCGGGTTCCAATCCTCCCTTAATAGAGCACCTGGTCTAATCGGAGTGCCTAGGTATTTAATGGGGTAGGACCCAGTCTTGCATTGAAAGATATCCGAAATATCCTTGAGCAGATTGCTAGGAAGATCAGACAATGGTATAATGCTAGTTTTAGCCAGGTTGACTTTGAGGCCAGACCACCCTTGGAAGCAGGCCAACACCGCTTTCATGGCCACTGCTTCATCCACCGATGCTTTTCCGAACAGCATTGTATCGTCTGCATATTGGAGAATCGACATTGGGGACTGGATGCCCTTGATCTGAATCCCTTTGATTGTATTGTTATTCACAGCCCTACTGATCATTTCCGCCAGACCGTCTGCCACAATTGCAAAAAGTAGAGACGACAGAGGGTCGCCCTGTTGCAGGCCTCTCTTACAGTTGATCACTTTCCCTTGGCATCCGTTAACTCGGATGTTCGATTTGCCTCCTCGTATACACTTGCCCATCCATAACCTCCATTTAGCGCCAAAACCTTTAAGAGCGAGAACTTCCTCCACACAATCCCACGATACTGAATCGTAAGCCTTATGGAAATCAAGATTAAGAATGAAACCTTCTGCTTTGGTGCTGTTTCCTCTATAAACAATCTCGTGGGCGGAGGCGATGCTGTCCATGATATCTCTTCCTCTAATGAACCCGCTTTGTGATTGGGCGATAATCTCATTTAGATGCGGGCTTAGTCGTTGTGCCAGAACTTTTATGATAATTTTAAACGACCTGTTCAGTAGACTTATAGGTCTGAGATCTTCGTGTGATCTAACTTCGCTCTTCTTAGGAACGAGAATGATGGAAGCGTAATTTAACCTATCCAAATTAGGGCTACCCTCGTAGACCTCGCGGAATATGTCCAGCAAATCTTTCTTGATAATACTCCAATAAGTTAAATAGAAGAAAATCGGTAAACCGTCCGGTCCTGGCGCCTTGTCCTGCCCTAGGCTTTTGATCGCCTTTAAAACTTCAGATTCATCGAAGCACCCTTCGATGTCATTACTCCCATCTAATCTGGAAGAAATCCACATGTCCTGGGATAGGAACATCGTGCCTCCTGATTCCGTCCTAATAGGTTGTGAAAGAAATCATCCAGGTGCTCCTTGACCTGATCTTCGTTTTCGGTCCAGGACCCATTAACCGAGATGCCAGTGATATGGTTGTGTCTACGCCTACCACTAGCCATCTTGTGGAAATATTTTGTGTTAGCATCTCCTTCTCTCAACCATTGGATCCTTGCTCTCTGTTGCCAATAGATTTCCTCCATCTTAGCTATCTGTTGCAGCTCAAGTCTTTTATTTGCTAGCTCGTCTTTCTCTATTTCTTGAAGATCTGTATCCTCTTGAACTGTTTCCAGGCTACCAATCCTACTCGCTAGCTCGTCTCTTCGCTGACTGAAGTTGCGCGCTTTCTCCTTAGCCCAGGATTTGAGGCATCTTCTTAAACGTCTAGTCTTCTCTACCCACCTACCGACTGCAGACGCCTGAGTTGTATTAGCGTTCCAAGATTCCGCAATAAGATGACGAGTCTCGTCGCACAAGGTCCATGCTTTCTCGAATTTGAAGCTGAAGGATTTCTTCCTACTGTTTATCCCACAGTCGATAACCAGTGGCAGGTGATCTGAGGTGTATCGAATCGATGTTTTGACCTTGGCTAGAGGGTGGACGTTCTCCCACTCCATTGACACCAGCACTCGATCAAGTTTGGCCAGTGTCGGATTTCACTGCATGTTCGTCCAAGTGAATTTCCTGTCTGACATCTCTAGTTCCAATAGATCTAGTGCGTCTATCGTCTCATTGAAAGAGTCTTGCTCCGACTGCCTGTGGCCTCTACCTCTGTGCTCGTCCTGGAATCTGGTAATGTTGTAATCTCCGCCGACAATCCAGGCTCCTCCCCATTTGTTCTTGATGAAGCTTAGTTCCGACCAAAACTCTTTGCGCAGTCTACTGTCATATGGACCATAGACACTTGAGACAGTCTGGATCCAACCATCGTGTCTTCGTCTGATTCTAATCGAGGCAGAGAAATTTCCAATGAATTCGTCAATAATCTCATAAGTCGCAGCGCTAGCTCCTACCGCAATTCCCCCTGAATATCCCCTAGACGGCTTAAACCTCCAGTGGAAGTCTGCCAAACCTCTTATAGAAGTGAAGTCTTCCGCTGTTGGGGAGTCAATCCTAGTTTCTTGAAGACCACAGACTTCTGGTCTAATCTTGTAAATCGTGACGCCAATAGCTCTCTTTTTCAGCTTTTGACGCATCCCTCTAACGTTCCAGAAGATGTATACCATTAAACAACAGTAACGACTTCTAACGATCAAGCCTCCCCCCTCCTCCTAAAGGACCCTGGAGCTAATAACTACCCATTTTGGTTTCCTCTCTAATGATAGCTAAATTCAAGAGTTGAACGTCCCTAGTGGACCCCATAGCTATCCCATACAAGCTTGCAAAGTAAAGTAACAATTCATCTGATAAAGAATTAAGAACTGAGCAATTAGGGTGAGAGGTACCTTCTCCTGTCGCATACTCCTCCTGCTGCTTGTTCCCCCTTATGATCCAGTCGTCAGGATCGCTGTTATGGCTTTCCGCACTAAGAATCTGTCTCTTTCCCTTCCTTTGATATTCCGTGATTTTTCTGGTTGAAGTACTACCCACACTTCCTCTGACTTCCCTCTCTTCGCAATCTGTATCTGCCGCAGAGACAATATTGTCCTCTCTAATACCCTCTAAAGCTCCTATAATCTCGTTCCCCGAGGGTGGGCCCGAATAATGAGGCAAGGTGGCAATCTTAGCTTGCTGCGAGATGGGGGTACTCTTCACCTGTTCTTCTAATGGTGCGAGTAGGAGTGTCGGTGATATGGTTCCTTCAGGCTTCGAAGCTGCTGTCTGTATGGGCCCCGGCCCACTTGCTTCAACTACTCTGGATTGTAGCAATGCTGCGACAGCATTTTTAACAGACACCTCAATGTCCTCCTTAGTAAAGCCCATCCATGATTCGTTGACTAGGCCCAATGACTTAGTTAATTCATGGCCTACTGCATCTTGTGTCTTCAGAATACCCTGTGCTTTGACAGCTTGTGATGTTGACCTCCCATCTCCCACATTAATGTTCTCTCCCCTCCTTGTCAAATCGCCACAAATGGTCAGTCATGTGCAGTGGGAACATCTTTTCCCACAGAACCGATAGAGTGACTATGAAGCAAAGGTGTAACTTGTTGGGCCTTTCGCCAGCTAGGCAGTGTAGCTGCCGTAGGATTAGATAGAGGGTTGTACGGTTGGGTTGGCAAAATGGCTTTGACATTTGACTGAGAAGCTTGGCGCTCACCAACCAGCGACTTGAATTTTCGAATATATGCTGCTTGCACAGATCCAGAGGCGCCCCCATCCAACCGTTGTGCTTCATCTTCTTCCTCCGCCCTTGCATCTCCACCTTTGAAAAAAAAATTTCCTACCGCATCGAGCTCTCGAAAGGATACGTTCTTTTGAATCTCTACGATCACTTTAACTTCATAAATGATGCTATCGAACTCAACTAGTAACTTTGACGGGATATCTGATTTATTCGCAACCCCTATCTTTATTCTTGCAAACTTTCTCGCCGAAAGTGTGAGCGTCTGTCGATCAATATCAATTAGCATCCCGAATGGCCGAATCACATTTTGGAAGCCCGAACGAACCCAACAATGGAAAGGGAGGTTGTATAGACGAACCCACACCGGCGGGAAGTTTTCAGCCTTCAGCGCTCCAAAGTCTCTGCTCCACCATTTGAATGTCACAAAAAACTCCATTCCCTGCGTATCTCTTCCCTCTAAACCCTTTTACTCTAACAGTCTCTTTGGCGAGATCCTCGTCATTGCAATGCGCGAAGAAAACATTCACTCCAATCTCCTGGATAACCCATATAGGGGCCGGGGTTGTAACCAAAGCAGCGTAAAGGAGCTCTGATATATCATTTGCCGTAGGAGTGCCCGTCTGTGCTTTGATGATGATGCCTCCATTGAATCGTCGCTCGAACTCTGCGATCAAAGGAGTCGGAGTGATAGTCGCACGGACAACACGACATTCCCCGGCGACGCTCTCCTGGGTCTTACTCTCCCCCGAGGCAACTGGCAGCGCTTCCATGTGGAGTTTCGAGTTGGACGCTGATCCGATGGTGCGCTTTGGGCAAGCGGTTGAGATATGTCCCGATCTCCTACAGTGGTAGCAAAACCAGTCGTTTGGACACTTGCTAATGGAATGGCCTGGACGCGCACATTTGTGGCAATTTTGGTGTCCGTCGATGCGCGACGCTTCAGATCCGCTATGGCTCTTAGTGGGTTTCCTGTGCTTCTTCGACTTGACAAGAATCCATTCCTCGTCTTCCTCCTCTCTAGGCAGTCTGCTTGGTCTCTCTGGCGTACGGGAGCGACGACGAACTCTATGTTCGTCGGCGTCAGCCTCCTTCCCTCTGGTGACGTCCGCATACGTTCTGCTTCTCTTATTGCTTTCTTCGAAGACTGGACTTGGATGGTAGACCCTGGACTTGCTCTTCGAGGTCATCAGCCTTTCCTCTGCCCTGCGATGGTGCTCACGGCTCGCTGATCTCCCCCTCACATATGTCTCGTGGCCTCCCCTACCTCTGGGAGGCGTCACTTCCCTATGAACCTCTCGTGAAGGCCCCCTCCACCGGCTCCGCTCCTCCTCGCGATGGTGCTCGTCTCCAACTTCCCTGCTACGCTTCGTCATCGGTGATGATAACCTTCTGGCTTGGTGGGTTGGGCGAGGAGAAGTGGAAGGACGAAAGCTGAGTTTAGGGTTTGGGGCTCTCATGCACTCAGTTAGTTCCAACTTGTTTTAAACTTATCTCTTAGTGTAGCTTTATGTTCTTTCTTGTTTTCCCCTCTATCTTGGAATCGATTTTAGAGAAAGAAATGAGGTGACAAACGTTGAAATTCTCATTTACGGCGAAGAAAGCTTTGGAAAAGTTCCAAGTTTTTACGCTCGTCAAGCTTCTCCGTTCTTAAAGCATCCACTGTCGTTGCCAACATAATTTGCATATTTAGCAATTGGGAATAGCAATGGGAATAGCAATAGAGGGAGAAGCGTGCTATCGTTACGTGCTATCCTTACTGTGCTATCGTTACTGCTAAAAAAAAATTAAAAAAATCAAATGGAACTTCATCCAAAAAAGGAAGGAACTTCATTCAAAAAGGAAAAATGGCATTTAGGGAAATGGTGGGACGGCTGAACATGTGCCGTCCCATGTTTTTTTTAATGGCATTTGGTGGGGGAAATTTCTGATTACTTAAAAATAAAAAAAATAATAATAAAGAGGGAGACAGAACACCTTCATCCGTCTCTCATTTGATTTTTTCCAATTTTTAATAACAGGCGGAACTACTTGATCCGTTCGTTCGATTAAATTTCTCAAACGGGTGCACTTCGTCCGTCTTCTATATTTAGCATTTCGCTAAACCGGATGCTAAGTTTAGCGATGCATGTTAATATATGATTTTTTAGCAAACAACTGTTAGCATATTTTCTAATTCGATTTTCATTTTTTGAGTATTTAGAAAACACCGGTGGATGCTCTAATTGATCCTCTTTTGTCTTCTTTAAAAAATTTTCAAATATGGTACTTTCAATATCTCAGTATCTTTCAACCAACAGTTAGCTGGATATTTAAAATGTTTGGTGTAATGTAAGATGGGCTAAGTATGTAAAAAATCAAGGACAAAATAGAAAGAGGGAAAACTATGGAGAAATTATTTGTGCTTATAAAAAAAGAAGTCATCTCAAGATATCAATCAATCGAAGCTATGGCTCCTCAGAAAGCTCATCACCCTCACCAAGCCTATCCACACTCTAACCTCGACAAGCATTCAGAGGAGGAAGACGAGCACTACATGGCTAAGCGGAAGAGAGAGGAGACGCAAGAGAGGATAGCGAGCAAGAGAGACAAAGATAGAGCGTACTACGGTGTCTCAAATAGATCGAGAAGCCGCTCAGTACAAAGGCCCTCTCGCTCATTCCATAGAGGGAAGGTGAATGAGAGGAGAAGATGGAAAGAGGAAAAGGTAAGTGAGAAACAGACGAGACTCAGATCTCCTACTCCGCACGGCAATGAACGCTATCCTTCAGAGCAGGACCTATGTCGAGGTGGCTAGGGGTTCGGAGAGGAAGCTGTCCCCCGTTCAGATTCGTCCAAGGAGGACATCGCCAGCGCCAATTGAAAAGAAGACGAAGAACAATGAGGAGGGGGAATGGGTACTTGTTCGACCTCGCAAAGTGATCAAGGCAGAGAAGAGGCAACTCATGGAGGACTCAGCTTCAGCGGGGTCAGGAGAGCAATGTTTCAAATGTGCCCAGAGGAGACATACCATTACGAGTTGCATTAACGAGTGGTTCTGTTATGCGTGTAAACGTTCCGGCCATATCTCCAAGGCATGTCCTAACATCAAGCGCTCAATGGTGAAGGAGGGAGCTCGTCCAGGGATTGCGTCGCCTACTAAGTCTAGCAAAACTCAGGAAAGCTTCGTGGGTGGTAGGACGAAGATCAAGGCGGTTATTACTTCAACACCGCTAATGGCGGAGTTCGAAAGGAGGTTTCGCAATTGCGTTATCATTAAGGTTCAGAGCGGGAATCCTTCAGTTGAAGAACTAGAGAGCCTGCTCTTCAATAACACTATCGTCGTTACTAGCCTCACTTGGAAAGTCTAGCGTCTGAATATCAACGGATTTTTCATCCATTGTCACGATGATACTAGACTTAAGGAAGTTCTAGATAAAAGAGGTATGGGTACTGACGAGTATTACGTTACATTCTCGCAATGGACCAAAAAATTCAGAGCTTTGAAGGTGAGCAACATGGCGACAATTTGGATCAGGTTGTTCAACTTTCCCTTCCATTGCTGGATGCGTTCGAGATTTCAAATTTGATTCGAGCATTCGGATTTCTTGTTGAAGTCGATAGATGCACCTCAACGCAAGAGCAGAGGGAGTTCGCTCGCATCAGAATAGGGGTCGAAAATTCTTCAGTCATTCCGTCGTCGATCAAGGCTGAGTTTGAGGGGGAGTTTTACGATGTCAAGGTGATCATGGAGAAGAAAAAGAATGTTTCATTCGGGAAGGTGTCCACATTAGAGGATGAGGAATTTTTAGATGGGAGAAAAAATCCTCTGAGGATCTGAAGGTAGACAATGAAGGGGAGCCCTCCGATCGCTTGAGAGTCAATCCTGATTGTCCATCATATAGAATTCCATCTCAGCTTAAGATTTCGTTAGACGAGCATGGGTCCAATCTGCATCGTCCCATTCAAGCGATCACTTCTGATGCCGTACGGGAGCTACTTTCCAAATCTGTGACGAGGCAATCCTACGAGTGGCGTAAGGGGAAGGGACTGATGCACGACAGCAACAATATGGGTGCGAGGCTTGAAGGAATAGACTGTACATCGCTACCAAGCCGAAATTGCAGAATTTTGAAAGTTGCTTCTAAGGCGGGTTACAAGGAGGGTACACAGGAATTCAGGGACCATGGGTTCTCTCTTTTATCCAAAGAAGAACTGCAGGTCTCTATACAGGGGGCGTTGGAAGCTTTGGCACGAAATGGGATTTTCGGAGCGTTTGGGAGTTCGTTCGAAGCCCATGGGCCTTCTCCAATGGGCTAGATCGTTACTGCCACTAAACAAAATCCAGCCAATTTCGAAATGGGTTCCATGTGTGCCGAAAGGGGCTATTCTCCAAGGGCCAATGTCAAGAATTATCAGATGGCGTTAGATGGGGAGGGTGGCAATGGTCGTCAAAGCGAGAGGGAGGAGAGGGGTCCAGTTGCTAAGGTGGTCGAGGAGGCTAAGGATGACAGTCTAATACAGCGAATAGCAGAGCGAGTTTTGGAGCAGCGAGCGGTTACAACAGTTATTGATTCATCGGAAGGGAGGATAGGAACTCTAGAGGGTATTCAAAGCGAAGGAAGTCCTTATGATTCCGAGCACAAAAGATGGCCTCTGTAGGATCGGGAAGCGGTAGGGGATGGAGTGGAGAAGTGCGAGAGAACAAGCGCAGTTAGGAGCATGGTGGAGTATAAATAAAAAAGCAAAAGTCAGTTGGACAAATGGGGTTCGAATGGCCCAAGCGAAGATGACTTGATTAAGGCGGCGACAAAGAATAGGGCACCAGCTTCGGCTTGTCGAGGTATCCACTCAAACAATTATTCGGTTTTAAATTTACTTAATGATGATTCTCTCATTTACCTTGCTAGTCTGTACGGTCTAGCCATGGGTTCCAAGAGAGAAGAACAACTATACAGCGATAACATTATTAGAGGAAAGACTCTTCAGAGGGTAGACTAAAGCGAGATTCTGTATTCGCGTCTAGAGGTCAAGAGTAGAGCGTTGGTAGTTTTTATGTTATACATCTTTTGGAATGTGAGGGGGATGCGTCAGAAAGCAAAAAGAAGACTTATTATAACACAATCGTTAGGAATAGGCCAAGTATCTGTGCCTTTCAAGAGACTAGAGTAGAATCTCCGACTAGGGAGGAGTTTCAAAATATTAAGGGAATCGAAGCTTTTGAATGGAGATTCAAATCTTCTATAGGGTATTCTAGCGGTATTGTTATTAGAGTTGATCCGAGATTGTCTGAGATAGTTGAGGATATTGCGGGAACTTTTCAGGTACGGTGGTCATTAGACGTCATAGTGATAATTGGGTTCATATGGTTACCTCAGTGTATGGCCCCTGCGATTCGGCACGAAGGTACTTGTTTTGGTATGAACTTAAGAATATTAGAGATAGATGCAGGGGGCCATGGGTGTTACGAGGAAATTTCAACATTACTAGATTTCGGAATGAGCACAAAGGTAGGGGTGCTTCTAGGTATGATAGAGATCAGTTTAACTTAGTCATCAATGATCTAGAACTTTTGGAGATCAACGCTAGGAACATGATGTTCACTTGGATGAATCTGCAAGCAAATCCCATTTTGGCAAAGTTGGACAGAATCTTTGTCACACCAGATTGGGAAGACAAATTTCCTTTAGCCCAGGTCAAAGCCCTAGTGAGGTTCACATCGGATCATACTCCGTTGGCTCTAGATTGTGGAGAAGGAGAGAGAATGAATAGATTTCAGTTCCGGTTTGAGAAAGCTTGGACACTGTGCGAGGGGATTCGTAAGGTTATCGAAGAATCTTAGAACGACGCTACGAGTTCGACGACTGCGATCGGACGTTGGACTGAAAAGCTGAGGAGGTTAAGATATAGATTGAAAAATTGGGCAAAGACCGAATTTGGCCAGAGCCAAAAGCTGAAAGAGGAAATAGGAGGGAGAATTCAAGAATTGGAGCTTTTAGAGGAGGAAAGAGATTTAATAGCATAAGAATAGACAAGATATGCTACATATCGAAAACATGGAGGAGCAATATTGGAGGCAGCGAGCAAAGATTTAATGGTTAGAGGAAGATGACGCTAACACCAAATTCTTTCATAGGATTGCTAACGGAAGAAAGAGATGTAACAATATCTCCAGGCTAGAGGTGGACAGAATCTGGTGTGAGAACGAAGAAAGAATCTCGCAACACATTAATGAGAGTTATAAGGAATTGTTGGGCAAAAAAAGGGAACATAGGTGTGAACTGAATCAGGATATGTGGTTACAATCGAGCCTCAATGGAAGCGATAGTATAGAGAGCAACTTTAGTGAGGATGAAGTGCTAGATGCAATCAAGAGTCTGCGGCAGGACAAGGCGCCAGGACCAGACGGATTTCCGATCTTTTTTTTATCGAATGTATTGGAAAGTGATTAAAGCGGATTTCATGGATATTGTCCAAGATTTTTATAAGGGGATGCTGATCTGGGAAGGGTGTAACACCCCAATTTTTTTTTTTTTGAAAACTAAGTCTCCAAATTCAATTCTTTTAATTTCTATATCCTTTTGATCATAAACTAAGAAAGTTATATTTCAGGAAAAATTTTGACAGTCTCTCCTGTAAATTTTGCCCCGAAACACAAAAAGCTTACGGAATTCTGCTCAAAATTCCGTAGCTCACAATCCACAGAATATTTTCATGGGCTCCCCAGGCCAAAATAAGCAGATACACACAGGCAATATAATATAATGCCCTGGGGGCCAAACTCATAACGGATTATCAATTATCAATTAAAAACTATAAATTTCTTTGAAAAACGAGGTAAAATTTTAGAAAAATCCTTGTAAAACCTACCACAGAGCCCGGTACTCCACAACGAGGTGGGTACGGGTCACAAACATACCACACCACCTCACACTATACTCATCATCGTCATATACATGCTTATACACCCATAATACAATTTAAATCATAAATTTTACTATTCCTATGACTAAATAGTACAAATATTTAAAATATAAATTTATCCTACCAATCCATGCCTCACCTCTGCACTGATGAGAACCTGCAACAGTGAGGGATCTAGGGTAGTCTTCAGACTCCCCTAACCCCCCAAACACTAAGGGGTTAGCCATTTCTGGTGTGAGTATAATTATTAATCTAATGACGAATTAAAATAGTATACAGAAAATAAATTAAACTTACGAATACCAAATTAAGATAGTGCAGCCTGAATCCTGAACACAACAACATCGTCAATACAACGATATATCAAACACTTTGTTAATTCTGCATTCAACTATTTAATTATCCATAACTTCCCACATTTCATAATATATTTCACATCAACCTCGTACATGTATATATATACTTATCTTACATTCACATAATACGAATATTCATTTTTTCCACACTTATCGTCATATCAGCATTTCACTATTTATATTAATATATCTACATGATGTTATTACATCATTTCTCCAACTCTATTTAGCCATGTGTTTCATTTACTTATCTTATGTCATCAACACACACATTCATTCTGGAAGTTGTGCCGAGGCAGGTAGTTCCCACCATTTCCATGGAAATAGCAGGCGAGTAGTTCCCAGACACACTTCCAAGGAACACAACTCATATCACAACATAATTTCTTTAATAACCATTTTCAGACTCAATCTCATAATACAGGTATTTATTTTATTGTGTTATAAAAAGTATCATATCATAAACATATGCATCTATTCTCATAATACCACCTTCCTTCATGTCTTATGACATAATTACCATATCTCATTGCCCATGCGATTTACTCACATTTCATCACATCATTAACACCTCATTAATTAGAATACTTATACTCGTTGCATCAAAACCATGTTTTATAACTCATTCACATCTTATTATATCACTTTAGTAATTTCTCATTCTTATAAACAATAAATCTTATTATCATTTTCACTTAATCCCCCAAACACAATCTGGGGCCACAACATATCACATCCCATAGCCGATAGCTTGGGTAATAATCACCGCACCCCAAACACACAGTTTGGGTAGTATCACATCACATCTCAAGCCGATAGCTTGGTTATTAATCACTTCAATCACTTATCATCTTCACTTTACTTTGTTTCTCATTTCCATCAATCATTACCACTACTATATCAACTCACCCTGCGAATTATGCCAAGGCAGGTAGTTCCCACCATTTCCACAGAAATAGCGGGCAGGTAGTTCCTTGACACAATTCCAAGGTACAACACACATCAACTGTATTTTACTTTAATGATCACACACATAATACCATTACTTCGTATTATTCATAAGAACACATGTCTCTTCTATTATTATCATTTTAAATTAACCACGCACTGCATTTATCACTTCTTTTCATACACTAACTCATAACTCATTTTCTTTCTCATCCACAATTCACATTCAACTATCCACTTTCTTTACTATCACATTTATTATTAACACTTAGTAATTTATTAGTTTGTCGACCAGTGAGCCACAGTATCCCAATATACTGAAAGCCGACAGCCCAGTAAAACACGCGGACCGATGCTCACACAGAGTCTTACTCGTCCGAGGCTACGTCTTCCTCCCAGCCTATGCCAGCGAGGGAACTCCGCACCCCAGGAAACTGGGTACTTCCTCCCGGCCGAAGCCAGTGAGGGAAAACAAAAAGAGAAAAACTCCGCACCCCAGGTAAACTGGGTACTTCCTCCCAGCCGACAGCCAGGAGGGAAAACAAAAAAAAAGAAAAACTCCGCACCCCAGGTAAACTGGGTACTTCCTCCCAGCCGACAGCCAGGAGGGAAAAACTCCGCACCCCAGGTAAACTGGGTACTTCCTCGCGACAGCTGTCATCGAGGGAAAACCGGGCCTCAAGCCGATAGCTTGGGCGATAAAACTCCGCACCCCAAACATAGTTTGGGTAATAAACTCCGCACCCCAAGCCAGTCCTTGGGTATTAGGAGGTCTAGCCCAAACCCCCAGGATTGCTGTAGGTACTGGTCAACAAAATTATCTGTTATTAGCATTAATCATGTCATCTTTCCATTTTACTAATTCAACATAAAGCATCACAGCTTTTAATTAAACAACAGCCACATCCTTGATTTTAATCACAAGAATTAATACCACATTTTATTATACGTACAAGGTTATGCACACACCCTATTATTCCACACGTAACTCATCATATCATTTTATTGCATAATATTAATGCGCTAAGATATTTATTTTGCCATAACAATTCACATTAAGGGTAACATGATATTTACCACTTCATTAAATCACATATAGACATACGTCAAGTTATATCCATAATAAAAGAATTATAAGGGGTTATTCCGTATCATAAGCATATCAAAATATACTTTACCACATAATAACATCATATAATTACCCATTTCTTGTCTTCGAACATGATTAGAATGTAAACATGCACCCACTTATTTAATTTCATCAATTATTGCTTCACACATCATAATCATCTATACATATTACAAATAAACACCACACATGCGGGTTTCCCATCATAAGGGGCCAAAACCACTTATTTCCTCTAATTAAATCTTATAATATCTAATTATAGCATACTAGCTCATACATCATGTTTCATATAAGTAAAATCACATATAAGGGCTTATATGCCCCAACACATGCACAAAACGGGCACTATAATTGCACGGATTTCAAAACATGATCACACTCACTAATTTCGTCTAATTACATCTTATAACATCCATCCATAGCATGCTAGCCCATATACCAGGCTCCGCATATATCCAATAGCCTATATCGGCCTATATGCCCCAAAAACATGCACAAAACATGCACGGGGTAAAAATATGCATAAACGATTTAATATATTTAATTTTTATACTTCAACACGTCACATTAATCCATAATATAAGTTTTATACACTTAAAATAGTTAATTTCACCACATATCACAAAAACCCATTTTCGGGCCCCAAAAAATCCGTATTTTCCTTGAAAATCAATTTTTGCTATAACTTTTACAAAACATATCAAAAAGCCACGAAATTTGGCCACAATATAAAATATTTATAATTACAATATACTCACCTGACGGATCGAGCAAACGATGTCCCACGTCCGTCCTGTAGCCAGTCGAAGTTCGACTTTTTCCTCCTAACTGAAAAATTATAGAACCGATTAGTTTAAAGCTCAAAACTCAACCTTCGGACCTCCAAATTTCAATCCGTCTTCACCCACGCGTCACAAATGACATATGTAGGTGAGCTGCATCAATAGATTTCGAATTCGGGTTCTAATACAAACACTCCCTTATTGATCGGAGGCTTTCTAATAAGAAAAATTCATATTTTCTAAATTCCTTAATCCCCTTTGTCCTAATCTCACATATTAGGATTAATAATAATAATGATACTCAACTACACCTCCGAACTCATCAAATTCTCACCTCTATATCGCGCGGGCATTTCACCGAACACCCGGCGTGCACTTTTCGCCTATAATTCATTTCACTCAATTTAATTGAGCTGAAAGCCTATAAAAATCATCCTAAATTTATATTAATCCGTTCATAATACTCTACACCCTCATATGCATTTTTTACAATTATTTGGATCGAGTTTTCTACCCGATTTCATAAACTCCATAATTCGAGTTTATGCCAAAATCACTACTCCCCATTTTATTCTAATGGCTCACTAAAATTTTTACCAGCATCTAAGAGATAATTCTAATATATATATATCTCTATTTTACAAACCCAAAATCCTAATTTACTAACAAATTGCAATTTCTCTAACAACCCACTAATTTCCCAAATCTTCTACTTTCAACACTTCTAAATCTCTCTACTATCATAATCCTACTCAATAAAACTAAACACACTAAATTTTATACGAATAAATAAAATAGGGTATACCTTTTCGGAATCCTTTCGAAAATCCGATGCTACCACGTTGTAGAGGACCCTTCAATTAGCCATTCCCTCGATTTAATTCGAAAACGGCAGAGAAATGGGTTGGATTTGGGCGGGAGAGAGAGAGAGCCGAATGGGTTCGGCTCTCTTCTGATTCCGATCGGGAATGGGAGAAGGAAAGAGAAGGAGAAGGGAAAAAGGGTGGAGGGTTTTTTTTTATAAAATAAATTATAATATAATATATTTATAAAGGGATATTTGTAAATGTCCCCCCCCCCCCCCAAGTCTCAAATACAGTTCAAATAAAATCCAACTCTTTTCTTTAATAATACCGATAATACAAAAATACATTAAGATCAACTCAAGATTATAAAATAAAAATAAACAACATGTATTCACATAAAATCTCAACTCTTAATTCTAATATCACAATAATACCAATCTACCACAAATATTCATACCAATATCAATATTAAAAATAAATACAATAAGATATACTCAAAAATAATTCGCACCACTATAAAAATATAAAAACTAATATTTTCGGTATTTTAAAATTCGAGGTGTTACAAAGGGTCAACTATGCGAATATTGTCCTAATTCCAAAGACAAAAGAGATTAAGGTGGTTGGAGATTTGACGCCCATCAGCCTTCTGAACGGGTCGTTTAAAATCATTTCAAAAATCTTGGCTAACAGGCTAGGTCCACAGCTAAATGATATTGTTGGGGAGTCACAGAGCGGATTTATTAGAGGAATAGACATTATGGACAGTGTTGCCTCGGCACATGAAATCGTATTTAGAGGAAACAAAGATAAAACAGACGGCTTTCTATACAAAGTGGATTTCCAAAAGGCCTACGATACTGTAGAATGGGATTGCGTCAACGAGGCTTTGATTTTAAAAGGTTTCGGGGAAAAGTGGAGGAGATGGATCCATCAGTGTGTCAGAGGAGGGAAATCGTTCCTTCTTATCAATGGAGTGTCAGGAAAAGAAATTGAATGCAAAAGGGGGTTAAGGCAAGGAGACCCACTGTCATCATTACTTTTTGCCATCGTCACAGATGGACTAGCAGAGATGATGGTAAACGGTAGAAGGGTGAACGTCATTCAAGGCATCAAAATTAAGGGTATCATTGAGGCAGTTTCCATTCTGCAATACGCTGACGATACATTGCTGTTCGGTTCAGCATCAAATGAAGATATCATAGCAATAAGTACGATCTTGAGGTGCTTCGAAGCCTGGTCCGGAATGAAGGTTAATCTCAACAAGAGTAGCTTCATCCCTCTAAGTGATAATTGCTCTATCCCTATCACTTCCATCCAACAGATGCTGGGTTGCAATAAGGGGGGTTTTCCTTTTATACACCTTGGAATTCCTATTAGACCAGGGAAACTAACAAGGGACGATTGGCAACCATTAATAGAAAAGATTGAGAAAAGATTAACCAGGTGAAAAGGGAGCATGCTAACATTAGGTGGGAGGATCACCCTGTTGAATTCAGTTATTAATAGTATTCCTGTATACCTCATGTCGATTTACGAATTACTGGGTTGGGTAATCAACAGAATCGACAAGAGCAGAAGGAGATTTCTTTGGAAAGGGGCAAATAGAGGGGAAAAAGGGATACACTTAATAAGTTGGGGGAGAGTCTGCAAAAGGAAAGAGTTCGGGGGGTTGGGTATCATTAATCTAAGAGATATGAACAAAGCCATGCTTAGTAAATGGTGGTGGAAGATGGCTAATAGGCGTAACAATTGGTGGTGTAAGTCTTTCACTAAGTATCGGGCGAGAAAGAAATTTAGATACGGGGGAAAGAGCGTCTATAGCAGGTATTCCTTTCTTTGGAAAGGGGTTTCCAAAATGGGTGAAATATACCACAGCAACACTACATGTACGATAGGGAATGACAAGAATACTAGATTCTGGAAGGATAAATGGTGCAGTAACAGTACTCTTATGGGGCTTTTTCTGGCAGCAGCAAATGTTGTTCTAAGCAGAGACACGCTAGTGGGAGATGTGTGGTGCAACAACAGGCTTAGGCTAGAAGTCGAGGATAGCCTGGATCAAGAAGCTATCATTCAGCTCCAAAATCTTAACAATTTCATTCGTACAGAAGGAAGATATAATCAAGAGGCGGAAGATAAGAGAGGGTGGAGTCTGGAGACGAATTCAATATTCACGGTCTTTTCTCTTTACAAAAGGCTGAACGATGGAGGTAGAAGAAGTATGGTAGAAGATGTTATCTGGTGCATTAACGCTCCTGCTAAAGTGAAAGTTTTCCTCTGGTTGGTGGACAACGACGCAATCTTATCGAAGGTCAACCTGACGAAATGTGGTATTACGATGGACGTTGCCAGCAATAGATGTCAAACACATGATGAAGATACGAATCATATCATCTTTAATTGTCCTAGAGCTAGATTGGTTTGGAAAATAATAGGTGCTAGATTCGGGATTCTGGATTGTCCGGAGTCGAATGCGGAGGTCTGGAGTTGTACTAGATTAAACAGAGATAGAAAAGAGGATAGATTACACTGGGATATAGCTGTAGCCTCTACGATATGGAACCTATGGCTAGATCGTAATGACTTATGTTTTCGAAGTATTAACCATAGATTATTGGTTCTGTTGCACAAAATTCACTTTTTCATTCATGAATGGACAGAGCATCTCGGATCAATGAAGAGGTTGCAACTGGAGGAGGAGGAGAAGTAGCCGTCTTTCAGTTTGGGCGATTCTTAGGGAGGGGACAATTCATGGGATTTGTTATGATGTAGTATCTGGGTGATTCTATCTTGCAGCCAGGTGTAGGCTGTCGAGGTTATAACACCTGTTTTGGGAGATTTTGAGTTGTTGTTATTTCCTTTGCCTTCGGGCTTGCTTTGTATTTCTTATGTATGTTTCGTTAACTATCATTAATGAAGCGATGGCTCGGTCATCTTCTTATATTAAAAAAAAAGGAACTCTTAACTTAATGAATAATGGTTCATTTAAATCAAGCTAAATGGACACTCATTGGTTTCTCTTACATGGTAGGGTTCTCGTGTAGGTGAGATTCACGCTTTGCCAAGCGTTTAACGTGCCTTTTGCTTACTTGGCATCTCCAGAAATTAGTAAAAAATTGCATTTGCTTACTTGGCATCTCCAGAAATTAGTAAAAAATTGCAGTACAAAACCTATATACTCACATACCACCCTCCCTACACTCAATGAACACACTAGTTACTTCCTCTCTCCTTGCGTATTTGTGGCCTCTATTCGCCAAAATGTTGAAACTTCTCTTATGAGAGTATGTAATATTAGCATATTTGTTAGAGATATACATGTTAAAAACCCAAATAAAAAATAAAAAATACACTGCCTTGATCTCCATGTACAACTCCACTTTTTAACCACTACTGTTGGTGTGCTGCACCATAATAGATATTAAAAAAACCACAGTAATAAAGAGAGAACTAAGAGAGGAAGAAGAAGAAGAAGAAGAAGAATAAAAAAAAATAAAAAATAAAACAGAGAGAAGAAGAAGTCACTGGGTTATATCAAGTGAGAGTATGTGATATTAGCATATTTATTAGGGGTATACGTGTTAAACCAAATAAAAAATAAAAATTACACTGCGTTGGCCTCCCTGCACAACTCCACTTTTTAACCATTGATATGGCTAAAAATGGGGTTAAATCGGAACCGTCCAAATCAGGAACGAATCTTAAAGCCTAGGGGTAAAATGGTAATTTTGTCTACCAATGGGTCCGAAGTGGGTCCTGGGTCTTTTCCCCAAAGACCCAATAACCCACAAACGGATCCACCTCAACTGGGTACGGGTCCCAACCTGAAATAAACCCAGTCCAGCAGGACAAAATCAAGGTCTCTCATTAATCCTAATCAACGGCCCTGATTCACATCTATCTTTTCACTGGGAATTAGGGATTACATTCCTTATCTAATTATGGGGATTATATTCCTTATCAGATCACAGGGATTACATTCCTAATCTGATCCCCAAGGCGGCTATAAATACCCCCCATCCACCACCATTAAGAGGTAATCAATCTTTTGCCAATTTGCGCTCTCTTATAATCATTTCTGATTACTGACTTGAGCGTCGAAGGGTGCGTCGTCGGGATCAACCCAGGTGTCTCGCACTTTTTGCAGGTGAACAGTGGGAGTCAGCGGTCAAACTCCGGCGGAACAGGTTCAGGTTTGCTATTCAAGTTTTCCAAGAATCCACAAATACTATCTGTTTGCCCCCACACCAGATTTAGTGGTAACAACCATTACTGCTGTTGTGTTGCACCATAATAAGTAAAAAAGAGAGAAGAAGAAGAAGAAGAAGCCACTCGGTAGAAGAAGCCACTCGGTCATATCTGGTGAGAGTATGTGATATTAGCATATTTATTCGAAGTATAGGTGCTTAAAACCCAAATAAAAAATAAAAATATACTGCCTTGACATCCTTGCACAACTTCACTTTTAACCACTACTGCTGCTGTGTTGCACCATAATAAGTAAAAAAATATAGTAAAAAATAGAGAAGGAGAAAATTAAGAAAGCACTTAGAGATGCAAAATGAAAAGCTTATGATGATTTATACACAAAATTAGGAACAAAAGAAGGAGAAAATAACATCTATAAGCTTGCTAAACAAATGGATAGGAAAACAAAATATTTGGATACAATTAGGTGTATTAAGAGCGAGGATTCAAGAATCTTAGTAAAAGATAAGAGAATTAAGGAAAGATGACGAAATTACTTTGAAAAGTTATTAAATGAAAATGTTATGTGCAACTTAAGTATAAAGGACTCATGGGAGAGTCAAGAGCATATGTTTTTCCGTAGAATTAGGACCTCAGAGGTTCGAAATGCTCTAGAAATGATGAAAATAGGAAAAGCTTAGGGACCGGATGGTATACCTATTGAAGTTTGGAAGTGTCTTGAGGATGTAGGAGTGGGATGGCTAACAAGATTATTTAATGAGATTTTGAGGATTAAGAAGATACATGATGAATGGAGGAAGAGAATTTTAGTACATATATATATATAAATAAAGAAGATATACAAAGTTGCTCAAACTATCGAGAGATTAAATTAATGAGTCATACAATGAAGATTTGGGAGAGAGTGACCGAACATAGACTGAAAATAGAAAATACAGTATCCAAGAATCAGTTTGGATTTATATCTGGGAAGTCAACAATGAAAGCAATTTATGTACTAAGGAGACTTATTAAAAAAATATATGGAGAATAAGAAAAATCTACATATGGTACTTATAGATCTAAAAAATATATATGATAAAGTCCCTAGAGACATGGTATGGTGAACATTAAATAATAAAAGAGTAACTATTCGGTATGTTGAGCTAATTAAGGATATGTATGAATGAGCAAAGACCACAATTAGAACAACCACAAAAGAGACCAATGATTTGTGTACTACAGCAGGTTTACACCAAGCTTCGGCTTTAAGCCCCAACTTCTTTTCTTTGGTTATGAATGAATTGACGCGAGGAATACAAGATGAGGTCCCTCGGTGTATGATTTTTGCCAATAACATCGTCTTAGTGAATAAGACTAGAGCAGGAGTCAATGCTAAATTAGAATTGTTGAGAGAAACTTTGGAAGCTAGAAGCTTTAAAATAAGTAGAACTAAAACAGAGTATATGGATTGTAATTTTAGTGATATTCGGAACACATATCAGGAAGTAGTGAAACTTGATGGTCAAAAGATACCTAAGAGAGACTGTTTTCGATATTTAGGCTCGATTTTACAAGGAAATAAGGAGATATGTGAAGATGTTATGCATAAGATCCAAGCAGGGTGGCTTAAGTTGAGAAGTGTTAATGGTATTTTGTGTGACAAACGTATACCTTTGAAGTTGAAGGAAAAACTTTTTATAGGATGATTGTTAGACCATCAATGATGTATGGAGCAGAGTTTTGGGCACTAAAGAAACAATATATCCAAAAAATGAGTGTGGCAAAGATGAGGATGCTACGATGTATGTATGGTCTAATCAGGAATGATAGAATTAGAAACGAATATATATGAGATATGGTAAAAGTAACTCCTATCCAAGATAAATTAAGAGAGAATCGCCTCAGGTGGTTTGGACATGTCACACGTAGACGTAGTACTGCCCCTGTTATGGGTGATTAGATAAGTATTGAGGATAGAGTTAGGGTAGGAGAAGACCTAAACTTACTTTGGTAAAAACAGTAAGAAAATATATGATAACTTGTAGTCTTATAAAAGATATTGCGCTAAACCGAGCAGAATGGAAAACCAGAATTCATGTAGCCGACCTCAACTAATTGGGAAAAAATGCTTTGTTGTTGTTGTTGTTGTTATATAATATTCATAAGATTCTCCCAATTCTCTCACACTTTTTGAAGTTTTATATAACTTTACGAGTCTTTCAAAACTATTAGGCTCTGCAATTTGCACTATTTTTATTCCAAACACAAGTTGCAGCTTTGAAAGGAAAGGGATCCTCTGCTTTGCTTTTTTGCGTGCAACTTGCATTTGGAATAAAAGAAATATTGCAAATTAACGTAGAATGCTAGCTCCTCATCTTGCTTCCAATATGGGATTTGCAGTTAACTCAGATATCCTAATGGGATTTCGAAGCTATCCGTAGGCTCGAAATCTCCAGAGCTATTGAGTCCAAACATCTTTATGATTAGTGCTTCATGGAATATACGGGGTATCCGTTGTCCCAGCAAACAACAATCCATGTTCCATCTTATCGCATCTTCTCGTTGCGATAAGATTTCTATCCAAGAAACCAAAGGATTCCACCGCTCCCTCTATCCTGCGTTCCATCGGGGGATCCACTATCTCTAGTTGGATCCCTCTTGATGCTATTGGCACCCGTGGAGGTATCCTGTTTGGCTTTAAGCCTTCTCTATTTTCTCTTATCTCGGTTCACCGTCTCAATTTTTTCCTTATCGTCTGTCTTCACTGGTACGAATTCAATTTTGTCTCCATGTGGTCTCCATCTACGGTCCCTCCTTTGCTGACCTGTTCTGGAGCGAATTTGAATCTTTTTGTCATAATATCAACAGGTTTTGGATGTTCTGTGGAGACTTCAACGTTACCCGTTTTTCCCATGAAAGAACCGGTAATGTCTCCATTCGAGCAGATTCTACCCGTTTCAACGATTGCATTCATAGTCTCAACCTTTTCGATATTCCCTTCAATGGTAGATCATTTACTTGGTCTAACATGAGGCTAGCTCCATCAATGGCGAAGCTTGATCATTTCCTTGTGTCCCAAGATTGGATCTCCTCCTTCCATCACTCGTTCGCTTGTGCTCTTCCTATCCCTCTTCAGATCACATGCCTATAGTGCTCCATTCTAATTTCAATTTCGTTAAACCTTACAAATTCCGTTTTGAAAAATTTTGGTTACAAGATCAGATTTTCGTTAACATGATCTCTGAGTGCCTGTCCGCCATTACCACCTCACATGGGCTTGGGAGATTGCTCCTTAAGCTTCACGCAGTGAAGTATGGATGCAAAATTTGGTGTAAGGAGCGTTTTGCAAATGCTTCTGCACTTAAAAACTACTTCTTATCAGCCATCTCTACTATTGACCAGCTCGAAGAGCAGGGCCCTATTTCTGATTCTCTTCGTAGTGAGAGGAATGCGTGCAAACGCGAGTTTGCTGGTCTTCTTCAAAATGATCACATTAAATGGGCTTAACGCGCTAAAAGCCGTTGGCTCAAAGAAAGCGACGCCAACACTTCCTTTTTTCACACGCTTCACATCGCCAACGATGCAATCACATATCCTCCATCATTGACAATGGCATCAAGTGCTTTTCCAATGAGGAGTTTCATTCCTCCTTCCTCTCCTTTTTTAAAAACCTTCTCGGTCACTCTAAAAAGCGATCCATCTTCTTTGACTGGGATCAACTTTATGGGGCGGCCGTTCATGATTTGTCCGAGTTATAAGATCCTTTTACTGAAGAAGAGATTAAAACTGCAGTTTTCTCTCTAAAAAGCGACTCTTCTCCTGGCCCAGACGGATTTCCTACTTTCTTCTTTCAAAAGTTTTGGGAATTCCTAAAAGAGGACATTATGGCTATGTTTGTTGACCTGCATCTCGGTCTCTTTTCTTTCGATCGCATCAACTATGCGCATATAGTACTCATTCCCAAAATGTTGGGAGCCAATTCAGTGGGCAGTTTCCGTCCTATTAGTCTCCTCAATACTACTTTTAAAATCATCATGAAAGTGCTTTCATCTCGTCTCAGTAAGGTTATCCCGCATCTTATTGATCCAGCTCAGTCCGGATTTATTAAGGAGCGCTTCATTCTTGATAGCGTGGCTCGTGCGCAAGAAGTTATCTCCGATTGCCATAGAACTAATTCTGAGGGCATCCTCTTAAAACTTGACTTTCAAAAAGCTTACAATAATGTAAGTTGGGACTTTCTTTTTGACATCCTTCTTAATCGGGGGTTTCGGACCGAAGTGGATCGCTTGGATCAAATCTAGCCTATTTGCGGGTACCTCCTCTATTCTCATTAATGGGACTGAGGGCCACAAATTCAAATGCAAGTGTGGCCTTCATCAAGGAGATCCGATCTATTCTCTCCTCTTCGCCCTAGTTGCTGATGTTTTCAGCAAGCTTCTGCGTAACTCTTGGGATGCCAACGTTATTGAAGGATTGTGTTCCTCTAACAATTTCAGAGGCATTCTTAACTTACAATATGCGGATGATAAGGTCATTTTTGCTAAACCTAACGGTTGCACCCTTAGAAACCTGAAACTTCTCCTCTATATCTTCGAAAAGGCCTCTGGTCTGGCTATTAACTTTCAGAAGTCCTCTGTCCTTTGGATCGGAGGGACGCATAACCGTCAACATGAGATAACTCAGTTCTTTAATTGCGCTAGCGCATCGTTTCCAATCACTTACCTAGGTATCCCCCTCAGATGGGGTAAGTTGCATAAATCAGAATGGATTCCTATGATTGACAAGGTTGAATCCAGACTCAATATTTGGTCTGGAAGGCAATTATCTCGAGGTGGTAGACTGATCTTGGTTAACTCCGTTCTCTCTTCTATTCCGCTTTATATGATGTCATTTTTCTATGTTCCGTCCTGGGTCATTAAGAGGATTGATCAAATTAGAAGTAATTTCTTCTGGTCTGGATCAGACTCTTACAGAGCTGGTACTCACCTCTGTAACTGGAAGATTGTGTGCTCCTCCAAAGAATCGGGTGGGTTAGGGGTTCTTAATCTGAGAAACCAAAACCTAGCTCTTTTGGGCAAATGGCTTTGGAGACTGATTAAGGAGGACGACCTGTCGTGGGGCCGTTTAATATCTAAGAAATGTCACTCTCGTCGCAAAGTATGGGAGTTTCATCAGTCCTTAGCTACTGCAGGCTCTCCTTTGGAAAGGAGTCTGGAATGTGAGTTCTCCCTTTCAGTGTAGTATTGTTAGATTGTGTGCCGAAGGCGCTAAAACTTTTTTCTGGTCCGATCTATGGATTGGTACTTACAAGCTTAAGCACGCTTTCCCAGATCTTTTTGTGCTGGCTTTGAATCAAAACGCTCTCGTTGCAGATTACCTCTCCATTCCTAACGGTCATAGAATGGCATATCCCGTTCTCGTCCATTCCCTCTCCTTCTCAGGCTACTGAGTATGCCAATCTCCTGGATCTTTTATCCAATTACCCTTGGCATCCGATAGATGATTTTAAGTGGAAATGGACGTCTTCGGGTCTTTTTTCTGTCAAATCCTTTTATAACTTTCTTAACTACGAAGGTGTCCAGTCTCCCTTTGCCAAGACCATCTGAAGGTGTATTGCTCCTCTGAAAGTTAAAATTCTTTCTTGGTTGGCCGTTAATAACAAACTCTTAACGGTTGAGAACCTCAACAAAAGGAACCTCGCTTGGGGACAAGTGTGCCCCTTCTGCCTCGCTGACGCGGAAGAGGTTAATCACTTGTTTATTCACTGTGTGATCATCCGTCCGCTGTGGCAAACTTGTTTGATCGCTTGGCAAGTTTACCAGCTCCCTCCCTCCATCTTAGATTGCTGGACCGATTGGAGGAGCGTTTTCATTAACAAAAAAATTCGTAACTCGTGGGATTTTTCAATTATGATTATCTTTTGGATCATATGGAAAGAAAGGAATAATCGCATTTTTTTCCCAAGCCTCTAGAACTATTGATAGTCTTCTAGATGATTTCCTTTTTCTCTCTAAGTATTGGTCCTCCGCTTTAGCGCAACCTAAAGTAGAGGTACTGTGCCTTGAGCGCCTTGAAGAAGGAGCCATGTTTTACCGTCTTTATAACTATCTTCCCCCTTAATTTTCACTCTTATTAGTTCTATCACACTCTTCTGTTTCTTTTGCAGGCTGCTGGTTAGCAACCCACTGCTCTCTTTTGGTCCTCTCCCAATCCTTTAGAAGAGGTGTTTTTGGCTTATTATGCTTAGGTATGGTTGTGGTTTGATGGGGGTTGTTCTTTAGGCTGTGAGCCTGTGTGCTATCTACTATATAGCATTGTGTGGGTTCTCTTTTGGTGAAGCCTCTATTCCACCACCACCCACCAGCTTTACCGCTTGTGTTTCGTTATCGGAGGTGGCCCTCCTCCCACTATTTTTATGTCTTTTATCTGTGTTGTAGTAGGTTTTTACTTTTTATATGACTGACTGTTGTTCTAATTCTGTTGGCCGGTTCTTAACTGCTGTGTTGCTTCTGCTCTGGGTATGTTTATTTGGGCCTATTTCAGGTTGAGGCCAGCTTACTTTCTCTCCCTTTTTTTTTCTGGCATTGATGTTGTCAGTTTGTTGTTGTGCCCAGTCGTAGGGCTTCTTTTGATGCATTGTGTGATCCTATCCGGCGCCTTTCTGTAGTGGGCCTCTTGGGTCCTTAACAGAGTGTGGTGATTGGTAGATGAGTATATGTTAACAGTTTGTTTGATATCTCTGGTTTGCCTGTGATGTGTGGCTTTGGCCGGTGGTTTTCTAGCTCGGGTGTCCTTTTGGGGCGTCTGTTCTTATCTCTAACGTGCTTGCCTTAGTGCAGCGTTTTTTGTTCTGTTCTGTTTGCTTGCGGATGGAGCTAGCACTGTTGTGTTTGCCTTCTCTTCCTGTTTTGGGGTTGGCAGATATCTTACTTCTATCTTTTTATAGATTGAGTATTTTGTTCTGCGCGCTCCTTCTAGCACTAGTTTTCTTTGGGTCTTTTTGTTCGGATGGAGTTGTTTGGCTTTTTGCCTGATGCTCAGGCTGTGTTTGGTTTTCTTTTTTGGGTTGCTTGGGGGTTGTCTTCTTTTTGTCTCAGGTGGTTCGCTGGACGTCTCCACATTTTTGTTTCTGCTCGGTCTGGCTTTTGGCATGGGGTGGTTTGCGCTCGTCCCTTACTTTGCTTTTTGGCGTTGGACCATGGGTATTGTTGGGTCTGGGTCTTTTCCGCTAAGCAGCGTTTGTTCACTCCTTCTCATCTGATGTTTGCTCAGTAGTGCTGATTCCCTCCTCGTTGCAGAGAGTGGTACCGGTCTCGATTTCGGTGTGAGATTGCGTTCCTGTGTGCCGCTGTGTTTGCTATTTTGGTTAAGGGGTCCTTTGTGCAATGCGCTCTATTGCTAGGATTCTCTGTTTGTAGAGTTGATATTGTTTGGGTTTTTACTTTTTCTTGTTTTTACTTCGTGTAAATATTCTTGTACCGTTCCTTTCTTTATATTAATATATCTGGCTGGAGTCGTAAGAATCTTATCCTTGAACTTAAAAAAAAAACGTAGAATGCTAGCAATTATTGGTTACCAAACACCCATATTGTGTAGGCATATAGCACGTGACATCTTACAAATCCAATGGCCGTATATTCTTAACTCCATTGGTCATAGCCGATTTTACGCAACATTCGAAAATGACAACTGTTATTTAGTGAGGGCAAAATCAAGTCTCTCAATTGACAAATATTGAACACAAGCTCACACACTGGACATTCTAAAAAAAAAAGTCTTAGCAATGCAACACAAGACATGAGAGTCATGTATGCTCCAGAGTAAATTTGCAATCTTGCCCCAAGAATGACCAACAAGCCGAACATTACATTACACATACCAACTAACCATTAGTTTAATATTTATACTACAAGAGAAATCTTCACTAAGGAAATACTTAAAATCATCAAAATACATTAATTAGGAATCTATTTTAAGAGTTTCAAATTCCAATATACACTATACAGATTACTCGAACTCATCGTCATCAAATTGCTCTGATAGCTCACCAGATTCCTAGTAGCGAACAACCAACCCGCTAAGAAAAATTCCAAAAGAGAAGGGAAATGATCAAAGCTTAACAAGCATGTATTAAACAACACACCTTTCTCTTGACATAGGTTGCAACGGCCTTCTCATACTCTGCTCTTTTTTCGGTAGCTATATCATAATATTGGACCTTTTCCTGGAGAAAACATACCAGATAAGTATTCCATTTACATAGAATTAACATAAGCAAGAACAAGTATTATTAATGACATTCCTGAGTCCTGACAATCAATTTCATCTTCTTTTTTTTCTTCTTCATACTGCATACAACATAGAGGCAACACACAATACCTACAGGTCCTACAATATTTCAAAACTATCCTAGAGTCTATTTTGAGATGCTTTGGAAAACGAACGCAATATCATAGACAGTCCACAGCAGAAATACCTCTGACATTACAATTCCACCAGGAAATTATCGCAAACTACACAACCATCAACTATTCAACATAAAAGAGCCTCTTCACTTTGTCCTATCCATATACCGTGCAGTTCAAACAAGACAATATTGCAGTTGATTGAATTCATGATCAATGTCTTAGTCTATCCACCAAGAAATTCCGTTTATATGAACGTTCAATAGACAGACTAGAGGCTATACCAATACATCAAAATTCCTATCCATATCCTTCCTATTTTTTATGTCAAACAAAATTAAAGCATATATTCCAGCTCAAAAAAAAGACACAGATCAGTAAAGAGTTTTGTTATGACGCTTCAATGATTCATCCATTTCAAACTTCTATGTTACAGGCAAAGAAGCTTTTTACCTTTGGTGTTCAGAGAGGATAATTTTAATTTCCAAAACACCCATTAAGAGTAAAATATCTCGTATTTAGGTTAGAGTAAGGGTAAAACCGGGTGCATGCTCGTGGTGGCTATACTTCACGTTTCCTACAAATAAACCAGGTGCTTGCTTCCGTGCAACTGCAGTTGCAAGATCCCTGGAGTTGCAACTACAGAATAATTTCATAATTGTAATCCAAGTTGCAAGATTTTCTTAGTTGCAACAAAAACGTAATAGCATCACGCATTGGGAATAATAAGAAGGTGATAATTACTTTTAGTTGCAAGTCAAGGTAATCGCAGCTTGGGTCGCAACTAATTTTTCTTCGCGACCGTGCAACTATATAAACAGCACTCAGCCTTGAAGGCAACAGTGACTTCTCAAGTTGTAATGGAAAGGAGGCATAGTACAAATTTTCAACATTCGGCTGGGCAGAGTAGACACGGTTATGGGTGATGTTAATTTCAGAGTGGTGACTATGCATGTGAATCACTATGCAGAATGGGTATCTTTTGTTTATCTCAAGGTGGCTTATTCACGCCAAGATGGAGCCAATAGTACCAAATATCTCACTAGCGATCCACATACGGTTTTAATCATATCATCAAATTGAACAGCTTCACTCATTCTTCTCTTCAAACTCTCCTCAAATCATTATGGAGTTGAATTTAAATTACTATTGTATTAAAAATGCACGTTGATCATGATTTTATATATTAATTTTCTCTTCCACACTCTATCTCTATAAAACACACACACACAAGGATAAGGGGGGTCCTATGCCATAGGAAAAACCTTCCTCCTATGTCGCACCAAAAACCCATTCTCCACAACCAAAATTCACGATCCGCATTGTTCAAGTTGATCTTTATATTACAAAACATAGAGTAAAGAAAAATTACTAATTTTGAATATGTTTTGTCCATCCATCGTAAAGTTGTAAAATGAACGATTTTTCAGGGCAAAACACATTCAACTTTGATGATGTTTCATCTTCTTATGTTTTATGAAATGTTGAATACTTTGAACGGTGAGGATCATACATTTAGGGGGGGGAGGATTTAAAAACTTTTAAGGTGCTATAGGAGGAAATTTTCTTCCGTTCTCTCTCTCTCTCTCTCTCTCTCTCTCTCTCTCTCTCTCTCTCTCTCTCTCTCTCTCCCCTCCAACCATGCATACAACTCAAGGTATCATACCACGATCATGTACCGTACCACGTCCTGAAACATGCCGTGAACATGGTAACACTGGGTGGACGTTTTCAAGGTAAAAATTCTGGTACTCTTCATATGTATATTTATTGGGTGTATATCGGGTTTGGATCAAGTTTCAAATTCATCACTGATACAAGGTTATTTGAGTAAGTTTGTTAGGACCATCTTGTTTTTCAATTTATTTGTCTTTTTCTTAATCATGATTGTGCAAGGAAAGAAGTGGAGGTAACTGGTTTTGTAGTCAAGGGGAGGAGATCTAGGCTTGCTGCTGAAATATGAATAATTCCCTTGATGCGGTTTGTTTTTGGGAGGCATGTGGATGCACCAGGTGTGAGTTCTTACTCGATTTGTATTGATGGAGGAAGCTCCTATGCGGCTGACCCTCAGCCGGGCGAACGGTACGGAGGTAGGCTGGAGTGAGGTGGAGGCTGGATGCTCGACTCGGATCGGGATGCTCGGATCCGAGGTCTCGTGTACCTGCAGACGGTCTAGAAACACCGAGATTGGTCCCGGTGGCAGACCCTCCGACGATCTAGTCAGCTACTGAGAGAGAGTAACAGTAACTAGGGTTTGAGTGGGAAAAGATCGATTACCTGGATCAAGGGGTAGGGGTCTAGTATTTATAGGAGAACCCAACCGGGTCTGGACCCGTTTGGGGCTGGGTTTGGACCCGGTTGCCCGTGGAGTTGAAGCGGTGGAAACCCGGACGGTATAGGACTGACGTGGCAGAAGCCCGGGCGGTTTCCGGGCTGACGTGGCAGAGGCCCGGGCGGTTTTCCGATGCTGACGTGGCGGATCTGGATGATCTGGAGGTGCGCGTATTCTGAGGGGATCCTGTGGCCCAGGAGGGGCCACGTCATCCGACCCATATCATCCCTCAATATCTTTGTTGTATATCGTTTTATTGTCTGATCCTGTTTGTGATTATGTGCATGCCACCTATATGAGAGCATGTTCCATCTATTCACTACGAAAGCAAGTATGAAATCCAAACAGATAACTAAACAGATCAAATCACCGGAATTTTCGGAAACCAAAAACCTACGACAGATCAGCACCTACTGAATCGAAGCTTTTAAACCTTGCCACAAGTAATACATTTTATAGTTGTGATGGTGACACTAAAAGTAATAATAAAATAGATGAAATACCCGTATTTGTGAAATTATAAGCAATATATGTAAACCTCAATAACATTCCTTTATACATTCTTTTGTGAGGCACTATGTTCTCATTCTCTATCAATAATATCACACCCTTGCCTGTATTGCACATTACTTTTCCATGCTTAAATGTCAAAAGAATTTATAATCAAGACTAAAGAGAAAAACACAAATCATGTTCACTTCCGGCTTCTTTTGATATTATTCAATGCCAGTTTGTGTCTAGAACAAATAGCTATGAAGTAGAATACCAGAAATTTAAGCTTTTTGTGTGTCAAACAATAAAACCGAACCTCAAAATTCATGGTTTTCCACTTCTCCCCGCAGGCCTTTCCAATCTGACAGGCAAATACGACAACGTTAAATATGGGAAGAAGCAGCAGAATGTATTATCACAAACGTGTAAAAGAAATGAACTCCATTCAGAAAAGAAAAGCTCAGTGCTTACATCCCGCATTGATTTCACGCTTGGATTTTCTGCTTGATATGACTTCCTAAAATCCTCCCTACACCCAAGAACAGATTTTAAATAACACCATGTTAAAAAATTGAAAGATTCGCACAAAAAAACCATTTTAAGGAAGACAAACCAATACAAGAAAAGTAAATGACAGGGTGAAGGGAAATGAACTTTTAAGTGGTCAAAAGGGAGAATGAAGCATACTTTGTAAAATCAGAGTTTTAGTAGTTTGTCTATATCTTTCAAAATTCTAGTCTTATTTAAGCTTTTGCAAAAAGGAATCAGAACAAAGCAGCAGTATGAACACAGTACATAATGCTAATAATCAAGAAACAAAAGGACCGGATTGTCAGATACAAATGAAAGATACAACACAGGCTTCCAGTTCATATAAGTCTCAGATACAAGTCCAACATGAAACAACCTCCAAATGGAAGTGTCTGTGCACATCTTGGTCTACACACCTCTACTTCATTCAGAAATGCAACCTCTCTGGTCACGCAGTATAATTTGATGATCCATCTTCCTACATCTATAAATCTAACTTATTCTCAGTATTGATAATTAGATTCAAAGGTTCACAGAAGAAAAGGTCACACTATATGTTAATACGCTCGTCCTTTAAGCTTAATGTTAGATAGGATGCAACAATAAGAATCATTATTCCCAGTTTGAAATGGGCATCATATACAGTGATTCTAAACTTGTATAATTCTAAGGAAACTATATATTTTGTAAAGATTAATTTTACAGTTTCTTCCTAATTTTCTAATATTGAGCTAAATAATGGCCAAGTTAACACAGTGCAAATGAAATATCACTGGTGCATGTCATAGCTAAATAATGTATGGCACATGCGGGAGGGTGATTATCCACTTTACCACCTATCATATACAGTACAGGTCGGCATCGATATGCATAATTAATTAATTAATTATTTCACTAAATACTGGACCTGAGCAATATGGATGACCATTGCATACATGACTTTCGCAATGTAGAGAGACCAACTTGGCAAGTTCGACCAAGATATCTAAAATAACTGTGCATGGACTGATACACCTTACGCAGACTTCGGACTGAAAATTTGACCCATCATGACCCAGGCAGATTCAGCCCAGCTAAGAAGTGGGGACATGTTCAAATCAGCCCAGGTAAATATTTTTATAATGGTATGCTTATACTGTAATCGTACCCCTGGTCAATAAATAAGTAAATAAATTATTCTCATGTGCCATGAAAAGGTACAGTCGATTGGATTTTATTTGAAAATCTATTATCTAAAAATTAATAATGTTTAAAACACACAACCACAACAAAGCCTTTTTCCCAACTAGTTGGGAATGTTTAAAACACACATAAAAAATAAATAAAGTTTTTTTTTCTTCTACATATGCCTACATATATTTATGAAAAGTATCTTATCAATGTACTTGGTCTGATGAGACCAAATATGTTATAAGACACTAATCCAAGATAGGTATCAGGTAATGATGAATCTCTCGCATTTTTTGTGCGTGGAGAATCATAACCTATTTCAATAGTGTCATAAAAAAGAAATGGACATACTCTTTATGAAATAATGTTTGTTTGTTACAAGGCATGGACATTGGTTTTCATCTAGGTTTCTGTAATATTAGTTTAGTCTCACTTTATTAATATTATAATAATATATTACTCAAATTTTATTATCCAAATCAATATTGACTTTCAGGAGCCAAAGTCACACTCAACCATTTGTTTGCTGCTTTCAAAAAGTAACTTCCAATGTGTGATAAGCTACATATACTAGTTATTGACTACCAACAAGCCAAGTTTTGATTAGGATATATCATCTAGCACAACAAGTCAATGACATCTTCCAATGGTATTCCATTGTTGTTGGAAAGCCATTGGGTACCAATCTTTTACTAGATCAAGAGCATACTTCCTTTCATCCAAAATTAGCGATGAGTCTTGAAAACCCTAAGAATAATATAGTCATTACCAACAATGATAATGATGTTATCAACCCCGTGGTTCTTTTTTACATAAAGATATATATTTTGGGAATACGGTTAAGTTACAATAATTGGAGCTTCGTCGCGTAATCTCACACAACTTCAGTTGCCAAATCTCACTCTAATCGTTTAGATAACTATGTAGGCCCTACTTGGATATAAAGGTTTAGTAGAGGTTAGTTGAGGTGACTTGTATAACTGCAATCATCTTTGATGTTTGGATCATATTTTAAACATGGTTTTAAATCTCGGATTTCGGACTCGTCTCAGCAAGGGTTGTTTCATCTCGGATCGGAGATATCGGAGGAGATCTCGGGAAAATGGGATCATATTGGATGTTCATTTCCTATACTCAATAAATATATTTTTTGTTACTAAATAAGATATTATATGTCCTACATATCATTTATCATATAAAATACTGTATAATGTAACTAATGACATGGATCAATTACGATAAATCTTCGCATAATTTAACAATAATATAGAATAGAATGTAATATAAGTATATAACTAAATTGAATTTGCATTGATTAGAAAAAATGTATTAGTTAATAAACTTACTTGACTTTGCATATATACAAATAATAGCGATACGAAATCCTCACATTATTTTAGCTTAAGGTCCTATATTGAAAGAAATATATGTAAAAAATAAAACAAATTTTTTTAATATATTCACAATAACATGTCTATTTCGGCTGATATTTCACCAATTTCGGTAATTTCGGTTGAAATCTACACATTTCGGTCCAAAACGATGTAGAGTATAAAATATGTCATTTCGTATCGGCAAGCTAGCCGAAACGAAATTTCGGCCGTATCGGAGAAAATTTAAAACAGTGATTTTAAAATTATGCTACCACCATGTTTCTCACCTAGGCTTTGTTTGAATACAAAGGTAGGATACCAGTTGGTCATTTTTAAGCGAAGTACATGAGTGCAACCTACCTCCATTTTTGGCTTAAAATACGTAAATATGGTTGGACTGGAGTGTATAGAATCCTACGGTTATCTTAAACTTTGAGGTAAGAAAAATGGACGGAACGTAACTTTAAGATATGATCCAAACGGATCAAAGTTTAGATAACTGCAAGTTTAGAAGTCACCTCCACTTACCCTAAAAGTTAAGATAGGTGTAGCCTTGTAGGCTAGGAAGCACATGTACTTCCAAATGGCCAATGTACCCGTGCCAGGTGCGTATCGGGTGTCGATACTCCTTGGGTACTCTCGGGTGAATACTCAAGGAGTATCCAATTTTTTATTATATTTTTGCAACTTTTGAACACAATCATGTTTAGATATATATTTCGGGACCTAGTGTAATTTCAAAAACTTGATGTTTCAAGTTATGCTCAAGCACAAGACATGCATACCCAAAGTTTGATAGTTAGATTATCATTTTTTTCGTCTAAAAATGCTCATAATTATAATGTATTCATATAGTTCTATGAAATGGTTATTTATATTTTTAACAAGATAAATATTATTTATTGGTATATATAATATAAGATATATTATATTTAACGTGCCCACCAACGCACCTGTATTCTACTTTTTTGTAAAATCATATATCCCCGTATCTGTGTCGTGTTGTACCAGCACCCCATATCTGTACCTGTGCTTTATAGCTTGTAGGTAACTAAACTCCAATCCTACCAAATTTATCTTCTAAGCGAAAAATGGAGATATAGGTATGCAACCTATGGTTTGCATTCATCTACCTTCACTTAAAAATAGCCTATAGGTATCCTACCTTTGCATCCAAATACGGCCCTAAACTCCACTCAAACCTATCAAACACTTTGTTCAAGTTATCTTGTAAGGCCCATTTGGATGCAAAGGTTACTGGAGGTAAGTGGAGGCTAGTGGAAGGAGTGGTATACTTTATCTAAACTGTGACCCATTTAGATCAGATTCCGGAGGTAACACTACCTCTAGTTATATCAGCTTAACTTAAGATAACCAAATGTATCTAAACTCCAATCCGACCAAATTTATTTCTTAAGCCAAAAATGGTGATACAGGTATACCTCCCCTTCAATTTACATAAAGGTATCCTACCTTTGTATCCAAACAGAGCCTCCACATAAAAAGTAACTTGGGTCATCCGAACTTTGTTCACAAACAGGAATCAGGATATTGGAGAAATCATATTAAAATGACAACTTTGTTGAACCTCTTAAACCAAGACCAAGAAGCTTTTCTCCAGCCTACAATAACATTTTCTCTGATGTTTCGAATCAAACGACCTTTGTTAAGAAAGGCATTCTTGACATCAGGGTAATAAACTAGCTACATCCACTTGAATCCAAAACCCCAAATTGAGATCAAATTTGGCAACATTGAACTTAGTAATTTCAGAAAAATAGTCAAAACTAGAGAGAGAACAAGAACATACATGAAGTAGAAGAAGGCAGTGGGTGGCTTCTTGGGTTTCTTGGGGTCTTCCGAACCCTTAGCTTTCGACTTTGGTTTCGAATGCTGCTTCTTCTTCGTCGTCGTCGTCGTCGCTGCAACTCCAGGGCTCTCCTTCGGCTTCTCCGCCGCTCTCTCTCCTTTTGATCTCGTCTTCATCACCATCGCTACTGCATTCAAAATCAAGCGTAAAAATGGGACCTTTTTTAAAAGGGATAAAAATTTTGGTTTTTTTGGCTTCCACTTTTTTACTGGGTTTTTTACTTCTTTTTTAAAAAAAGGAAGAAGAAGAGCTGAGTTGGTGGGGAAATAGTATTGTAAAGGTTTTGAAGAAATTAGTTCACATTAATTGGTAATTTTGCATATTAGAGCATCCACAATGGCAATTTTTATTTTTTGGCAAAATGGAACGAATAGAAATGGAATAGATCGAAAGGTCTGCAGTGATCATTTGCTATATTTTTGCTAAAAGTTGAGTAGGACGAGACAACTAGTTTCGTCCCTTTTTTTTTTAAAGATTTAATTAATTACCAATTAACTATTAAAATATCTTAATTAAATAAATTAAATATTAAAATATAACCTAATCCTATTTAATCACCTTCTAAACTATTAATTATACCTTAAAACCCCACTAAATCTCCCCCAATACCTGGACGGGACATGTTGTCCCGTCCGTTGGTATTTTTTGTTTTTTTTTTTTTTCGAATAATCTGATCCGTTGATCAGTTGAAAAAATTGGAATATATATATATATATATATATATATATATATATACACAAAACCCAACGGCCGGGACAACATGTCCCGTCCGAGCGGTTTTTAAAAAAAAAAATTATTTTGGGAAGGACGATGCAACATGTATCGTCCGACCCATTTTATAAAAAAAAAAAAAAATATTACTGGACGAGACAACTTGTCTCGTCCGACTTTAATAAAAAAAATATTAAATCTCTGGAACGATACAACATGTATCGTCCTCTATATTCCTATATTCGCTAGCCCACTTCTCAAATATGAGAATGGACTGTAGATCGTTTGCTATTTTATAAGAAAATAGCAAACGACTGCAGCGCTCCATTCTCATATTATTATCATAATATGAGAATATGAGAAATATAGCAAACGACTGTGGATGCTCTTAGTACACCATACATTAATAATAAAAATAATGATTACGTGGGCCTAAACTTGATTTCTTACAAATTCAAATATTACACCTTCCATTCCATTCGGCTCCTTTATGCAGTAATTTTAAGGATCGGTGTGAACGATATAAAAAAAAATTGAGTGTAGCTGAAATGAGAATACAAAGATGCATGAGCAAAAAGACATTGCATCACTGCGTCTGGCCTAGCTTTATTTGGGCTTTAAAGCTACTTCAGAAGGAGAAGCGAGAAAGTAGAGCTTTGAAATTAAAAGCTGAAGCTGTTTGGATAGTCAGCTTTTTTTAAAACTTTAAAGCTACTTTTAAGCTAGAAGTTGTTTGGCATAAGATATCAATTGTAAGCTATTTTTATACTCAATTTAAGCTTTTGATTTTATTTAAGTATAAAATATAAGTTATCAAATTACAAAAAAAATCTTTATATTACTAATAAATGAAATATTTTGAATAACCGTGAAAGTTTTCCCCTAGAATCTCACAGAAAGTGCTTGACAGCTTTCTACTGTAATGACTGTTCGATTGTCCTTCAAATTTAGTTTTTTCCCATAACATTTTATCAGAACATGTCACGGTAAAATATCAATGTTGAAGAAAATAACTTTTTACCCGATGAGAATAAAGGATGATCATTACAGTAATTAACAACATATGAAATTAGTTTAACTTTTCATTAAATTTTACTAGTTTTGACATTATAGTTATACACAGTTGCAGTTAGCCTAAAAAAAACAATTTAATTACAACACAACTCATTAATGTGGTAACAGTAAAATGAAACAATGGAAGATCCCCAGCATTCCAGTGCAATCTTCATGCCTATTGCCATGGACATTCACAGAACCAATGCAACTATCACCTTACATGAACAACTCTAATCTCACTTCAAAGATGAATTATTACACTTGTTATATGCACACCAACTCCATCAATCATCAGGTTGCTGTTGTTGAGGTGGGGGCATCACTGCTGCATGTTGTCTCCTCTGGTGGTCACGAAGGTGGAGGACAGTCAGAAGGCGGACAAAAAGGGTAAGCATTGCTGCGTTGCCTTCATCCATGAGTACATCCTCCACCGATTCCTCAATTCTAGGGTATACTTGTGGGAGGGAATCCATCAAATCTAAAGAAAGAAAGAACGAATGAAAGAATGGAAGAAAGAAAGAAAGAAAGAAAAACATAGAGAAGAGACTGGACGATAGTGAGTTAGTGACGATAGAGAAGAGACTGGACTCTTCGACGGCGACTCTCCGACGGCGTTCGACGGCAGGGTTCCCCGGTCGCGAGTGTTCGGCGAGGAAGGAGAGGGGGAAGGGAGAAATTTTTTGTTGTTAGGGTTTGGTATGTGGGAAGGGGTAAAAAAAGAGAAAATGTCAAAAAAAAAAGAAAAGGAGAAGCCAGAAGTTGCTCTTCAGAAATTTTTTTGAAGCTCATTTTCTTCATTAAAAATAAGCTACTTCTCCTTCTGTAGAGCTTTTCAAAATAAGTGTTTGGTCCAGCTTCTCCTTCTAAAGGAGAAGAGAAGCCAATTTTAAGCTGGGCCAAACGCTAAAATAAATACCTTTTTTTGCCAGTTAATAAGAGAAAAGGCAAAAATCAAAATAACCCCCCCCCCCCCCCCCCCCCCCCCCCCCCCCACCACCACGACGTTTGGCCCGAGTACAAAATGTCCATACAACGTTTGAAAAAGTACACTAAACCCATTTCTCCGTTAACTTAACCCCATCCGTTAAGTTATAATTATTAAATTGCTTTTTTACCTTTACCCTTTCATAATCAAATCTCTTCTTTCTTTTTCCTTTTTCTTCCTTCTTTTTTTTTTTCAAATTCCGATCGATCTGTTGATCGAATAAATCAGAGTTCTCTTTTAAATTTATGGATAAAAATACAAAACCCATCCTTTAAAAGCATCGTGCTTTTAATTTACATTTAATTGTTGTAAAAACATGACTTCAAAATAACTTTAGATTGTTGCTAAGAATAATGTAACTATTAACGCCCATTAAACATGTAAATTATACTGTACAAATAATGTATGTCTATTCTGTATTTTGTTATTTTAAGAAAGGTAGAGAAGCCCTACCTCAAAATATATTAAGCTAGTTAAATGTATGTTATTTTTCCAATATAATTGTAAAATGACTTGGCCACTGCTCATAGCTAGTTAAATGTATTTCACTTATTGATCAGTACGTTTCCAATATAATTGTATTGTCAAATAACTTGTTGTCCTCCACTACTACTATGAATTAACAGTCTTTGTGATGATAGTTTAAAACTGAATAGCAGAAGGTGATAGAATAACTGGATATTATTGGATATTGCATGTGCAGTCCTGCTTTGGTATTAATTTCACTTTTTATATTTATTTGCGGAGAATTTCTTAGGTCCAAGGGAGAGGGAAAGATGGTTTTAAAATTAGGTTGTACAGCAAATTTTAAGTTCACACATAGGCAACAGATCCCCTATCCTCTGCTTAAATTTATCAAACAAAAAAAATCAAAATAAAAAATTCATCAAATAAGTGAAAATGAGAACAAAAGATAGGGAAGACGAAGAAAGAGAAAGGACCAACGATTGCAGAGAGAGAAGCGGCAGCACAAGTAGGAGAATGAGGAGCTTCATGGCCATGACAAGGATTTCTGAGAACTCTGATTTATTCAATCGACAGATCGATCGGGATTTGATAAAAAAAGAATGAAGAAAAAGTAAAAAGAAGAGGAGGTTTGATTATGAAAGGGTAAGGATAAAAAGTAATTTAATAATTATAACTTAACGGATGGGGTTAAGTTAACGAAGAAATAAGTTTATTGTACTTTTTGAAAAAACGTTGTATGGGTATTTTATACTCGGGCCAAACGTTGGGGATACTTTAGCTTTTGCCCTAAGAGAAAATGTGCGAGAACAGGCAGAGAAGGTATGGATTCACACACAAAGACCTACAAGCTATACCTGCAGAATGACAACCACCTTAGGGTAGGAAAGTTGACAGATGGCTACTAGGGTGGATCAAAATGATTAACACTATACCCAAATAAACTTAAACTGAAGTGAGCGAGTTGTTAGTTTGACGAAAAATGTAGCACTCAATTGAGTTGGGTAAAATAAAAAGATGGCTAAGAGCATCTGTAGCAGTTGAGACCCATTTTTTTGGGTATTTGGCAAATGGAACTAAAAAAAATGGCTTTGAGCTGCAGTCACAAAATTTTCTGTGTGGAAATTAAAGGATAGGACGGATGGAAAATGATATCCAGTTCATCGAAATTTATATTTATAAAAAATAAAAAAAATGGACGGGAAATCATATCCCGTCCAACATTTTTTTTTTGTTTCTTTATGAAAAAATGGACAGGACGGAAAATAATTTCCTGTCTGACCACTTTTATAAATTTTTAAAAAAAAATTCAAATGGACGGGGATTAGTCCCCCGTCCGATAAGGTTGAATAAAAACATATCTCTCCGACCAAAGATAATATTACGTCCAATCAAACGAACTGTAAATCATCTTTCGTTAACTATATTTTGGCAATTGCCATATCGTCCGTCAAATATAGCCGACTGCTGTTCATCTGAAATCCAAATTTTTGGTATTTGACAAATGACTGCAACATTTTTTTTGCTAAAATTTGGCAAATTTGGCAAAATAGCCAACGGGCTCTAATGTAGCCAACTCCATAATTTTATGATAAAAGTTTTGTTGTTGTTGTTGTTATTCTCGTTGTATTTCTGGACGATGACGTTTGCTTTTCACTAGCAAAAAGTTGGGTTAATGTTAATCTCTTTATATTGGAATCTATCCGGCCCAATATTCCTTTCACCTGGGCTTTCTTATGTATATTTACGAATCAATCACAAATAATGGATACAATTTAAATATTTTCTTAAAAAAATGTACGGCTTCAATCCAGTCCTACCGCAAATTTCTAATCATAAAACACACAACATTTACGATATATTTCGTTAAAAAAAAAACTTCATGCATTCTTACAATTTTATACCACCGTTTTAGGTTGCAATGGGATATCACATTTCGAACTCACATGAGATATTATTTCAGAACTGAATTGCTCGAAGCAATAAGTATGCTATTTTCCATATCAGCAATTACATTCCATGCCAAGATTCATCATAGCATTCTACAAATTACAGCCATAATAGAGTTTACTTACTATAATTTTTCTATCAATTTCATCTGATAAACGTCATGCGCAAAAAGGCAACACAAAAAGAAAGAAAACAAAATTAATTGAGTCTGAATCAATTCTACTGACTAGATCTGAAAGAAAGCGGGGAAAAAAGAAAACATAAATCAGGAAGACAACCCTCAGCTGCTTCTTGTAGAAGAAGCGCAGTCCACTGTGTTCCGGTTGTAGTCTTACACCAAAAAATTGACCTTGAGCACAGACACCTATACAACATGGTTGACATCTCTAAAAGGACGTATTTATATGGTTTACTCTGTGAGAGGCAGCAAGAACATGAAGCCCGAGTTCTCCCGGATGAGTGCAGGTGGTTCAACATCCGCGATGTCAATCTGTTCCATCGATTTTGATATGTCATCAACTGAAAATGGTATGCTGCACAGAAGGTTTAAGATGCTTTATGTGAGCAATTTACGAAAAGATTTTAGAAAGAAAAAATGATGAGAAATAGTATCTAGTTATGGATCATGGCTTTTCACTGAACAATTAGGGCTAGTTTGGTAGTAAGTAATTTATGGTAAAGGTAGAGATACAAAATTGTAGTTTGAATACCTATCGCGTCCACTAGAATTTGATACAGAGTTAAGGTAGAGAGGGGGTCGGAGTGGAGTTTACATACCTCCCTCAGCTATCTCAACTTTGGAGTTGAGATATTTGGAGACATTTAACTCCAAAAAGATTTCAAACAGGCAAAAGATTAAGATACCGGGAAATATATTAGATAGCTCTATATACCTCATGTAATCTTAACTCTACCTTCATATCTAAACAGTCCATAATTTGGTTTGTTACCTTAAATCATCATCCAACAAGAATGAATTGCTCACGGCGTTGTTCGAGTCCTCTGTCATTAATACCCTCATATTTGATATGACCTAACGAAAAGTTCCCGGTCAATCGAATATTTTAAATCCTCAAGAAAATGATGTCTAACACCTAAAGTCATAAATTAAATGAAACTTACATCAGAGGACACACTGTGTGTGCCATACTTGTCATCCCAATACATGGTGCTGATTCTGTATAGTTGTTGTATACTGAGTACCTGTTTACATCGTAGAAGAAGAGCTGGTTATATTGCAGGAATGACGTTAGGGAGAACAAAGGGTTGTGAAACACATAAAAGATTCACTCACCGGGCATAGGTCATGGCTTATTTCATCTAGCGTCTTCTTCGGCTTTTGATGAATAACCTGTAATTAGTGACCAATCAATGTGTCAAGATAAACAAAAATTAAAAATAGGCATTAACATGTATAACACATCAACTATACTTCAATCTCCATCTTCTAGTAATTATCATGATAAATATTCGTTTAGATAGCCTGAATGCAGTCAGATAAAGGCCACTAAACTAGACCCACAAGATAAAAAAAAGTGATAATACTAAATGTTGCAGCTACTTAATTTCTTAATATTAACAAGAATACCAAATTCGTTGGATCTAAAATGACAAGGAGTGCACCTAACAGTATCACTAGACCTGCTGATGAATCTTCAGAATTACTGTGTATGCCGAGTTGAATATTCTGTAAATTATATTCCTCCAGGCTTTCAGCTGGTAGCAGTTAGATATTTGGGAAAGGACAAGAGACATTATGTATTACAAGATAGAAAGTTTCTTGATAATGTCATACTGTCATATATATCTTTCCAAAACACTAGTGTGTATTTCGCAGAAATACAAAAAAAAAATGTCACATCCTGGAGTCACAGAACTTGGAAGAGAAGAGGTCAACCTTTTATATTTTTATTGGTGGTGGTGGTGGGTTTTTTTGGAAGGGAGGGGGGGGGGGTTGTTCAACTTACATATGCCATATTCATTTCCTACACATTCTCGTCATTTGTTATTGCCTTCACACAATCTATTGACAATCATTTTAATGCTAGATAATCTCGACATAAAGAAGACAAAGGAAACTGTACCAGGAATCCGATAGCCTGTCTTATATGCTTTAGCTCATCCCACGCTGAACCTGCATACTGCATATCCAAACAGTTTAGTAACATAACTGTTGTCTAGAAAATGGCATAGTTGAATTGCCACCAAAATGACTGAAGAAAAACTAAAAAAAGTATGATAATAAATGTCTAAAATAGATTGCTTTGAAAGATACGTTCATGAACAAAGGTCAATGATGTAACATGAACACGCTTCAAATGAGAATTTATTAATTTGATCAGTATGTATCCAACAGAACATTTTGAGGATATTCCATGGATACTTGCATAATCACCATATTTTTTATATGAATCTCTTTTCACTTCTCATGCAGATATAAACAGTAGTTTTGAGATAAAATAATGCTCAACATTATGAGTTTAGCACATATATATATATTCAATATAACATCCAAGATTAAGATCCTCCGATGAAAAGCCAAGGTACTACACAGACAATTATATAGAGATACGCTTGTATTAGATTATCCAATCAAAACATTATATATTGTCCCCTAGGTCTTCCTTCAAGCCACGACCACAGCATTTGTATACTCCAGTTAACAGCATTGTTGACTGGCCACTTTTACACATATGCACAGTCAACCTGCACAATCGAACCACCAGGAAACTCAGAGATTTTTCTTTTTGGTATTGGTTGTAATCAACTGCACTGACGTCCAACAAACTTGAACTGATTTCCATTTTTGAGACCGGTTCCTCCTGTTAATCAAGATTGTGATTGTTTCTTGTTAATAAATAGCCCAAAATTTTCCGAAGGAGGAGTTCAGAAGAGTGGTTGATAGGATTGGAGAAAAAAGAATCAGTTACTTCAATGAAGCAAGGAGAGGGAGTTGCGATAGATTATAGAGACTCGTATTATACCACAATGGTGATCAGGATAAGGACGAAGCATGGGAATGAAGGAAATTACAAGTCACAATGATGTGCGGGTCTTCATTAATAAAGATGGAGCATACACGAATAAGTTCTTCTCATCGTAAAAACCTTGCATCAAGTTGTAAGTTTTGTAAACCCCTTTCCAAACCCGTACCAGGATTCAAAAAATCAGGTTTACGTCTTCTTACCCAGTTTATACTTAAAACTTAAAAGTGATGAGGACAACAATTCTGTTTAGTTTATTTTGAGATTTGGCCCTATATAGTAGTTTTACAATTTGCACCCTTTTTTTTTATGTATTAGAATATTTTTAAGATTTTAGAATATTTTGAGATTTGTATCGAGATTTGTTTTGAGCCTATATATAGGTCTTGAGATTAATGAGAAGTTATGCTATTCTTGATTAAAAAATTATTGTGTTGAGTTATTGCTCTTCATCCTTCTTTTTTTGTGATACAATTGATAGAATTATTAAGGTTTGTGATAAATTCTAATTAAATTTTAGGGTTTGTGATAAACTCTAAAACTACCCCAAATCCCCAAATTAAAATCCCTAACCCTAATCCCCAAAAAAATTAAAATCCTTAATCTACTCTAATCCCTAATCTCTCTCTCTCTCCCTCTTCCCCCTCTTCCCCGTCGAATACCGAAACCCATCAAAACCCTCACTACCACGTCAACTCCTCACCCCGGCTTGTTCACCGAACCCCATTGCTCCCGATCTCACATGCCACCACCTCAAGCGCCACCGCCACTACTCTTCGAAACCCCCCAAACTTCCTCGCCGCCTTCTCCCACCACCGACGCCCTCACCCCAACCTCCACTCCTCCTTCCTCGTCGACCACCCTGCGACCCTCCGTCGCCAGTCACCATCGCCACACAACTGAAGCCACCAACGCCTGCCACCCCATCAACCATCACCGAAGCCCCCTTGCCGTCGTCGGAAAACCCTCACCACTACTGCCAACCCGAGATCTAGTGCTAGTTGCTTCGAACCCCGGTATACTCTTTCCACTTTTCAAATATTTATGTTACTACTTTATCATCTCTATTATATTATTTGATTTATCTGATATTCACAAATATTGAGCGTGAGCGTTTCTACTTGCCTATTAGAGTACGAATCATTATTGCATCTTTTACTTGCTAAGAACACGTAGGTATATAATTATTGATTGTTAGAACTGAATCGTTAATTAGGCTTGTTAAACTTAATTCAATTCTTGAAAATCCATCAAACCAATTAAGAGTTATAATTTCTAACTTAATCTGCATTACGTGTTGGTAAATTTAATCCTTTAAAATTCTTGAAAATTCTCTATTTAGGATTAAGTTTTACATCAAAAAGCTTATAATCTCTCAATTATCTTCCTGCGGATGGTCAGATTCAGCCAACCCACATATCTTACAGTTTGTTAGTTAGGATTATTCTTATTCTTGCTGTCTACGACTCTACATAATCAACTACATAAAAGCTAAGTTCCAAGACTGTGTTGGGGTCACATTCTGTAATCTGGAAGACACCAAGATTGTGACCCTAGGCAAAAGATACATAATCTAGAGCATAAAGGAACAAAGGTAGCAAATTATTTTTCTCTGTTTTTCTTTTCTTCTTTGAAGTAGAAGCGAAGGTATAGTTCCAAGAGATGAGGACGTATGTTTACCTTGGAAGACAAATAAAAGGCTGAGTGGTCTAATAAAAGATCGCTTAAATTCTTATTATTTTTCCTTCTATTTTAGATCTATTTTAGATTATTAAGGAATAGATTCGTAGCATAGAACAACAGTTCCACTCTTCAGATTATAGAGGTCATGTTCACAGCCCTTGAATTTCATTATCTGCTGCAGAAGGCACCTTCTTGCCAACCCAAGAGTTGGATATATGATTTTATAAAGAAAGCAAGAGCCCAAAGAGATTCTTTCACATTGTCTGAATTAAGAACTTATACAAAGTCCTCCAAGTACTGATGCTTAATGGTGTGCGCATTTCTATGTCCTAAAATCCACCAAGAAACAAATCGAATGATTAGATAGCAACAATCCATGTAATTTCAACCAAAGAAGATAAAAAGTGATCAGATCAATTTCTCTTCAAATTGTAGACATAAGATATATAGGAAACAAGCTTTAATGCTTACCAAAATTATGTGAAATAAAATTCAAGATTAAATTACATTAGAAGAATTAAAATGGATATCTTAAATGTTTATTCAGAACATTTTGTGAGCCAACCAAGAGGCAGTTGGGAAGTGATAACTTACCTCGTCTGTTGCTTTATAACACCAATGTTCTAGTTCAGCTAATCCTGCTTTAACATATTCACCATTACTGAAGGAGCAACATTCTCTCCGTAATAGAAGACTGAAACGATAAGATCACTATATCAGTACCAGCTAGTATATCACAGGACGAAAATCCAATTATCAAGGGCAATATATATACCTGTTAAAAAGCTGAACATTGATAAAGGAGAATATCTGCGTGAATACTTTTCTCACTAAAAATGGAGGCACCTGAAAACAACAACGTACAATTTGTGTTTGTAAGAGAGTTCTATCATTTCAACAACCAACAGAACTTATCATCATCACCAGAACATCATCTCAGTTTATGGGGTCAGTTATGAGCACAGGGCACCACAAAAGATGTTATATGAGAAAGAGTTCTCCAATTGTCAATTTAACATCAACCCTTCAAAGGAAACCGAAAGATAGCCAAGGGAAGTAGGGGAAAGGGAAAGAGCTAGCTCAGCCGGAAGGCGGACGTTAGGAAAACTACCTCATTTGCCCCAAAAAATCATAAGTAGTTGATTAAGACTAAAATAATAAAACTAAATATAGAGTTTTTGTTACTTCCAATGGGTTCTATTGAGAAGAATATCATTATCATGTCCGAGTATCCTTAGTTGTTGAGTCCACCTACGTCTAGCATTGGTATAAATACCCGAAACCCGGATCCGACCCGGACCCGGCATTGGACCGGAACCGACCCGGCCTATCCGGGTCCGGATCCTAAAATGGGACCCGTTGTACTTTCGGGTCCGGGTCCGGATCCGTTCAAAAGAGATCCGACCCGGACCCGGACCCGGATCCGGATCCGGACCCGTTAAAAAAAAATCCAAAAATCAACATAAAAATAAATTTTCTATCCTCATCCCTCCCCTCCTTCCTCCTCAATTCTAAATCTTCCTCTTCCAAACTCAAACTCATGCATTTTTCTTCTCTCCTCTATTCTAAATCCTCCACTCGCCGCCTCCGCTCACCGCTCACACTCCCGCTCCTACCCGAACGGGTAGGAATATTTTAATAGGACCTGTACCCGTGAGGGCCGGATCCGGTCCTCACGGGTCCGGGTAGTGAAGGACCCGACCCGACCCGATACCAATGCTACCTACGTCCTCTTGGAAACCTCTAACCCTTTTCCTCCTATTGCATCCTATCACCCTTCTAGCTAGCTACACATGCCCAAACAACCTTAATTTCTTTTCCTATATCTTATCATCTATTTAAGTAGGCTACATCTCTCATGTAAACGCATTTAGCTTTTGTTTACAGCTACTTAATCGACACATAAATATTGATCCACCTATCTATATTAGGAAATAATCTGATTTCATAATCAAAAAGAATGATAACACTATCACGCAGCAACGCAAAACAAAGAGGAATTAAATTTAGAACGAATATGGTATCCACTGACATGGTTTGCTTTCAGTGTGTTCAAGAAATTTCCAAGACTCTTCACAATCCCCTGCCAATGAGCAATTAGTGCTGCCTGTGCTGCAGCATTTACTAGTGAACGATGAGACCCTTTCACCAAACTAGCTCTTGATGTCCTTGGGGCCTACAGATACAAACAAATAATGCATTATGAAAAATAAATTTTAAGAAGATAAATTTTTTTTCTCCAGTTAAGTCAGAGTATCTAGGTAAAGGTACCTGAATGCACAATCCAAGCAAGGGAGAAATCTCTTTCTTTAAATTGTCCCGGATCATCCCATATATTTTTTCAACATAAGCAGTAAGTTGTTGTTTGAACAGTAAAGCAGGGTACTTAGCTTCAACTTGGCGTAATGAATCTACTCCACTAACTAAATTTCCATTCACAAAAGCAAGGTTCACACCTTGAGGGGTTCCCCTGAAACTCTAAAACGAAAATAGTGCATCATAAACAAGTGAACTCATTAAACAATCTTTTAAATGGATAACAGAAACTTTTTGCTGGCAAATTATTGGATAAATAGAGAGAGAATATATCTATACTTGTGTCATCCTCCCAAAAAGTGTAGCTGATGATGACCGACGACGTTGTGGGGCCATGCCAGCTGCACCACTTGCTTTCAATGTACGTTGGAGAAGCAATAACAAAGTTGAAGCATTAGAAAGCCAGTACGCTAAGACATCATTATTCTCCTGGGTCTTGAAAAAAATTTAAGAAAAAAAAATTACAATAACAATCGATTAACCCTTTTATTTGCTCATGAGAAGCAACATTATCTATTTCGTCAAAATCCTAACCTCAATAGCATGACCAATTGTCTGGATTATCCGATCAAAAACACTTGTTCGTTCAACTTCAAATGATCTCCATTGGAGAAGGCATTTGTATATTATACATGCAGCTACTGGTCTGCTCCCTGTGAAGCCTAGGTGCTGCGCTATGCACCTGATCAACAAATCTTGGTTCTCCTGCAATAGAAACAGAAAAATCAACTTGAAATACCCTTAATATAATATCTAATTATTAAAATGTATAACAGTTTACTTCTCTATTTAATTTTTTTCCTTTGAGAACAAGATTCAGATGTTTTCTTCTACCCACTCTAAATCCATGTAGAGAGTCAAGAGTCAAAGAATGAGAGAAGATTGAATTTTTACTGAGTGAGAAAACAGGGTACAGTATACAGTAGAGGCCACGACATCCATCTTCTAATTCACCCAATATGGGAACTAAATTAGTGTTTACGATACACAGAAAGGATGAATTTAATATACTGTGATAATAATGAACCAGCATTTTGCAGGAAACTAGAAAAAGCACATAAATTTGAGCTAACCTGTTGCTTCTCATTGAGTGATCTCTGTGGTTTATCCTCGACTTCGGAAAGTTCTCTCAATGTAGATGAGTTGCTGTGCAGATCCTAGAAAATATACATATAGATGGTCAGCTAGAAAAGAACTCATTTCTTTGTGGTGTTGACAATTTACACGGCAACTTTCACTTACTGTAGTAATTGCTTTTGTATCGCCACCTTGGAGCTGACCACTATCAGACCTTCTCTGCACAAGGATAAAAGAAGACCTATAAAGATTGTTTGATAAAGTAAATATTGCCCATTAACTTTGAAAATGACTTAATTTAATATCATTTACATGCATAGACTTGGATCGTCCTGACAGAAACTTATTGGGGGAGACAGCCTGTTGACGAAGAACTTTATTTTCTGATTCCAGGTTTGTTAGCCTCTCCTCAAGCCTATTTGACAAGGCATAAACATCTATCAATTAAGGGGGGAATAATAATGGTGAACATAATCGAGTATAGACAAAAGGGTTGCAACATTCATTCATTAACAGAAGGCTAAAATCCTTACATAAAGTTTTACTTCTATCAGAATGCATCAAATATCAAGGTAATAAAAAGATAAATACAAGCTTTGCCAACAATTAGTTAGATGGGGTTACTGGTTCAAGTAAGCTCAGCCCTACAAACTGATTCTCTTCAAAGTTGCACTAGGTAGGCGTGATAAATCACAAGAAACTAAGAAGTAACTACAGTTCACCTGCATATTTACAATATATACTACATGATCTACATATGTATTATATACCAGATTTTACACCATCTAAACATTTTAATTTGAATTGAACCATTTGAATGATTCGATTACAGAAATTAAAGCCCTTATCCTTCTTGCCTGCTTTAGTCAGCACTAGCCATCCATCTGGATAAGATGTGGAGATTCACAACTTCAGTTAACGTAAAACTATTAACTAAATAAGTTTTAAACCATGGACGAGATTCCCAGTCTTGACTCCTTAACTATGTTATGCGGAATCACTTGTCTCATTGCATCGTGAAATTGAATAGCCTAAGTGTCAGTCAATCATAAATGAAAATGAGAGAAAGCCCGCCATCTAGAAATTTGCTGAAATACAATTTTGCACTTTTATTGCAGTGGAAACTTAATTCATGGTAGCAGGAAGACGAAAAAAAGAAATCCAACAATCAGAGTAAAGTTCAATGGTAAACCTGCTCAAGGCTTCCTGAAGATTGCGTACTTTTCCTTCAGAGTCACCTAATTTCTTTTCTCTTTCTTCAACTGTTTTTTGTGCCTCAGCATACTTCTTTTCAGAATCATCAGCTCTTTCTTTTTCTGAGTTCAGGGAAGCCTACAAAGGAAACGAACATAAATGATCAACTAGTTGCCAAACTTGGCTGATGAATACTCGGCTGAGGAAATGAACACCTTTCTTTGATATACACTCATGCCAGAGTATGTTAAAACCTACATAAACAGTTCTGATTTGAATAGTTTACTAGTGCTGTTGTGCACTGGCATTGTCCTACTTCATTTAATTTAAAATGGTTTATATTGGAATATGTCCGTAGATATTTTAGATTTAGCGATCTTATTTGTGCTAATTTATATTTCATATGTGGCTATAGATATTTTATATGTGGATTAATTTGTATTCCAAATGTGGGATAATAGAGGGCTTTCTTTATGCCAAAGTTTTGTAAGGTTTCTTTTCCTTCAGGGAATTGATGGGAAAGAAAAGACGTGAACGATGTAATCTCAACGTGGATATGTGGGCGGACTCGAGAATTGAGGGTAGCGATGGTCTAGAAGGTACATTCTCGGAAAAGGAGGTAATGAAGGCAATCAAAAAATTAGGTCAAGACAAAGCGCCAGGGCCGGACAGATTCCCAATCTTTTTCTATACTCTATATTGGAACATCATTAAGAAAGATCTACAGGATATCTTCCAAAAACTTTACCAAGGGGTGGCACAACTAGAGAGACTAAATTATGCGAATGTAGTCCTTATTCCGAAGAAGGAAGAGGTTCTTAGAGTGTTTGACCTCAGACCCATAAGCTTGTTGAACGGGTCGTTCAAAATCATCACTAAGGTTCTAGCCATGAGATTATCCCGCATTTGGGCAACATTATTGATGAGTCACAAAGCGGGTTTGTTAAAGGTAGGGACATCACGGACGGCATTGCTTCAGCTCACGAAATGGTTTTCAGAGGTAACAAGGACAAGGCGAGTGGATTTTTGCTCAAATTAGACTTCAAAAAGGCTTATGATACAGTTGAATGGGATTGCATGGACGAAGCACGAGAACTTAGAGGATTTGGACCAAAATGGAGACTATGGAAGAGAAAATGTGTCAGAGATGGTAAATCATTCGTCCAATTCAATGGGGAATGTGGAAGGAAAATTCGTTGTTATAGAGGATTAAGGCAAGGGAACCCGCTATCCCCCATGTTATTCACACTGATCACGGATGGACTGGCTGAAATGACCAGAAAAGGAAGAGAAGCACATATTATCAAAGGTGTTAATATCAAAGGGGTGTCGATGCCAATGTCCATACTACAATATGTAGATGATACACTGATTTATGGAGCGGCCAAGATGGAAGAAATCATGTCTCTTCGGGTGATGTTGAGATGTTTTGAGTATTGATCTGGATTAGCAGTTAATCTACATAAGAGTAGTGTGGTTGCACTCAGTAACGAAAGTGAGATCCAGATAGACTTTATATCAAATGCAATGGAATGTGGTAAAGGAGAATTCCCTATCAAATATCTGGGTAGGCCAATCAGACCAGGAAGATTGAGAAAGGAAGACTGGATCCCGTTGGTTGAAAAAATAAAGAGGAGGTTAGCAGGATAGAAAGGAAAGTTCTTGTCTCTAGGCGGGAGAATCACTCTTATCAACGCGGTGCTAAGTAATCTTCCTACTTACCTGATGGCTATTTATGAGTTACCAAAATGGGTCATTCAGAGAATAGACAAATGTAGGAGGTTCCTATGGAAAGGAACTAAAGAAGACAACAAAGGCTTTCACCTTGTTAGATGGGAAAGGGTTTGTAAGAAGAAAGAATTTGGCGGATTGGGAATAGTCAACTTAAGAGATATGAACAGAGCGCTGCTTAGCAAATGGTGGTGGACGATGAATAAACATAGGAAGACGTGGTGGAATAAATCATTCAACTTGTACAGGAAAAGGAAGAAGTATCGATATGGAAGGCGAAGCGCTCAATGAAAGGCATCATTTCTGTGGAAAGGAATCGCCAAAGTTGGAGAACTCTATCATACGAACACAAGGTCCAGGATTGGTAATGGCAAAGAGACAAGATTTTGGATGGACAAATGGTGTGGGGACAACACGTTGCTTTCTCTATTTCTTCAGTTAGCAAATGAAACGTATAATGAGAACCTTCTAGTCATAGATGTGTGGAGACACGAGAGACTACATTTTAAGTTCAGGGGAAATCTAACGCCAAAAAATCAGGTATAACTGCAGAGACTCCGATCCTTACTGGTGGAGGGGGGCCAATACTCGAACAATGAAAGATGTCAGGGAGTGGAGTCTTGAGTCAAGTAGGATGTTTACGGTGGCATCTATGTACAAGCACTTGAACGATGGGGGTTTGAGAAATCACGAGGCAAGTATTATCTGGAAATCAGAATCACCTACAAAGGTGAAAGCTTTCATGTGGTTGGTGCTAAACAACGCTATTATGTCAAAGGTCAACCTAAGGAAGCGTAATGTGCCAATCGATGTAAGGTGTCCTAGATGTAACCAAGGAGAGGAAGACGTCCAGCACATTTTCATAGATTGCCCTAAGGCTAAATTGGTATGGGAAATTATGGGTTTGGGCTTTGGTATTGTGGAATCTCCAATCCATATAAAAGATTTTGGGGGGGGGGGGGGGGGGGGGGGGGGCGGGGGTGGAGATCTTCACATATTAAAGTAGAAAGTAGGGTCATGTGGAATTTAACAATAGCAGCTAGTTTATGGATCCTTTGGCCAGACAGAAATGATGCTTGTTTTCGGTCTATAAACTATAGATTTACCATGATGCTATATAAAATTTTGAATATGATCAATGCTTGGGCAAATAAGGCCGGGGTCAGGAAGAGGCTACGCACAGACGGCCAGGAGTAGTAGTTTGAGGGGTGGGCACTTGCACTCTACGCCGATGAAGTGCGGCGCCACATGGATAGGATGGTGGCCTTAGTTATGCATTATGTATTTTGGACATTTGATTGTATTTTGGGTTTGAGCATGTACTCAAGTGTGCTCTTGATTTTGGGTTGTAATATTTTGTACGCTTTGTTTCGTTAACTCTTCATTAATGGAACGGGTGGCCGGTGGGTCACTTTTATTTTCAAAAAAAAGATAAGTAATATATTTCTCTGGATATTTACAGTTCACTAGTCACATGTCTTCTGCTTGTATACAAAGGAAGCATATGCTTGATGAAGTGAATATTGTCAATATATTCTGCCCACCAATACAGAACCACCCATATGGTCATATATTCCTTGTTGAACATCACATGCATTCCCATCTCTATCATCGGGTATTGGTTTCATGTTTTAACATTCATTTGGTGTTTACTTGATAATTAGTTAAAAGGAATAAAGAAAGACCAAAGTTTTTTTTTGTGTGTGTGTGTGAATTTGAATGCTATTACCAATTTTAAAAGCTGCATCTTATTAGGAAAATAATAGTTTCCGTAACAGCAACAAACAAAACAAAGTACAGCAGAAATAATAGTTTCCGTAATAGCAACAAACAAAGCACAGTAGAAAAGCAAACACACAGCATCAGAATCACAGATTACCTTCAACTCTTCGACCTCAGCACTAAGGGCGTCAACTTTTTCAGTATCCTGGACAAAAACTTGAGTTTCCTTGATAACTGGAGGTGCTTCTTCAACCTTTTTAACAGTCTCTCGTTCCTTGACAAGCAATGCATTTGTCTCCTCCAACTTACTTTGCATTGCTTGCAATGAGTTCTGCAATTTTGTTAATTCTTGCTCTTTTGCTTCCTCCTTTTCTGTCTGCATACATGAGTAAATTTGGAATATACCAAAATAAGTAAAAGCTCCATGATGAGTTCCATCTAAGTTTGTCACTGGAAATATAATATGAAAAGAGAACAGGTTTTAACTAGCAATATCAAACTCATTTTAACCTCTAAAGAAAGAATCTTCTAGATAATATCTAATGATACAGATGTGTTGATTGAATAGAAATTAGCATTACCCTCAATCGCTTCTCTAGTTGCAACCGCCATGTAAGCTCCTCCACTGTCTTTTCAAGCTTATCCTTTGCTTCCTTGAGTGCACCTGTTTCTCGTGCTGCCTGAGCATAATAAAACAGATATACAGAAAATGCAGTCAGTAATGCAAGGATTCGGGCAGCATTCCAACCAAGCAAGAAGCATCACCGAACAATTTCTGATCAAGCATATACAAATTTATTACAAAGAAAACAGAAAAGTGATAAAGAGGTACAAAGTTAGAGGTGTAATTATCAATGTAAAAAGATAAAGCCAGTAACCATGGGCAATGACATAGGTAAACAATTTGTCCTTTCCCCTAATAAAGCCCTGACAAATTGAAGGTATCAATCTCACTGAAATTTGGAATTTGATAATTCCCTGCTCAAACCCACCTTTCACCAAACTAGCTAGGCAAAAGAAATATTCTGATATCTATATAACAAAACTGTATGCAAGCTGTTCATTTCTATCCCTCTAATATCACCATGCATCCAAGCTAAGAAAAGCAGACTTCCTCCTACTGTGAGACCTTAGTTTACCAAACAACTTTGAGATATAAATCAAGAGTGAACATTAACACTCAAAGTTGTTTGTGAACTTTTAAAAGGTTCTGTACAATTTTTTTAGATTGGGGACCAAAATATACATCCAGTGCGAAAAGCTAAAAGACTGAGCGTATCCTCACTAAAATCTGGCACTTCCAGACATGCCCTTGTGTTTAATTTTCTTGATACCTAAATAGATGTCCATGGTATCAACCAAGATATATTACTGCAGGAACATCACAAAACCCCCCAAAACAAAGTAGCTCTCACAGTACTGACCATTTTCAGTTTTCTAAGCTCCCTCCTGGCAATCCTTCCCCTCCATCTGCACTGAGTGACAATCGAAGACTTTTTTAGCTTTTTATAATATGAGTGTACTCTGTGTCGCCTCCATTCAGTCTGCAAATAGTGAACATGATGAATGTGATCTCCATAAACAACATATATACGAGCCAATATTTCCTTATAGAACGAAGGACAAAGTAACCTGAATAATTAACGCTGCTTTAGTTTGTCTCCTATATCTGAACTCATTGCGAGCAGCCATCACTCTAAAGCCAGTTTGGAGGACACGAACTGACACCCTTAGATGTGTATAAGACTTCTTAGCCAGATATCTGCGTGATTCTTTACTTATTTTAATTGCAGCGGACTTCCTTCTTATCTTGTCATACAGTTGGCAAGCCAATCTTCCTGCAAATACAGATAGTCAATAAAAGGTATAAGAAATTAAACAAAGCCCACAGGCCAAGAGACTCATGTACCTCTACATGTCGACTGCAGAATAATGCTGGCCTTGCGCATTTCAAGGAAATGTTTCCTAGTAATATGTGTACGAATTTGACGCTGAATGGTTTTCGCAGCATTGCTAAGTACTTCGCCCCTTCGAGCATCTAGCTCAGCCATCTGGCCTGCTCTTAGAAAAACCTTTGTTGTGCCTATCTGGAAAATCAGATTGACAGTGCAATAAATAACCAAAAACATTACATTATAGAATACCCTGCTGATCTAACTAGCTGGATTAAGGAACAAATTAAACTGATGTCAATTATATAACGGAATTCTAGTAAAATTTTATCCAGAGAATCAGATATCTAAACGAAGTACCTAACAGCAACTTCAAAATGAACCATATTATGACATAATAATATTATAGACTAAATTCACCTGAAAACCTTTAAGCCCTTTCTTCTCCAGAATCTTCTTGCAAGCAACCTTTTCATCAAGACTGTCCAGCAATGGTTAATATATGTTTATTAGCCTCCGAAAGAATAGGAAAACGAATCCTTGAATAAATACAACGCATACAGAAGAAGCGAAGCATAATGTGATTCATAACTGAAAGAAATCTTATGAAAAAACTTACGGAAGTTCCAGGGCTTCAGGAGCAAGAATTCCAAAGCGATTAAGAAATTCAAAAAAAGAACGACGGGTAGGATATCCAGCACAGCTGATTCTGATAGCCTCAAGAACACCCTAATGACATAATACAAAAAAAAAAAAAAATCATACAAATGATGTGCAATATGAAGTTATCTCACATTGTCATCACAAAAAATGGTGTGCATCTTAAGTTCAGCAAGTACTTACACCGCAGCGCAATTGTTGCATGACGTTAAGATTCTCAAATATAGCAGGTTTTAGAACATTGTTTGGCTTCACACATCTAATGTAGTGAGGTTCTGTTGAATTTAAGGTATCCATCAAGGACTGTAGTTGCAACTGCAAACATATACGATAACAAAGTCAAGTATGAAGCATTTCTTTTATTATCATCGAATGAATCCGGTAAGATAATAACTGGCAGGTGAGTTTTTTTTTTGTCCGTCTCTCTCTCTCTCTCTCTCTCTGTGTGTGTGTGTGTGTGAATCTTTCATACACTTAGAAACCAATTAAGATAATGCACCTTAAAACACGAACCAATGGAGGAGAACTTAGAAGTTTTGGAAGTCTCCTCAGGCGTTGGAGGGAAAAGACCTGATACAAATGGGCAATTTGAAGAACTCAACAACTCTTGATGCTCCGCCACAACATAATCCTTGTTTTTGTCTAGAAACTGGTCAGATTGATAGAGAACCTGAAAACATAAGTTGAATTAGAATACTCAACAGTTAATATAAAAAGCACAGCAGTTATTAACTTATTACTAATTACTTACCTCGCCTGCATAATGACTTATGGTAAAATCCGTGCGAGACAGCTTGGGCTTTATAAAACGCTTGTGCACTTTGAATGTCTGATAAAGCTTCTGGGCAAAGGTTTCATGAGTCGACTTGGGGAACATACTGAAGTGAAATAAATGATGATTAACATTACGCTAAAGGTTACGAAAAATATTCAAGAGCTATACTCAACAAAAAGGAAAGTGTATTTCCTTACCATGCTTCATCGAGAAGAGCAATAATTCCACCAGGTTTCTGCAAAGGAAATAGCAATTGACCAAATGGATTAAAATTATGCATGTTGAACAATTCAGACCCTATTTGGTTATAGAAGGAAGTAATCACATGCAAAGATAGAAAAACGATTTATCACCCAAAGGAAAAGGAGAGAGAAGTAAAATAGCGTCATATGGCATATGAAGAAATCGTATAAAAGAACGTTCAGCAACATAGTATGATGTAATCAATAACCAAAAAGTATTGGATAAAGCAATTTAACCGAAGATAAAGAGAATATGAAAGCATTTAACAGACATATAGGATGGGTGGAAACTTATGGAAAAGTAGGATTAGGATATCATGCAACTGGCAATGATGCTAATGCGAAATTCAAAATTTTACATTATAAAATTAATCGACTATGACTAAATTGTTTTGTTAAACAGGTTGTAAGCCAAGGACTGATGAAGGTTAAAATGTTGGTATGTCATGTATATTTATGGACTATAAAACTTTGGGTTATACAAAAAGAAATGCTCTGAGTTCCTCTTTTAAGACCATTTTAACAAAAGAAAATACAGCCTCATAAGTTTGCTGTCAAACAAGAACATAGAAATCTATTCATGTAGGTCTGCACACATATCACATGTATTAAATTCTCTATTATGATCTCTATTATGAAGGGTACCATGCTGGAAACAACATATCACAAAGAGAAATTTCCACAGGTTTGCATATGAGTGCGTTATTGCTAGATTACGTTTGAACTGAACATAATGAGATCTTACATAAATCAAAGATTCATTTAGTATATCGCCACGAATCAATCTTTTCTCTTTATTAATCCCAAAATGTTGGTTTAGAGTTTAAACCAAGTTGGATTTTGAGAAACTGAGAAGTTAATACTTATCGGTCTAATTTAGTTTCATTCTGAGATTAGAGAGGCAATTCAACTGACTTTGAATGTATCATTAATGTTTAGGATGAAACCTATCCAAGACATGTTCAAGTCAGATTGGCTTTGCATTACACTTGTGTTAGCCTCTGTTTTGTGGTTTATGCTGTGTTGTTTCTTTGAGAGATTGATTGCACTTGGAGTTTCTTTTTAATATTATGTATTATGTTTTGTTATTTTTGTTAAGAGAATGTATTTATGTTATATGAATACTGATTTGGGCTTTATCCTTTTATCAAATAAAAGGGGGCTTCAGATTACTTGTCTCTGTTTAACAACTCGCTCATTGAAGACATAAATAAACGACTTCTCATTTTATTAGTGTTCATGAGACATAGGCCAGAAGCATCTCCAATGGTTTTTATCCAAAGACGTTAGGACATAATTGGAACTTAACAAGGAAATGCTAAAACTGCTCAAATAATGTCTGAGAACTTCCGATAATTATAGCAAAGAAGTTTCTCAATGCAGAATAATAGGAAAGTGTCGTGCAGGTAGCTAAAAAACATCAATTAAGAGAAATATTTCCTGGGCCAGTCAAGATATAGAAGCAAACTTCTATGAGAGGACTATCTTATGACACAATTCATATTCAGGCAGCAGCTTATTTAATCAACATTAAGTAGATAGTTGTTTAGTCAAAATAGAAGGAAGCTTCTGTATTTCCCCATGTACTTGAAATTTCATATGCTGTTATATTGAAAGAAGGCTTCTTTATCTAAAACCAGTGTATGCATGAGTCTCTATCTGAAATAGATTATAGCAGAAATCAAAGATAGAAATTGAAGTGCATACTCTTTTAAACGCCTTCCACTTCTTCTGTTACATGTAAGAATCACATGCCTTTAGCATATTTAAAAGAATGTTTTGCATGTTTATGAAATCCCTTAAAGAAACAAGATTTTTGCAGTCATTTGTGTTTTAACAATTAATTTCACACCTGTTAATTGTTATACTCATATTCTCTCTGTGAGTCCCCTTCGGTTGCTCACTACTTTTGGTGAGCACTCATGAAATAAAGACCTTATGAAAAATCCGAACTGCTCATATTGTTCTATATGCCTAAGATAGCCTAACAATAAAAAATCAAGTAATTTGAAGTTCATTTGCCCATCCATCATGTTGTTAGAATTTTCAGACATGCAATTTTGTGATGATGTAAATCATGGACAAATGAACTTCAAATTAATTGATTTTTTATTGTTAGGCTATCTTAGGCATATAGAACAATATGTGCGGTTCGGATTCGTCATAGGTGCTCTATTTCGTGAGTGCTCACGGAGTTCTCACCAAAGTAGTGGACAACCAAAGATCTCTCTCTCTCTCTCTCTCTCTCTCTCTCTCTCTCTCTCTCTCTCTCTCTATATATATATATATATATATATATATAAATATATACATTTAGGAAAACCTTCCGTTGTGCACTACCCCTCCGTGTGCACTCGGCCTTCCCGCCTTCGCATCGACGATCCGAACCGTTCACATTGATCTACACATCTAAATTAGTCTAAATATGTAAAATCAAATCATTTGAAATTCATTTGCCCATCCATCACATGACTATAAAAAACAATGATTTTCAGCCATACAATTTTGTAACACTTCAATGGATGGGTAAATGAATTTCAAATGATTTGATTTTACATATTTAGACTAATTTAGATGTGTAGATCAATGTGAACGTTTCGGATCGTCGATATGAACGCCCGAAGGCCTAGTGCACACGCCGTGTGCACTAGAGGAGTGCACAACCGAAGCTTTCCCTATATATATATATATATATATATATATATATATATATATAGGGAAAAAGGGGTATGAGCAACTTGCTCATTTAGTAAATGAGCAAGTGATGAGGTGGCATGCATGTGATTGGAAAATTCTAAAAGTGGTTAGTTGTCAAATGTATCACATGCATGCCACATAATCAATTGCTCATTTACTAAATGAGCAAGTTGCTCATATCCCTTTTACCCATATATATATATATGGTTATGAAATTTCATATGCTGTTATATTGAAAGAAGGCTTCTTTATCTAAAACCAGTGTCTACATGAGTCTCTATCCGAAATAATCATAGCTGAAATCAAAGATAGAAATTGAAGTGCATACTCTTTTAACGCCTTCCACTTCTACTGTTACATGTAAGAATTACATGCCTTTAGCACACTTAAAAGAATGATTTGCATGCTTATGAAATCCCTTAAAGAAACAAGATTTTGCTTGCAGTCATCTGTGTTTTAACAATTAATTTGACACCTGTTAATAGTTATACTCATAGACTAGACAATATATATATATATATATATATATATATATATATATATACTTCTGGTATTAATTAGACAAGAATAAATAATTTCATCTCTAATAATTCACATCATAAACCATCTCCATGTTGCACATATTAACTATGCCTAAGGAATTAGCTGGGGTGTTGAAAAATCCTAACCCACATGGGCAGCTATGGTCGAATCACGATAGGGAAAAAAACACTATGCTGAGGGAATTAAGCAGCCATCAACTTTATATAACATTACTACCATAAGAATTATTGACTGATCAACATACACATACTGCTTTATTAATTGACATACTGTGTGTCTAAATAGATGTGAAAGAGACCTTCTCGATAAGATCCAGGACATCTTGGTTATCAACAAACTCAATGTAGCTCCAATTAATTTTCTCTTTTGTATACTCCTCCTGTTCCATCTTAAATACATGCTGGAAACATAAAATTTATTATCATTAGATGGAGGTGAAAAGAGAAAAAAACCACACACACACACACACACAAATACTCGATAAACATCCCTGAAGCATAAGCTCACCTGGTTGAAATGTTGCTGCAATTTCTCATTTGTAAAGTTAATGCAAAACTGCTCGAAACTACACAAATGATAGGGAAATGTTTTAAAAAGGAACAGAGGCCAACATTTAGGAGATATTTTAAATATCAAACCAAGCTGTTCTTGACAAAACAAGGTTATAAGTTACCTATTTGTCTTGAAGCTCTCGAAACCGTAGATATCAAGAACTCCAATCAGACACTTAGAGGTTGCATCTTGCCCAATTGAGACATTAATTTTATCAACTAACCTGTAAATTAATCCCATAAGCTTTCAGTTAGATCCCTGGAATACTATAATATAGCCAGGATGACGTAAATCTTCTTTAAACGATCATATTACCAATCAAATAGCCGAGCATATATTGTCTTTGCTAAACCATCCCTGCTTACAGTTGCAGCAAGAGGATCAAGACTTCTCTTAATAACTTCTTCTGGTGTTATCATCACACGCTTGCAAAGTGCATCTTCCAAGGCCTTAGGATCACACCTGAAATTTGACAAGGTCAAGTGTTACCACTTAACCTAAAGTGCAGAGAAAAGAAGCAAGAGAAACTTAAACTTACATGAGAAGCTCGGCAGTTGTCTTGAGATGGAACTTAGCTTTCTCATCTTTCGGAACTGATGAATCAACTTCTTTACCCTTAGTAAACTCAATGTTACCGAGGTGAAGAATGGAGGCAACAACCCTGAAAATTGCATCCTAGGAAGTAGCTTGCATTAGAATACACAATGCTTCCTGCATCTGTGAGCAACAGCCATATAAATGAGGATGTTTTGTTGAAATAGCTACCTGTTCTTGTGCACTAATTCCAACAATATCCATAGCTCTCCTGGTAGCCAAATAATCATGGGCATCATTTATACCAACCAGCTCATAGCAATTTGACTGGTTTAGATAGTGAAATGACTTGGGGTTCCCCAACTTATACTTCTCAACTTCCTGGAAGTCGAAGTAGTTCAAAGCTTATTAGTGAAAAGTCACATGCAAATCGGCATAAATGAAGAACACAGATAATGTAGATGAGAAGTATTACTCCAACGATGGTGAAATACTACCTCTGGTGGGGCCGCACAGAGAAGGTAAAAGCAGTGGTAATTGCGCTCAGGGTCAGAAACTTGACAAACACGGGACCTTTCAAGAAGGTAGGTTCTGATGGCAGCACCTGATATCCTTCCTCTGGCATCAAATTGTATTTCAACAAACTTACCAAAACGACTGCATTGATTCAGGGGAAGAAAATAAGTAATCAATACAGGTATAACTAAATAGTATCTTATTAAGAACCCTTCATTTGTCAATAAACACGAAAGTTACCTGGAATTGTTATTTCTAACAGTTTTAGCATTGCCAAAAGCCTCAAGCACTGGATTTGACTGCAACCAGAGTAGTCAAACTGATAAGAAGCATGTAATATTTGGATAAAATATGCAGAACTAAGAATTAACTCAAATATCTTACTTCCAGAACTTGTTGTTCAACAGTTCGTCCTTCAGTTGCAGCACGCCCACCCATATAGGCAAGATAACGCATAAGCATCTTTGTTGTTTCAGTTTTCCCAGCACCACTTTCACCACTAACCAGAATGGAGTTACTTTTTCCTTCATTTATCATTGCCCTGCTTAAGTCAATTCATCTGAGAAAACTGTATATTCTAGAAGAGAAACTACAGTTTACCAAACATCACTGGGGAAATAATTTCACCTGTATGCAACATCTGCCACTGCAAAAACATGAGGACTTAGCTCTCCAAATGGTGCCCCTTTATATTGTTCCATCATGTGTTTATCATACAAATGTGGCAATCTTTGAAATGGATTTATTGCAATAAGAATATTTCCGGTGTAAGTCTGCCATGCCAATAGAAATAAGATTGCTTAGTATACCATAATATTATATATATGAGAAGAATAAAGAACAATGAGAGAAATAGAGGGCTAACATAAATTTCATTGAGCTCATATCTAGCTGCCAAGTTCTGCAGGACTCCCGGTTCGTGCAGATAAGAGAGCTTTGTCATGTCGTCAACTCCGCCAGCAGGAGCTTCCATATCCTTCGGATATATTTTTGATAAATTTGCGACAACCTGGAATTGCAGCACATAACACATGTCAAATTGGTTACAGAAGATGTATAAACTTTTTTTTTTGTTTTAGGAACCACATGGATAACGTGCACCCGAGGACTTGGGACCTAAGTATCTTAGTTCCTAGTGGTTCTTCTCTATCACTTTCAAGATTTACTTTTAATTCACCACAACTTTGGAATCATTAGGTTGCCAACCAGCATAATTTGCATATATCCATGAGGTAGACAATGCAATCGTAGTAGGACATTAGCAGGCAAAAAACCTCCACGACTGACTGCTGTGCCATTTATGAATAGTGTAGTAATCTTGAGGAACAAATCATAGTCATGTGCACACAGCAGATTTAGTTTTATTTAATTCTGGTCAATCTTAGCAAAGAACTGTGGATGAGAATACTCACTCGGGTTCTAAAATTAAACTACTCATGGAAAACAGTAAGGGATAAAGCAATTAAGTTTTTTGCTCTTGAGTTTCGTTCAGCGGAAATGGCCAAATCTAACCCATTTAATGATAATATATCTGCTAAAGCAACACAAGGAAATTCTTGTATAATTCCACGAGCGATGAAAAGATAAATTATATAACCTAATGCATAAAACAAAAACAACAATAACAGAAATGGTAGAAAATTCTAAAGGTAGAAAATTTGGAGAAAATAAGAAAGCACAAATCAATGCAGTGAAACAGAGGGTTAGTGAGATCTTTGAAGAAACATCCTTTCCCCTGCAATTGAATAAAGATGATATCATTTGCTTCCAAGATATAATAATACTATGTATGTAGTGATTCTCCACTTTATGCAAGCAGAAATTGACAAGAGTACTTGATCATGCTAAATTACCAAGACAAGAGAGGAGAGATTTTCTTATTTTAATTTGACTTACAATTGTGTGGTTAACAAGTAGAACGAATGGTCATAAGCGGTTATAAGATGTTGAAGTAGAGAATTCAATTCCAACTGAACGTGGCTGGTTGGAAATCAAAAAACAGGTTGCTATTCAAATGATTGCAGTGCACTTATGGAAAAGGAATCTCTTTACCCATCCGAGCACATGCTGCCAATGCAACCATTATCTATTTTTTCCATTCAGATATATTTATTCAAAACAAATGGCAGATAATGCTATAGATTCACATTGATTCAATCAAAGCAACAGTACATATTTTACTAAAATGAGAACCACAACCAATCACTATCTATAAATGTGGACACCATATATCTATAAACTCATACACACTAATATAAGTAAATATTGTTATCGTTGAAATTCTATAACAGAAAACATGATAAAGAATGTCTTTATCAGAGGAATAGCTTTAACTTAAACATGATTATGAAAATAAAACATGTAGATCAGCTGAATGTGGTAATTACAGTCTGTAAGGACACTGATTGAACTCTATTATAACCAGAGCGTTGTTGTTGAAGAATTTGTGGAGAACCCAACTTAAACTACTCTAAAGCACACGTTTTAAAGTCAGAATTATATTAACCATCCACTTAAAATTTATCCAGTAGTTAAATCTCAACCACAATTACCCTCTTACATGTTAACTGACTAGTTATTTTAAAAAGAAGAGCCCATGTCATAATATCTTAACAGTTAAATATCAAAATATGGTGAAACTTGGAAATGATTTGAGTGCAAAGTTCAAAAGGGAACTAATACTGCGGGCAAGCAATATATTATACTGGACACAAAACGGATTGCAAGGATCCTCAGTGTCATCAGTGCAATGAAGGTGATGGGAGACTCTGAACTGGAAATGTCGAAGTTAGTTAATCAATAATAGTATTATAATAATAATTATCATATGATTAATTTCATTTTAACAAAAAATATATATGATTAACTCTCATAATATATGTAATTAACCTTTTTTGTGTGAATTAACTCTCATATAACACTACAGTAATAAGAAAAAAGTATATAACTTCCAAGTAGAGTGATTTCTAACTCATACTAGGAATGTATTTGAGAGTTATAATGAGAAACACTACATGCATTTCTGAAATAATCCAGCTTTGTTCATAAAATGTTTCTAAAATCACCCAATGTAAAGTTTCCTCACAACAGCAAACCATCCCACCCACCCACCTACCCAAGGAGGTTTATGTAATTAGCTCTGTTTTGATTAAAAATACAGCTAACATGATGGATTAACCGTATGTATTTGTGAAATATGATAATGTTGAACACCATAAGTCCACGGCTGAATTTTTGGGCCAAAAAGTTAAGTTTATTTATTTGTAAAGTGACAAAATAACATAACCAATTACCTTTTTCCCATTGCTCGTTTTGATTTCAACATCTGCTCCCTTGAGCTTAGTAACTTGTCCATCAATCCAAGATACTTGAGGATCTTCAACCCAAACATGTGAACCTACGCTGATATTTCCCTGCAAAGAAAAAAAACATACATGTAAACTCAAATAGTATAGTATGTTCCTACAACAAACAGAAAAAAATGGACTTTGTACCCTTATACTATGGACACAAAAGTAAGCTTGCATTTACAATATGCTTCCAGTTAAGAACAGTAATACCTAGAAATATATTAATAAAGAAAGTGCATCGCAATCACATCAAGCATCAATACCTAATTAATCAGTTCAGATAACTTGCATCTATGATGTAAATATTTTGTTTTTAGTTCATCAACATTCAGCACCCACATCTCTATACACATTCAGGAGATCTATATCTCTACGACACCAAGCCATGCCAAAGTTTCTAGCTCTAATAGAGCACTAAGATAATATAAAACCACAATATGTACAGTTCCCAGTCCCAAATGGATCCCTACATCCTTCTGTCATTCTTCACTGTTCAGATTTTACTTTTAAGATGCATGCCTCAGCCTCAGTCAACAAGAAACAAGCTTAAAAATAAGCCTCCTCTAATTTGATAGTATCGTAAACCCTTTCGAAAGTATTTTCCTTCTAGTTTGACTCCTTTTACCAAGTAGAAGAAGCACACAACAACCTGAAGATCTCCGATGTCTCCCTTCCTTCATATGTAGTACGTGTTGCACCAACATCGTACCTTGGAGTTCTATATTATATTTCCACTTCAGTGAGGATCGTTGTGAGCAGTGACAAAGGCCTTAAAACTTCTCTTTCTAAGAGACTCTTGTACCTGCAATTTTTATCTTTTTAGTCTTGCATGCGCTGTTACCTGTTAGGCATCTTGTCTATTTTGCCATTTACTACTTTTCAATTTAAAAATAGAGGTCTGCTTCCTAACTCTTTTCCTTTGGAGTTTTTCCTTTCATCCATGACAAATGTTAAGTAATGATAATGTAGTTGAGCCGAGAAAAAAAAGATTTAACTGACATCAACTTTGGAGTTTTGTACTCGGTGTTGGTTTAAGAGAGAGGAGATTAATTTCCCCGTCGAACCCTTCGTCTTAAAAAATATGGATTCAGAAACAATTAAGAGAAGAAAAATCAGAGAGAAAATTTTCCCAATATAATATCTAGATTTATTATAAAGTTTATCTATTGTCGTTATACACTCTGAACAGTTTCAAAAGCAAATGTTCGGAACCAAACATATGATGAACATGTGCTTCAATATTCTTCCAAGTTACTTTTGAAGACGGTTCTAGACATCTAGTTGGAGCTACACGAAAGCTGAAGCAAACGGATGCAAAATCGACTAGCGCATACAAGCAAATCCACTGTGAGACTGACTTAGCCATCAGATAGTGGATCGACTTTAATTACCCATTATTATTAATTTCCATGCATCTCCTCTGTCTCGGCTAGAAAGACTAGAAAGACGCAAGGTAAGCTACGCCGTTACGTTCATTCGGAGATGGAACTTCCATAGCAAAGGAAGTTGTAGCAGCAATCCAACAAGAATGGAAGGCTTACTGTCTATCACTTTATCTTACACGTCTGTCTCATTCTTTTCTTTCTTTCACAGTGCCTATCTCGATTCTTAAACAACCTCTTCGGTCCGGTTGAATCAGCTTTGCTCGTTTATGAGTACATCTCTTTCTTGAATGGAAATATCTCTACAGTCAAGGTAGGAAACTGTGAACAATAGCGTAGTAATATACTTAAGGGAGTGAAGTACCCAAAGGAATAAACTCTCCTTCTCTTCTAAGATGCAGCATTACAAAAGATAGATTGAGGTGTGCCTCTTTCATTTCAAATAGATACTCCTCAGTCTTAAGGAGGATTTCAATGACATGGATCAACTTCTTAATCGTGAACTGAACTTGCTGAAAGATAGCAAGCAGTAGCGAAAGCATAGAACTTAGTCAATTGAGGTATTCGGCTAGCTGGGAAAGGTAATCAACAGGGGTTTCACTGCCCTTACCACCTCAACCGCCTCAAGAAATTGATATTTAGGGTTGATCAGATGATGATATTCTCTATCCTAGTTTGAAAAATATTTAGCTAGATTTAATTTGCAATGTTTAGGGATGAATATCTAATCGAACTAGGAGTACATACCTAAACTAGAGTCCAAGCTTATTTGGATTCCTACCCAGGAAACCTTACCCTTAATGTATATCTAAAGCCTAGAACTCCGTTTGGCATTGCTTTTTGAGAGTGTTTTTGGGTCTAAAAGCTCTTTTAGGCTCAAAATAGCTGTTTGACAAACTTAATTAAAAGCATATTTAATACAAATTTTAGCATTTTTCTCAAAGAATCTAAAGTGGTGCATTTAGCTTTTTAAGAAGTGCTTTTTGCTTGCTAGGAAAATTTTGAAATTAAACATAATTCTTTTATTAGTACTTTTGGAACCAACACTTTTCAACGAAAGCACGTTTCGTTCATAGCAAAGTTGCATGACGGGTGATTGCAGAGAGCTCTTTTGTCCATGCTTCCTTTAGAGTATGGTGGTCTACTTGCTTACTGATGATCCTGTTGCTTTTGGTATTTTGGGGATTAGAGTGTTTATTTGGATGTAAGATTGTCTTGATGTAATATTGAATATTAATGTACTTGGTTGTTTATTTATGAGATCCGATGGCAACTCTCTTGCCATCTTTTATTTCCAAAAAAAAAAATGTATCCTATAGATACATGTATTGAAAGAGAGCAACACAAGAGCCATAGCAGGTCTATACCTGTAAAAGCCACCTCTAAGGCATTACCTTGTAATCTCCTTCTCAACTAACTATTGTTATTGCAAGTGTCAGTATGGTCGATTGGTAAGCTTCTCTGCTGGTGAGTGGCCTTATCCCAAAAATCCCCAATTGATTTATATATGGGGATAAGTGTGAGTGTGTGGGTGTATAGCCTTATTCCCAAAACAAAGAAAAAAACAAAACATAACTAACTATAAACTTTTGTTGTTATTTCAACATGCTTTCTAGGTTTCTCCTACGACTAGTAACAGAAATGTTTGGAACTTGTTTAATTACTTGTCAGCAATATCTACATTGTGTCATTCCGATTCAATTTACCCTAAAACTCATTAGAAAATTGAACAATGGTTTGTTCAGTGCTCAAAATTAGACTATCCAAGATGGACATTGAATTGCAACAACATATAAGAAAACGAATAATACGCAAATGAAAGAGATGGAGGGACCTTCTTGGATGGATCGACGTCGGCCATGGTGGGATCGGAGAGCCCCTTCTTCTTCTTCCAAACTTCTTCTTGATTGTTTGTTTTGGTCTTAGAATATCTGGGCTGATTTGGAAGCCTTTCTTTGTTTCATGGTTGATAGCAAAACAGAGACACGGTCCCTCTCTCTCTCTCTCTCTCTCTCTCGTGTTTGAGGTGGTAGGAATGGAGTAAGAATGGGAACAGGGGAAGAGAAGGAATGTGTGCCATCCATCAGAATCAACCCCAACCCCAAATGAAGGCGACGCCATCGCGAGTGCGAGTGGGTGTTTTTCCATTCTCTTCTCTCCCTCTTCCTACTTTCCCTCCCCATTTGCCACACACCGTCCTTTCTTTCATTCTCACTTCTCTCACCCTTCTCATTCTCGAATTTTTTCCCAAAATGACCCACATTTTAAAAGTTTTTCCCAAACTGACCTACATTTTTTTAAAATTCCCAAACTAACCTACTCGCTGTCTCAAAAGACGAATTTGATAAAAATCTCATCTCTTTTTGAGACAGCGAGTGTGAGGTTTGAGTATTTTTAATTTCTCACTGGCCAAAGCTCGCTGTCTCAAAAAACAAGTGGGTTTTTCCCAAACTCGTTTTTTGAGACAGTGAGTGTCGTTTGGGAGTTTAATACACCGGGCTCGCTGTTTCGACCTCACTCTCTCTTTCAACTCTCTATCTCCCTCTTCCTCTTATAACCCCGAAACCCTAACCCATTTTCTCGATCTCCTCTCATCGATTGTAGGCGAAACCTCCTCGCTTTCTGAGAAAGCGACTGTTGAGTTGAAAGATTTCCGGAGACCAGCTGGTCTCTGAAAATTTCTCAACTCCACAATCGATTTCTCAGAAAGCGATGTGGTTTTGCCTACACTCGCTTTTTCAGAAAACAACTGTACGCAAAATTCAATCGCTTTATGAGAAAGCGACTGTTGAGTTGAGAAATTTTCAGAGACCAATTATGCTCTGGAAATCTCTCAACTCTAAACTCGCTTTCTTATAAAGTAAGGAGGTTTAACCAGACTCGTTTATGAGAAAGCGAGTTTAGGGGGGAAAAATATGGATCTTTCGGTATGGGTAGAAGATTGAAGTTGCTATCCTCTTGAAGTTTATCAAAATTTCAAAATATGGAACTTTCGGAAGATGGGTTTAGAGTTCTGAGAGTAGAAGGTGAGAGGGTTGGGAAAGATTAAGTGAATATATTTAGATTTATAGGAGATTTTATGGGCAGAAAGATGATTTTGGGAGACTAGGGTTTTGGGTTTTGGAGTTAAGAAGAGAGTAAGAATGGAGATAAGGAGAGGAAAAACATTGAGCCTGGGGTATTAAACCACCCCCCCCCCCCCCCCCCCCCCCCACCCACACACACACGACACTCGTTGTCTCAAAAAACGAGTTTGGAAAAAACCCATCACTTTTTGAGACAGCGAGTCTTGGCCAGGGAGAAATAAAAAAAAACTCAAGCCTCACTCTCGCTGTCTAAAAAAACGATGTGATTTTTACCAAACTCGTTTTTTGAGACAGCGAGAATGTCAGTTTGGAAAAAACTTTCAAAAAGTAGGTCATTTTGGGGAAAAATCCTCATTCTCTCTGTCTTTCTTTCTCCCTTCTTATATGTTGGATTTATTGACACACGTGCTAATCTAATAATTTTAAATTTTTAAATTTTCAATATTATGATGTACAATAACTCTTTTGGGTCATTTCCACGGAGGTCGCCCACAATTTTGACAATGCCAAATAAGTCACTCACAATCTCTATTTTCATAATTATCATTAGCAATATAGGTTCAACTTCAAAAAAAAAAAGATCTATATAAGTTTAATTTAAGTTGACTTACTTAATAATCTGAATTGATTTAAACACCGCAAAAATTAAGATCATATTGACATTATCCATAACTAGTAATTTACACGTGTGATACACGTTTTTTATTGTAAAAATTCTGATGTTGTACGGCTTTGAACCTTATAATAGTTACAAGCGAGCAATGCACGTGTTTGTTTGATTACAAAGTTAGGGTTTGTTTGGTTATAACTCCAACTCTCCTATTAAAATAGTATATATATCTCTAATATTATAATGGGAGAAGGCCTTAGGGTCATCTGTCAATCTATCAACGTGTATGACGCACGTACATAACTAATATGAAGGGGGTTTCAGGTTCGAGTCCTCACTACATCAGAGTTTTTATTTAAAAATAATAATAATTTATTAAGAAGTGCATTGTTCGTGCATAACTAATATAAAAGAGATCTCCGATGTGAGACTACGTCAAAATTTTTATCTCAAATATATATATATATATATATATATATATATATATACACACGATAAAACACAAAGAAAGTTATCAAGTGGCTCTCCTTCAATCTCCCAAAAATCAAAAGACCCAAATCTAACTTCACAAAACACATTTTTCCCCCAAAAGTTCCCCCCCAAAACTCAAATTTAAATCCCCCCAACCCCCCAAACAACTCTTTTATTTATTTAATTATATATATATATGTGTGTGTGTGTGTGTGTGTGTGTGTGTGTGTGTGTGTGTGTGTGTGTGTGTGTGGAAAATGCTCCATTAAAAACGGGTTCGTTTTCAACGGGTTGGAAAATGCATATCTGAGCCGTTGGATTGCTCAAGATCTTGATCAACGGCTCAAATCGAAACCCAATAGCACTCCCACTAAGGCGCTCAAAAGCGGAGGGGTATATTTGTAACTTCACGCAAAAAAACGCTTCAGACTTAGCATTTTTTTGGCGTGAAGTTTTTTTTTGGAAAAGCTTATACTTAGGCCGTTGCTGGGAACAACGGCCTAGGTTGTTAGAAGTTTTTTTTGAAGAAAATTATACTTAGACCGTTGTTGAGAACCACGACCTAGGTTGTTTTTTATAAAAAAATTCAACCTAGGCCGTTGTTCCCAACAACGGCCTAAGTATGTACATACTCAGACCTGTACATACTCATATCTGAGCCATCTCCCTCATTCTTCGACAACTCTCTCTCTCTCTCTCTCTCCCTCTCTTTCTCTCTCTCTCCGGAGCTCCCGAAACCTAGTCCCCAAACCCTAGCTCTACTCCAATCTCCTCTCTCTCGATCTGAAACTCTTCTCGATCTCCCCCTCTTCTCGATCTATCTCTATCTATCTCCCCCTCTCCCGTATACCCCAAATCCTAATCCAATCCGAAATCTCCCCAACTCACCCGAACCCTAGCACAAATTCTACAATACCATTGACTCTACAATTTGTTCGTCTACAGCAGCAGCTCCTCACATTTTCGACAACTCTCTCTCTCTCTCTTTGGACTAAGTAGTCACATTTTCACAATTTAGTATAATGAACTATGTTAATTTATTGAATATTTTTTCAGTTTTTGAGTTTGATTTTTTGTACTATGCATATTAGTCTTCAATTTAGAGAGTGTACAATTTTTGTATCACGTGTGTTGTATATATTTTGTGGACATTTCTGTAGATGTAGTGTTAGTTGTAGTTGTAGAATATATGAAAAGCAAAAAAACGAGATCCAAAAATTTCAAAATTTGACGACTTGGTCGGGCTCACCACGCAGAAGGCAACGCAATTTGTAGTGGCAATTTCCATCTCACAGTTTGCAAGATACATCCGTTTATCACTTTTATTCAATAAAATGGATATAAAGCGATACACAGTCGTATATTACAAACCGAGAGTCGGAACTCACCTCTGCAAGTTGTGTTGTCTTATGTTTGGTGTGCCAGACGTAACAGCCAAATTTCGGAATTTCTGCATCTCATTTGTGTTGTATTGTCGCGTATATGAAAAAACTTCTATATACCTTGGAATTTTTTAGTACGAACTCAGTAGAAAACCGCTCAAACGAATTTCAAAAAATATGAAACTGTGGGAGTAGGTCGGGCTAACCATTCACAACCCAACGCAACTTGTAGTTGTGAGTTCCGACCCACGGTTTGCGAGATACGTCAATGTATCACTTTCCGCTCTTTTTCAAGAGTGAAAGCGATACACGGCCGTATCTTTCAAACCGTCGGTCGGAACTCGCTTGTACAAGTTGCGCTGTCTTGTGTGCGGGAAACCCGACCCAATCGTAAAGTTTAATTTTTTTTTTATCATCATTTTTGTGGTTTTCTCATGAATTTTGTTATGTATTTAATGAATTTATAATAGAGAAATGGGTCAAAAATTCTGAACTTTTGCGGGTAGACCATTTTCGCCACTCACAAGCCAAAGCAACTTGTGGTTGGGAGTTCTCACCCACAGTTAGATATACACGTTCGTGGATCGCATTTCGCTTTTTTTTAAGAGTGAAAGTGATACACGGCCGTATCTTAATGCCGTTAGTCCAAACTCGCTTCTACAAGTTGCGGTAGCTTGTGTGCGGCATTTTAGACCCATTCGCAAAGTTTGGTATTTTTTGAAAGTTGTTTTTGTGGTTGTCTCATGTATTTTGTTTCGTATCTATATATATGCTTTTTTGTGAACAAAGTATTTTATATATGCGAACTTTCTTACAGAGAAATGGTTAGAACGAGGGGAACCGGAAGGTCATCTGTTAGTGGTCAGGGCGAACATTCCACAGAAGTAAGAGAACTATTAATTTTTATTGTGAATTTTATATATAGTGGTTGATGCTGTTTATTTCTGAGAAACGTGTGGAAGCACCAGGTGTGAGTTCGAACTCAATTTGTATTGAAGGAGATTGCCGCTCGTCTGCCGACCTTCAGTTGACCTTCTGGGGCCTACGATGAGCTCGGAAAGATGTTGAAGGTTGGGCTCGGATCGGAAGGGTCGGATCCGAGGTCTTGTGTACCTGCAGACGGTCCTGAAACACCGGGGTTTGTCCCGATGGCGGACCCTCCGACGCTCTAGTCAGTCTCTGTGAGAGAGTAGCAATAACTAGGTATATTTAAGTGGCAAAAGATTGATTACCTCAAAAGGTGGGTGTGGGTCTAGTATTTATAGAGAATCCCAACCGGGTTTGGTTCCGAAAGCCCATGGGCCTGACGTGGCAGAAGGCCCAGGGGGTTTAGGGCGGACGTGGCGATACCAGGAGCGGTATAGGGCTGACGTGGCGAAACCCTTGGCGGTATTTGGAGCTGACGTGGCCCATCGTGAGCCTCCTGTGCCTCTGGGGGGAATCGGAGGGCCTAGGCTGCGCCAGGTCATCCTTCTGCCCCGCCAGAGAGGGGGGACGGTCTGTGGGACTGCCCCGGATCGGACTCCGAGGGCTACTGAGGCTCGTCGGTATGAGGAGGCCAGTACCGTGAGGGCAAACACGAGGTTCGGCACCGACCCTGAAGTGGTCCGGAGCCGAACCAGGTTGTTATCTTTACATTTCTGAGTAGGAATTGTATTGGGCCCTGGTTGGGCCTCAGGCCATTTTTACACTGTCACACAAGCCCCCCACTCCTGCAGGGTGTCACGCCCCGCTTCCCACTATACGGAAATACAGGCACGCAACTGAGGCCCAGCGAATGATATACATCATCCATAAGCTGTACAATTATAAGCTCAAGAAGATCTTTATAACACATTCACGCAGACAAATATAATAATCACATGAGCTGAAAATAGAATAACCATCATTTGGATAATACATCAATATCGGGTCAAGATGCCCAGGAGTACAAGGTGCCAGAATTAGAATAATATGATAAGCAGTTCGCTATAACAACTAGATAAAATAGCGACTGAAAGAAAAACAACATAAAGTAGTAAGGAAGCAGCAACGATCATCTAGAGAGTCTGCTCATCTGGTCCATCAGTACCTGTATAATCATTAACTCAAAGAAAAATAGAAAAGTTCCCGTTAGAGCAAGTTTCGGGCAGCAAGTAGCAACAAGCAGAAAAAGGGGTAATACAACAAGATATAACATGGAAGAAACAAGAAGTAGAAGTACAAATACAATATGGAAGTAAGCAAGGAACTGGGACAATATGATCATGTAAGTAATAACGGTAACTAGTGTATTCTAGACTTCAAGATATAAGCAATTGATAACCTAGGCTCAGTTAATCGATAATCATGTAATCAAGGATCGAGAGTCATGTAATCAAGAGTCATGTAATCAAGAGTCATGTAATCAAGAATCAAGAGTCATGTAATGAAGAGTCATGTAATCAAGAATCAAGAGTCATGTAATGAAGAGTCATGTAATCAAGAATCATGCTTAGTGAAGATCTCAAGTTTATCTGTTTTATTAACTTATCTAATGCACACAATCCTGTGTCCCATACCACAAGTTCGGTGCATATCAATCATGTGACGTTTAGACTTAAGTAGTGAATTCTATAGGATTATGTACTCGGGTCTTCCAGTGATAGTATCAAGACATGTAATCATGAATCATGTAATCGAGAATTATGTAATCAAGAATTGTATAATCAAGAATCAAGAATCAAGAATCACTATTTCGAGAAACACGGGCCCCCTTCCGAGTATACTCCCCTATATTGTCCATTACTAAGCCGTACCCTTATGACCCCGGCTTGTTATTATTTTATAATTAATTATGAACATGCAGTTGGTACGACTAGTGGAACGGTGTAATCAAATGGTTTAGTCAAGAAAAATATTAAGGGCAGTAATCATGGACATGAGATATATCAGGTACATGTATCGAGAGTAGTTATTATTGAATTATCAAGTGGTATAAAATACATTCTATCAACCTATTATATATATGCAAGTTATTATTACAAGAACAATAATACACTTAGTTCATTAAATATGAAAAGTAATGGGTTTATATGCAAAACCGTAGAGATGATTTTTTTTTTTAGACAACTTGACATATCTGCATTCAAATTCACTTTTCCGTTGTTACAGAAAAGCAAATCCGATTCCGTCAGAGATTCTAGAAAGTAGACTCTCTTCCGGTTCCAACGCATATTCACACGATACATTCTAAAGGCAGTAGCTATGCGTACAAATTCATTCTTCGCTGGTTTCGATGTTTCGCGCGCATTCTGGAAATTCGGAGTCACAATACTAAAACTGCGATATCTCACAATCTATACATCGGATTGAGAAACTTCAGGATGTTTCGGATATCTAGACTCGAAGGGCTACGATTTTCATGTAGAAAGTTTTTCAATCCAGTGTCAGGAACATGGTCAAATTCTCAGTACGAGATGCCGGTTAGTAATCCCGTGCAGGTTCAGAAATTCACAATATGACGGTACTAAAATCGCGATATCTCACAATCTATACATCCGATTGAGAAACCGTCAGATGTTCTGGATTCGGGACTCGATGGGCTACGATTTCCACGTAGAAAATCTTCAATCCAGTATTGGGAACATGGTTGAATTCTCAGTGCAAGGTCAAGAAATTTAGAGATAGTAAGGTTGAATATTCGATATTCGATAACACGATTCGAAATGTATTAACGGTTCACTCTTGAGTTGATATAGCATGAAACCAGTGACTAGAATGGAGTTTGACAATAAAATATGATGATAACTAGACTACTTGCCACGAGTCCAAGGAAAATGCTTGTACGAGAACAAAAAGAGTGTACAAGGTACTTGCCTTATAATGTGACGATTACGGTGGTAGTGTTAACCACGGAAAGAAGCGACGTCGGCAATGAACGGCGGCACAACGGCGGTAAGAATGGCGGCGAGACGGTAGCTAACGGTAGCAACGGTGAGCGACGACAACAACAAGGTGGCACGGCGTCGGGTTATTTTTCGGGATTCACGGGATCGTAGAAGCGGAGTCGTTGGCTCGAAGGTGGAATGTGAAGTGGAGCTTGGGCGTTGCTTGCTCTCAGTGTGAAGGAGGCAGAGAATGAGAAGAAGGCAAAGGAAGAGAAGAAGAAGTGAAGAATGAGAGGTCTGCATGCTTGTGTGTGTGTATATATAGAAAGGAAGTGATAGGGGGGTGTAGAAAAATCAAAGGGGTTAGGTGTGGAAAAAAATGAACAAGGAGGAGAAGTCAAGATTAGGCGTAGAAGGAGAAAATGGGGGGGGGGAGAAAATGAGAAGTTAGGCAGGATTAGGATTAGGATTAGGATTAGGATTAGGATTAGGATTAGAATTAATCAGGGTTTAAATTTTGTATTTAAACTCCGATCGAAAAATCACAAAATTATAGAATTGATCAGAAAAATATTCTGGCTTTAGATAAAGAGTCCAAAGAGAAAAATAAAACTTCTGAAAATTGAAGTACAAAAATTTACGTAGTAAAATACGTACAACTGGAACAGGGAGTTACAATCCTACCCACCTTACAAAAAAAATTTCGTCCTCGAAATTTACTTAGGCGAGATATAGGATAGCTAAGAATGCAATACTCTTCAATCGAGAGTACAACAAAAGATAAAAGAAACAAAGAGTACAAATGCACGAATTCAACTAAAGACAAATTGTGCATCCTCAACTGGAGGAATCAACAATTTAATGTCTAGGCTCAGAATCTGAACCACCGACATCGCTAACATCCCAGTTCAGCTGAGTCACAAGCTCATCTCGCTCTGGCACATACTCCTCCAATTTTCTTAGTAACTCCTTAGGCGATGGAGCTGAAATTAAGATGTGTCTGGCCTTACTGGATATAAACTCCTCAGCCATAGCTGAATCTATGAAGGACAAGAGCGAGTCGTAATATCCATCAATATTTAAAAGTCCCACCGGTTTGCTGTGGATCCCCAGTTGAGCCCAAGTGATCACCTCGAACAATTCCTCAAGTGTTCCATAACCTCCGGGCAAGGCTATGAAAGCATCAGCAGCTCGAGCCATTTCAGCCTTCCTCTCGTGCATGTTAGAGACAACTCTAACATCTCCTACAGTTCCCCCAGTAATCTCTTTCGGCATCAGTGACTTGGGAATCACTCCCAAAACGTGTCGGCCACCAGCACGAACGGTGTCGGAAACTAGGCCCATCAATCCTATGCTCCCACCACCGTAGACAAGATCAATATTTCTCTCTACAAGCTCCTTACCGAGCCCGATCGCGGCTTCCTTATAGCTAGCTCTTTTGCCAGAGCTACTGCCACAAAATACACAAATCCTACCGAATCTCGATAAAGATGAAGAAAGCTTCATCTTCTTCCCTACTTCACTTTCTTCTTCCACCGATTTCCTCTTCATCCCCGCTACCGATTCTTGATCTCTTCTTTCCATTTGCCAAGAAAATCTGAGCTCCTACTTTCTCTTTCTTTCTTGCTCCCGCCTCTGCTATCGGATTCTCACTCTTTCTCTTCACCGAAGCTTGCTCCCGAGTTGCCTTCTTCTTTCTCTTCTTCTCCTTCTTCCCCGACCTCTCTCTCTCTCTCTTTCTTTCTTCTCCGACTTCTCTCTCTTTCTTCTTCCTCTTTCTTTTTCTTTTTCTTCTTTCTCTTTTTCTTTCTTCTTTCTTTGACTTCTCTCTCTCTCTTTCTCTTCTTTTTATTTCTTCTTCTTCTTGTCTTTTCCTTCATTAATGCACCGCACCCTATAACTGGCCTATGGCTAATATTTGCACTTTGGCCCCTATCCATTCCAAATATAACATCGAACCTTGAGTTGTTGATGACGTTGAAGTTTACTTTGATATTCATTCCACGAATCAATAAGGGACTCTACTACGCTTCCGCTGCACCACTCTGATGGTGATGTTTCTAGATGCACGTGATAGCGATCGATGAATTGAGCAGAATTAAGAGATTGGTAACACGAAGATGTTGGTTATCAAACTTATTTGGTAAAGTGGCCCCACCCACCAAACAATGTTGAAAAATTGTGGTAAGATTGGTGCCGCAAAGAAAAATGGGAGAAACGGGAATGAATAATTTGTCTGTTACTCATCTCTCATTTCTATAAAATGAGAGGTTTAGGAAAAGAGAAAAATTAAGCAAGATAAGAACAAGAAACAAGCAGAAAAGAAAAAAAGGAATAGAGTGCTGTAGCTCCATCATTCGTTGCATCTCCTGGAGGATGGCGACGATCTCCGATAGTTCATCCCTGGTGTAGAAGTCGAAGAGCCTCCGTGAACCATAGTCTGAAATGCATATTCGAATGGGGTAAATCTCCAGATGGCAAGTTGGTTATTAACATTCATGTGATCCATGTGATGTGTATATTGTTGAGCTTAGCATGGTTCGAGCCTAGGCTCTGATACCACTAAAAACCTGTCACGCCCCGCTTCCCACTATACGGAAATACAGGCACGCAACTGAGGCCCAGCGAATGATATACATCATCCATAAGCTGTACAATTATAAGCTCAACAAGATCTTTATAACACATTCACGCAGACAAATATAATAATCACATGAGCTGAAAATAGAATAACCATCATTTGGATAATACATCAATATCGGGTCAAGATGCCCAGGAGTACAAGGTGCCAGAATTAGAATAATATGATAAGCAGTTCGCTATAACAACTAGATAAAATAGCGACTGAAAGAAAAACAACATAAAGTAGTAAGGAAGCAGCAACGATCATCTAGAGAGTCTGCTCATCTGGTCCATCAGTACCTGTATAATCATTAACTCAAAGAAAAATAGAAAAGTTCCCGTTAGAGCAAGTTTCGGGCAGCAAGTAGCAACAAGCAGAAAAAGGGGTAATACAACAAGATATAACATGGAAGAAACAAGAAGTAGAAGTACAAATACAATATGGAAGTGAGCAAGGAACTGGGACAATATGATCATGTAAGTAATAACGGTAACTAGTGTATTCTAGACTTCAAGATATAAGCAATTGATAACCTAGGCTCAGTTAATCGATAATCATGTAATCAAGGATCGAGAGTCATGTAATCAAGAGTCATGTAATCAAGAATCAAGAGTCATGTAATGAAGAGTCATGTAATCAAGAATCAAGAGTCATGTAATGAAGAGTCATGTAATCAAGAATCATGCTTAGTGAAGATCTCAAGTTTATCTGTTTTATTAACTTATCTAATGCACACAATCCTGTGTCCCATACCACAAGTTCGGTGCATATCAATCATGTGACGTTTAGACTTAAGTAGTGAATTCTATAGGATTATGTACTCGGGTCTTCCAGTGATAGTATCAAGACATGTAATCATGAATCATGTAATCGAGAATTATGTAATCAAGAATTGTATAATCAAGAATCAAGAATCAAGAATCACTATTTCGGAAAACACGGGCCCCCTTCCGAGTATACTCCCCTATATTGTCCATTACTAAGCCGTACCCTTATGACCCCGGCTTGTTATTATTTTATAATTAATTATGAACATGCAGTTGGTACGACTAGTGGAACGGTGTAATCAAATGGTTTAGTCAAGAAAAATATTAAGGGCAGTAATCATGGACATGAGATATATCAGGTACATGTATCGAGAGTAGTTATTATAGAATTATCAAGTGGTATAAAATACATTCTATCAACCTATTATATATATGCAAGTTATTATTACAAGAACAATAATACACTTAGTTCATTAAATATGAAAAGTAATGGGTTTATATGCAAAACCGTAGAGATGATTTTTTTTTTAGACAACTTGACATATCTGCATTCAAATTCACTTTTCCGTTGTTACAGAAAAGCAAATCCGATTCCGTCAGAGATTCTAGAAAGTAGACTCTCTTCCGGTTCCAATGCATATTCACACGATACATTCTAAAGGCAGTAGCTATGCGTACAAATTCATTCTTCGCTGGTTTCGATGTTTCGCGCGCATTCTGGAAATTCGGAGTCACAATACTAAAACTGCGATATCTCACAATCTATACATCGGATTGAGAAACTTCAGGATGTTTCGGATATCTAGACTCGAAGGGCTACGATTTTCATGTAGAAAGTTTTTCAATCCAGTGTCGGGAACATGGTCAAATTCTCAGTACGAGATGCCGGTTAGTAATCCCGTGCAGGTTCAGAAATTCACAATATGACGGTACTAAAATCGCGATATCTCACAATCTATACATCCGATTGAGAAACCGTCAGATGTTCTGGATTCGGGACTCGATGGGCTACGATTTCCACGTAGAAAATCTTCAATCCAGTATTGGGAACATGGTTGAATTCTCAGTGCAAGGTCAAGAAATTTAGAGATAGTAAGGTTGAATATTCGATATTCGATAACACGATTCGAAATGTATTAACGGTTCACTCTTGAGTTGATATAGCATGAAACCAGTGACTAGAATGGAGTTTGACAATAAAATATGATGATAACTAGACTACTTGCCACGAGTCCAAGGAAAATGCTTGTACGAGAATAAAAAGAGTGTACAAGGTACTTGCCTTATAATGTGACGATTACGGTGGTAGTGTTAACCACGGAAAGAAGCGACGTCGGCAATGAACGGCGGCACAACGGCGGTAAGAATGGCGGCGAGACGGTAGCTAACGGTAGCAACGGTGAGCGACGACAACAACAAGGTGGCACGGCGTCGGGTTATTTTTCGGGATTCACGGAATCGTAGAAGCGGAGTCGTTGGCTCGAAGGTGGAATGTGAAGTGGAGCTTGGGCGTTGCTTGCTCTCAGTGTGAAGGAGGCAGAGAATGAGAAGAAGGCAAAGGAAGAGAAGAAGAAGTGAAGAATGAGAGGTCTGCATGCTTGTGTGTGTGTATATATAGAAAGGAAGTGATAGGGGGGTGTAGAAAAATCAAAGGGGTTAGGTGTGGAAAAAAATGAACAAGGAGGAGAAGTCAAGATTAGGCGTAGAAGGAGAAAATGGGGGGGGAGAAGAAAATGAGAAGTTAGGCAGGATTAGGATTAGGATTAGGATTAGGATTAGAATTAATCAGGGTTTAAATTTTGTATTTAAACTCCGATCGAAAAATCACAAAATTATAGAATTGATCAGAAAAATATTCTGGCTTTAGATAAAGAGTCCAAAGAGAAAAATAAAACTTCTGAAAATTGAAGTACAAAAATTTACGTAGTAAAATACGTACAACTGGAACAGGGAGTTACACAGGGGGTGCGGGAGCTAGCCGTGGAGGAGTGCTCATGGTTGTAGAAATGGGATGGTGAGTCACTGGGTCCTCGTGAGAAGACTACCCTGGTGCTAGACCTGACCTCGAGTAGGTCGAGGGATTACGGGCCAACAAGGGGGGGTGGCGAGCCGTTGGCCTTCCTGAGAAGACCACCCTGGTGCCAGACCTGACCTCGAGCTTGGCGAGGGATTACTGGAAGGCAAGGGTGATGGCGAGCCGTGAAGCCTTCCTGAGAAGACTCCCCTGGTGCCAGACCCGACCTCGAGCCGGTCGAGGGATTATGGGCCAACAAGGGGGGTGGCGAGCCGTTGGCCTTCCTGAGAAGACCACCCTGGTGCCAGACCTGACCTCGAGCTTGGCGAGGGATTACGGGAAGGCAAGGGCGATGGCGGGCCGTGAAGCCTTCCAGAGAAGACTCCCCTGGTGCCGGACCCGACCTCGAGCCGGTCGAGGGATTATGGGCCAACAAGGGGGGTGGCGAGCCGTTGGCCTTCCTGAGAAGACCACCCTGGTGCCAGACCTGACCTCGAGCTTGGCGAGGGATTACTGGAAGGCAAGGGCGATGGCGAGCCGTGAAGCCTTCCTGAGAAGACTCCCCTGGTGCCGGACCCGACCTCGAGCTGATCGAGGGATTATGGGCCAACAAGGGGGGTGGCGAGCCGTTGGCCTTCCTGAGAAGACCTCCCTGGTGCCAGACCTGACCTCGAGCTTGGCGAGGGATTACTGGAAGGCAAGGGCGATGGCGAGCCGTGAAGCCTTCCTGAGAAGACTACCCTGGTGCTAGACCTCACCTCGAGCTGGTCGAGGGATTACGGGCCAACAAGGGGGGTGGCGAGCCGTTGGCCTTCCTGAGAAGGCCACCCTGGTGCCAGACCTGACCTCGAGCTTGGCGAGGGATTACTGGAAGGCAAGGGCGATGGCGAGCCGTGAAGCCTTCCTGAGAAGACTACCCTGGTGTTAGACCTGACCTCGAGCTGGTCGAGGGATTTCGGGCTAACAAGGGGGATGGCGATCGGTTGGCGCCCCAGAGTGATTTGAGCGGGAATATCCCACCATTCCTGTGGAGCATTGAAGGCTCTCCGAGAACGGTGTGATGGTCCAATTTCCTAGGGGCATTTAATGGCGCCGCCTAATAAATGTAGATGGTGCATGGTTTTCCGTTGATTGACCTTCCCTGCGCCCCAACGGTTAGTCCCTGGGGGAGGTTATAAATACCTCTCCCCTCCATTGTAGGTATGATCAAAACAGGGGTGGCCCATTGGCCCTCAGAGGTGTCTGCTTCGGCGGACGCCTGTCTTTTGCTAATATTTTTGACCCTAGCAGCGTCGGAGAGGTGGTCACTCTGCCGCCCGGATCTTCTCTTGGATCTGATGGACCTTGATACGGCAGCCAGATCTATGGGAGATCAGGGCGAGAGGGGTGACGGCCGAGATCCGTGCTGTTGGAAGAGGAGCTTCGGATTGGTGGTGGTTTTGTCGTCTGGATCCCTTTTCGGGTCAGACTACCCTGTCATGGATGTTTGGCCCGGGAGAGATCCAGACGAAAAGATGCACCAACCGTATACCGGTCTTGGGGCTGAAGGGCCTCGGATGGGGGGACCACCTCCCATCGGGGGTCGGCCAGTCCGTCTTGATAGGGCTGTAGGAGATGGCGGTTTCTGTCCCACCCTCGAACAGTTCGGGGTTTCGGCTGCCGAAGCTGTAAGTCCCGGGCTACTCGAGGGTGAGAGGGGAACTGGTCGAACGCTGGAGCCCGGGGCGTCTGTCATATGATGGCGCCTTAAACCTTAGGTAAAAAATGTTTTCTCCATCGCGTATCCCACCCGAACCGACCCCAGAGTTAGGCCGTCAGTCTGGCGTCTGATGACGTCCTCCGCACAGGTTTCGAGGACGCGGCGCGATTTTCCAGGCGGCAGTTGTGCGTCAATCAGTGAACAGTAATCGCGGAAGTCGAGGAGCCGTTCTTCCCTTATATAAGTATTCCCCCCTTTTTCCCTTTCGCCCACTTCAATCTTGCTGCTTTTTTCTTCAAAAAATCTCCCAACCCTTCAGCGATTGTTCTTGCAGTTTGCCGTACTCGGCTCGCCTTCCCGAAGCGGTCCCAGGTTAGTTTGGTAAGTTTGTTTTATCTTTAGGCACAGATGGATAGGGCTCAGTCCGGTTCGTCGGCGTCGTCGTCCAGGGGGGAAGTAAAGCCTGACTCTCCGTCGACGTCGTGGGAAGAGCCCGTGTTCGAGGAGGGGTCGGTGCCCGTTGTGGGCCCTACCGGCTCGGTTTCTTTGGAGGACTCAGTAGGTGAGGGGGAAGCGGTACACAAGACGAGGTCGTCGCATTCCCGACGTCCCTTTGTGGTGGAGAGTAGCGGGTCGGAGGGAGCCGGCGAGGGTTCGGACGGCATTCGCGTGCTGGAGCTGTCTTCCGATGAGGAGAGGGGCGAGGGTAATATAGCGAGGAGATCCACCGCTCAGGGTCGAGGACCGTCGGAGCGAGTCAAGAAGGAGAAGAGGGCCCCAGGAAAACCGGGGTCGAGGACCGGCGGTTCGAGCAAGGCGCCTGTTTTCCGTAATCTGATGACGGGTTTGCCCGTTCAGCCGAAGCATTTCCGTCAGTATCCCGACGACCTTTCTGACCAGGAGCTCTTCGGAGTGCAACCCTCTTCGCCGAGCCGGAGGAGGGTGATGATGGACGCGATCTCGACCGTTTTGGAGGACGGGGATTTGGAGGTTCTGCAGCTGGCGTATCATATAGGGCCTGGTTACGAACTGCTGATGCCGAGCTCTACTCTGCGCCCCACCGATCCCTTATCAGCTTGGTACTGTGTCTTCCCAGTGGACGCTTTCATCTCTGGCCTGAGGTTGCCAATCCACCCGTTCATTAGGGACGTGTTGAACTGGGCCTCCTTGGCGCCCATGCAGTACGGGCCGAACTCTTGGAAGCAGATTATCTGCTTTGTGCTGATGTGCGAGGAACAGCAAGTACCCCTGCGGCTGAATGTGTTCCGTGCGATGTTGATGGTCAATCCGTCGGCCGAGGGTGTATACTATATCTCTCCCCGGAGTGGGGGGAAGGTCGTTCGCCACCACCCGGATTCCATCAAGGGATGGAAGGAGAAATATTTGGTGATCCGGAGTGAAGAGCCATGGGACATTCCCACTCGATGGAACCACTCCAAGCCGAACCACCAACCGCCGAGGCAGGGGGATCTGTTGGCAGATGAATGGGGGTTTGTCGAACGCCTCCGCCAGTCACCTAGTATTGATTGGACGGAGGTGACGGAGACCACTCTGGCGAGCGCTGGACTGAGCCCAGCTGTTATGCGTATGTAGTTGTTCTTTTCCTCTGGGTCCTTTCTTGCTTTCTTGCTCATTGCTCTTAATGATTTTTCCCGCAGGTATGGACGAGGCGTCGATCAAGGCAAAGAGGCTCGCCATGAGGAAGGAGAAGGCTGAGAAGGAGGCGGCGAAGAGGCCGAGGGGGTCGTCCCTAATCATTTCGGAAGTCCAACTCGAGCCGAGGGCCAAGAGGGGTCGCTCCGAGACGAGCAAGGGTGTGGCTTCTTCGAAGGGTCGGGGCCTAGCGGGGGCCCCTGTTCTCGACAAGGGGAAAGGTCCCTGGGTCGAGGCCGAGGAAGAGGATCCGGTGGTGGAGCTGTTGCGGCAGCGGTGGGCTCCTGACTGGTCGGTTCTGATTGGGGACCGCCTGACAGAGGAGGCCCAAGCCGTTGAAGTGGTGGAAAAGCTGGCGACCCCTCGCGATCGCAAGGCGATGGAGGGTGAGCCCGTAGAGGTGGCGTTCGCCCGCCTGGCGCAGGCCACTGTGCAGGTAAGTCTGTCGACTCTGTCCCTCCTTGTTGATTTTTGTGCCGAGGCCTGATCTTTGTCTGCCGTTGGTTGTAGGCTTGCATACAGGGGGCCAACATTAAGAACCTGTACGAGGCGTCCCTGGCTCAAGAGCGAGCTCGAGCGGAAAAGAGCGAGCTGGAGATGAAGGAGATGCGAATCGAACTCGAGGGTTCGCATAAGAGAGAGCAGCAGCTGGAGCTCCAGCTCAAGGCCAAGGATGTGGAGTGGGAGAAGAAGATGGCCTCCCTGAAGACGAAGTTCACCAAGGAGGCGAAGGAGGTGCTGCATACGGGCCAGCAGATGGTGATCGCGGCCCAGGACAATAGCTATGAGAGGGCCCTCAGCCACGTGAGGCACTTCTTCCCGGCCCTCGATTTGTCCAAGTTTGAGTATGACATGGAGATCGAGGGGACGTCGAAGACTCCTGGCGAAGAAGGGCTCGCCGTCGACCCATTGGCCGACGCTCCCGTGGATCCGTCCGTCGGCGCGGAGGTGGGTCAATGAGTTGTGTAATTTTTGTCTTTCTTTTTCTCTCCCTCGATTGTGTTTGCCTCCCGCGGACTGGCCACCGCATTTTTTGTAAGAAACACCTGGATTTATAGTGGCAAGAAAAGTTTTTTGACCGGCCGGTTGTTTTGACCTCGGACATTTCTGAATCTTCTTGAGAATGTGTGTTGAGTTGGTTGGTTATCTTGTAGGTCGCGGCTCTCCTCCCTGAGGGGGACTCCCGTAGTTTCTATGTGGCGCGCCTCCGGAGTAAGGTTAAGGTCCTGGAGGCCGCGCTGGCTCGTCATCGAAGGGGGGCTCGGGACACTGATGAGGCTTGTAACTTTTATCGAAATAAGTCCGCCGTCTTAAGTGCGGAGGCGCGCCGGTTGAGAAGAGTGATGTGGGATCGGGAGCTCGGCGGTGCGGACCTTAGACAGGCCGGGCTTAGTACCTTGGTGCCGAGGTCCTCTCCTGGGGGGTTACCTCGCGATGTCTTTGAGGAGAAGGAGATGGAGATGCCTCGTTACAAGGCGATATTGGGCGCCTCGTTCTCTTCTTCCGAGGGTCGACAGGCGGAGGGGGTTCCCTCTGCGCTGCTGCTGCTGCAGCGAACGCGACCGGATGACGCCCAGAGTTCTGTGGCTGGAGTGTCGATTGTGGCTGAGGCTAAGGAATACCCCAACGAGAAGAGGGGCCCCTAGTTGCTTGGTCGGAGTACTCTTCGTCCCTCGTTGGGCCCGAGGGGCCCTGATCTTCCTGTTTTAAGATGAGTGGAGCGGTCTTGTAACGTTCTTTGTTTTTCTTTCGTTTTATTTTTTCTCTTTGGAACGAAAATAAAGGGGTATGAACAAAGAATCCTTTTCCTTCCTTGCTTCGGCCAGTAGTGCAGCGCGCAGTGTCGGAGGCAAGGTCTGGCTCCACCGCTCCGCGAGGGATCGAAGTGGGGCCTTAGGAAGGACCCTCGGTCCGCACTCGTACTGAGACTATCGAGACATTTGGGTTCGGACAAAAAGGGGTATTCCTAGTATAAAGTAGGGAGGGCCGCTAAGGCAGCCCTTTACATACGAGGGTTTACACAAAAACAGATTTACATTTAGCCGGGCCATAATCTATGCTCGTTCGGCGTCGAGGGGGAACACACCTCCACCGACGGTGGTCATGTAGCATGATCGCGCTGCTTCTTGGCTGCCTCGGACGATGCCGACTCCTTGAGGGGTGGGGAACTTGAGCTTCAGATGGTAAGCCGAAGGCACCGCTTGTAGGGAGCATAGTCCAGGCCGGCCAAGTATGGCGTTGTAAGCCGCCTTGACGTTGACCACCATGAAGTCCATGGATTCGGTCCTCTTGACAGGAGTCGACCCGGCGGTAACGTCGAGGGTAACAATCCCTTCTATTACGACAGGGACGCCTGAGAACCCATGCAAGGTGTACCCAGCTGGCTTGAGTTTGCCTCGGGGTAACCTGAGATTTTCGAAGGCTTCGAGGAAAAGAATATTCACCGAGCTACCGTTGTCGACGAGGATCCTGCGGACCTCACAATTAGCCATGTGGAGGTTGATGACGAGGGCATCGCAGTGGGGCAAGCGAACACCTTCAAGGTCTTCCCCTGAGAAGGAGACCGGCCTTGATTGCAGTTTGGGCGAGGGGTTGTCTCTGACAGTGTTCACCTCTCGGAGGAAGGCTTTTTTGGAAGTGTTTGATTCACCTCCCATCGGCCCTCCGTGGACACAGTGCAGGATAAAAGGGATATCCGCGGCTCCCTCGGAATCGGGGTCCCGACCCTGGGTCTGGTTTGGAGGAGGGTTCGGAGGCGATTGCCTCCGGTTCCTAGCGTCTCGCCGATCCCGTGGGCCTTCTCGGGTAAACTCTCGGAGGTATCCTCTGGAAATGAGTTCTTCAATTTCGTCTTTCAGGGCTCGGCATTGGTCGGTTTCGTGCCCGTGATCTCTGTGGAAGCGACAGTAAAAGCGCTGGTCTCGATTCTTGTTGTTATTAGATCGGGGGGGTAGTCGGACAATGCCCTTGTCTTCGATTTCCAAGAGGATGGCGGAGATGTTATGCGTCAGGGGAGTGTACCTCTCGAAGCGGGGGACTGGCGGGACCTTCTTCATGGCCCCCGGGTCCCTTGGAGTTTTCTTTGGTGGTTCGACTTCCTCGGTCTTCCGCTTTCCTTTCCCGGTGGCATCCCTGGCATCTTCGGGATTAAGGGCCTCTTCTGCCCTAATGTATTTCTCGACCCTATTAAGGAGGTCGGGAAAGTCGACGGGGGGTCTCTTGGCCAGAGAAGCCTTCAGTTGTCCGGGGCGGACGTTGTGTCGGAATGCCGCTGAAGCGACGCCTGGGTCGAGGGAGGAGACCGACCTTGCCTCAGCGGTAAATCTCCGGACGAACACTCTGAGTGATTCCCCCTCTATCTGCTTGAGCCCAAGTAATGAGGCGTTGGTCCTTTCGGCCTTCCGGCTAGTGACAAAATGGGCAAGAAAATTGCCCTCGAGTTGGTCGAAGGAGTAAATGGAGCCGGGGGCGAGTTTCGAGAACCACTCGCGAGCGGGACCCCGAAGGGTGGCAGGGAAGGCTCGGCAGAGCAGGGGATCCGAGGCGCTGTGAATCATCATGAGGGTCTTGAAACCCTCCATGTGATCAGCAGGATCTCCCTCGTCATCGTAGGTCTCGAATTGAGGGGGTCGGAAATTCCGGGGTATTTCCGCTTGGAGGATGGGGGCGGAGAAGGGTGGACGGACAGGTCTGTACCCCTGAGCCATTCTTTGGCCGCCGTCCCCTATGTGATCGAGGCCGTCCTCCATTTCTTGTAGGCGTCTTAGGAGTACGTCATCGTCTTCCGGCTGGATCGTTGAAGGGCGGGACGCGCTGGCTTCGGCGTCCGACCCCGTTTGGGAATGGAGGGTTTCTTCCCTGGGGGCCCGTCGGAGGGCTCCCAGCATTTCTCTTCGGAAGTCTTGGAATTCCTTATGGGTGACGGGGGCTCCTTCGGCGCGGTTTGGCCGGTCCGAGGGTTGTCTTCCGACTCGGCTGAGCGCGGGCCTGCGCACCTCGGGCGGCGGCCTCGGGCGGTTCGGGACCGGGTTGGAAGCGGCCCTTCCCCTGCTGCGGGTAATCTTGCGGTTGAGGATTATTCCCCGGAGGTCGGGCTGGGCTGGCCGGCCGACGCTCCTTTGGGACTCCCGAGAGGGAGCCTTGTGTTTCGACGTGCGTGGCCGGGCTTTATCGGTGGGTGGGGGCGAGTCCCGTTGGTTGACGGAGGAAGCAGCCCCCTTGCCTTTGGAGGCCATGAGGATTCGGCTGTCGATGGCCTTTGAGGGTCTGGGTCTGATCGGCTTCTGGAGCAGCTCTTCCCACAGACGGCGCCAACCTGATGCTGTTTATTTCTGAGAAACGTGTGGAAGCACCAGGTGTGAGTTCGAACTCAATTTGTATTGAAGGAGATTGCCGCTCGTCTGCCGACCTTCAGTTGACCTTCTGGGGCCTACGATGAGCTCGGAAAGATGTTGAAGGTTGGGCTCGGATCGGAAGGGTCGGATCCGAGGTCTTGTGTACCTGCAGATGGTCCTGAAACACCGGGGTTTGTCCCGGTGGCGGACCCTCCGACGCTCTAGTCAGTCTCTGTGAGAGAGTAGCAATAACTAGGTATATTTAAGTGGCAAAAGATTGATTACCTCAAAAGGTGGGTGTGGGTCTAGTATTTATAGAGAATCCCAACCGGGTTTGGTTCCGAAAGCCCATGGGCCTGACGTGGCAGAAGGCCCAGGGGGTTTAAGGCCGACGTGGCGATACCAGGAGCGGTATAGGGCTGACGTGGCGAAACCCTTGGCGGTATTTGGAGCTGACGTGGCCCATCGTGAGCCTCCTGTGCCTCTGGGGGGAATCGGAGGGCCTAGGCTGCGCCAGGTCATCCTTCTGCCCCGCCAGAGAGGGGGGACGGTCTGTGGGACTGCCCCGGATCGGACTCCGAGGGCTACTGAGGCTCGTCGGTACGAGGAGGCCAGTACCGTGAGGGCAAACACGAGGTTCGGCACCGACCCTGAAGTGGTCCGGAGCCGAACCAGGTTGTTATCTTTACATTTCTGAGTAGGAATTGTATTGGGCCCTGGTTGGGCCTCAGGCCATTTTTACACTGTCACAGTGGTATTGTTAGTACACTAATAATAATTGTGTTTTGTGTTCGTGTAGGTTGGTGCATCCTCTTCGAGTCCACCACGACGAGGTTTAGGACCAATATATGACGGTGAACTCACCTTGCAAGACCGTCACAGATCCGAGGCAGTGTGGGGTGGGACGACGCGAAGGTGTAATTTCTGCACCCACGAGACCATGACGGTGCACCCACGTATCGTCGAGTACCTAGTTCCAGCCGGTTTCTACAGAATCAACATGATGGGTCAAGTGAAACTCGACCGAGCACTTCTTGCAGCACTCGTGGAGCGATGGAGGCCAGAGTCACACACCTTCCATCTACCGGTCGGAGAGATGATGGTGAAACTACAGGATATAGCGATGATCTCCGGTCTTTCAATAGATGGGATGACCGTGACCGGTAATATAAACTTTGATAAGTTAGAGCTGTGTAATGAACTCCTCAGTACAGAGTTTGATGAGGAGGCCACAGAAGATAGGGATATTTTTGTCGAACAATCAATCCGACTATCTTGGTTGAAGGAAAATTTTGAAGGGAGATTGAACAATGCATCGACCGACCATGATGTACAGTGCTGCACAAGAGCGTACATTCTAACGGTGCTTGGAGGAGTTTTCTTGCCTAACTCATCAGGAGATACCGTACAGCTTATGTATCTACGATTGCTCGCCGACCTAGGCTTAGCTGGCCGGTACAGATGGGGAAGTTGCGCGTTAGCAATGCTGTACAGGACATTGTGTTCTATAGCATTAGATGGGACCGGGATGACCGGTCCAATGGTCTTGTTACAGATTTGGTCATGGGGCGTCTACACTTGGGTCGTCCCTGAATTACGAGACCGACGAACGGTTGGATGGCCGAAGTACCAAATGCTCATATGTTAACACCCTTAGGGGTATATTGGGCAGGTAGACGGAGTTACAAAGACAACCCAAAAGGTGTACTAACGTACTACAGAGACGAGCTCGACCAACTACGAGAAGAGTTCGTGATTTGGGTGCCCTATACACCCAAGCGGGTTGGAAGACTACCACCGATCGTAGTGAGCGAGTTGCAGTTGTGGATGACGAAGGCTCCACTCATAGTGGAGCATCCGTGGCCGGAGAGAGTCCTTCGGCAGTTCGGTCTTCAATAAAATTGTCCCCCAAGCTGCGCAAATCTATACAACCATGAGTTACACGCCGTAAGGGGTACCGATCGTATGCATACCCATGATTGGGCAGATTTCCTCCGCATTCATGTTGTAGAATGGAACGAGCGACGGTTTTAACTCATAATTGTTAATGTTCCACCGTACGACGGCACGCTGCAAGCGAAGTACATGCAATGGTTCAGATCATTTACACGTTTGTACATCTCTTCCGATACAGAACTACCTACTGGTTTTCAAGTACCAATTGTGGAGAAGGAGATTGAACCACCACCCGCCTATTATAGTTCACAACCCATGTTCCAACCGAAGGCCTCAGCTATACGTACATTGGTGAGTATAATGTTCAAATTTTGTTGAATGTTCGTTATATTTAAAGTGATTAAATTGTTTACATATCCGAATGTGTTTAATATTTTTTTGTCTTTTTGTTTTAGATCGATATTACGTTGGACATGGCAAAAGAATGCCGAAGGTAATCCAAAGTAATATTGGCCAACCTATGAAGAAGTTCGCTCAGAAGATGCTCTCTTCATGTTGTACAAATTTAGATGTTTTGGGAAAGGATGAAGCTTTGCAATGATATTTGGATAGAACCGTACGTTCACAGCACGTAAGAGCGTGAGGGGTAGGCCATCTGCCCCGGGGCAACAACAGCAATATCAAGCTAGATCTCCACCTCAAGAAGAAGAGCAACAAGAAGAGAATCAAGAAAGGGTTGTTGGAGACATACAAGAGGAGGGAGAAGAAGAATAAATTGCACAGGCATCATCTCCATACCGGTGACGACATCCTGCTCGGAAGAGGCGAGCACCACAAACTTACACGCTCGGTGCTTAGCTAATTCCCGATATAGTATTTTTTTTGGAGTGTTTTATTTAAAAAATTTTCTTCTGTTGTTGTTATTATGTGTAATACTCCGCAAAATAGCATATGGCTATTTTTGCATTGTAATCCGTGCACGTCTGTGTATTGCACACGATTACATATTTTTCTAACAATTATCAGTTTTAATTGAGAGATTTTAGACATATGAGTTGTTCTAAACCCGATGAGGTAGACTCGGGATATCTTCTCAATTTAACTGTGAATTTATCCCGATTGTTTTGACCAGACAATTATTAGGAGAAAATATAATTTCTATAAAGCATGAATTTTTTTTAGATTTTAAATTATATATATGATCATTTTAAAATTAAGTTGGTGCATGAATTGAATGTGGATTGTATTTGTGCACAAGGGTTAGAATCGGGGTATGGTGACCTGGGGTTTCTTGACCAAACCTAGGGTTAGGAACTCAAGCATCATATGATCATAGCTTGGATCTTGATGAGATCCAATGGTGGAAGTAATTCACCATGTGATATGTATGTATAGGTTGGCTATGAGATGGGAAGCTTCCATGAAGTTTCTAAAGAAGCTTCCAAGAAGTTTCTCCCTTGTGGTGTTGGCTTCATCCCATCCACCCATCTTCCACTCACACCACCTCTCCCCATCTCTACTTCTATATATATCCCCTTCACTCCTGTTCTCATCTCCTCTCATTTTACTTGTTCAAAAGAGGGGGGGGGGGGGGGGGGGGGGGAAGAGAGAAGGAGAAGTAGAAAAAGGTGGAGTCTTGAAGTAGAGAAGGAGAATATAAAGCTAGAGAGCAAAGGAGAAAAGCAAGCAAAGCTAGGAGCCAAGCTAGTAAGGAGATTTTTGCAATCTTCATGTGGGTGATCTCTTAACTCTACAACTTAGTATTTATTTTTTTGATATGAAATGGACAAGTAGTAGTAGCTATGAATACTTGTTACCATGTATGAGTATGAAAAGTGCTATGAAAAGATAAGTTGTATGGTAAAAAATAACTCTTTTATGAGTTTTTGTTAAGTAGCATGGTTGTGAAGGTAAGTTTGGGAATTTCTTTCTCCCAAACGGTTTGGAATCTTGGGCTCAAACTTTGAGGTATTGTTCTTATATGTATGTAGAGTATCCATGATTTTTTTTCATAATATTTGGATACAATTTGATAGCCCAAACATAGGACCAAAGTCAGGACAGAGAGCGGCAGAAATTGCAGCTGCTATGCAGAATTTGGCTGTTTCTTTCCGACCTTGTAACTCAGTGTAGGGTGGTAATTTTCAGCTAAAACTTTTTGTGGACACTCTTATATGTTTCTACAACTCTATTCTTAAATTTCATAATTTTTCAAGGTCGTTTAATGCCTCAAAAAATTTATAGAATGCGACTGGCCTAAAGGTGCTGGCTGAAGCTGACTGTGTTTGGGACTGAGGTTTAAAAGGCCATAACTCTTTATATGTTTACTATTTTTCTATGAAATTTTGGGAGTAGCATTTGGTATGGGTCTACTTGATGAATATCAAATTTTAGAATTTTTAGAGGTTTTTTGATAAGGTTTCAAGAATAAATCGTACACAGTGGCAAGAACCCCTGCCGAAAGAGCAGCTGAGATTTTGGGCTATGATTGAGGAGTCATAACTCATTGTGTGATGTGAATCTGAATGCAAATTTTGGACACAATGAAATGGTATATGTGTAGATTAATAATCTGGAATTTCATGAGCATTGGACTTAAGGTTGATTTATTATTGAATTTCAAAGTTGGCTATGTTCAGCCTAGTACAAGTTGACTAGTCTGTGAAGATGGATAATCCTGGACTCATTTATTAAGAATTTGGATGACTGGCCAATTAGAGATTTGTAGTAGGGAGTCATTTATTTCTAACCCATATGGAATTTTGTAATTCCAATTTGTAGGTTGAGAGTTATGATTTTCCAAAGATGGAACAGATTCGGTCTAAGTCAAGGCAGTATTCGCTAGCAAGACCAAATCTGCCGTGTTTATGCACCTGATGGATTTAGGTATTTTTGAGGGTTTCAATGATCGAACCTGAAGAGGTGTTCAACTAGGAAGTTGAAGTAAACACTCCCACCTTTCCATGGAACCCAGAACCGAGTAATTCCGATAGGAGAGTAAACTTTTATGATGTTGGGAAGGTGCAGCGAGTGCAAGAAGGAACATACCGTTGAGAGTATATAAGGGTTATTGGGTGTCAAGATGATTGAATTTGAGAAAATAGTCAACTGGATAGTTGTAAACTAGTGTCTTATCTTTCCAGAATAAGAGATATCAAGAAATTTCGAATTGTGTGTCGGAAGTTATGGACGTTGCAAGTTAGCAACCTGTTGTTCAGACTAAACTTCAAGCTTAAGTTGACTTGGGGACTTGAGCTCCTTAAGGAATGTGAGGGAGTCGTCCACTAGGAGATTGCAGTGGATCTCCCAACCCTTCTAGAAATTCTAAGTGTGTTGGTTTCCGATGAGCGTAGCTTGGGTTACAGCTACTGCTATTTCTTGAACTGTTCCATCGGACAATTGATGAGGAACCTTCTGCATACCGCAGTGTGGTGATCATGAGCTATCGTGTTTTAATGATGTTTTAGCATTTCATTTGGAACTTAGACAAGTTCCTGTGTTTAGTGCTCATGGTGGACATGAGTGAGTTGGGTTATAGCTCTGGTCGGTTTATATTTGGTGTCTCGATGCTTGAGTCTGTCAATGTTCAGAATTGTTGGTTATGTGTGTGCTTACCTTCATTCAGATTTATATTGCTTCCTTGGGGCGCCGTTAGACTACCCACTGAGGGTCACAGGCCGGGATTATTTGGTCGCTGACCTGTAAAGGTATGGAGAATCAGTGGATGTGATTTCCATAATGATTGTTGTTTTGACAGACCGGATAGGCTCCACATTGTTGATCGATACCGAGTGTGATCTGGGTAACAACTTGTTTTTAGTAAATTACATTGATTAGGTTTTCCTTTATTGTTTTCGCTCGAAGACCGAATTAGTGTTAGGGGTGATTCCCTATAATCCAACTCGTTCTGAGAGTTAGCAGTAGGTGGTGATACTACGAGGTTGTCTCTTCCTGTCATTAGGGATACGTGCTGCTGTGCATATCTAGCACTGTTGATTCCTGAAGTACCATGGTAAGAACAGGATGTCGATTTCCTAGCGGATAGGGGGTTTTAGACCTTCGAGGCCGTCATGTTCTATGTTCGTGGACACGAACGGATCATAATGGATCTTCTGCGCAATGGATATGCTACGTGTATATCTGTAAGTTCGTCATAGCTTTCGAGGAGGGTCCAATGCAACAATTATTGGTGACAACGGGGTAGCTCCCTAAATTATGTCTTTTATTTATACCTCCTCAACCATGTCATACTATCAGGAACAGGAAGTGGACCAAATTAGAACGCATTGCATGGCGAGGGATTGAACCCTACATTCAGAAAAGCGAACTCTTTGGAAAGTATGTAGTATGGGATGCATACATTTCCATCGAAGTTGATTTTGGAAAAGTATGTAGTATGGGATACATACGTTTCCAAACGAATCACATTAGAGTAGGTGCAGGTGCATCGTGTGCATTCTTGTTTCGTGTATTAGATTAGACCATGTCATGTTTTGGCCTGGAACGTATGTAGTATGGGATGCATGTGTATCCAGAGTTCCAAGGTTTCTTGTATTACAATAAGGAAGGTGATCAGTGCATTAGTTGTTAGACCATGACATACACGAACACCAGGAAATTAGAATGCACATTTTCCTTTTCATTCAAGATGGTTTGTGATTGCCAGTTTGGAGATCGTTGTTTCTTATCAGCATTGCGTCAGTAGAATTACTGACGTGCCCACTTAATTAGGTACTGGATACCGGGTTGCGAGGGCAAGAGAGCCAGACTAGCAGGGCATCCAAGTGGGGTAGCAGTGTACATGCCTACCAATCGTGCGGGTGCAGATTATCAAGAGTCAGGAAGCAGAAGGCTCAAGCCGAGGGGCAAGTCCCAGAGAGGCAGATAAACCACTCAGTAGGATTTCGGCAATGGCCAATCGATTGCCAATCTGGAAGACAGCCGATAGCTTTGCAAGAGGAGCCTGAGTGTGTTTTTGTAATCAGTTGTAATAAGTTATGTAATTTGTATTCCTTGTTCAAGGACATTTTGCTATTGTAATTATTGATGTAATAACTCTAATGGCAATAAAAGTGTTTAAATTTCTTTGTTATTTACTGTGTTGAGATGCATTTGAAGCTAAAGATCTTGGTGATGTCACGGATGTCTGGTAATGGGAATCCGGGACGTTACATTATGTGATAATTGTTGTTGGCCAGTTTAAGTGTTGTTGATGTTGTTGTTATTATGTGATAAGTGTGAATTATGTTGTTGTTGTTGGAGGCTGTATGTAGAAATTTATTTGGAGAGTGTAACTGATGGGAATGTAGATAGTTTTTTGGGGAGATTGTAGTGTAGCAGCTGTAGCTGTTGTGTGAAATTGTAATTAATTTTTTTTTCTTTTACCTAGGCTGTTGTTGAATATGTTGAAATTTTTTTTGGTTATGTACCTCTTTGTATTGGAGCAACAAGTTAGAGAGCAACACCCTTTTTTTTGTTTAAGCTTAGGTCGTTGTCTACAACTAGACAACGGCCAAGGGTATAGTAGAAAATTTGAAGTTATTGGGGTGCTTTCTGACTTGGCCAAGTTAAAAAGAGCAACAGATCAGAGAGCAACACCCTTTTTTTTAAAGCTTAGGCCGTTGTCTCCAACAACGGCCAAGCATATAGTAGAAAATTTGAAATTTTTGGGGTGTGCTCTGACTTGGCCAAGTTAAAAAAAGCAACAAGTCAGAGAGCAACACCCCCCCCCCCACCTTTTTAAGCTTAGGCCGTTATCTCCAACAATGGCCTAGGTTATAGCCCAAAATTTGAAGTTTTTGCGTTGCTCTCTGACTTGACCAAGTTAAAAAGAGCAAGAAGTCAGAGAGCAACACCCTTTTTTTTAAGCTTAGGTCGTTGTCTCCAACAACGGCCAAGGGTATAGCAGAAAGTTTGAAGTTTTTGGGGTGTTCTTTGACTTGGCCAAGTAAAAAGGAGCAAGAAGTCAGAGAGCAAGCAATTTTTTTTAAAGCTTAGAACGTTGTCTCCAACAACGGCCTAGGTGTTATAAAAAAATTTGAAGTCATTTTGCTTACTCTCTGACTTGGCCAAGACAAAAGGAGAAACAAGTGAAAGAGCAAGCAATTTATTTTCATTAACTAAGGCCATTGTTGGAGACAACGACCTAAGTTATATCGGAAAAAATTACTTTTTAGGGTTGCTCCTCAACAACGGCCTAAGTTATATTGGGAAGAAAAAAAATCTAAACCTATGCCGTTTTCTCCAACAACGGCATAGGGTATAGCAAAAAAATTGAATTTTTTGGCTTGCTCTCGGGCTATCCTCAGCTAAAAGGAGCAACAAGTTAGAGAGCTACCATTTTTTTTTTGTATGCTTATGCCGTTGTCTCCAACAACGGCCTTTGTTATATGAAATTTTGCAAATTTTTTTAATGTTTTTTTACAACTTCTCTCCACTCTTTACGAACAGTGTCTCTTAAACTCTACAAAGTAAACATTCATATGCTTGTATATAATTTATATTTTTTTATTAATTTCCATTTTTATCCACCTAACTAAACCAATATGAAATCCTTAAGGTTAAATGTTTAAAAAAAATTCAGAAAATAAAAGATGATCTTTTCATTCGTAAAAATCAATTTTTTAAATATATTTTTACCCCTAATATGTAATTTCTTCTGGAGTGCGTATACCTATCCAGTTTAGCACCTAACCCCTAAACATATCCCCCGAAGTGGTAATAATATTTCAGTTAGGGTTAGTGTAAGGTTAAGGCTAGTGTTAACAGGGGTTAGAGTAGGGTTAGGGTAAGTTAGGGTTAGTGTAGGGTTATGGTTAGGGTTATGGTAGGGTAAGAATTTATTGTAGGGTTACGGGTTAGTGTATGGTTAGTGGTTATATCTTAAAACTCTTTTCCCCACTTCCTCTACCCCACCCCACCCCCCCTCCCTCTGCCTTGCCATCTCTGTTCTTCGATTCTAAAAGCACATTCTTCTTTCCTAATAAATGTGTTTCCATAACTTGCATATTATTATATTTAACTCTACAAAGTGGGCACCACATGTAGATCCCCTACTGAATAACCTCCCGCATTTTCCCATTGGCACAAATACCCATCTCCAAAAATAAAACCCTTTCAATTTTCAAACCCATTTGAATATTCCAAAATATTCAATAACCCAAACCCTACCATAACCCTACTCATAAGTAGGGTTAGGGCAGGGTTAGGGGTGAGTGTATGGTTATGAATAGGGTTATGGTAGGTTCACAAGAATTTTTCTCCTTCAATATACTCTTTGTAGGGAAATTTTAATGTATGTAGATCATCTGTTTACTAATGAAATTCAAACATTCTAAATTTTGTAAGAATCAAACTTGTAGTAAGAGGTTGTTTTGGGTTATCATTAATTAGTTAATATTTACAATAACCCTACCACAACCCTAATCATAACCCTACACTGTTAAAAAAAATGTCCTTTTTAGGATAAAACCATAAATACTTGTCCTTTTTAGTAGTTGGATTTGATGACTCTCCGCTCTAAAGCGCACTGAATCTTTTTTTATTATTGGGTTCTTCTTGTCCATTATTATTATTATTATTATTGAATATTTTTGGAATCTGGAGATGGAATTGAAAATTGGAAGGTTTTCATATTTGGAGACGAGTATTCGTGCCAATGGAAAAATGCGGGAGGTTATTCATTAGGGGATCTACATTTGGTGTCCACTTTGTAGAGTGAAATGTAATAGTAGGCAAGTTATGAAATCCATGAGTTGATAAAACTCCATTCCATTCTCATTCACATAATCCGTGTAATAATGCTTTTTGTACTTGTCACAGATCCTGCATCCTAAAGCCACAAAAGGAAAGCAAATAAAAGAAAGAGTGAATAAACTTTTAAAATTACTGAAAATAGAAGAAAAATAGAATGGCAAACAACCTAGAAGTTACTACTTGGGTTGAAACCCTACACTCACCAGTAACCCAACCCTAACCCTAACCCTATAGTCACCCATAACCCTACTATAACCCTACTCATAACCCTACCTTAACCTTACCCTAACTCTATCCTAACCCCTATTAAAACTAACCTTAACCTTACCCTTACCCTATCCTAACCCCTGTTAACAATAAACTTAACCTTACCCTAACCCTAACTGAAATATTATGGGTTTCGGGGGTACGGTTAGGGGTTAGGTGTTAAACCGGATAGGTGTACGCATTGCAGAAGAATTGACATATTAGGGGTAAGAATATATTTTAAAAATTGATTTTTACAAATGAAAAGATCATCTTTTATTTTCTGGTATTTTTTTTAAACATTTAACCTTTATAATTTTATATTGGTTAGTTAGGTGGCTAAAAATGAAAATTAATAAAATATATAAATGCTATAACAAGCATATGAATGTCTTTGGTAGAGAGTTCCAGAGACACTGTTCGTAAAGAGTGGAGAGAAAGTTGTAAAAAGCAAAAAAAAAAATCATATAACTTAGGCCGCTGTTGGAGACAACGGCCTAAGCTTTGTAAAAAAAAAAATGGTTGCTCTCTGACTTGTTGCTAACTTTTAGCTTGGGCAAGTCAGAGAGTCATCAAAAAACTTCAAATTTTTGACTATAACCTAGGCCGTTGCTTTAAAAAAAAAGGGTGTTACTCTCTGACTTGTTGCTCTTTTTAACTTGGCCAAGTCAGAGAGCCACCCAAAAACTTCAAATTTTTGACTATAACCTCGCCCATTATTGGAGACAACGGCCTAATCTATAAAAAAAAGGGTGTTGCTCTCTGACTTGTTGCTAACTTTTAGCTTGGGCAAGTCAGAGAGCCATCCAAAAACTTCAATTTTTTTGGCTATAACCTAGGCCGTTGTCTCCGCTATAAAAAAAAAAGAGTGTTGCTCTCTGACTTATTGCTAACTTTTAGCTTGGGCAAGTCAGAGAGCCACCAAAAAACTTCAAATTTTTGGCTATAACCTAGGCCGTTGTTGGAGACAGCGGCCTAAGCTATAAAAAAAAGAGTCTTGCTCTCTGACTTGTTACTCTTTTTAACTTGGCCAAGTCAGAGAGCCAGCCAAAAACTTCAAATTTTTGGCTATAACCTAGGTCGTTGTTGGAGACAACGACCTAAGCTATAAAAAAAAAAGCGTGTTGCTCTCTGACTTGTTGCTCTTTTTAACTTGGCCAAGTCAGAGAGCCACCCAAAAACCTCAAATTTTTGGCTATAACCTAGGCCGTTATCTTCAACAACGGCCTAAACTTCAAAAAAAAAAGGTGTTGCTCTCTGACTTGTTGCTCTTTTTAACTTGGCCAAGTCAGAGTGCACCCCAAAAAATTCAAATTTTTCTGCTATAACCTAGGCCGTTGATGGAGACAACGGCCTACTCCAGCAACGGCCTATGTTTAGAAAAAACTTGCTCCATTCCAATAGGTCAATACAGAGAGCAACTGATCCAAAAAAAATTCCACATAGAACCTAGGCCGTTGTCTTCAACAACAACCTAAGAACATGAAAAAATAAATTATTCACAATTTCACATAGCAGCTAAAGCTGCTATACTACATTCTCCCCCAAAAACTATATACAATCCCATCAGCAACAATCTTCCAACAACAACAACAACAAAATTAACAATCAACACAAACCAACAACACTTTCCCAACAACATTTAAAGTTAACAACAAAAACCAATTAACAACACTTGCATCAATATCTAATATACTGAAACTTTACATAAAAAAATTCCAATTCACAATGGATCATCATATCTCTCGTCGTACTGTCTTCATCGGATGGAATCACTTCTTGCAGATTGATTGGCCTTCATTCAAAGATAAGTTTAAGTTAGTGACAAAGTCTGTCATGCCCCACCTCCCAAAAATACGGAATACGAGTACATGACAAAAGCCCAGCGAATGACTAACGTCACTCATAAGCTGTTTATCCGATTAACTCAACAATATAAACAATACAGAACAATTGCGCCGGCAATAATAATGATCTCATGAACAAAAATACTTAGAATGAAGAAATAAAAATATCCAAATACAATAATAAAATTCAACATCTGGAAATAATAATAAAATCCGGGACATAAGCCCAAAACAATAATATCCAATCGAAAAGTAATAACACATATTAAGTTTATTTAAAGTAATAAGCAATTAGAAAGCAGTAGTCTTCAGCATGTTTGTTCTCCAATTCTAGTAGACAATTTTCCTTCATTACCTGTATGCACTTTAACTAAAAAGATGAGAAAAATTGTCCTTAGAGCAAGTCATGGACAGCAAGTAGAGAAAGCAGGGAACAATGAAATAACAGTATAACAATGAATCAATGGATCAATAGGAATCAATAACATGGGACAATAATCATGATAATCAATGCAATTGGCTATAAACAATTTTTCAATATTCGGTAACGGTAATCAATGATCAATAACAATAACACTTAGCCAATATTCGATATCAATAGGAACAATGAGGAACAATATGAAGTGTCGATGTAGTGTGATCCTTAAGTTTATTAATTATTTTAATCCTAACTAATGTAGCACTTCATGTATCCATCCTTTTACTACATGGTTGCTACATTCAAAAAGTTTCGCTTTAGACTTAGTGGTGGGCTCTATATTTGTAATGTCAACTAGCATGCGGATCATGTACAATTTTCTATGTTTCTTCAAACAATATGTTATTGCCAGTTTGTAATGTTCCTTTATATGAATAAATTTGGTTTTGCAAATGGCTTGTTGTGAATGAATAGATTTGTATATGTATCAACAAAAGAAGATATATCCAACACCGGCGAAAGTTATTCGGCATATTTTTAAACGGAGAATGAACAAATATGTATATGTATCAACAAAAGAAGATATAGTCCACAAAGTTGAAAGCACTGTAAGAAATTCTTAACCTAACCCGTTATCCCCAATAGCGGTTTATGGGATATAAATCGTCAACGCCAATGACGGGTTAAGTGGAGAGATATTGGCCGAACTTCATCCCCTACATGTGAAGTATTGGTTAAGGACTGCTAATATCTTCTCCTTAACCCTTCATTGGTAATAACGGGTTAGGTGATATAAAACCGTCAACGCCAATAACGGGTTAAGTGGAGAGATATTGGCCGAACTAAAACCCCTATATGTGAAGTATTGGTTAAGAACTGCCAATATCTATCTCCTTAACCCGTTATTGAGGATGACGTGTTAAGGTATCGTAACCCGTTATCCCCAATAACGGGTTAAGGTATACAGTATCTGGCAGCATCTCTTCTTGTGAATACTGCATACATTTTCACAATTTTCCACAATATAGATATATCATCCACAAAATACACAATCTCCAACACAAATAACAAATCTGTTCACATCGGCATGCAGACAATTTTCATTAACACAAAATTCACAAACAGAACGAGTTCCCCAAATTGCACACATCTACCAATTTCACATTTTTCGACATAAATAAGCATTCGCTACCCAAATACCTGGTCAAAATCCATAGTAACATATTTTTGTTCACAAATACACAAAATAAACTGACATACAGAGATTACATTCTGATTAAATACATCATTAATTTACTTGTACCAAACAAACCTATGTCAATTATCCATATATATATACAATCCAAAAGCAACGAATTTTTCAACGCATTGCTTCTTTCCATTAGGCGCGTTTTTTTTGTTTCATTCCGGACCTATACCAGAAAATAAAAAAAACAAAGTTAACAATCCAATCAAAATTAATAAATATCTGCACGAATAAATATAAAATTCAGTAATTATTCGGTGATTATTTTGAAAGTTTGATATGACATACATATTAAAGTACTTAAAACCCCCTAGCACGAACCTTCGCCTTCGTCATCATCACTCTTTACAGCGTTTAAAGCTTCTTCATTCCCCACCGATCCACTAAATAAGGAAGAAGAATGAGTTAGTACCGACCAAATTAACATTCATTGAGTCCAATTAACAAATACAAAATCTCTGATATAATACCTTGCTACATTTTTTGGGCAATTCCGTGAATCGTGACCTACGACACGAAGGCATGTCCTGCAAAGTCTTGGCCTCTTCGTTTTTTGACCTTCTCTTACAGACTTCAACCGTTTCCCTTTAGGCCTCCCCTTTGTGGTGCACTGTACAGGGTCACCTACATGTGCATGTGCATGTGCCTGTCCACCACTCTCAGGTTGTGCGCTACCTTCGTATGGTGTGCTGTTCACTGACTCAATTTTAGCAAAGCCTTCAATTCCCTTCAGTATGTGGTCGAGCATGTACTTGTATCCTCGCTCTGAAGAACAATCAAGATCGACCAAATGTCTTGAGTACATACTCAGTTCACAATAACGCGAGGCAAAATTGTCGCCCATACTATTGGGAACCGGTATACTGCTTCTCCTCAGTTGATCCCGGGTCCATCGCCTACAAATATATTGCTCGGGTAGTGCGGTGTGATCTGTGAACCGAATAACTGCCAGTAGATGTTTGCAGGGAATGCCTACGAAGTAGTACATGGAACAAGGGCATTTAGCAATTTCAGTGATTTTACAATAAGAAATCACCCTCCCCGGTTCTGAATTTTCACAAACTGTTACAGAATAAGCTGCACTATCCGGTGTATCCATACTCGCAATTAAACTCACATTAAGTAATAAGCTTTTGACAACTTCTTGTTGAAATTTGTAGAAAATCTTCAAAGTGTATGTCCCTACCATTTGTGACTCCAATGCCCATTCGGTCTTCAATTTTGGCCGCTCCTCGCGATTACGATGTGTTTCTTTAAGTTCATCGTGTCTTTGTTTTACTAAGAGTCGGTCAAAGATGACGGCAAATTCATGTAGTGAGTACTTTTTATGAGTATGGTGCTTTAAGGATGAATGTAGCGATTCGCTACGTTGGGTACTCAACATGCCCCCCCAAAATGAGTCTCTTGCGTACACAGGGGCCCATTTTTCGTGGATCTCAAATTTTTCCTTCAACCATTTGTTATTCTCCAGTTTGTACTGGGAGATCAAATTTTTCCACTTCTGTTTGAATTCTGTTTTAAATTCCGCCGTATAAATGATAGTCTTCAAAGCATTCCTGAACTGATCAACGTTATTCGGCATTCGAACTTCATGCGGTAGCTTATCCAAAATATGCAATATGCAATATCTATGTGACGTGATTGGGAAAACTTTGGAAATTGCAGAAGTTATCCCACGATCCTCATCTGTCACGATATTGATCGGATCACATGGCATTGCAGCACGCCACTTTTCAAAGAACCACTCAAATGAGGATGTCTTCTCATTGGGGATGAACCCACAACCTAAGAATATTGATTGCCAATGATGGTTGAATCCAACAAATTGTACGAACAACATCCCGTATCGATTTGTGTTGTAGGTAGCGTCAAAGCAGAGAACATCCCCAAATACTTCGTAATTCTTTCTAGCGATACCATCCACCCAGATACAATGTGACAATCGCCCTTCGGGATCACATTGGTAATCAAAATAGAATAAGGGATCGGTCTCCTTTTTGGATTCAAAAAACTCAAGTAGCATTTGTCCGTTGTGTCCTTTTAAACCCTCCATCTCGTCTCTCCTGAGATTTTTTACATCGGTTTCGGTGAATCCAATTTTCTCATTACCTCCACTTGCACCTTCAAAGAATAGCATTTGTTTGCATATAGGGACATTAGCTTCGGTAAGTTGACCAATTACATTTTTATCTGTCTTAGTCAATTCACGGTTTTGAGGTAGCAAGTGACGTCTACCGGGTGAAGTAAATTCGTGATTGTGTGCTTCATTTAACGAATAAAGAATCCACGAATTACTTTGTGAATTACTTTGTGGGTTTAGTTTGACACGGACGAAAGCTTTGCAACCCATTCTAGAAGTTGTACCTCGTTTAGTTTCATTATGGCTATTCGGTGACTCCCCGACTTTATTACAAACGTATAATTTATCCACTACATCGTTTCCCTTATATTTATTTCTACCCTTACACATAGAGAATCCTGCACATTTGCAATAAGATGAATAAAATTTTTCCGCATCTTCAAGAGTGGGAAATGTCATACCAATCTTCGGTTTTAGGTGCTCGTCAACATGAGGAAGATACTTGCCAATTTGTTGTGCACGAACAAATTTATCTTCGGCAACAGAACTTCCTTCGAAACTGTCCATACCTAAGAAACCGTAAAAAGGAGAACAGTTAGGGATACTAAACCATTGTATTTGGTGTTTTTATAAGTGCGCAAGCCACCACAACTTGTACAAGTTCCAGTTTCTACTAACGGTTCCAGAAATACGGCCGTGTATCACTTAATTTGAGTTTTTTTCAACCGAAAGCGATACGCGGCCGTATCTCTCTAACCGTGAGTCGAAACTCGCTTCTACAACTTGGGTTGGCTTCTCATAGGGGACACCAACCAACTCGCAAATTTTCGTTTTTTTTGGAGGTGGTTTGAAGTGTTTCAAACTCTAACCGCACTTACAAAATTCTAAGTCAAAAAATTCACATGCAGGGAAGTTGAGAAAAACACGCAAACGGCACCCGAAAATTATAAAACTTTCCGACTAGGTCGGATTCACGTAGGGCAAGCCACCCGAACTTGTAGAAGCGAGTTTCGTGTCACGGTTTGCGAGACACGGCCGTGTACCGGCTTTAGTTGTTTTTTTCCAACCAAAACCGATACGCGGCCGTATCTCTCGGACCGTGAGTCGAAATTCACTTCTACAACTTCGGGTCACTTCTCATAGGGAACACCAACCAACTCGCAAAGTTTCGTATTTTTTGGAGGTCGTTTGAAGTGTTTTCTAATCGGCCTGTTTTTTAAAAAATTCTAAGTCAAAAACTTCTCATTTGAGCAATTGAAGCAAAACCGCACAAACGACATCCAAAAATTTTAAAACTTTCCGACTTCGTCGAATTCACGTAGGGCAAGCCACCCGAACTTGTAGAAGCGAGTTTCGACTCCCGGTTTGCTAGATACGACCGTATACCGCTTTATAATGATTTTTTCCAACCGAAAGCGATACGCGGCCATATCTCTCGAACCGTGAGTTGAAACTCACTTCTACAAGTTGGTTTGGCTTTTCGTAGGTGACACCAACCAACTCGCAAGGTTTTGTATTTTTTGGAGGTCGTTTGAAGGGTTTTCTAATCTAATCTACCCGCAGTTAGAAAATTCTAAGTCTAAAACTTATAATGCGAGGAAGTTGAGAAAACCGTACAAACGGCATCCGAAAATTTTAAAACTTCCCTACTTGGTCGAATTCACGTAGGGCAAGCCACCCAAACTTGTAGAAGCGAGTTTCGAGTCACGGTTTGCGAGATACGGCCGTCTACCGCTTTACTTGGTTTTTTTTCCAACCAAAAGCGATACGTCGCCGTATCTCTCCAACCGTGAGTCGAAACTCACTTCTACAAGTTGGTTTGGCTTCTCGTAGGTGACACCAACTGACTCGCAAGGTTTCGTATTTTTTGGAGGTCGTTTGAATAGTTTTCTAATTTAATCTAACCGCACTTACAAAATTCTAAGTCAAAAAACTATCATGCGAAGAAGTTGAGCAAAACTGCACAAACGGCATCCGAAAACTATAAAACTTTTCGACTTGGTCGAATTCACGTAGGGCAAGCCACCCGAACTTGTAGAAGCGAGTTTCGAGTCACGATTTGCGATATACGGCCGTGCACCGCTATACTTGGTTTTTTTCAACCGAAAGCGATACGCGGCCGTATCTCTCGAACCGTGAGTCGAAAATCGCTTCTACAAGTTGGTGTGGCTTGTACTACGTGAGACGAACCTACCCGGAAAGTTTCGTATTTTTTTACGGTCGTTTCTAAGGTTTTCAACCATAACCGCACTGAAAAGTTTCTAACTAATTTCATATATACAATTCTAATTCTACAAATTACTAACGCAAGCAACATAATTCGGCAATTGAATATACTTGAAGTCAACCCGATTCTACATCTAAAATCTACTAACGCATATAAATTTTTTCCCAATTTCTAAATAATTTACTACACAAAAATTCAAAATAACAATATAAATGTAGATTATTGGGGTAAAGAAATAGTGTATACCTTACAAGATATGTCCAAATCAAGCCAAACAATCGATTCGAAGGAGTAGGGTTTCGATCAAAGCTTGACTTCGGAGCTAGGGTTTCGATCGTCGGAGTTCGACTTCCACAAAGAGTAGGGTTTCGATCTTCGGAGTTGGGAGAGAAGAAGGAGAGCGGACGGAGATGTCGGAGCTAGGATTTTTTTTCCCGTTGGGTTGGGTTCATCGAAGAAAGAAGAAGAGCGCGAGAGCAATCGCCGAAGAAGACGAACAGAATGGAAATAAAAATGAATATAGATAGCCTTACCCCGTTCTTGGTAAGGACGGGTTAAGGCTATATTTTTTAATAAAATTTTGCCTTAACCCGTCCTTCCCAACGACGGGTTAAGGCAAGATTTTATTTAAAAAAATCTGAACAGTTGGATCTTTGATCCAACGGTCCAGATCGGAGTTCGCACGGGTCTGTGCGAACAGACCCGTTCCGGCCCATTTGCAACGGAAGAAGACTCATATATACACACACACACACACACACACACACACACACACACACACACACACACACACTAAATCGAATAGTGAAATGCATATAAAATTGAGCATGTTCGGACTTAAAACAAAATAATAATAATAATAATAACAAGATTATATAGCAAAATATAAATTTATTAAAATGACCCAAATAGCAATAATACATTTAAATTAAGCTCAAATTCAAATAGCCGATCAATTAGGAAAAGAAAATAAAATTAAAATATGTCATTATTCGAAATAAATATAGTTTTTGATTAGAAAACACTTTAATAAAAGATCCGGAACAGATTCTAAACAAAAAAAGAATTCATAAAAAATCAAAATACAGAAAATATTAAGAAAATATGTATTTAAGAAAATTGGGGTTACAAAGTCATTTACCACAAATGAAGTATAATAAATTTAAAAGAGGGAGAAACAAAGAAAGTACGAGTCTTACCCCTCAAATAATGTTGGACAATTTCTTGAATCATGATTCGTTTGCACAATGCCGCATCTTCGGCACCGTCTCGGTTTTTTAATGCAAACTTGCTCTCTTATTGGCCTCTCTTTTGCCGCGAGGCCTTCCCTTTGTCATGCATTATTGTGGGTCCCTTACGCGTGTAGGTATGTGCCCACTACCTTCATCATGAGGTTGTGCACTACAATGCGGTTGTGCATTACCATCCGGTTGTGTACTACCTAGCGGTTCTGTACTGTCATGCGGTTGTGAGGCGTGTTCGGGTTGTTCACCCAATCCGTGTTGTAGCCGAGAGACACCGTCAATGATCTTCTGCAAATTCTCTAAAGTGTATTTGTAACTTTCATTGGAGGAACAACCTAGATCGACAACCTATTTTGCATGGTAGCTCAACTCATAATATCGAGATGCAAAATTCTCGGTATTGGGTTCGGTTGGAACAGATGTATCACTTCTTCTCATCACATCCCGGGTCCATCTTCTTTTAATGTATATATCCGGAAGGAAAGTGTGATGGCTGAACTGAAGAACCGCTAAAATATGCTTGCAAGGGATGCCAACGAAGTCGAAGAAGTGACATGAACATGTAATAATTTGGTTGATTTTGCATAACTGAAGAAGGCGGGCCGGTAATGATTCTCCACAGAGTATCACATGGAAGGTTGAATTATCCGGTGTCTCAAGATCGGTAATGAATGTCACATTGTACATGAAACTTTTTGTAACTTCATCTTGGAATTTGTAAAAGATTTTCAAAGTGAATGTTTTCGTCATTTGTGCTTCCAAAGCCCATTCGCTCTTCAACTTCGGTCTCTTCTCACGGTTACGATGATTTTCTTTCAGTTCATCGTGTCTTTGCATTCCCAAAAAACGGTCGAAGATGATGGCAAATTCATGCAAGGAATATTTCTTTTCTGTATGATGCATCAAGGTAGAAGCGATGACTCAACCCGTTGGCTACTCAACATGCCGGCCCAAAAAGAATCTTTAGCGTAGATGGGTGCCTAATTTTTACAGATATCAAATAGATTGTTCAACCATTTATTATTCTCTAATCTGTATTGCGAAATCAATAAATTCCATTTTTCTACAAATTCCTGTACATATTCGGAATTGTAGATTACATTCTTCAAAAATTCCCTAAACTTGTCAACATCGTTCGACATACACACATCCTGCGGTAACTTATCCAATATGTGCCAAATACAAAACCGATGCCGAGTCTGGGGAAAAACTTTCTTAACTGCGGCGGCGATCCCACGGTCTTGATCGGTGACGATACCAGATGGAGCACGATTCATAACCCCTAACCACTTTTCAAAGAACCATTCAAACGAAGAGGCCGTCTCATTTGGAATGAACCCACCTCCTAAGAAAGTTGATTGCCAATGTTGATTCACTCCAACAAAGGGAACAAATAACATTCCATACCGGTTCGTATTGTACGTGGCATCAAAGCAAAATGCATCGCCAAATTCTTGATAATTGATCCTAGAAATACCATCAACCCACATACAATGTGATAACCGCTCTTCGGGGTCTACTTGAATGTCATAAAAAATGAAGGATCCGTTTGTTTCTTAGATTCAAAAAAATCAATTAGCATTTTAGAATCATATCCTTTCAATGCTTCTTGTGAATCTCTAAGTAAATTTCTAACATCTTTTTTGGTGAATCCTACTTGATCGTGACCACCACTAGCACTTTCGAAGAAGAGCATTTGTCGACATGTCTGGTGATTATGAATTGATCTATTATCCTTTTATCCGTATTTGACACGGTTTTAGGGCAAAAAATGCCTTCTACTGGGTGAGGTGAATTTGTGATTGTGTGCTTCATGAAATGAATACAATACCCACGTGTTACTTGCTTTGTTCAATTTTACACGAACGCAAGCCTTGCAACCCGTTCTACAGGTTGTTTCTCGTCTACCATCACTATGTTGACTCGGCGACGACCCGACTTTATTACACAGATATGACTTATCCACTTCCACTCCTCCCTTTAATTTATTTTCACCTTTACGCATTGCAAAACTCCCACATCGAGCATATGACGAATATAAATTTTCGGCCTCAACTAAAGTTGGAAACGTCATACCTGTAACACCCTGAATTCCAAATAAGATCGAATTCGAAGTTCCACAGGATCTTTACACTTCACTTCGTACAATTTTACAAAGAAATTTGAACTTTTTAAAATACAACAGAGTTCTGTACATTTGTTTACACAGCGGAAGATAAAATAAAGTACAACAATGAAAATAATATACAACCTGCAACATCTTTAACATGTAATTAATCAAGAGCATCATATAAATTTTACTTCTTCATGAGAATCCAATTCCTGCATAATAAGCTGTGGGCACGTCAGTTACTTACAACTGACGAAAATGTTATACTCGGCCATCCTCTCTATGCCATGAATATAACGATCTCAATACTTTGACAAACCACAAATTTGAATGCAATAAAGTGTTAAATATGACTACACTAAACATGTAAGTGTATGTGATGCCTTAATGCCTAATGCAGATATTTTATACTAACATGACACTAATGCATACTTGTTCGGATTCTATGCATCCCATACTACATAGGTCCGAGGGCAAGCACCTACGTACTCCACATTGAAAGGGTTCGATCTCTCGCCATGAAAACTACCCAGTAATAAGAACAAGGTTTAGATATTCTACGAGTACGGATCCCAGTCCCGGAGTACACCGCCCGACTATTATACAGACTCCTCATCGTGCGAATATCCAGCAAGTGCCCCTCTAGCCCCGGTATACGTATATACATTGGAGTACGTCAAACTATCCGCCCGACTACGCATAGTCCCAGATTTAAAATAAAACTCGTCTCCATCGAAGCAACCTCAGTCCCGGAGTACACCGCCCGACTGGGTCTATAGTCCCGGAGTACACCGCCAGACTATATAAAGTGCCCCATTTATGTTTGCCTAGGTTTACTACATCTTCACTTATGTGCCTAGTTATTAAGTTCAAGACATGAATAAATTATCATACCCAGAGTTAGTTTTATCCCCTACCGGACTTAATCACAAATACGAGATAGCTCTATGGCCATATCTCCAAATATAACTCAATTCTTTTATTTTCAACAATGTCGGTACCCGAGGTCTCACTAAATTCTAGATTACAAACTTTCATGTACAAGAATCCATGGGTACTCATACCCTTCAATAGTCATGTATTAAACTTAAATATTCTCATCTTCAACTTATTCACAATTTGATCAATGTCTTTTTTAGCACTATTCATGATTCATATATTCATTCACAATTCAAAATCAAACAATAATTCTTTTTATGAAGATAGATTCATCACTTGAAGTCTCATTAGCAATTTAAGCTCATATAATATATCTCAACCACATCAAACATTTCTTAAACCAAAATAAGTGTATAATTTCTTCACGAGAATTCAATTCACACAACAATACTTTACTCTCCTTCAAAAATAAATGTCATACTCTTTAATAATTAATTTTTAAGTCAAAAACTCATTTTCTATCTCAATTTCTTCTTTTTAACATCTCAAATATACATGAAAAATTCTAGAACTATTTTAAATAAATTCTATTTCATTTTATAGGAATTCTAGATTTTTTCCCAAATTTTATTTTGCATCAAAATTCTTCAAAATGTCAAAAATCCCAAAAAAGTCGAAAATGGCATCACCAGGTTTCGAACCCATGACCACCGCACTGCTACAGTAGCGCCCAAAGCCCATTCCGCTAGCTACTAAGTCCAAGTGGACTTGGTGTCAATATGCCATACCGAAATCCTCAAATACCAATCTTCGGGTTTCGGACTATTTAAATAAAATTAAAATAAATGTGTCAAACAAGTATCGAACCCAAGACCTCCGCAAGCTACAGTACTGACTTGCGGTGCATAGACTAACCAGTAAGTCCAAATGCAATTTACTGATATCAAGTTACACTGTTTGACTTTTGTTCAATTTCTCTGTTAATCAATTGTCTTTAAAAACTCTATTTTTTCATTCGATCTAACCTTTCTTTAGGCTACAATTAGTTCATTTAGACCGAAATTTACTTTTTAACAGTAACTCACGAATTTATAATTCATATTTTAGACAATATATTAAATTTCAAATTATTTCTTCTCTTTGATGGACAAGAATTGCATTTCTTCAATTTAATCAAAATAACAATTGTTTATCTCTTACAACCAATTAAATAAATCTTGGTGTAACAATTTAATTTCACAAAATGCATTTTCTTAACCACAAGAAAATTCTCAACAAATTTTCATACAATTATATATATATTGACATGTACAAAAATAACAAGCATATTAGTATGATTCATGTAGCGATGGCGAACGGGTCGAACGGGCCGGTCCGGGCCCAACCCGTGCGGGTTGGCACGCACGAGTGGGTGGGCCGGGCCGGGTCACTTTTGTATTTGGGTGGCCCGCCCAACCCGTGAACCCATTAGGGCTCAACCCGGGTTGGGCCGGGTCGACCCGCGGGTTGGCCCGTTTAATAATATATATATATTATTTTTTTATTTTTTATTTTTTATTTTTTTGGTAGCTTAAATTGAAGTATTGAACTAATAATAATAATAATTTTACAAATGATGTATACAATTATACAAACAACCATATTTTGTTTGATGAATATTACATTTCTTAAAAAATTATAATACAAATAAGTAATAATACTACAATTCTTCAAATATCCCCAAATGATGTTTAATTATAATACTAAGTATGTAATTCAGTAATAATACTAATAAGTAATAATACTACAATTCTTAAAATTAGAATCAAATATCCCCAAGGCCCAAATGATGTTTAATTATAGTACTAAGTAAGTAATAATACTAATAAACAAAAAAAATCGTAATAATAATAATAAGATTGAAAGAGTGAAATTGACAACAAATTTTGAAATTTTATTCATATGAATTTAAGTTGTACAATTTGAACAATTTATAACGAAATGAAGAATTCAATTCACAAATAAGTTTTATACAATAACATATTTTTTATGTACAATTTTAATTGACTACAATTTTTCTAATTTAACATAACAAGAAAAGCTATTGTTGTTGTTGTTGTTGTTGTTGTTGTTGTTCTTCAGGCGAGTTGCTCCCACTTGTGGAACTCGATAACGCTTTCCCTTGCGTCCTATCTTCAGCCTTCAGCCAGTCTTCTGTGCATACGAGCATCTCTAACGTCTCGGGCTTCAACCGATTTCTGTAATCAGATAGAACCCTGCCACTTGTAGAAAATGCACTCTCAGAAGCAACTGTAGAGACAGGAGGAGTTAGCAAATCTTTAGCCATAATTGATAGAATACTAAAAGTGTGTTCGTGTTCTTTCCACCACTGTAAAATATCTAGTGCAGAAGTAAAAGGCTCAGCATCTTGTTGGTTATACCAATTTAATTCATTTGGTTGATTAGTCCTAGGTTTTTTAGATTGAATTTTTTCAAGTAAACTAAATGTTCTATCACCAATTCTACTTTTACCTTTAGAACTACCAGAAGAAGAACTAACTACAGAAGTTGTACTACTAGAAGCAAAACGTCTATCATAATAATCATACAAGTTATTTAACGTAGATTCAAATTGAACTAAAAAACTAGCGCAATCAATTGTTAATTCTACAATGTCATCTAAATATCCAAAAAATATTTCTATCAAATTCTTCGTACCTTCTAATTTGATACGATGATCCATAACAGTAGCAACACAAATCAACATAGGAGGAGGAAAATAATACTTCAAAAATTTTGTAAATGCAGGTTTTACAATGTCACTAATATGGATATCATTTAACATTTCGTTAAATGTTTGCATCATGCTAACTAATTCAATAAAGATGCAACTAGAAGTAGATTCATATGTTTTTGAAAATTTTAAAGTTGCGATTTTAAAAGGTTCTAAAAATTTCAACAAAGATTCAGCAAAAAACCAATCATTGGGAGTCATTTCAAAATTAGGCATATTTTGTGCGATACAAAAATCATTTACAACTGCTTTATATTCGGTGACAACACTTAGTAAATCAAAAGTAGAATTCCATCGGTGTCTAACATCCTTTGGAAATTTTCTAAAAGGAACATTTCTAGCTCTACACCAAGCTTTCCATTCTTGTAGCATGCTCGGTTTTAATGCAATGAAATGTACACAATATCTAATTTTAATTATATATGGATCAGCTATACCTAATGCATCTTGAACACATAAATTTATAATATGACATGCACACCTAACATGAAAAATATTGTCAGATGGAGGGTTTAATATTCTTTTTAAAGTATTAATTGCTACATTGTTGTTAGATGCATTATCAAAACTAATAGCCACAATTTTATCGCGAATATGAAAAACATCACAAATTTCTAAAATACGGTTTGCTATTTCAGCGCCACTATGGGGATACGGCAACGACGCAAGTGATATGATTCTTTTATTAAGAATCCAATCATTGTCGATCCAATGACAGGTTATTCCCATCGTTGGAATATTGTTGACACCCGTTCAACAATCCGAAGTTAAACTAACCCTACAAGTTAAACTCCATAAAATTGCAATCAACGCGTCCTTCATTTCCACGTACACTTTAAAACAATCCGATTTGCAAGTATTTCTCGGAATTCTTTTAAAATGAGGGTTTAAGGCCGTTTGATTAAAATTTTCCAAGTTCCTACTCTCGGGATAGGTAAATGGTAACTCTTCCTTAATTACTAATCGGGCCATTTCCCGACGAACAAGTTCGGGATCATAAGGGTGGCTATCTACTTGACCGGTCCTAGGGTTTATTCTTTGTTGGCCTTGTATTTGATTAAGAAGATCTTTATGATTATTTAGGATGTGCCTACTAAGTGTACCGGTTCCGTCACCCCTCTTGAATTTGTATTGTTTACCACATGATTTACACACTTTCACACCTACACCAGGAGTATTTTCGTCCGGAATATACTCATAAAACTTGTGCCAATCACTAGTTTCTCCTCTACTTTTCCTACTACTACGGGGTTGTGTGGTTTCGGTTTGTTGTTGTTGTTCTTCTTCTAAATGTTCATGTCCAACATCATCGTGTGTACCACATTGTTCCATAGTAGGATCAATGTAATCTTGGGCGGGCTCAATAATTGGGACAATTGGTGGCCTACGTGAAGATGAGGAAGAATCTTGTCCGCTACGACCGCTACCGCGTGATCTAGACATAGTGTAGTAATGTGGTATGAAAAAAAAATCTACAATGTAGAAGCGGTGAATTATACAAAAAAAAACTAAAAAACAAGAGGGTTGAGATAGAGAAGTTCAAAAAACAAACAATAATTTTAACTACAACGAAAAAAAAAAAATAACAAGAGAGATAGAGATATTTTGATACCGTTCACCGTGGAATACGCGTATAAAAAAAACCGTGAAAATTAGAATATAATAGAAAAGATGGAGGAGCGCTTTGCCGATTTCGCAATTGAAGAGTTGAAGTAGATTTGAGTCGATGGTTAAAGAGAGTTGAAGACGTTGAAGACGTTGAATTTTGTTCTCCGATACGACCGAAATTTGATCGTGTATACGCCTCCTTGTACACTTGTTTGATGATTACTACAATTGTTCAAATTTTTTTTTTTGGATGTATAATAGTAGAGAGAGTAAGAGAGGGAGGTGTGATTTTTTTGGAGATTTTTGGGGGCTATTTATAGGGTTAGAAGTGGGAAAAAACAAAAAAAAAAAAAAAAAACCAACAGCAAGCAAGCAACGGCTCTTAGAGCCATTTGCTGCTGCTGTGCTGCCAACGCCCAACGGCCCCAACCCGTCCCAACGGCTAGCGACCCGGCTTCGAACCGCGGGTTTCGACCCGTTCGACCCGCGGGTCGAACGGTCGGCCTGCCACGGGTCGGGGGTCGAAATTCGCTGGTTGACCCGCGGGTTGGCGGGTCCAATTCGCGGGTTGACCGGGTTCGTGGGCCGGGTTACGCGAATCCAATTCGCATAAATAGCGACCCGGGTCGACCCGGTACTGTTCACCGGGTTCGACCCGAACCCGTGAAAGGCTTAACCAGGCCGGGTTCGTGGGCCGGGTCGCGGGTGGGTTGCCGGTTGACCTGGCCCAGTTGCCACCCCTAGATTCATGGCATTAAATTCTTTTGTTTAATATTCTTCTTTCTAATTATCATGATGGCAAATAGTTACTTAATCACAACAAGATTACTTTCATTCATGACATACTACACTGGCATGCTTTATGTCTACATACATCACATCAATTCAATCTATACTGCTCATTTATCAATTTTAGCATGTATTTCCTACATTTAGAAAGAAAAAGATCACCCATATCACATCAATTTGATTTACATTACTAATGTCATCTTCTAGCATGTTCAATCTATGAATTAGAAAGTATAAAGACCACCAACCTCTTATGAAGAATTGCAAACAAGATGATGGAACACAACTCCTAGCTCCAACAAGCCACCTAGTCCTTCTCCTCCTAGCTAGGGGTGGTATACCGTACTGTACCGTACAAAAATTACTCTACCGTCTACCGTACCGGAATACTTGGTACACAAATTTCTCTACCATTACCGTGCCAAAATTTTGGTATTACCGAGTTCGGTAATACCGAAATATTGGTATGGTAATGGTAGTACCATGGTAGTACCGGACATCAAGAAATAAGGATATAAAAGAGATATTTCTTCACAGACTTCTATTTATGAAAAAGGATATAAAAGAGATATTTGAAAGGGAAACCACTTATAACCACCTTCAATTATATAGTAGTATCGATGATGTAAGTGTTATGAGGTCAACTGTAGTTTGTGATCAAAGTAAGGTCCTTTTCACTAAATTCTGTACCACATTAACTAATGTCCACAATCATCCAATACAATAATAAAAGACGAAAAAATCTATTTAAATCAGTTGAGCAGCAATGTGAATCGTAATCGACAAGCAAAAAAAACTGAGACCCATGGTTACCCAACACCAATAAGCAAAATTGTGTAACTAATACAAATGTTAAGCAGAATGTTATAATTAAAAATGCTACAAAGCCAGGGCGTTTCCTTCAAATAAAAAAAGGTTATAACTTATAAGCGTATTGGCACAAACAATAAACCATTTTAACAAAGACTTGTGACAGATAATAGAAAAACTTTCCTCAAAATTATAGCAGGTCAAGCAGAAATTACTCACGTCATTATCCTTGCTCCCACTTACAACCAGTGTCCTTCCTGAACTTGACAAGCATGCATCCAAACATACTACAATATCCGTATGCCCTGCCAATACATAAGAGCATGACATGGATGCAACATCATAAACTCGAACCTGCACTTGTATTCAAAATTCCCGAGTCAGAAAGGCTTATCTTGCATTAAATCCAAGTAATAGGAAATGTAGGATAAATCGTAACTAGTAGTAAATAAACGAGAATAATCTTCAACAAGGCAAATGTTGCTAAGGAACATTACGTCTTCCAAATTCGTAGCCACAGCAAGATACTGTTCCTCCTCACCTAAGAACTTCATATCAAGAATCTCCTCATTGTAACCAACAAGTCTTCTGTACAGATTCATCTGAAATGCCCTTCAACAGATTTTGTTGGGCGATAAAACATAGATTGCTGGTCACCAGTAGCACAGAGAAGCCCTTGGTCAGAAGGCAGCACAACAGCTGATGTGAATCCTCTTTCGGCATCATCCTTATCTGAAGTATGAGTTGAATCTGAAGCTTGCTGCTTATATATGCATCTACCACTGTTAATTATACAGAAACTAAATAAGTTATAAAACACCCCACAACGTAAGAACAGTTTCATATGAAGGATATTCAAGAGCTAGCTGATCATACCCTTCAGAGCTCCATATGCTTATAATGCCACGCTCACCAACAGCCAAAAAATACACAGTTGGTGAAGCACTGCTGTTTCTTTTCTCAGTAGGCAATGTACACAGCCCCAAACTAGCAGATATACAACTACCAGCATGTATAGCACAAACAGCCTCCACCATCTCGTTTATGAGGATAGTCGTTCGGAATCTATAGTTATGCAGGTCCCATAGATTGACAACCCAAAGATGATTAAATGATTAATTGCCACATTTTCTGTAGAAGCCTTTTAATGCAGCAGAGAGGGCAAAGAAATTTGAAAATTCTACGTGCAGTAACAAAGCTTAATAGCTTCTGAAAAATTAAGGAAAGTAAATATAAAACCCAGATTAGAAAGAAATGGACCTAGCACATAATGTTACTGACGGTGGAACATAATCTACAATCAGTCATGTAGAAGTAACGACGTAACGTCCTGTTTTCTACATAAACAGATGCATCATGAAGTTTTACAAATTCTATGAAGAAAACATATTAGATCATCTGCTAGTAATTTATAAAGAAACTTGAACTGTAATCTTATACATCTTTAAAAAAATGAGCAAGGTAAATAGAAAATCATATTAGTTAGTCAGAGCTAGACTAAAAGAGTTAAAGTTAATTAAGAAATTCATGAATGCTTTGGACCAGAGTGCAAATAGTTGGCAGTTTCAGAAATAAAGCTCATGACAAACTTAACAATCTAAACTACAGAAATGATACTTTCAAGAGTCAATCAAACATACAATCAAAAAAAGAGAGTCAATCAAACAAGAAGAGGGGAAACACATGCCTTATCTCTTCCTGCGCTAAGCAAAGTTTGCCCATCTTCAGAGAATCAGATATTGACAAGGACGTCACCGTAGCTAAATGCTTTTCCAGCAGCGCTAAGCACTTTTTCTTCTCAAGGCCCCAAACTCGAACGGTTTTATCATCACTTCCTGAAAATAACTGAATTAAACAAAGACATCAGGGTATAAAACCAACTCACCTTATCGGCATTTGAAGTATAAATAAGAGGTAGAATACATTTTATCACTCAGCTAATCACAGTCCATAAAATATTCAAAACATAAATTGGTTTGTGAAGAGAGTGCATTTCCCAAAGGTATAAAAAACAATAATAGCTTGCAATGGGAGAAGTACGACTGCTCATTACTCAATATGGCATTTGTATGCATTACTCAATAGGGCACTTTATGCACCTAACATCAATTATTGAAATAGTTGACATATATAGAATAAGCCTTTCCCAAGGCAGTATAGGATCACCCAAAATAGTCATCACTTCTAAAACAGATGCACAACGTCCCACAAGGAATTAGTTTTTTTAAGAACCACCCAAAAAAAATTGTTACAAATGTTTGATTAAGATAGATACAATTCCTTCACAAGGAATACATTTAGAAGAGAGACAAGTTAATAATTTGATAATTAAATAAACCTTTTGATTTCTTCCAAGTGATGTCAATACTGCATCACCAGAAACTAAATCAGGCTCGCATCTTTTGATTGCATTATGCAAGTCTCTCAAATGTCCCCATTTTGGTTGCCTTAGTAGACCTAGTTGTTGAATCTTCCTGCAGATAACTTTCAAGTGAATCCTGTTAAGAAAGAATGAAAGATCTCTATTCTGTCGGCCTGTTCCAAAAACAAAGAGTTTTAGCATTCAACTAGAGCCAGAAATAGAGCATCAAACAAAGTAACCTACAACTGAAGGAAATATAACAACAACAAAAAAAATTGCAACAAAACATCCAGCAACTCAAAACATCCAACAAAAAAATAGATAGCATTTAACGGGAGCCAGAAAGAATGATCATCACATTTCTGCAAAGAAAAATAAAATATATCAATCCTGATAGTATACACTATACAACTAAGAAGTAAGAACTATCAATCACCAAAATAGTATACCTTCTATGAACATAAGTTGAGATGTTGAACTAGAAGGCATTTTCACCAGTAGATTGAGCATTTTCCAAGCTTAAATAAAAAAATTTAAAGAAAAATAAAATATGTTTCTTGTTAGTATTAAATAAATATTCAATGATGAGCTACAAAAAAAACAATTACTTGATAAATAGATACATGTCAGTCTTACTTGATTCTACTTCTTCCAATTCCTTGTAGAATTCAAGCGCATCTTCTGTTGGATCCTTGTAGAAACAAAAGCTATCAGCCCTTAACCAATCTGAAGTGCACACTAATGCTTTAACCATTTTTGGAGTCAACGATGCTCTGAAGGGATCCACAATTCTTTTTCCCAAACTAAATATACTCTCACTCGCAACTATAGATGTTGGAATCGCAAAAATGTCCTTTGCAATTTTTGAGAGAATTGGTAAATCAAGTTCATTTGATCTCCACCAACTCAAGAGATCAAAATCCTTGCTAAGGGGTTTTTGAAAAGGAGCAGCGAGGTACATGTCCACTTCATTGGTTATCTCGGTAAGGCGTTGATCCCTTCTTTCATTAATAAGTGCCAATAGCATGCTCTTTCCCACATCATCATTACCTTCACAACCTTCCTCCAACACCTCATTCTCTTGATTTTTTTTCTTCCGATGTCTCAACCATATTATTTTCCTTGTACACATTATACAAGTCCAACAAAGTTTTTTTAATCACCTTATGAATCTCATCTATCTTAATTTGGTCCCATCCAAGCGTTTTGAGGTGTATTGTAATCATTTGAAGCTTGAAACAGGGATTAAGAACTTGACCAAGATAGATGAGAGGATTAACATTATCAAGACTTCCTCAATACTTGTCAAATTTTGCTTTCATTGAAGAAGCCACCTTTTGCAAAGTAGGATTGCGCATATCCCTCATTTTTGCATCAATCTCTATTTGTATCTATACAATTGAGTTCCAAAGATGGTTGGCCGTAGGAGTCTTGGATGCACTAAGTGTAAGAGTGTAATTGTAGAACTTTTTGAGAAAGTGAACAAACGACAAAACCAAATCCCAATCCCCTTCCGTCGGTGGCCCTACTCTTTTGACCATATTTTTGTGACTATCTTTTTCTTCCTCGAGAAAATATATCCGAAATTGTACATTTTCTTCCGCCATCCTTGAAAACACCTTCCGAAACTTATAAGCATTTTCAAGCATCTTATAAGTTGAATTCCACCTCGTAGAGACATCCATAGGCACACATGACATCTTATTCATCCCCAATAAGATTGCAAATTCTCTAAATTTATCCAACCTAGCACCGGAAGAGTGGATGTACTTCACGCAATTCCTAATTCCCTCAATTGAGCTGGCAAGCTCCTTCAATCCATTCTTCACAATTAAATTCAAGATGTGACAAGCACACCTCAAATACATATATTTCCCACCAAGTAAGAGAGTACCCATCTCCTCAAATCTCCTTTTCATATAATCAATTGCGACATCATTGGATGAAGCATTGTCATTCGTGATGGTAAAAACCCTCTGTACTCCCCAACCCTTTAAACATCCCTCTAAAAGCCTTCCAATGTCTTCTCCCTTATGACTAGTGATCTTCGTAAAATTTATGATACGTTTGTGCAATTTCCAATCATTATCTAAAAAATGAGCAGTAACTACCATATACTTTATATTTTGCACTAAGGTCCAAGTATCAGTTGTAATACTTACCCTTTTATCATGCATCATTTCAAATATCTTAGACTTCTCTTGTATAAACAAGTCTCATATCATAGTGGCAACCTTCCTCCTATTTGGAATTTTAAATCTTGGTACGGCTTCATTCATCATCTCAACAAAACCTTCACCTTCAACAACCCGAAACGGTTGTTCATCCTTAATTACAAACTGCACCACTTTCAACTCAAGCCTCTTTTGATTAAAAGTATGAGGTACAATTTGGCCACCCATCGTCTTATTTGTTAGGACCGATTGGGTACTATCACTGCCCTTTATGTAGAGTGGAGAAGTTTTGCATATCTTCCTAAGATGATGCAAGATACTTGAAGTCCCATTTCTAATCGGATGGCAAGGTAACTCTGCTTTGCAATAATTGCATATTGCAAGGTGAATCACTTCCCCTTTATTATTGTTTCTTTGAACCTTAACGCTATGTTTCCATGCCTCTGACTTTCCAGGAGCCCCAACCGCAGCACGCTTGCAACTATCTTCATTACGACTACTTTCAATAGCAACTATTACTTCAGGGTTAGGGGTTGTGGCTGGAATTGGATTTGAAAGTGTGGGTTGTGTGGCTTCACCGGTGGAAGTGGAACCCGTAGGAGTACTACTGCAATTCATACTAGTAACCGTAGATACCATATTACCTACAATAAATTTAGAAAAATAAGAGTTACTGCAAAAAAATATACCAAACTTGTATATCTTATCATCTAATATCTTAGGTGTTGTTTACATCCGGTTGTACTAACTAATATGATAGTATCCTTAGTGAGATTAGAGATTGACCATGGGTTGCATGATGAATTGGGTTTTCATCTTGATGGATGTAAGTTTAAGTATAATGTTGTTGTTCAAATTGAAACAATCAAATTTGATTATCAGTAATTGAAACAATCAAATAACTAAACTAAGCACAAATTGAAAGCTCAAATTGGATTATCAGTAATTGAAAGCTCAAATTGAAAGCACAAATTTGATTATCAGTAATTGAAACAATCACATAACTAAGCACAATCAAATAACTGAGACCGAAATGTAAGTTTATGTACAGTAATTGAAACAATCAAATTGAAAGCTCAAATTCAAAGAACTAAGCACAATAAATTACCCTTCCATATTTGGTGATTCGGTGATTCGGTGAAGAGGAAGATCTAATTCGGTGAATAGGTGATTGGGTAATTTGATTATCAGTAAAGATGAAGAAGAGTAGAAGAGGTGAAGATGTAGAGAATAGAGATATTGGTGGGAATGGAACTGGGTTGGGTTTGAGGGGGAAAGTGGTCGATGGAGAGGGGGAAAGGATTCGGACTGAAGTAGAAGAGGGTGAGGGAGGGCGATGGGTTTCGACTTTGGCTTTCGAATCGAGGGGGTTGTAGAGGGGGGTTTCGACTATCGAATCAGTGGAGGAGGGCGGATTGGAGTAGAAGAGGGGGGTTTCGAATCGATGAAGGCGGATTGGGCGGATTGGAGCTGTAGAGGTTGGGGATCTTGGGGTTGCGGTAGGAGGTGAGGGAAGAGGACGGGAAGAGAAGAGGGAAGAGGAAGAGACGGCTACGACGAGAGTAACTAGGGTAGAAAATCAAGAAAATGAAAAAGAAAGACTGGGATAAATATTAGATTAAATATATATTAAATATATTCGGTATGGTACGGTATACCAATGGTATAAAAATTTTGTACCAGTACCATACCATCAAAAATCAGTACGGTACAATACCGAAAATTTGGTACGGTATTACTAAGTTTCGGTATTGTTTGGTTTGGTAATGGTATGGTACGGTATGCTACGGTAATATGGTATTTTTTGACAGCCCTACTCCTAGCAAGAGCACTCCAACAAGGAACAAGAACACTCTAACTCTCTTTCTTTTTCCTCTCTCTAATTTCTGTTATTTTTGGTGTGAAATGAGAACAAAAGTGAGGGTATTTATAAGACAAGTGAAGGGCTAAATTGCAAAAACTCACCACCTAATAACTCTCCACAAAACTCTCCACTTTCCCACCTCTTCACTTCTCCAACTCCCTAACCCCCATCCGGCCTTTCCCTTCCCATAACCGGTCTAGCACAGTAAAGGCCTAACTCCACTTCATGTATACATATATATTTGACTATATATATATACAACTGATCATAGGATATAAGTATAGTTGTGGTAGGTAGGCAACGGTGGAGGGGGGGGGGACATTTGCTGAGTTGGTGTTCTGATGTGGACAAAGCAAGGAAAAGAAGGGAATTAGGGGGTATAGGTGTAAGCATATGCATATATATATATATATATATATATATATATATATATATATATATATATATATATATATATATATATATATATATATATATAGACACACACACACACACACACACACATAATATGTAAAAATTTGTTTAATTAAAATTATAATGTTTCATGCACAAATAAAATAAATACACACACTCTAAAATTTATTTTGAAAACAAATATGCTTAAATATGCTCACCGAAATAAACATGTGCGTCGTACGTAAAATATCAAAAATACGAAATTCGACGTTATCAACGGAAAAAATGTTAAAGATAATAAAATACAATATAAGAAAATATATTTATTAATTTTATATATTCCACGACGTAATTACTACATACGTAGGAAACACGTGTATTATACGTATAATAATATTTTAATCAAAACAAGGGAAATTGAATTTTCGTTTATAAAAATAGATTTGAATACCTAAAATAAATAATTTAAATACATAGTAAATATTACACATAGCGGTGGAAACACATAATCGATACGTGCATCAAAAACACGTAAAAGCACATAAAATATCAAGATTGAAATATATATTCGAGTTGACTCAAAATAGGATAAAATCAATACGAGAAATGCATAAATAGTCAGAAATCAAAATGCGTAGTGAAACACGTTACAAACATTACCAATAACGGTACAAAATACACGTGCGTAACACATGAGGGCAAAATTGTCATTTTCAATTTTGCGGGGTGTTACAATACCTAACTTCGGTTTTAGGTGTTCTTCGACTAATGGCATGGAATCAAGGATTGATTCTACCCGCACAAAATTATCGCCGGCAACCGAACTCTCCGTATCGTTGTTCATCTGTAAAAAATATATATTCATGGTAAATTAATACATACATCATATATAAAACAGCTTGTTAACAAATAATTGTGATATATATATAGATACGAAACAAAAAACGTGAGAAAACCTCGCAAACGACGTCCAAAAAATACGAAAGTTTGCGATTGGCTTCGGCTTGCCACACACAAGGTAACAGAATTTGTACAAGCAAGTTCTAATCCACAGTTTGCAAGATACGGCCGTGTATCGTTACCAATCTTGAAAAAGAGGGGAATGCGATACACGGACGCATATAGCAAATCGTGGGTGACAATTCGCAACTACAAGTCGCTATGGTATGTGAGTGGCGAGACAGACCTACTCGCAAAATTTCGGATTTTTCAAGTGGATCTTCTATTGAAAACTTGCTCAAAACATAACAAAATTCATGAGAAAACTGCACAATTGACGGTAAAAAAAATTAAACTTTGTGATTGGGTCGGGCTCCCCGCACACAAGGCAACGCAACTTGTACAAACGAGTTCCGATCCACGGTTTGCAAGATACGGCCGTGTATCGCATTCACTCATGAAAATTGCCAACAATGCGATACATTGACATAGCTCGCAAACCATGGGTCGGAACTCGCAACTACAAGTAGAGTTGGGTTGCGAGCGGTTAGCCCGATATGCTCGCAAAATTTCTTATTTTTTTGATGTCGTTTCCTAGTGAAGAGTCTCTTTATCAAACATTAATTGTTGTTTTTGTTTGATATATGGTAGAAATCAGCACAAACGAGATCAAAAAATTCCGATACTTTGGGAGTAGGACGGACGCAAAATACATGAACCAACAAAATTTGTAGAGATGAGTTTCGACTCACGGTTTGCAATATACGCCAATGTATCACTTTCACTCACGAAAAATAGTCGAAAGCAAGACACAGTCGTACACTTCAAACTGTGAATCCAAACATACTTCTACAAAATGTGTGGGCTTGTGCGTGGTGAGCCCGACATACTCGCAAAATTGCATAATTTTTGGATCTCTTTGTGCGCTATTACTAACAACGAACAACAACAACTAATACAACATCTACATCGAAAATAACACTATAATTACCTAATCCATAATTAGCTACCATAATATACAAATTGTACACTCAAACATTGAATAAATTTTTTTAATCAATTAACCTAGTTACATCTACTAAAATAGAAAAAAATTATTACCTTTCACAATGAGGGTTTTCGGAAAGGAGATATAAGAGGTCCTTGCGCGCTGCTGTAGAGAAAGGAAGGAAAGTTTGGTTTGGCTAATTTATTTAGGATTAGGGTTTTAGGATTGGGGAGATTTCGTATGGGTTAGGGTTTTTTTGTAATCAGGATCTTCAAAGGAAGAGAGCAAGAGTGTGAGAAGAGGGATAGATTGAGTGAGAAGCACCGAGCAAGAGAGAGCTAGGGTTTTCAAATAGAGAGAGAGAGATCTAGGGTTTGAGAATTGGGTTGCTCGAGCTCGGGTAGTGAGAGAGAGAGAGTTGTGAGGAAGATGGCTCAGATCTGAGTATGTACAAGTGTTTGGAAAAATACTTGTACATACTTAGGCCGTTGTTGGGAACAACGGCCTAGGTTGAATTTTTTTTATAAAAACAATCTAGGCCGTTGTTCCCAACAGCGGCATGAGTATAATTTTCTGCAAAAAAACTCTACAACGGCCTAGGTTGATTTTTTTAATTAAAAAAACAACCTAGGTCGTTGTTCCCAACAACGGCCTAAGTATAAATTTATGCAAAAAAAACTTTACGCCAAAAAAATGCTAAGTCTGAAGCATTTTTTGGGAAGTTACAAATATACTCCTCCGCTTTTGAGTGCCGTAGTGCAAGCGGTAATGGGATTCAATTTGAGCCGTTGATCAAAATCGTGACCGATCCAACGGCTCAGATTTGATATATATATATATATATATATATATATATACACACACACACACACATATATATGGAAACATGGACTTTTATTTACAACTAATTATTGTGGATTTACTTATTCAAACTTGAGCTACATAACTGTAGATTTACTGTTTACAAGGCTTTTCATATGTTGTATCGTTCTGAAGACGTGCCGTAGGCACGTGCCCACGAGAAAATCTAGTATATATATATATATAGATCATGTGTTTAATTAAATATTGAGGTCCATATTGTTAGTGGTGTTCATGGAAATAGATAATTGTGTGTGACTTATCTGGAATTAACAAACTTGTTGGTGGCTTCTATGGAAGAACAAAAACCCAATTCTTTTTTATAACTCATGAGAAATGTGCATTCCATTTATAGCTAGTTTGTCTGCAAGTAAGTGAGTACAATCATAGAATAAAACATTGCCACGTAGTCTAAGCACGTGTAGTGCGCACACCGCTTATTGGGCCAGATAAAAAATGGGCCCATTAACAAATTAATTAAACAAAACACCGGAAAAGGTGCACACAACGCACAAACGGTTGATACATTCATCATCCGCCTTCATATCACCAAACTGCAGTTTCAACTCTTTAAGGTAGCTTCAGTTAGATTCCTAACAACTCCCTTTCCCTTCAAAATGATATTGTCCCAAGTTCAAAGGAAGGAAATTGCTCTTAAAACTAATACGCATACAACCAAGAAGCTTTATGATGCACTCTTCTATCCATTGCAACTTGCACTGTCACATTTACCCGATACCCGGACCCGACCCGGACTCGGCATTGGACCGAAACTGACCCGATCTATTCAAGCCCGGGTCCTAAAATAAGACACGATGCACTTACGGGTCCGGGTCCGGATCCGCTCAAAATAGAACCGACCCGGACCCAGACCTGGACCCGTTAAAAAATACCCCCAAACATATAGAATATGAATAATAGGGTTATAGGGATATACATATAAAAGTAATTGTTGAAGATAGATATGTAAATATAATATTAATTTATGTACTTAAGTACAGAAATCGTTAGAATCGTTAGGTATTGGATGCAAAAATACTTACGTGCAAATATTTATTCTCTACTACCAGATCCGACGGGTAGATTTTTTTAACTAGGACTCGGACCCGATTCTTGCAAGTCCGGGTCCGGATCCAATTTTTGGACCCGTGAGGTATCGGGTCCGGATCCGGGTAGTGGAGGACCCGACCCGATAGAACTCGATACCAGCTCTAATTGCAACACTGAAGAAGCCACCTTTGCTTCTTTATAAATAGGCTATCACGTATCTTTAAATAGTCAAGTTCTCTAATTAAACTTGTTAGGATCCAATAACAATTATAGGAATGATGAGTTGAGTCCTTTTGAGTCCTTCTAAAAGCTGCAGAGATTTTGTCGACTGTGTAACAATTCTAGGAATGATGAGTTGAGTCCTTATGAGCTTTCTAAAAGCTGCAAAGATTTTGTCGACTCTGCATTAAGGAAACAACCTATATCAACAACCATATCCCATTTCTTCTTCTCTCCATCTTCCTTATCTAGCACTCGACTCAAAGAATGACTAGAGGAATTGCATAAAAAGAGGACCAAGTTGTCAAATTTAATCATCCAAAGTGCAACAGCATAGGTGGTCTAGGGCATAATCTGAAAGTATACAATGATACCATATACAACAGTCGGTGTACCTCCACTAGAAGCACATTCATATAGCCACCCTTCATTTATGGCACCAACGAAATCAGTAACAACCTGTAGAAGCTCTAGTAAAGATGATGTTTGCAGGAGCTTCTTAACCCAAAGCTTGTGAGCTGACATTCTCCAAGCATGCAGCTGATAAAACCACCTCAGGCATACCTGCCTCAAGTGCATGAATTGCTGCTTTGAGGGCTTACAACTGCCGAAGACAAGAGTATGGTTTGTAGAGTTTAGTTTAAGTGAGGCATTTGAGAAAACTGGGACATCTATTGAGCAACAATTTACAACCACAAAATTTCCGGTGTGTGTCTCTTTTCCTTCAAAGTGTCATTACCACTAGCTACTACTGCCAAACTCACAATCCAAAGCAACACTGCCATATGTGCTGCCTCTTTAACTGGAGTACCATTGAAGAAACCATCACCACCTTTACCACCATGGCCCCCACCACCTCCAATACCATTACTTTAAAGCTTCCCTCTTCCTAATCCACCTTTACAACCTAAAGCATATTTGGAGGAAGAAACAGGTGTCATTGTTGGAAATAGTTTTGGCATATTTTCCGGGCCGGATTCCGGTGGGCTCCGGCCACCGGCGGCACCGGAAAGTGATTGTATTACGTCCCTCTTGTCAATTACTATTCCGTAATGTACTCACTTGTCAAAAACGGTTTCCGTATGAATGAGAAATGTAGGTCCAAAGTTGGGTACTCGAAATGTACTAACTTGGGCAGTTGGAATAGATAGTCCCACATCGGAAGATGAGAAAGATTTTCTCTAGTATATAAGCTAAAGAAATGGAATAAAGGGCGTAGTCCTGGGGTTACCACTAACGTGTAGTGGAGAGAGGACCTAGCCAAAATAACACAGGCTTCGACTTCGGCTTCGGCTTGGCTTGGCTCTGGCCTATTTTTTTTGCCTCTGCTGTTACAGAATAATGGACCCTTCAGTTACTCCTTTTCTCCTATAAGATTAGTGATTTTGTCTACCAGAACACAGAGTTTTAAAAATTCCGAATCTTCTTCTCATTCTTCTTCCTCTGAGTCAGAGTCTGAGAGTACAACACAGCTACTAGTTCGTTGAGATCTCTGAAGCTAGGGTGTTGATCTTCACGGAAAGGTAATACAATTATATCATGGGAGGCTATTCGTCAGCCACCGTCACACTATGGGGTGAATTTTGCTTTAAGGACAAAGATCTTAATCTCGACTAACACACAAAATGAAAATGTCAGTGGACTTATCAGTGCACAAACACCAGTGACCCAAAATGTGATGCATAATCGGTTGCGGCACAGACGGTCGTTCTGCCCACACATATAACTATGGGAGAAAAACCAGAAAAATTCAATGGAACTGGGTTCAAGAAGTGGAAAGGAAAGTTGCAGTTTTACCTGACCACCTTGAAGCTGGACAAGTTTCTCACTGAAACTGCCCCTATGCTGGCACCTATGGATGCACACTCCGTTGCTGCGGTTGATGCATGGACTCATGGTGATTATCTCTGCAGAAACTACATCCTGAACGGCTTGGTAGACCCGCCCTACAATGTATACTGTATCTTCAAGACTTCCAAACTTCTGTGGGGGTCTTTGGAGAAGAAGTACAAAACAGAAGATGCCGGCTCCAAGAAGTTTGTAGTTGGCAAATTTCTGGACTACAAGATGGTTGAATCGAAGATAGTTGTGAGTCAAATTTAGGAACTGCAGGTGATAATGCATGAAATCGCTGCAAAGAACATGACGCTGTGTGAACCATTCCAGGTTGCAGCGTTCATTGAGAAGCTTCCACCTGGATGGAAGGACTTCAAGAACTACCTCAAGCACAAGCAAAAGGAGATGTCTCTTGAGGACCTGATTGTCAGGTTGCGGATCGAATAGGAGAATCGCAAGGCTGATAGGTCCTATGAAAATCAGTCCATAGAAAATGCCAACATGGTAGAGCACGAACAGAAGGGCAAAACGATGAAGTTCATGCCATAGGACTCCAACAAAAAACCTATAGCAAAGAGGTTTGCTGGAAAATCCCACAAGTGTAGTAAGTTGGGGCAAAAAATTTCTGACTGCCGCAGCAAGAACAACAACCGTGCTGGAACTGAACAGGCAAAAGGGAATGACAAATTCCATGTACACATAGCTGAGAACTTTTTCACTGGTCTCTCTGACTTGGACCTCTGTGTTGTTGTATCATAGGTAAATCTGGTGGGGAGCAATCCTCGTAAGTGGTGGTACGATACTGTGGCCACCATGCACATCTGCCCAGACAAAGAGATGTTCACCTCATACCAGAAATGCAACAAGAATAAACAGTTGTTCATGGGTAATTCCTCCACCTCCAAGATTGAAGGAACAGGAAAGATAGTGCTGAAGAGGACTTCAAGCAAGGAACTGGCACTAACCAATGTGTTGCACGTTCCAGATATTAGAAAGAACCTGGCCTCGGGATCTTTGCTAAGCAAAAATGGATTTAGGGTCGTTCTTGCTTATGATAATTTTATACTTTCTAAGAATGGGGTGTACTTGGAAAAAGGGTATGTAAAGGATGAACTGTTCAAATTCAGTGTAATGGTAGTCATCCCAAAATCTATTGTTCTTGTTATTCCTAAAATTAATGAAATTAATCGTGCTGCTTATGTTGTTGAGTCTTCTTCTGTTTGACATGAAAGACCGGGCCCTGTTAATTTCAATTCTATGTGTAGCTTAATTAACATGAATTTACTACCAAAATTTAAGGTATACAACTGCAAAAAATGTGAAGTTTGGATAGAGGCCAAACTCACTAAAACTCTACCATGTTCTGTAGAAAGAAATACTGAAACTCTAGGTCCAATTCACACGGACCTGTGTGATTTAAAATATGTGCAAACCAGAGGCGGCAAAAAGTATTTTGTGACATTCATAGACGATTGCACAAAATTCTGTTATGTATACTTATTACATAGCAAAAATGAGGCTTTGGATAAATTCAAGGAATATAAGCTTGAGGTTGAGAATCAACTTGGTAAAACGATTAAAATCGTTAGGAGTAATAGAGGAGGGGAATATGATGCACTATTTAATATATTCTGCTCTGAACATGGAATAGTTCATCAGACAACTGCTTTTTACTCATCTGAATCAAATGATATTGCCGAACACAAGAACCGAACTCCAAAGGAGATGATGAATGCCTTGTTGTTGAATTCTGGGTTCCCCAAAACATGTGGGGGAAGCGTTGCTGACTACCAACTATATTCTCAACAAAATACCTCACAAGAAAAATGGCAAGACACCAAACGAACTGTGGAAAGGTAATGTACCTTCGTATAAATACCTCAAAGTGTGGAAGTGTCTAGCAAAATTGGCAGTACCTATTCCAAAACAGGTCACAATAGGACCTAAGACCATTGATTGCATATTCATAGGTTATGCACACAACAGTAGTGCATATCGGTTCTTAGTATATAAATCAGATATACTGGACATCCATGTGAACACAATAATGGAATCAAGGAATGCTTCCTTCTTTGAACACATTTTTCCGTGCAAAGATGCTACGTATCCCAAATGTACACGTGAACAAGGGAATTCAAGCACTTTGGTTGATGAACTAGCAAGGTTGTAAACGGCGTCAGGCGGTGGCGGTTCGGCCAAGAACCGCCTACCGCCTAGGACGCCTAGGCGGCGCCTAAGCGGCGCCTAGGCGTTTTGTTTTTATTTTTTAAATATTAATATATTAACCTTTTAAAAGTTACATTTCTCTATTTTTGCTTGTAGTCTAAATCTTTTTGTGAAGTTGGAACTTTGGTGCTTGTAATTTAAATCATTTTGTGAATTCTTTAATCTTTATCCTAATATGATTGAATGATTCTTAATCTTGACAATGGAGGTTGCAGGGATGAAACAAACAATTTATTGGAGTTATTGCGATCAAGGACAACTAATCTTCCTGAAGAAAATGGCCAGGCCATGGGATTAAATGCATCACAATTCACAAGTGATGCTAGGCCAGAATGATTTTAGAAGTTTAATAACGATTATGGTGTAAGCTTTAGATTCATAATGACATAAACAATAATCAGTCATATAAAAATTCAAATATAACGTGAACTAGTAACACCTTAATGTAAAGATGAAGATGCTTTTTTCTGTTGAAGATGAAGAAGCTTTTTTCTGTTGAAGATGAGACTATTTTAAAGAATTTGAAAAAAAATTACAAAAAAATCTGTCGGCCGCCTAGGCGCCGCCTGGTCCGCCTCGGCCGCCTAGGCGCCGCCATATCGACGCCTTGTACGCCTAACTGCCATCTCAACGCCTAGAGTACCGCCTATTGCATATGCGGTTCGTTCTCCTCTTTTTGAGCGCCTAGGCGCCGCCTAGGCGTCCGAGGCGGACGCCATTTAGAACACTGTGAACTAGGATATGATAATGATGAACCTAGACGAAGTAAACGGGCTAGAACATCAAAGTCATTTGGTCCTGACTTGGTAACAGCCTTTCTGTTAGAGAACGAGCCTAGAACATTCAAGGAAGCCATGCCTACGCCTGATGCTCCTATATGGAAGGAAGCAATCAAAAGTGAAATAGACTCCATTATGCAAAATCATACATGGGAGTTGGTCGATTTACCTTCTGGGTGTAAAGCTTTAGGAAGCAAATGGATTTTCAAGCAAAAATTGAAACCAGATGGTTCAATAGAGAAACATAAGGCGAGACTTGTGGTACAAGGATTTAGGCAAAAGGAAGGCCTAGACTTCTTTGATACTTATTCTCCGGTCACAAGAATAACTTCCATAAGAATGCTGATAGTTATTGGAACTCTACGTAACCTCGAAATACATCAAATGGATGTCAAAACCGCATTTCTAAATGGGGATTTAAAAGAAGAAATATACATAAAACAACCTGAGGGTTACGTAGTTCCTGGACAGGAAAATAAGGTGTGCAGGCTTGTAAAATCCTTGTACTGACTGAAACAAGCTCCAAAGCAGTGGCATGCAAAATTTGACAATGTTATGATGTCAAATTGTTTCAAAATAAATGAATGTGATAAGTGTATCTACATGAAAGATACTCCAAATGGATACATTTTGGTGTGTCTGTATGTAGATGACATGCTCATTATTGGTAGCAATAATGACATTATCAAACAAACTAAGAACATGTTTAGTGCCAAGTTTGATATGAAAGATTTAGGAGTTGCAGATGTCATACTAGGAATCAAAGTTTCCAGGACATATGAGGGAATTACTTTGTCTCATGCTCATTTTGCTGAGAAAGTACTTGAAAGATTCAAGAATTACTCCAATGAGACTGCCAAAAGTCCTGTGGATCCCAGTCTTCACCTGTCCAAAAATACGGGTGACAGCATATCACAATTGGAATATACACATGCAATCGGTAGTCTCATGTACTTAACAAATTGTACAAGACAGAACTTGGCACACTCAGTAAATGTACTGAGCCGCTACACAAGTAATTCAGGACGAAGTCACTGGAAAGGAATAACTAAAGTATTGAACTACTTGTAACATACTCAGAGTTATGGGCTGCATTACACCAAATATCCAGCAGTACTAGAAGGCTACAGTGATGCCAAATGTATATCGGATTCCAAGAACTCGAAATCCATAATTAGGTATGTCTTCACTCTTGGTGGTACAGCTGTGTCATGAAAATCCTCTAAACAAACGTTACTGGCCAGATCCACCAAAGAATCTGAGTTTATTGCTTTAGAAAAAGCGGCAGAAGAAGCAGAGTGGCTTCGAAACTTTTTAGAGGATATTTCCATGTGGGAAAAACTGGTGCCTGCTATATGTGTACGCTGTGACAACCAATCGACTATAGCAAGGGCACTGAGTTGTATGTACAATGGTAAGTCTCATCATATCAGAAGGCGACACAAAACCATTAGACAACTTCTCTCTAATGGAATAATCTCTATAGAGTATATAAAATCGGCCGACAACCTAGCGGATCCATTTACTAAAGATTTGTCATGAGAGCAAGTTGTGAGATCATCAGGAGGAATGGGTTTAAAGCCTATGACGAAAGAGGATACTTGATGGAAATCCTACCTAGAAATTGGAGATCCCAAGATCTAGGTTCAAGGGGACAACTAAATCTTGTTGAATCGATGTGAGCACCGAGAGATTAAAATCTCATACCCACTCTTAGGATGATAAAACAGTGCTGCCTGCAAAGAGTTAGGATAAGCTTGGCTTTTAATAATTCCCATAGATTTGAAATAAAAGTGAGGTATGGCAGGATACTCTTTATGGGCAATCACCTTGTGAGTTTGAAATGAGGCCGTTTCTAGGAGAATAAAGAGATGCTACATTCTCCGAGTTCACTTACGATTAACCAGGGTTGTTCAAGGCCAAAATAAACACAACAAGAGAACCTAGTTCTGTGAGGAGATGAAACTGTGTAATAGTTATTGTCTAGGTTCACATCAAAGCCCAGGTAGTTCAAGACATCATGTTCACTACCTGGTCAAGTGAATCCGATGGCTACTCACTAAGGGTGGTTCAAAGTTGAAAAATCACTACCATTCCTAATGCAGTGATTTTCTGATTGTACTCTCAGTGTCTTTTTCTGTCATGTCTTTTTCTGTCGTGTATGGATTACATGGTCTGGTCATTTCCATTCATGTGGGGGATTATTGGAAATAGTTTTGGCATATTTTTCGGGCCGGATTCCGGTGGGCTCCGGCCACCGGTGGCGCCATAACAAGAACTGCTTTCAACAAAAGTTTCTCTTCTTCCAGCTTCATTAGGATCTCTCCTTCATCATATCCAAATGACCACCAATACTAGCATTACTAAAGTTTCAATAACATAGATTCTTGATTTTAAGGAAGGTTGATCTTGATCTTTCTTTTCAGCCATTAGTGAAGTGACATTGCTATCACGAACATCAGTAGCATCAAAATTTTGGAATACATGGAATGGAGGATATGAAGAAGATGCAATCTTCTCTGGACGAATTTGAGAGCTTCTTCTTCTTCTTCTTCAACTAGATGCATCTCCATCAATTCTCCTTCACCAATCGAATGTTGCATTGCCATCAAGTTACTATCTTTCAAGAGCAATTCCTCATCATTTTCTTGAATTTTCCTTCCAACACCACCAGCATCAAACTCCTCAAGCTCAATAGGGCCAAATCCAAATGCTCATCTCTTCTATAAACTCATCCCATTTTATCACATGCCTCATATCTCTTATGTTTCTTCTTTACCAAAGTGCCACCTCTTGTTCCAAATTGAAAGATGCATAATGCAACCATTGATTTCTTGGAACGCAGTAAAATTCCAAGAGCTGCATATATCCACCAATCCACTCGGTTCGATCCCTTCCACTAAAAATAGGAAATTCAAATTTGGAAGGTGATCTTACAGTGGTGCTTGATTCATGATCTTGCCTTCGTGGTGGGAAGTAGGAGTTCACCATCAACGTCGGGTCTGCAGTAGTTGGACGATGATTGTTGGTATGCAGGATGTTCTTGAGCTGATTCCGCAGCTCTTTCATTTATTGTTTCATTTCACTGATCTCCTCTACCATCGACGTACCCTCTGTTAGAACTCGAATTTTATAAATTAGAAATTTGCTAACAAAATTTGTGAAGAACAGAATTTACAGGAAGAAAAGAACAAACCAAAAGCTTTATACAGAGTCGAGATTAAGATCTCTCTCCTTAAAGCAAAATTTGCCCCGTAGTATGACGGTTGCCGGTGATATGGCTAAAAATGGGGTTAAATCGGGACCGTCCAGATCGAGCACGAATCCTGAAGCACGGGGGTAAAAAGGTAATTTCACATACAGATGGATCCAAAACGGGTATTGGGCCTCCTTCTCACAGAACCAACCACCCGCGAATAGATCCGCTTCAACTGGGCATGGGTCCCGGCCCGATACAAGCCCGGTCCACCAAGAGGAGAATCAGGCCACTGATTTGACCGAATCAAATCAATAAACCTGATTGGCTCTCACCAGGGAATCAGGGGCTAACTTCCCAAAAACAGAATAAGAGGATTTTCCTCCTGACTGTTAGGTAGGAAATCAGGCCCCAAATCATTCCAAAGGCGACTATAAATACAACCCTTCTACCACCAAGACCAGGTTAATCACTTTTTCGCCACTTAAGTTCTTTCTTAATCTTTTGCTGATTACTGACAAGAGCGTCGGAGGGTGCGTCGCCGGAATCAACCCCGGTGTCTCGCACTTCCTTGCAGGTTGCGGCAGGAGCAAGAAGGCCGAGTCAGCTGTTCAGGTTTTCCTCGGATCCACAAATTCTATCTGTTTACCCCCACACCGAAATCAGCGGTAACAGATTGGCGCCGTCTGTGGGAAACCCACACGAACAGTCTCAGCCCATTCTCCGTCGTCCTCTGCAGCCATGCCGCCGAAGAAGAACAGATCCAGAGGGTCGAACCGTGGGGGCAACCTCACCGACCCGGCAAATGAAGCTCCGGTCAATCCTATCCTTCAGTCCGACCTCCCTCCGCTGACCCAGCAGGTCCCACCTCCTCCTCCTCCCAAGCAGCAGCCCAACAACGGTCCGTCCGGTCATAACGGTCGGAAGGAGAAGCAGCCTCTCAATCCGGGCCATGTCTCGGTCCACAACGGGTCCTCGGACTCGATGGCTTCTCATCACCCCGACCTCCGCATCACACTTCTGAACCGTCAGAAAGACGACGACCTCCGTACCCATCTTAACGAGAGGCGGGCCCGAGAAGGAGCCTCCCGCCAGCGTCAAGGTGAGCGGTCGCCACGTCGTCGGGACGGCAGAAGGACCCCAGAACGCAGAGGCCGAGCGGCGTCCCCCGATCGCCGAAGGAGGAGGTCCCGCTCCCCCAGGGATCGGCATCATCCGAGGGACCGGGATGTGCCTATCAGCCGAGCCGAATTCCTCCAGTTTCAGGAGACCGTTCTGCAGGCCCTCAATCTTCGGCAGAACGTCCAGAATGCTCAGAGGGCTCCGACGCCCCCCAGGGATCCCAGTCCTCGGCGCCGGACCCGGAGCCCTTCCCCGGCTCCCAGCCGCCAGCAGCGGGAACAAAGCCCACGCCGGTCCCAGGATTACCGGCGCCGCAGTCCACGCTCCCCTTCCTATGAAGAGGAGTTCGGAGGGTCATGCGACTACCAGCGGAGGGACGACGCCCTCATCCGCCGTATCCATGAGGTGGAAAGGCGCATCGGCCGCATGGACAGGGAGGAAGAGTCCCGAGCAGGAACCTTCCGTCCCAGCCGACCCCCCTTCTCACGGTCGATCATGGAGGCCCACATACCGAGGAGTTTCAAACCGCCGCAGTTTGAAACATACTCAGGGGAATCCGACCCGGTCGACCACGTCGAGAGCTTCAAGACCCTGATGCTAATCCATCAAGCTTCCGACGCAGTGCTCTTTAGGACCTTCCCAGCCACCTTCAGGGGGTCGGCTCGGGAATGGTATTCCAGGCTCGCCCCCTCATCCATCTTCTCGTTCGAGCAGTTCGAGACACTGTTCATCACTCACTTCGTGAGTAGCCGGCGAGCCGAGAAGACGAGTCTTTCCTTGCTAAACCTGCGGCAGGAGAAGCAAGAAAAGTTGCGGGACTATGTGAAAAGGTTTACCGCAGAAGTCAGGTCAATTGCTTCCTTAGACCAGTCCGTAGCTACCGTGGCGTTCCAGTCGAACGTCCTTAACGCCAACCTCCGATCATCCCTGGCCAAGAAGCCCCCGCATGACTTCGCCGACCTCCTCCTGAGGTGCGAGAAGTACATCCGGGTAGAGGAGGCCAAAGCCCTTCCGAGCTTCGGGGGGCCCGCCGCGGGGTCAAAGAGGAAGGCGACGGGAGAAGAAGGGTCCAAGAAAGCTCAGAAGGACATGGGCGGTCAGCGCCACCCTCCCCCCAGGTTCGAGAAGTTCACTCCCCTCACCACTAATGTCTCTACTATCCTCATGGAGGTGGAGAAGGAGGGAATCATCCCTCCAGCCCCGAGGATGCACACCTAGGCGAAGAGGAGAAACAAGGATAAGTGGTGTCGTTACCACCGAGACCATGGGCACGACACGAACGACTGCCGAGCTCTGAGAGATGAGATTGAAGCACTCATTCGGAGGGGGCAGTTAGCCAAGTTCATGAAAGCTAACGATCGGACAGATCGGAACTCTCCTCCCCCTCGGGGGGCTAACAAGCGCTCCGAGCGGCGCGAGGAAACACCCGAGTTCGAGGAGGAACGGGTTCTGCACCTGCTCCACGGAGGCCCAATGGGGGGCTCTTCTAACTCCTCCCGGAAGGCCTTCGTCCGAGAGGTCAACTCGGTCCATAGTGCCCCTCCCCCGAAAGGACTCGGCGTCCCTGTGTCTTTCTCTGATGCCGACCTCGAAGGAGTCCGAACCCCCCACTGCGATGCCCTCGTCATCGACCTCCGCATGGCCAACTTTAAAGTGCAGAGGATTTTGGTGGACAACGGGAGTTCGGTCAACATCCTTTTCCTCTCGGCCTTCCGAGGCCTACAGCTGTCCCGAGACCGTCTCAAGCCGGCCGGTTACACTCTCCACGGGTTCACGGGGGTCCCGGTAACCGTCGAAGGGGTGATAACCCTGGACGTTACTGCGGGAAGCGCCCCTACTACCCGGACCGAGCCGATGGACTTCATGGTCGTCGACGTCCCGGCGGCATATAATGTCATCCTAGGCCGCCCCGGCCTAGCCGCTCTGGAGGCTGTCCCCTCGGCATACCACTTGAAGATGAAGTTCCCCACTCGCTCGGGAGTAGGGGAAGTCAGGGGAAGCCAGGAAACAGCTCGGAAGTGCTACATGACTTCCACCGGGGGGCCAGTGCTCTCGCTCGAGACACTAGAGGTCCCCGAGCCGAAGGCTCGCCCAACGTCCGAGCCAGCGGACGAGTTAGAAGAAGTACTCTTCTCAGACGAGGATCCGGACCGAAAATTCCTCGTCAGCAAGTCCTTGCCGACCGTGCTGTTCTCCGATTTGGTGAGGTGCATCCGGAATAACCGCAACCTGTTTGCTTGGTCGGCCGCGGATATGCCCGGCATCTCCGAGGACTTGCTCGTCCACCACCTAAGCGTCGAACCGGGGTGCAAACCGGTTCAGCAGAAGAGGCGAAAGTTCGCTCCCGAGCGACAGCAGGCCATCAAAGAGGAAGTTGATAAGCTCCTAAGAGCCAAGTTCATCCAGGAGGTAAATTATCCCGAGTGGCTGTCGAATGTTGTAATGGTCAAGAAGTCCAATGGCTCGTGGAGGATATGCATCGACTTCACCGACCTCAACAAGGCGTGTCCGAAGGATCCCTTCCCGCTCCCGAACATCGACACCCTTATCGACGCCACCTCGGGCCATGAGCTCCTCAGCTTCATGGATGCCTTCTCGGGGTACAATCAAATCCGGATGTTTCCTCTGGACATCCCGAAGACCTCCTTCGTCACCGACCAAGGCCTTTACTGCTACCGGGTCATGCCGTTCGGTTTGAAGAATGCAGGCGCCACTTACCAGCGCCTCGTCAACAAGGTCTTCCAGCACCAGATCGGCCGAAACATGGAGGTGTACGTTGATGACATGCTCGTCAAGAGCATCCATGGCACCGATCATGTAGCCGACCTCCAGGAGGCCTTCGATGTGTTGAGGAAGTACAACATGCGGCTGAACCCGAACAAGTGTGCGTTCGGGGTCTCCTCGGGAAAATTCCTCGGCTTCATGGTGAGCCAGCGAGGGATCGAAGCTAACCCCGAGAAGATTAAGGCCATATTAGACATGGCTCCGCCTCGGAACATCAAGGAGGTGCAGAAGCTCACCGGTCGGCTCGCAGCTATCGGTCGGTTCCTCTCCAAGTCAGGGGAAAAATGCCTCCCCTTCTTCAAAGCACTCCGGGGGACTAAAGGATTTGAATGGGGCCAAGCACAGCAAGAATCGTTCGACCAGCTGAAAGCCTATCTGGTGAACCCCCCTCTGCTCAGTAAGCCGGTCCCGGGCGAGCCTCTCTTCATCTACTTGGCCGCTTCCGAGCAGACCTTGAGCGCTGTCTTGGTAAGAGAAGAGGACCGGACCCAAAGGCCCATTTACTACGTGAGCAAGGTGCTTCGGGACGCCGAGCTCCGCTATCCGAGGATAGAGAAGATAGCCTACGCTCTGGTCATGGCAGCAAGAAAGCTTCGGCCCTACTTCCAATCTCACTCGGTCGTCGTCCTCACCGATCAACCCCTCAAGCAGGTCCTCCACAAGCCGGAGACCTCGGGCCGGCTGATGAAGTGGTCCATAGAGCTAAGTCAGCATGACATCTCCTATCAGCCTCGGACGGCAATTAAGGCACAGGCTCTCGCCGACTTCATCGTAGAGTCCACTATCCCTGAGGTCGGTCACGTCCCGAATGGGCCCCCATTTGGACAGTCTTCGTGGACGGGTCCTCTTGCAGTGAAGGAAGCGGCGCCGGCATCATCCTGAACGGCCCTGACAGCTTCGTCCTGCAGTATGCGATCCGCATGAACTTCAAGGCCTCGAACAACGAGGCGGAGTACGAGGCTCTCATAGCTGGTCTCGGACTCGCCCGAAGTGCCGGGGCGTAGCGCCTCCGGATTCACAGTGATTCCCAGCTAGTCGTGAACCAGGTCTTGGGCGAATATGAGGTCCGGGACGAGCGAATGGCGAAGTACCTCGCCAAAGTACGGGATCTCATGGGCCGGTTCGAAGAAGCCAGCATCCAACGGGTCCCCCAGGAGGAGAACTCACAAGCCGATGCTCTCTCCAAATTGGCCTCGTCTTCTCTGCAAGTCCTCGAACAGACCGTACTGATTGAAGTCCTCTCTAAGCCAAGCATCGAAGACGAGACACCTAGCTCGGTGGAGTCATTGCCGGTCATGCTGCAGGACAATTGGATGAAGCCACTGGTAGAATTCTTAAGGGATGGAGTTCTGCCCTCGGATCCCAAAGAAGCACGCCGGGTCAGAACTCGGGCCGAGCGCTTGTCTTGATCGAGGGCATCTTATACAAACGCTCCTTCTCTCAAATAGATGGCCGACCTTATCTAAGGTGCCTTTCTCCGGAACAGGCCGAATATGCCCTACAGGAGCTACACGAAGGCATCGGAGGGGCACACTCCGGATTCAGGTCTTTGGCCCGGAAAGCTTTGAACTATGGGTACTTCTGGCCGACCCTTCTTCAGGATGTCGAGAGACATGTTCGGCAATGCAGCTCCTGCCAGAGACACTCCAGCATCCGACGCCTCCCTCAGGCCAACCTCACCTCCCTATCGAGCCCTATCCCCTTCGCGATGTGGGGAATGGACTTACTAGGGCCTTTCCCTCCAGCTCCGGGTCAGCTCAGGTTCTTAGTCGTAGCCATCGACTACTTCTCGAAGTGGGTCGAGGCCGAGCCCCTCGCCACTATAACCGAGAACAAAGTGGTGCAGTTCTTCTGGAAGAGCATCATATGCAGATTCGGCGTCCCCCGCGTCCTCGTGACGGACAACGGGACTCAGTTCACTGGCACAGCATTCCGAGCCCTATGCGACGACCTCGTCATTCAACAGCGCTTCTCGTCCGTCTCACACCCTCAGTCGAACGGGCAGGCCGAGAATGCTAATAAGCAGATCCTCGCAGGAATCAAGAAGAGGTTGGACAAGTGTTCCAAAGGTTTGTGGGTCGACCAACTCCCTAATGTGTTGTGGAACTACCGCACAAGCAAGCGGACGCCCACCGGAGAGTCCCATTTCAACCTTACTTATGGGGCCGAGGCCGTGATACCCCTCGAGGTCGGAATACCTTCCCCTCGGCTCAGAGCCTATGACGAAGCGTAGAATGCCAGGGACCTCAGAGAAAACTTGGACCTAATAGATGAACTGAGGGAAAGGGCGTCAATTCGGCAGCAGAACTACAGAAGAAGAATCGAGTCGGCCTACAACAAGAAGGTCCGACCCGCCAACCTTAAGCAAGGAGATTTAGTACTGAGAAAGCTAGCCATATCCCTCCCTAGTCAGAAGAGCAAGCTAGCTCCGAATTGGGAAGGGCCGTACCGGATCACAAAAGTTGTTCGGCCTGGGGCATACCGACTTGAAGACATGGATGGCAGAGAGCTTCCGAGGACCTGGAATGCCGACCACCTCCTCAAATACCAAGAGAGTGCTCCGGCGCCTCTCTAAGTAGTCCGAGGTGTCGAACCATTCCTCTCCTCCAACTTGTAACCCATTTTTTCTCAAATTGTATTATGTAAAACGGTTCGCCGTCAAGTATCAATAAAGAAAGCTTTGTTATGTTTGTGAATATGCATGTCACTCTCCCTTCTTATCACCTGCATTTTATGATTGTGATCTCAACCAATGGTTCGGAGTCCACGTTCGGCTTGGCCTCATTCCCTCAGTTCGTCTCCGGACCGACTAGAGGCGGACCGCCGTTCCGAACTGCTCCCACAACCGTTGAACTATACCGATGGTTCGGAGTCCAACACTCGGCTCGACTTTACCTCCTCGGCTCGTCTCCGGACGAACCGGTGGTAGATCACCGTTCGAAATTGCTCCCGCAGCCGTTGAACTTTACCGATGGTTCGGAGTCCAACACTCGGCTCGACTTTACCTCCTTGGCTCGTCTCCGGACGAACCAGGGGTAGATCGCCGTTCGGAATTGCTCCTGCAGCCGTTGAACTTTACCGATGGTTCGGAGTCCAACACTCGGCTCGACTTTACCTCCTCGGCTCGTCTCCGGACGAACCAGGGGTAGATCGCCGTTCGGAATTGCTCCCACAGCCGTTGAACTATACCGATGGTTCGGAGTCCAACACTCGGCTCGAACTTTACCTCCTCGGCTCGTCCCCGGACGAACCAGGGGTAGATCGTCATTCGGAATTGCTCCCACAGCCGTCGAACTCCGCGACAACCCCGAGGGCAAACACTTGGTTAAAATCCTGCCCTAAAGATTGCCTTCCGGAAATCCGCTACGTTGTGGCGAGCGCTCGGCTTACATTCAGTCCGATCCTCGTCACGAAAACGGGAGAAAATGAAGAGGATGGACCTACTCCTCGGCCGGAATCCGAGCAAGTGCCATTCCGAGCCCGCAAACGGAGAAAACGCACTTTCTCCTCAACTTCCGCGCCTGATCTCAATCAGACGGCCCAGATCTCACCAAGGACACTAAACGACAAGATAGTGTTTCTTGAGAAGTGTGCCCGTCTTGAGATGCGCGTCTTCGTCCAACGGTTCGTGTTGCGCCACGTTGCTCGGCTCATTAAAGTGCCCTGTCTTCGGTCGGCAGCCGAGCAAGTGCCTTCCCGAGCTCGCAAACGGAGAAAATTCACCTTCTCCTCAACTTTCGCGCTTGATCTCAATCAGACGGCCCAGATCACGCCACCTGCGCAAAACGACAAGATAGCGTTTTCTTGGGAGCTGAGCCGCCTCGAGATCCGTGCTTACAATCAGCGGCCCAGATCTTGCCACCTGCGCTAAACGACAATATAGCACTTCCTTAGGAACGGAGCCACCTGGGAGTTCGTGCCGCACCCCGACAGAGTCGCTAAACGACAGAATGCCACACATATAGTGGCCAGTTCAGTCCAACGACCTCGCCGACAAACCGACATGCTCGGTTCAAAGACCTCGGCGTGGAAAACACAGTCATAAACAAGACAATAGCGCAGAGCAATAAAAAATATTTTATTAAACAGCCAGGCTGAAATACAAAGCACATCTGTCCCATAGTTACAAACTGTTCGCAAACAAGATACAATGCCGACCTACAACACTTAGTGCTCAAACAGAAATATCTTCACAGGATTCTTCGGCTGACAGTTCGTTCTCTTCCGCTGATAGCTCCTCCGCCTCCCCCCGGAGCTTCGCCATTACAGCCCGCAAGTGCCGCATCTCCGAGAGCAAGTCATCCCGCTCGGCGATAATCTTCGACTGAATGTGCCGAATGCATTTAACCCGCAGAGAGTTGCTGAATGCGGTCTGCGAGTCTTCATCCTCTCCTACGGGGCTCAGCTCGACGATCCTATTCTCCAAGCGTTGGATCTCGGCTTCCCGGAGACTGAGGACCAACGAAAGGTGGGCCCACTCACTCTTGGCTCGGCGTAACTTCAGATCAGCGCTACCGGGGCTCAGAACCACCGTTCCAGAAGTGGCTTCGGATTCGAAGTCTCCGTTCGAACGCTCGGAGTCCGAACCATGGACCGTCACCACGGGCTGAAAAGAAGGAAAAGAGAATAACACAATTTCAATGCACCGCCGAAGCCCAACACTTGGAAAAATTTTCTAAGGAAACTTTCAAAATTCACATTCAGATGTAATGGTGTTACAGATGGCCGAACCGACCCTACAATCAAGCTTTACAACAACCAACGAAAGTGAAAAACAACAAGGTCAAGGTCTCCTCGGAAGGGGAATGCTTCAGTTTAGGGATACGCGAGAACGACGAGGTCTGCCCTCCGAACTCGATCCTAAACCAACGAAGCGCGACCCCCCTTCGCTGCTAGCTCTAACCACGGCGCCTGCCGAGGCCCCGCTCGACGAGACAGCCGCGCTGCTCTGCGCATCAGCCGGACTCCGCCTGGTCATAGGCGAGCGTGTCGCAAGCTCATAAAACGTAATCCCCCTCTCACTTTCTTCGCGGGTGCACGAAGTACTGCGGACGTTAGCCCTCTCCGGCGCAGGCTTGAGCGACGCGATCTCTTCCTCCAGTTCGATAATCCTGTCTCTAAGAACGTCGTCCTTCGCCGACTTCTTCGAACAGGAGGGTCTTGACGAGCCGGAGGCATTAGTGCCATCGGCAGCGAGCCGGCGGAAGTGGGTGACCTCGATCCCCCTATCTATCGTGATCCTTCTGAGCCTGTCGACGTCGGCCACTAACCTCTTGCGCTCGGCCCATGCCTTCTCCAGCTCGGACGCCAGCTTCACTGCCTCCGCCGAGCGTTCCCTCTCCGCCAATTCCAAGTGTTGGACCTCTGCCAAAAGATCGGCATTCCTCCGCTCGGCAGCGGTTAGCTCCCCGCGGAGCCGCTCGACTTCCCCTTCGGGACAAGGGGCTTGGTGGTGCTTCCGCAGCTGATACAGCTCACGACACTGCCTCCGTAGAACTGCCCTCACCTCCTCCGCCTGGCCGAGCAGAAGAAATCGCCTCTGTCGGCTGTCCTTGAGCTCACGCTTCATTTTGGCCAACTCCTTCCGAAGGTAGACGAGCTCCGTGACCGGACCGAACTTCACCTGAAAAGCAGAGATAAATCCGATACCTAACACTCGGAAACATCTACGGCTAGTCATACACAAATCCGAAGTTCAACACTTGGGCAAATTTTGGCCAAACGAAACATTTTCATTTCAAAATCAAAGTGAAAGCTTTACACTAGCGGTGGCCAGTCCGCAGTTAGGCTTACAAGAGAAAAAAGACAAAAAAGAAGACAACCAAGTCAGGGGTCGACCTTTTTGCCGCTCGGGTCCGTCGACCCCTCGGTCTTGTCCTCGCCACCGTCCTCGCCTTCGCCTTCGCTCCAACTCTCCTCCTCGGAGTCGACCACCTTCTCGTCCTCGGCCTCGGACTCCCCGGGACCCTCGACGACTTCCGTCTCTCCCGCAGGCCCGAGCATCCCCACGGGCACACCCTCCTCCCCTTCCACGGGGTCATAAAAGTGGTAGGAGGAGATGTCGAAGCCCGGGTTCCTGGCGGCTATGTGGGTCAGCGCTCGACCATAGGCTTCCTCCATGTTCTGGAGCATATGCTGAGCAGCCTCCTCCTGCACGGCCTTCTTCACCCTCTTCACCTTCTTCAGGTGCTTGGCCTGGGTCCTCTCGACCCTCTTCTGAGCCTTCTCCGCCTTCGACCGAGCTTGGCCAGGGCCTCCTTCAGTTCGGCGACCTCCTTCTCCGAGGCCTCAAGTTTAGCCGCCGTGTCCTTCGACAGCTGAATGGACTTGGCCTGCTGCCCCTCCAACCCCTTCACCTCGTCAGCCCTCCTCGTCGAGAGGAGCTGCTCGGCATCAAGCCGCTGCGTAGCCTTGACGCGCTCCGCCCTCCCCCGTTCCTTCTCCTGCTCTTTGTTCGCCATCTCCTCGAGCAGGAAGTTGAAGTGGCAGAGGGTCTGGAAAAGAGCGGCGGATTAAAATCCAAACCCAAATACTTAGAAAAAACTCAAGGGAAGAAAAGCCAAAGAGAAAGAGCCCGGCCAACTTACCGACATAGTGTTCCGAGCAATCTGCATCACGGCGTCCCCCGCTTGCCCGGCCTTCAGGGTCGCTCGGTCCTTCGGGGTCGGCAGGTGCTTCACGGCCTCCATGCAGATGTTGCCATCGCCCAAGAAGCCATCGACCTGCATGACCTGCTAGTCGGGGACGAAGATCTGTTTGTGACGCTCGGTCAGGATCTTCTCCGCCTCGGCAGTTAGGGGCGGAACTTGGAGGGACAACACCTCCGTCACGCCGAACGTGCCGCTCGACGAACCAGGAGCGTCCCCCTTCGGGGTCGGTGTCGGCGCATCCGGGGCAGGCGGGTCGAGGACCTGGACCTCCCCGTGGTCAAGGACCATGACCTTCGGCTGCTCGGCAGCCTTCGCGACCGAAGGCTTCTTCGCTGGCCGGCTCTCCTGAGTCTCCGCCGCCGACCTCTTCTTCTTCTCCTGCTCCGAGCGACCTTTCGCCATCAGGGCCCTGTAGTCCATCTTCATCGTCTCTGCAAAAGCCGAATGAAAGAACTTAGATAAGTTTTCATGAACTCTAAACAATGAGTATAAATACCAGAAGCATACGAGGGTCGATCGGACTGAGACCCCTACGGAACAGGTCCTCCTCTGTAATATCTTTCCAACTCATGGTTGGCAGAGCGAGGAGCTTCCTCCGGACCTCGGCCTCTCCCTCATTCAGTGGCACCTCCTTCTTGGTACGCTTGGGCAGACCCTCCGTCTCCCAAACCGCCGGTATTACCCACGGCGTCAGGGATCGGACAAGGAAATACTTTGTCTTCCAATGTTTGATCGAGTCCGGATTCTCGATCAGTTTCACGCCCGGCCGGGGCGACAGATAGAACCTCTGTTCATCTTTCCTCGGCTGGCAAGGTCGATAGAGATTACGAAAGAGGAACATGCTCGGTTTAGCGCCAACCTCTTGGCATCGAAGGACGAAGGCTGTAACGTGCCTCCATGTGTTCGACGCCAGCTGAGCGGGACTCAAACCGTAAAAGACCAGGACCTCAACCACGAACGGATGGAGGGGAAAGCGGAGTCCGGCAATAAGGGAATCGACCGGGAAGACGCACACGTCTGGCGAGCAGCTCGTGTTGGCTCGAAAACCTGGCCCGGGGAGAAGCAGGACATACTCTAGCGGGATCCGAAATCCCTCTCGGATCATCCGAAGGTCATCCTCGGTGAGCGACGAGATAGCATGGTCCACCTCGGAAACCTCCCTCGGCTCATTCTCCTCCACCAGTGGGGCCGTACCCTGAGTCACTTTCCCCAAGACGTCATCGGCGTAGTCCCGAACACCACCCACACTCGACAAGACAATGGGCTGCCGACCGAACGCCCCCGCCGACTTCGGCGTCTCCACGATGGTGACCACGCCCTTGTTCTTCCGGGACGCCGCCTCAACCTCCCTAGGCTGCTCAGCCACATCGCCCTCTCTGTCCGGACGAACGACCTCCTGCTCGCTCGGTTCCGCCACACCCTTCCCTTTATCCCCTCGGCCAACGGTTTGTTCCGAGGTGGGGGTCTCAGTGATCTTAACCATTTCAAAGAGAGAAGGAATAGAGACTGACCTTGAAGTGATGTGTACGGTCGGAGAGCTCACCGGAGTCTACAAACGCTACCGCGACAGCCAGCAACACTGCCAGAGAGCAGAAAACTTCGCAGCAAAGTAAAAACTGAGGAGAGAGGGTAAAAACGAAAAGTGAGACTTGGTCTAAGGGGGGGTGAAGATTTATAGTAAAAACGGGACGTCCCTTGGACTTCCAAAGCGACTTTTGGGCCGCTCTCGAAATGTCGCGAAGGCCCACCACCACTGTCTCCATCACCAAGTCAGCTAGCTCGGCACCAGGGGATCTGAATCCGAGCTACAAGCAAAACTTACATGCCGGCTACAGGGTCCGGTCGGAATCCGAGCAAGTGCCTTTCCGAGCTCGTAAACGGAGAAAACTCACTTTCTCCTCAACTTTCGCGCCTGGTCTCGATCAGACGGCTCAGATCTCGCCAAGAGCACTAAACGAGAAGATAGTGTTTTCTTGGGAGCTGCGCCCGTCTTGAGATGCGCACCATCATCCAGCGGCTCAAGGTGCGCCACGTCGCTCGGACGATTGAACCCTCGGACGCCTCACCTATGCCTAGAGGAACCTGGAAAAATTTTGATTCAGTTTTGAGGCGCCGCCTTCGGCGAGCGCCCCCCAGGTCCCGTGCATCAGTCGGTATTCCGCCGACCACGGGCCCCGGTCGGGAACTGATCGGCACTCCCCTCATCTCTAACTCCCCCGGGCTGACATCCATTAGAAGCCATCAGCCCGGAAGGAAGACAGAGATGAGAGGGGACCCATCAACACTCAGAGATCAGGAGAAACACACCGTTCCGAGCTTGTTGTTTACAACTGGAAGGCGCGGCTTGTCAGAGGACTCCGACCGCAGCGCCTTCACAGTTGCAAACAACGGGCTCGGACGGTCCAGAAGCCCGAGCTGCGACTCATGATAGAGAAGCACGCCATCCCGAGCTAGTTGGTTGCAACTGGAAGGATCAGTTTGTCAGAAGACTCTGACAGCGGCGCCTTCACAGTTGCAACAAACGAACTCGGATGGCCCGGAGATCGGCATCGGACATGGATCATCACTCTCCCACCAAGACCTCCGCCTACTTCGACACTCACTTCGGAGCAACCAAAGAAGGCAGAAGATCTTGGTGAGAGAACGACCACCCGTCCTTCCGAAGAGACCCACACACCCCGGTCCGGACTATGGTCGTCGTCACTACTGCCTTATCCCCTCCCGTTCCTGACATCCCCTTCGGAGCAGTGAGGAACGTGAGAAGAATAAGACAACAGAGCGACCACCCGTCCTTCTGAAGTAACTCATCCCTCGGATCCGGACCACGGTCGTCGCCACTACTACCTCGTCCCCCCTCGCTCCTAACATCCGCTTTGGGGCCGTCAGGAACAAAGGGAAAACCAGGCAGAAGAACGACAACCTCTCCGAACCTCAAGAGAGAAGCTACCCAAGGCAGATGCCTCCGAGGTATGGAACTCAATTTGGTTGTGACAAACATGACAAAGGGAGTGGAGTACTTATAGCCTGCCTCCAAGAACCAGCCATTATGACCCTCGGAAATTGGAGCGCCGCGTTTTAATTAGGGGAATTACTGATCCTCGGAAGTTGAAACGCTACGCATTAATTAAAGGAATTATCCTTAATGACATCGGGAAGGCGAAACGCCACACAAGTCTCGAAGCGCCATTAATACCATTGGGAACAGAGCCATCTCAGATTGCCAAAAACCACAGGCCCTCGGTCGGCTGCCGAGCAAGTGCCTTCCCGAGCGTGTAAACGGGGAAAACTCACTTCCCCCTCAACTTTCGCGTCTGATCTCAATCAGACGGCCCAGATCTCGCCGAAAGCACTAAAAGACAAGATAGTGTTTTCTTGGGAGCTGCGCCCGTCTCGAGATGCGTGCCGACATACAATAGCTCAGTTAGCGCCACGTCGTTCGGCCTACCGAACCCCCCTATCTTCGGTCGGCAGCCGAGCAAGTGCCTTCCCGAGCTGGTAAATGGAGAAAAAAAGACACCGAGCTACGTGGACCGCTGGATCTCTCAAAAATTCGTGCTCCCAATGATGGAGAGCCCAGATTGCGCCACGTGCGCTAAAAGACAAGATAGCATTTTCTTGGGAACTGCACCCGTCTCGAGATGCGTGCCCAAACATCCGACGGCTCAGACAGCGCCACGTCGCTCGGCCTGCCGAACCCCCTGCCTCCGGTCGGCAGCCGAGCAAGCGCCTTTCCGAGCTCGTAAACGGAGAAAAACGCTGCCGAGCGGCAACAGCCGTCAGATCTTTCCGAAATTCGCGCCCATCCACGATCGACGGCTCAGATCAAGCCACGCCATTAATCGGTATTTAAATCGTTTTTTATTTATTTTAATCGTTTTATTTGTTTAAAAATTGCGAAAAAATTGCTAAAAATTCGGGAAAATTAGCTAAAAAATTCTGGGAAATAATTAAAAATTCGGGGACACGCTTTCGGACCCCGGAGCGAACAATTATTACCCCGAATGCACCGCTAAAGCCCCCGAACGATTAGCAAACACATCGCAGAATTAAACAAATACTTCGAAAAAAGTGGATAAAAGACTGTCAGATACCCGATGCAGCTCAAGAACAGCACACAGCGTCAAAAGTTACCTCACTACCCCCTTTCTAGATTCAAAATCCCACATTTGGACTCCGATACAACTCCACCAGCCACTGAGACAGCTGAACTACTCCTCAAAGTCTGATCACGCTCAGTCTTTAGGAGTGGGGGGCTCGTGATATGGCTAAAAATGGGGTTAAATCGGGACCGTCCAGATCGAGCACGAATCCTGAAGCACGGGGGTAAAAAGGTAATTTCACATACAGATGGATCCAAAACGGGTATTGGGCCTCCTTCTCATAGAACCAACCACCCGCGAATAGATCTGCTTCAACTGGGCATGGGTCCTGGCCCGATACAAGCCCGGTCCACCAAGAGGAGAATCAGGCCACTGATTTGACCGAATCAAATCAATAAACCTGATTGGCTCTCACCAGGGAATCAGGGGCTAACTTCCCAAAAACAGAATAAGAGGATTTTCCTCCTGACTGTTAGGCAGGAAATCAGGCCCCAAATCATTCCAAAGGCGACTATAAATACAACCCTTCTACCACCAAGACCAGGTTAATCACTTTTTCGCCACTTAAGTTCTTTCTTAATCTTTTGCTGATTACTGACAAGAGCGTCGGAGGGTGCGTCGCCGGAATCAACCCCGGTGTCTCGCACTTCCTTGCAGGTTGCGGCAGGAGCAAGAAGGCCGAGTCAGCTGTTCAGGTTTTCCTCGGATCCACAAATTCTATCTATTTACCCCCACACCGAAATCAGCGGTAACAGCCGGCAAATTGCCTCCCAGGATACAACTGTATTACCTTTCCCTGAAGAGCAGCACTCTTGCTTCAGAGATTTCAGCGAACTGTTACTGTGTTGTACTCTCAGTTTTTGACACAAAGGAAGAAAAAGATGTGGAATTCGGATTACTCAAAAGCTGTCTGTCTAGCAGACAAGACTTGCTAGTCTTATAGGAGAAAATAGAGTAACTGGTGGGAGGCCCATTACTCTGTAACAGCAGAGTAATGGTCTGCTGTTACAAAGTAGTGGTACCAGTTACTAAATGTGAAAGGCCTCATCAGTGTACTGGGAAAATTTTTTTTGACTGGGGCAAAAAAAAATTTTAAACCAGAGCTAGAGCCAAGCCAGACCAAACCAGGCCGGGGCCGGGCCGCGTGCGAGTGTGTTTGTCATTTTGGCTAAGTCTTCTCTCCACTACACGTTAGTGGTAACCCCCGAGCCACGCCCTTTAATCCAACTTTTTAGTATATATACTAGAAAAAACCTTTCCCCATTTTCGATATGGGACTATCCATTTTCTCCAAGTTTCCAAGTTAGTACATTTTGAGTACCCAACTTTGGACCAACATTTCTCATTCATACGGAATTTGTTTTTGGAAAATGAGTACACCACGGAATAGTACTCGACGAGAGGATCGCAATCCAATCATTTTTCGGCACCGCCGGTGGCTGGAGCCTGCCGGAATTCGGCCCAGAAAATCTGCAAAAATTAATTCCAACAATCCCCCACATGAATGGAAATTACCAGACTATGTAATCCAGACACGACATTAAAAGACATGACAGAAAAACTCTGAGAGCACAATCGAAAAATCACTGCATCAGGAGTGGTAGTAACTTTTCAACTTTGAACCACCCTTAGTAAGTAGCTATCAGATTCACTTGACCAGGTAGTGAACAAGATGTCTAGAACTACCCGGACTTTGATGTGAACCTAGGCAATAACTATCACACAGTTTCATCTCCTCACAGAACTAAGTTCTCTTGTTGTGTTCATTTTGGCCTTGAACAACCCTGGTTAATCGTGAGTGAACTTGGAGAATGTAGCCTCTCTCCATTTTCCTAGAAACGGCCCCATTTCACACTCACAAGGTTATTGCCCGTAAAGAGTATCCTGCCATACCCATCTTTTATTTCAAAGCTATGAGAATCATTAAAAGCCAAGCTTATCCTAACTCTTTGCAGGCAGCACTGTTTTATCATCCTAAGAGTGGGTATGAGATTTTAATCTCTCAGTACTCCCGTTGATTCAACAAGATTTAGTTGTCCCCTTGAATCTAGATCTTGGGATCTCCAATTCCTAGGTAGGGTTTCCATCAAGTATCATCTTTCGTCATAGGCTTTAAACCCATTCCTCTTGATGATCTCACAACTTTCTCTCGCGACAAACCTTTAGTAAATGGATCTGCTAGATTGTCGGTCGATTTTATATACTCTATAGAGATTACTCCATTTGAGAGTAGTTGTCTAATGGTTTTGTGTCGTCTTCTGATATGACGTGACTTACCATTATACATACAACTCAGTGCCCGTGTTATAGCCGATTGGCTATCACAGTGTACGCATAAAGTAGGCACTGGTTTTTCCCACATAGGGATATCCTCTAAAAAGTTTCGAAGCCATTCTGCTTCCTCTGCCGCTTTGTCTAACGCAATAAACTCAGATTCCATGGTGGATCTGGATAATAACATTTGTTTAGAGGATTTCCATGACACAACTGCACCACCAAGTGTGAAGACATACCCACTTGTGGATTTTGAGTTCTTGGAGTTCGATATCTAGTTGGCATTACTGTAGCCTTCTAGTACTGCTAGATATCTGGTGTAATGTAGTGCATAACTCTGAGTATATCGCAAGTAGTTCAATACTCTAGTTATTCCTTTCCAGTGACTTCGTCCTGGATTACTTGTGTAGCGGCTCAGTACATTTACCGAATGTGCTAGGTCCGGTCTTGTACAATTTTTTAAGTACATCAGACTACCGATTACACGTGCATATTCTAGTTGTGATATGCTGTCACCCATGTTTTTGAACAAGTGAAGACTGGGATTCACAGGGCTTTTGGCAGTCCCATTCGAGTAATTCTTGAACCTTTCAAATATTTTCTTAGCATAATGAACTTGAGACAAAGTAATTTCCTCAGACGTCCTGAAAACTTTTATTTCTAGTATGACGTCTATTATTCCCAAATCTTTCATATCAAACTTGCCACTAAGCATGCTCTTAGTTTGTTTGATAATGTCATTATTGCTCCCAAAAATAAGCATGTCGTCTACATACAGACACACAGGAATGTATCCATTTGGAGTATCTTTGATGTCGATACACTTATCACATTCATTTATTTTGAAACCATTTGACATCATAACATTGTCAAATTTTGCATGCCACTACTTTGGAGCTTGTTTCAGTCCGTACAGGGATTTTACAAGCCTGGACACCTTTTTTTCTTGTCCAGGAACTACGTAACCCTCAGGTTGTTTCCTGTATATTTCTTCTTCTAAGTCCCAATTTAGAAATGCAGCTTTAACATCCATTTGATGTATTTCCAGGTTACATAGAGCTGCAATAGCTATCAACATTCTTATTGAAGTTATTCTTGTAACTGGGGAATATGTATCAAAGAAGTCTAGGCCTTCCTTTTGCCTAAATTCTTGTACCACAAGTCTAGCCTTATGCTTCTCTATTGAACCATCTGGTTTCAATTTTTGTTTGAAAATCCATTTGCATCCTAGAGCTTTACATCCTGAAGGCAAATAACTAACTCTCATGTATGATTTTGCATAATGGAGTCTATTTCACTTTTGATTGCTTCCTTCCACATAGGAGCATCAGGCATAGACATGACTTCCTTGAAAGTTCTGGGCTCATTCTCTAATAGAAAGGCCGTTACAAAGTCAGGACCAAATGATTTTGATGTTCTAGCCCGTTTACTTCATCTAGGCTCATCATTATCATGTTCTGGTTCATCAACTGAAGTGCTTGCATTCCCTTATTCACGTGTACGTTTGGGATTCGTAGTGTCCTTGCATGGAAATACGTGTTCAAAGAAGAAAGCATTCCTTGATTCCATTATTGTATTCACATGGATATCCGGTATATCTGATTTATATACCAAGAACCGATATGCACTACTGTTGTGTGCATAGCCTATGGATATGCAATCAATCGTCTTAGGTCCAATTGTAACCTGTTTTGGATTAGAAACTGCCACTTTTGCTAGACACCCCCACACTTTGAGGTATTTATACGAAGGTACATTTTCTTTTCACATTTCGTATGGTGTCTTGCCAGTTTTCTTGTGAGGTATTTTATTAGGAATATAGTTGGCAGTCAGTAATGCTTCTCCCCACATATTTTGAGGTCATCCAGAATTCAACAACAAGGCATTCATCATCTCCTTTAGAGTTCAGTTTTTGCGCTCGGCAGTACCGTTTGATTCGGGTGAGTAAGGAGCAGTTGTCTAATGAACTATTCTATGTTCAGAGCAGAACATATTAAATGGTGCATCATATTCTCCTCCTCTATCACTCCTAACGATTTTAATCGTTTTGCCAAGTTGATTCTCAACCTCAAGTTTATATTCCTTGAATTTATCCAAGGCCTCATTTTTGCTATGTAACAAGTATACATAACAGAATTTTGTGCAATCGTCTATGAATGTCACAAAGTACTTTTTGCCACCTCTGGTCTGTATGTATTTTAAATCACACAGATCTGTGTGAATTAGACCTAGAGTTTCTATGTTTCTTTCTACAGAACGTGATGGAGTTTTAGTGAGTTTGACCTCCGTGCAAACTTCACATTTTTCTGAGTTGTCTACCTTAAATTTTGGTAGCAAATTCATGTTAATTAATCTACGCATAGAATTGACATTAACATGGCCTAGTCTTTCATGCCAAACAGAAGAAGACTCAACAACATAGGCAATAGGAGTTATTTCATTAACTTTGGGAACAACAGGAACAATAGTTTTAGGGATGACTGTCATTACATTAAACTTGAACAGTCCATCCTTTACATATCCTTTACCTAAGTACACCCCATTTTTAGACAATACAAAATTATCAGAAACAAGAACAACCTTAAATCCATTCTTGCTTAGCAAAGAGCCTGAGACCAAGTTTTTTCTAATATCTGGAACATGCAACACATTTGTGAGTGTTAGTTCCTTGCCTGAAGTCATTTTCAGCACTATCTTCCCTGTTCTTGCAATTTTGGAGGTGGAAGAATTACCCATGAACAGCTGCTCATCCTTGTTGCACTTCTGGTATGAAGTAAACATCTCCTTGTCCGAGCAGATATGCTTGGTGGCCCCAGTATCGTACCAACATTCACGAGGATTGCTCCCTACAAGATTTACCTCTGATATTACAACACAAAGGTTCAAGTCAGAGAGACCAGTGGACAAGTTCTCAGCTATGTGTGCATGGGATTTTTCATTCCCTTTTGCATGTCCAGTTCCTGCACGGTTGTTGTTGTCTTTACTGCGGTAGTCAGAAATTTTGTGCCCCAGCTTACCACACTTGTGGCATTTCCAAGCAAACCTCTTTGCAGGAGGTGTTTTGTTTGAGGCCTGTGGCAAGAACATTCTCTTCTTGCCATTCTGTTCGTGCTCCACCACGTTGGCCTTTTCTATGGACTGATTTCCATAGGACCTGTCAGCCTTGTGATTCTCCTCTTCGATCTGCAACCTGACAATGAGGTCTTCAAGAGACATCTCTTTTCACTTGTGCTTGAGGTAGTTCTTGAAGTCTTTCCATCCAGGTGGAAGCTTCTCGATGAACGCTGCAACCTGGAACGGTTCACACAACGTCATGTTCTCTACAACGATTTCATGCATTATCACCTGCAGTTCCTGGATTTGACTCACAACTATTTTGGAGTCAACCATCTTGTAGTCCAAAAATTTGCCGACTACTACAAACTTCTTGGACCCGACGTCTTCTGTTTTGTACTTCTTCTCCAAAGACCCCTACAGGAGTTTGGACGTCTTGAAGACACAGTAGACGTTGTACAGAGGGTCTACGAAGCCATTCAAGAAGTAGTTCCTACAGAGGTAGTCACCTTGAGTCCATGCATCAACCGCAGCAACGGAGTGTGCATCCATTGGTGCCAGCATAGGGGCAGATTCAGTGAGAAACCTGTCCAGCTTCAAGGTGGTCAGGTAGAACTGCATCTTCCCCTGCCACTTCTTGAATCCAGTTCCGTTGAACTTCTCTGGTTTTTCTCCTACAGTAATATACATGGGCAGAACGACCGAATGTGCCGCAACCGATTGTGCAGGCACATTTTGGGTCACTGGTGTTTCGGCACTGATAAGCCCATTGGCACCTTCGATCTGTGTGTTTTCCATGTTCTGAAATAGTTGAAAACAGAACTGTCCGTTGTTTTTCCGAGATGATAACAGTACCTGTAAAAGATCTTCACAAAACTATTAGAATAGAGGAAAATTTTTGCTTTAAGATTGTTAGAACTCGAATTTTATAAATTAGAAATTTGCTAACAAAATTTGTGAAGAACAGAATTCACAGGAAGAAAAGAAAAAACCAAAAGCTTTATACAGAGTCAAGATTAAGATCTCTCTCCTTAAAGCAAAGTTCGCCCCGTAGTGTGACAGTTGCCGGCGAATTGCCTCCCAGAATACAACTGTATTACCTTTCCTTGAAGAGCAGCACCCTTGCTTCAGAGATTTCAGCGAACTGTTACTGTGTTGTACTCACAGTTTTTGACACAGAGGAAGAAGAAGAAGTGGAATTCGGATTACTCAAAAGCTGTGTGTCTAGCAGACAAGACTTGCTAGTCTTATAGGAGAAAATAGAGTAACTGATGGGAGGCCCATTACTCTGTAACAGTAGAGTAATGGTTCACTACTCTGCAACAGCAGAGTGGTGTTTCATATTCATAACTGATGAACCATTACTCTGCTGTTATAGAGTAGTGGTACCAGTTACTGAATGTGAAAGGCCTCATCAGTGTACTGGGGGAAAAAATTTGACTGGGGCAAAAAAAATTTAAGCCAAGCCAAGCCAGACCAAACCAAGCTGGGGCGGGGCGGGGCCGGGTGCGCGTGTGTGTTTATCATTTTGGCTAAGTCCTATATTCACTACACATTAGTGGTAACCCCCGAGCCACGCCCTTTAGTCCAATTTTTTAGTATATATACTAGAAAAAACCTTTTCCCATTTTCGATATGGGATTATCCATTTTCTCCAAGTTTTCAAGTTAGTACATTTTGAGTACCCAACTTTGGACCAACGTTTTTCATTCATACGGAATTCGTTTTTGGCAAATGAGTACACCACGGAATAGTACTCGACGAGAGGATCGCAATCCAATCATTTTCCGGTGTCGCCGGTGGCCGGAGCCTGCTGGAATCCGGCCCAAAAAATCAGCAAAAATTAATTCCAACACCCTCTACATCTCGATCATTGCAGTCATCGATGACTTGCTTTGATACCAAGTTGTTTGGGACTGAAACTCGGGATTGATTTAATTTTGGCCATGGATTGAGGAATTATGGTTTGGAGCTGAGAATATAGGGTAAACTCACTTGGATTCTTGATTATTCATTGATTCAATTACAACTCTCTATTCCCTATTTATAAAGTACAATCAGAGAAGAATACATTGCCACTTAGTCCAAGCACGTGCAGTGTGAACACCACTTACTAGGCTAGATAAAAAATAAGCCCATTAACAAACTAATCAAACAAAAAACCAGAAAAGGTGCGCACAATGCACAAACTATTGATATGTTCATCCTCTGCCTTCAGATCATCAAACTGCATCTTCTCTTCTCTTACAGACTCTACCCCACTTGACCAGATGAAACCCTTTGTTCGCCTCATTAGTTCCTTTCCACAAGAATCATCTTCTCAGCTTCCCTATCTTGTTGAGAACCCACTTAAGCAATTCATAGATCGACATCAAATATAGAGGAATAGTACTAAGTACCGAGTTGAGCAGCGTGATTCTTCCCCCTAATGAAAGGAATCGACTCTTCCACCCTGCCAGTTTCTTAGCTATCTTTTCTATAAGGGTAGTCCAATCCTCTCTTAACAATGTCCCTGGCCTAATTGGCATCCCTAGATATTTTATTGGGAAATCGCCCCTCTCGCATCCTAATAGCATAGTGATAGTGTTGACCGACGTTGATAAGTGATCGCTAATAGGTATGACGCAGCTCTTCTTTAGGTTTATTTTTAATCCCGACCAGCTTTGAAAACAATCCAAAGCAGCCTTAAGAGCTACAACTTCTTCCTCTTTTGTCCTTCCAAACAAGAGAGTGTCATCAGCATATTGTAGAATTAACATTGGTTGTGTGATTCCTTTGATCTCGACCCCCTTGATGACATTGTTCTCCTGTCCCTTGCTTATCATTTCAGTCAGCCCGTCTGCCACGATGGCAAATAAAAGTGACGACAGAGGGTCCCCTTGCCTGAGTCCTCTTTAGCACCTAATTTCTTTACCTTACCACCTGTTTACATGTACGAACGACTTCACTCCTTGTACACAAATTTTAATCCATGATCGTCATTTCTCTCCGAAACCTTTGAGTTGTAATGCCTCGTCCAGACATTCCCAATGCACCGATTCATAGGCCTTTTCAAAGTCTATCTTAAGCAAGAATCCGTCAGATTTGCCTCAATATCCTCTGTAAACGATTTCGTGGGCTGAGGCTATTCTGTCCATAATGTCTCTTCCATGAATGAAACCGCTCTGCGAGGAAGCCACCACATCATCTAGGTGTGGAGACAATCTTTGCGCCAGCACTTTTGTAACTATTTTGAACGATCCATTGAGCAGGCTAATAGGTCTGAGATCTTCAACCGTGAGTACATCTCGTTTCTTGGGGATAAGAGTAATACTGGCATAGTTGAGCTTGTCCAGATTTGCACTTCTATCATACAGTTCTTTAAAGATATTCATTAGATTTGCCTTGATAATCTGCCAGTAGAATTTGTAAAAGAAAATAGGCAACTCATCTAGCCCCGGTGCCTTATCCTGTCCGAGTTGACTGATGCATTGTGGACTTCCTCTTCCGTAAACCTATTTTCGATTCCCTCGCTACCGTCTATTCTAGATGAACTCCACATATCAGACGAAAGATTACATCTAGCGGTACTTCTTCTACCCAGAAGTTTGTGGTACTTCTTGTCTATATGCTCCCTGATGAGGCTGTCATTCTCTGTCCAAGTTCCATCAACTAATAATCCTGCAATATGATTTTGTCTTCTTCTTCCATTTTCCACCTTGTGAAATTTTTTTGTATTTGCATCCCCTTCCTTAAGCCATTGTAACCTAGATCGTTGCTTCCAATACAGCTCCTCCATCAATCCTATATGTAGTAACTCTAGTCTACATCTTACCATTTCATCCTTTTCTGATCCCAGTAGATACCTATCCTCTTGCATGGTTTCCAACTCGTGGATCCTATTGCCTAGCATCTCCCTTCTGAAATTTACATCTCCAAATTTCTGTTTAGCCCATCCTTTTAAAATCTTATGAAGGTGCCTTATCTTTTCTGCCAAATTCCTACGGTTGATGTTTCAATAGTGGAGCCATTCCATGAATCTTCGATGACTTGACGTGTTTCAGTACTCAACGTCCAGGATTTTTCAAATCTAAATGGAAATTCCTATTCCTGATAACCTCACTACCCTCAATGACGAGAGGCAGGTGATTGGATGTATATCGCACATCGGACCTCACTTTTGCAAGTGGAAACACATCCTCCCAATCGTTAGACACCAAAACCTTATCTAGCTTAGCGAGAGTTGAATTTCGTTGCATGTTAGACCATGTGAACTTTCTATCACCCATTTCTAGCTCCAGCAGCTCCAAATCATCTATAGTGCTTTTGAAAGTCTCCTGCTCAGTGCGGCTGAGGTCCCTACCTCTATGTTCATCTTGATATCTAGTGATATTGAAATCCCCTCCTAACACCGATGGCCGATCCCATCTGTTCTTGATACCTTTAAGCTCTGTCTAGAAATCTTTTTGCATTCTGGAGTCGTATGGACCGTACACACTAGTAACCCCGTGCTCCCATCACTTATCCTTCTTAGTCTAATCGACACAGTGAAATTTCCAATATGGATTGTTTATAATCTCAAAGAGTTTTATATTCGCCCCAACCGCTATGCCCCGCAAGAAACCCATCGCAGGCTTGAACCTCCAGTCAAAGTCCACCGCCCATCTAAGACCTCTAAACTTCTCTATAGATGGATTCTCAATTCTGGTTTCTTACAGCCCGCAAATACTAGGGAGATTTTTATTAATGGTATTACTAATCGATCTTTTTTGGATTTTTGCCTCATCCCCTTACATTCCAAAAGATGTATACCATTAAAAACAGTGTTAGCACCTACCCTCTACCACCTCCGAACAACTCGCGCCCTTATGCAAAAGCCAACCTTGACTCCTGATAACTAGTTTTTCTAACTGTTCCGCCCTACTAGAGCCCATGGCTAGACCATAGAGACTAGCAAAATAGATAAGCGAATCTTCATTTAAGGAATTTAGAACAGAGAGATTGGAAGTGAGAATACCTCCACTAGCCGTATCATGCTCCTTTGCTTTAGAGGTCGTCTTGATTAGCTCTTCCTGTCTAGAGTCCTGAATTCCCCCTTTGTCCATATGTATCTTTCCCTTCCTCTGATACTCGGTAACTTTCTTGTTATTGCTGCTGCAGACGCTTCCCCTGAAGTCCTTATATCCAATCTCAGATTCTGTCTCTGAAATTATGTTATCGTCTCGGACACCGTCTAGAGCTCCAATTATCCCACCACAAGAGTCTGGATTAGTCGAATGTTGATTTGTTTCCACCAGTTGATTCTTGCTAGTTGCAGTCTGAGGTTGCGGTGCAACGTCATGTGGGTTGGGCTTTTCAATCAGAGTGTTAACTTTTCGGCTGTCTACTAATTCCTGGGCTTCTGAGTTAATGGGCTTCGGCTCATTGAGTTGTGTCATAGGTCCTTTGTTTCTGATTAACAACGTCAACACTTGTTTGACAGATTCTTCAATTTCAGTTTTTGAAAATTGCAGCCAGTCATCCCTGACAAGACCCATATCCTTGCTAGCCTCGAGCCCCTCGCTGTCACCTCTTTTAAGGATTCCAGATTTTCCGCTGATCCTCGTATGAGCAGTCACATCTTCCCCCATTATCGTTTTGCCCCTCGCCTCACCCAACATCCGAATGCCTTGTTTAGGGTGCCAGCATTTAATGTGCACTGTCCTGTCACGCTCAGATGAGCCCTCTACGTGGCTCGACTTTTGAAATTGACGCTCAAGATTTGTTTGAGGTTTGATGTGCATCTTAGCTCTCTCCTTGATCTGATCTGAAGATGGAGGGCCAAAATCAGTCACACCTAGATCCAACGATCGCACTCTGTCTTCATTCTCCCGCTCGTCATCATTACCGTCGAAATTGCCACCCTCCACCGTCCCCGCCCCTCGAAACGACATGCTCTTTTTCACCTCCACGATCACCTTGACTTCATAAGCCTCGTTTTCGAAGTCGGCTATGATCTTGGACGAGATGTCAGCCCTGTTCGCTACCCCTATGCGAAGCCGTGCGAACTTTCGACAGGAGTGCGTGAGAGTCCCCTTGTCAATCTCAATCAACAGTCCAAAGCTACGAACCAGGTTTTGGAATCCTGACCGAACCCAACAATGAAATGGCAGATTGTAGAGACGAATCCACGCCGATGAGAACGACTCTGCATTGAGCGCTCCATACTCTCGTGACCAAGATTTGAAAGTGATTAAGAACTCCATTCCTTGCAAATCCTTTCCTTCCAATGCCTTCATCCTCAGCGCCTATGGCGCCATCTCCCCATCACTGTAATGCACAAAAAAGCAGTTTTCAACGATGTTTTGCACCACCCACGTTGGCATGGGAGAAGACACCACTACAGCGAGGAGCAGTTCCAAAATGTCTTTAACAGTGGGGTTGCCTGTTTGAGCTTTCACTATGATGCAGCTCTTATAACGCCTTTTGAAATCTGCCATTAATGGAGTCGGGGTAATCGTGGCTTTAATAATCCTCCTCTCACCAGCTGCGCTCTCCTGTGTCTTGCTTCCGAGTTTAGCGAAGCTGCCGGCAGTAGAGGATCCTTGGAGAATGATGCGGAGATGGCCCTGTTTCTGGGGAAAGCCGTTGAGATGTGACTGGAGGTTTTGCAGACATAGCAGAACCAATCATTCTTGCAGTTGTTGATCGAATGGCCTACTTTGGCGCATTTATGACAAGTTTGGCGACTGTCGACTCTCCGATCACCTGAGGAACTGAGGCTCCCAACCCTAGCAGCGCTCTTGATGGCTTTCTGAGCTTTCTTTGACTTCACCAATATCCACTCGCCGGCTTCGTCTTCTCTCTTTCTGAGAATCTCTTCCTCCTGTGATGGTGATCGTCGACAAACTCTATGGTCATCTAAGCCTCTGTAATCACCTCTAGTCACATCCGCGAAGGTTCTCCTCTTGACTTCTACCGGTCTTGTTCCATGGTGGCGCAGCTCCGGTGATGCTCGATGTTCTTTCATCGCACTCTTGTCTCTAGTCACCAACTCTAAGTCATCATCCTCCAGAGTCCTCCCTGAACGACCTTCTCGCCCTCTTGTCTCGCCTGCCCGGTCTCTATGACCTACAGGTGAGCGCGTTGTTATCCTCCCCCTAGCTCTGCTTCGAGACTCTAGCTGATCCCTGTGCTGCTTACTCGAGCGTGACTCCTTCTCCTACTCCCTCTCACGCTTTGGCATCGCCGGCGACCTGCGGTCGTAGCTTCTGTCTCGCTTACTGTCGTGGTGGGGAATGGTTGAGGAAGGTTCTCTCTGGTCTTTCCAGTGCTCTCATGTTTCTCTATCTTTCTGAAAATAATCAAATATTAGTAAAATTAATTATTTTCTTTGATTATACATGCAATAGAAGGAATTTTTTATTATTATATGCCACTTTTTAAAAATATTTGCACTTATAGGACAGTTGCCAAAGTATTTACGTTTGTGGACTCAACAACTAAACTCGCCATTCCCAACGGCGAGTTTAGTTGTTTCATGCTCGCTGTTGGGACACGACGAGTTTAGTGCTATTTTTTTTGTGAAAAACTCGTCATTCCTAACAGCGAGTTCAGTTCAGAATTTTCAATGAAGACTCGCCGTTCCCAACAGCGAGGACATTTATACTAAACTCGCTATTGGGAACAACGAGTGTAGTTCAAAATTTTGAAAGAAGACTCGCCGTTCCCAATGGTGATGACGTTTATACTAGACTCGCTGTTGGGAACGGCGAGTTTAGTTCAAAAAAAAAATCTATGGAGTTTTTTTTCGAAAATTCACTAAGTCCAACAGAATGTTTCACTCTCTGTGAAATTTCCTACATTCTTGCCGTTCCCAACAGCGAATCTAGTATAAATGTCTTCGTCATTGGGAACGGCGAGTCTTCTTTCAAAATTTTGAAGTAAACTCGCTGTTCCCAACAGCGAGTCTAGTATAAATGTTCTTGTTGTTGGAAACGGTGAGTCTCCATTGAAAATTCTGAGCTGAACTCGCAGTTGGGAACGGCGAGTTTTTCAAAAAAAATAGCACTAAACTCGCCGTGTCCCAACAGCGAGCATGAAACAACTAAACTCGCCGTTGGGAACAACGAGTTTAGTTATTGAGTCCACGAGCGCAAATACTTTAGCAACTGTTCTCTTTCTGCAAATATTTTCAAAAAGTGTCTTATAAAAAAAAATCCAATAGTAGTCTGTGTCAATTAGATTCCACGTAGGAATCTAACACATCAACTAAAATATTGGGTACAAGTACAACAAGGGGTACTCACAACATTGAGTCATTTCACATCTAGGATTTTTTGAAAAAGTATTTACAAATATAGGACACCCCCAAACTATTTACAAAAATAGGATAGTTGAAAGTAATTTTCTAAAACACACCCTACCTTTGAGATATTTACAAAACATTAAAACAAAAAAAATTACATATCTCACAACCCTATTTAAAAACTGGATATTTCACAGAAAATAGATAAATTTAGATTAAAAAATCTCTTAAATTTTAAAATTAGATACATTGATAGAAGATTAACAGCAAGAAAGCATATAACTGATAGGAAAATATCAAAATATTTGTTAATAAGAAGTAAAATAATTGAGAAACTACCTAAGAAAATACAAAAAGAGATAGCATATAAAGTATTAGATTATAGGAACGAATAAGCAAGCTGGTATTGCCAACAACTATTATCATACAAGATCTTAAACTATAGGAATTAAGCCAAGATGGACAATGTTACAGAGAAAGAACCATTAAAACTCTCAGAAATTTATATGATAAACATTCAAGAGTTGGAAGAAGATTACAATGGTCTAGAATTTGTGGCAACTATAAGAAAAGATTTAAAAACCATAAATAATAACATAAAAGAACTTTGTACATGTATAACAGATGACGCTGATGAAGAATTAGAAATAACAGAAGCAGTTATGAAGGAGTTAGAAGTCATAACAAAACTTAATATAAATATTTTAGAAATAGAAGATTTAATAGCAAATCCCAATTCAGAGGAAGTAGAGAAAGCTTTGAGAAATCTAGACATACCAAATGAATAAGTAAAAATGGATCAAGAAGAAGACAAAATTTTAACAAAATCTACAGAAAATTCAATTAATACATACGAACTCTTATGGCCTCCACCTAACAAATGCCTTAGCACCTACCATGGAAATGGCAAGACACAAAAAATAATAAGTTAGGGAAAGATAAAGAAAAAAAACCAAAATATGAACCTGCAGAACACTACGAAAAATGAATAGCAGAAAATGGAGAATGGCTAGATCTAGACTGCATAAAAGATGTTGATAAGACAATAGAAGAATGGGTAAAGGCTTCACTAATAGTAGGATTTAGGCAAAACCTTTCAAGAAATTCATTTTAGAAATTTATAGAAGCAACATTTATAGGAGTATTAGCAAAATGGTGGAATGGACTAAAAGAAAAAGAAAGAAATACTATCAGAAAATCAAAACCAATTGATGATAAAGGAACAAAAGAAAACCCAGCACAACGAACCTTAGGACTAAAAGAAATAATTACAAATTATGAGATTGCAATAAGAAAAAAATTTAGTGTCTACAATAAAGGAGAAAAACACACTATATACAAAAAGAACCAAGCAAGATGGAGATTAAGTAATATAGAAATATGCGACATGTATTATTTTGACAACTATGCTTGTGAATTGTGAGAATATTTCCAAGATAGTTATTATACAAAAGAAGAAAGGAGTCCTATTTTGGACTCATTTTTTTCTAAAACTACATGATCCATGGAGTATAAACATATATAGTGTATACATAGGTGAGAAAATAAAAAACATAAGTAGATACTTTAGGGTATAGAACACAATTTGTAAAAGATTATAGGGATAAAGTGTGCCAAGAAGCTAGAGCAACTATGAAATATTATAGAACATATAAACAAAGAATTTGTTGTGAAAACGCAAGACCAGATCATTGGGAAAGTAATAATAACTATAATTATACAAAGAAAAGTAAACACAAATTATGAAAATATAAACCAAAATATAGAAAAACTTTTAAGAGATAAAAAACTCTATAAAAGATACTTGAGATGAATAAATAAAAATAGAGAATATCCGGAAAACCCAAAGAAATGTAATTGTTATATATGTGGAGAAGTAGGACACATATCACGAAATTGCCCTAAGAGAATGAAAAAAGAAAATGTAAAATACGTAGAAGAAATTGAAGAGATGAATAACATAAACTGTGAACCCATAGAATAAAAGGAAGACTGATCAGAAAATAGTGAAGATGAAGAAATAATGATACTGCAAGTAGATAGTGAAAGTAGTGAAGATGAAATAGAAGAATGCAGGATAAATATGATGACAGAAAAGACAGAAATAGGAGAACAATTAGAAACAGAAGAAAATAATGAAGTAATGGAAAGAATGAGCTTTGACGTACATAAATACGATAAAATAAGAGCATCCAAATTAAATATAAACCCAAAAGAGATATTTAAACTTCCAATATTTGAAAGAAAAAAGAATAGCATCATAATAACCAGAAATAATGAACAACCTAAAGACATTGAACAAGGCCAAGAAAAAACCATAATTCCATTAAGAAAAGAAAAAAAATAAGACAAGAGATGGAAAAAATAAGTGAGAAAACCAGAAAAACCTTAAGACACATACAATTAGCAGCAGTGTAAATAATAATAAAAGCTTATTTTAAGGAAGGAATAAATACACCACTAAAAATATACCTAATGGATAATAGAATAATATCAAGTACACAAGACGCCTTAATAGGAATTGTACAAGGAAACCTAATGTATCACAAGATAAAATTTACAATAAAACCTAATTTCTCTATAAGTATGGCCGAAGAAAATATGGACAAAATTTAGTCATGTACCACAAATTATCAGGAATAGAAATGATAAAGAAAAGAAAAGTTATGAGTATACAAATATAAAATATTTATTCTTTCACTAGTAAGAATGAAGTAAAAAAAAAAAGAAATACAGATAATTTTAGGATTAAACCGCTATTCATAAAAATTATAAGATACAAACCAGTTAGAGAAAACCCTGAAATGTCTATACCCAATTATATAGAATTTGACTTTAATAATGTAAAAGAAATTGCAAAAGAAAAAGAAACACAAATAAAGTTTGGGAAGAGATCACTATCAATAAGAAACAAACAATAACTATTGGAATTAATACAAATAATAAATGCATTAGACAATCAAAATAATAACCAATTTAAATTGAAATAGAATATTATGAAGGTGGAAAATGGAATAAACAAGTAGCCTTGGTAGATACATGAGCTACTAATTCACATATTAAACAAACAAATATAAAAACAACATATTTAATACCATCAGAAAATCTATAATACTACTTAGACTATTACAATAATAGACATCCAATTATGCATAAAATAATACCGCCACTGAGGATAAATGGTAGAAATGAAATGCGGTTACATTTACATGTAGATCCATAGCACAATGTTAATGAAATGTTATTAGGAGCTGAATTTCTTACATCGGTACAACCTTACTAAATTGAAGAAGAAAAAATCACAATAGCAATAAACAATGAAAGTATAGTAATAAATAGAATATTGTGTAAATGAATCCATTAATAGCAACAAAAAATACATTATACATACAAACAGAATTTGTTTACGAATAATACAAATCAAGAAACTATCATAGTCTGGAGCAAACACTAGCTTATGACATGAAAATATACTACCAAGATGGAAACAAGATGGATATAATAAAAAGACAATAACTGGATTAACATGACAAACCGTCATATTTAATAGATATTAACAAAATGTTAATATACAAATAGAAAAATACGTATTAAAAATACCGATACTATACCAGTTTGATGATATGCATAATGATGTACTATGAGGAAATGACTTTTACCAACTATACTATCATATAACGATATCACATAAATCCGTTATATTTATAACACCTTGTTAACACCAAGCAATAGCAATTAGAATAACACAACCTTATTCTAGTACCGACTTGCCGCATATTAGAGTTTCTTTAATCCAGCGTGGTGAATATCAATATTTATCAAACAAAACTAGAATACAACAAGTCCAAGAAACAACTAAAGATTTTTTTTACAAAAAACAATTAGAAGATATGTGCAGAGAGAACCCTTTAACTAAATGAGACTTAAGTAAGCCTACAGCACATATAAAATTATTAGATAAGAAAAAAATAATAAAAATTAAACTTATAAGACACACCCCAACAGATTTAGAAGAGTTTAATATACATATAATAGAACTAATGAGCATTTATAATAAGAAAAAACATTCAGACGAGTGGTAGTAAATTATAAGAAATTAAATAAAAATACTTAGAGATTTGGATATCCACTACCAGATATGCAGATACTACTTAACACAGTAAGAACAAGAAAAATATATTCAAAATTCAATTGTAAATCAAGATTTTACCATGTAAAACTAAAAGAAGACTCAAAACAATTAACAGCATTTAGTACACCGCAAGGATTCTATGAATGAAATGTATTACCATTCAGATATAAAAACAGTTCAGGAATATTTCAAGAATATATGGATAAGATATTTGAAAAATACAACAATGTCATATTAGTATATGTAGATAATATTCGAATATGATCCGAAAACGAAGAACAACATTAAGAGCATTTATTAAAATTCATAGAATTAGTAAAAAATATAGGTATTATACTATCAAAAAAGAAAATGGAATTGTTCAAAACTGAGATAGAATTCTTAGGAACAAAATTATCACGTGAAGGAATATGTAACGCCCCGACTTCCACACACAGGAAAATCATAGCACACCCAGGAACTCTGTGGTATTTCTCCACTCCTGAGCATCTATAATGATGTACAACCCTGGTGGTCTCTCTCCACTCCCGGTCTTACATATTTCACCCTGCCCAAACCTCAGCTGTCTTTCTCCACTCCTGAGCATCCATAATGGTGCCCAGCCCTGGTGGTCTCTCTCCGCTTCCGGACCTCACTAAAAGTTATCACGAATATAAGACGCCCTGGCAGGCATTACCTATTACGCCTCATTCGTATTCGATAACACAGAATATCAACGAATATTTATGGGCCCATCCCCTAAGTTCCGACCGGAGTTTACGGCCTATACATCCGCACCCCCATTCTTAACACTAGATCCCAGAAATTAACATTCGAGACACTGTCGCACGTGTCCCTTTGACAGGTAAATATAACTTCCAATAATTATATAAATTCTAATACTTGTTAGAAAATTGATTTCTTAGTCTCATATGAAACCTCAATGAGTCTACTACAACATTATAGTTAAGAACCTCTAGTTTCAACCCAATTAAATCTTTCTAAAACCATTTATAAGACAGTAGGTTCAGAATCCAGAAATCGCAGCTCTTGCTATTTTTTAAAAAAATAGAAAATCCCACACTTCTTGAAAATTTGATTTCTTAGACTCAAAAGAAAGTAAGTATGATATTCAGCTAGAATTATGAAATAAATTCTGTTTCATTTCTAAACTAGTAATGTATTCAGATTTATTAAAAACCAAACGACATCCAAAAATTATAAAATTTTGAGGGGATGTTGTACACACATACATGATACACATACAAAAGTTTCAGTCTCATAATCCATGTATTTAAATAGAAACGATTTTCTAAAGTGAGATCAAATTCCGAACAGAATTATAATAACGTTTCTAAGATAATTATATCATAATCTTACCAATTAATTAACAGAAATTAACACACATAATCAAACAACATTCATACATAATTTAAGCATGATTATTCAATTTATTATCTAGCATGCATATATCCTATAATATAAATAGAGTTGGTTAAAGTTGTTACCCACTTTTTATCATTTCTGGATTTGATCGATTCTACGATCAATTTGAAGACGATAACAATACTAACAATGACAATGGCTCTACGGGCCGCAACTATTCATCGAATTCAGAAAGCAAACGAAGTAAAAATTGTATATATATATATATATAGCGAGAGCATGAGAGAGAGAGAGCTAGAGAGACAAAAAAGAGCTAGAGAGAGAGAATGACTCAGAGAGGAGACTGACGAACAGAGAGAGACAGAGAGCTATAGAGAGAGAAAGACTGAGAGATAGAGTGAGAGGGAGAGACATACAGTGAGAAGAAATGGCGATGGAGTTGGAGTGGTGTGGTCATCGGCGAGACGAGGGTGCAATGGCGGGAGGCGACGACAAGGAGGAGGAGGCGGTGACAGCGAGAGGAGAGGAGCTCGGGGGTGCTTCGACTGTGATGACGGCGAGGGAGTTCGGAGGTGGAGCTGTGGTTATCACTCGGGTGCCGACGGCAATGAGGAGGAGAGGAGAGGGTGACGGTGATGGTGTTGTAGCTTTGGGGTGATGGCGGAGGCTCAAGGTTGAGCAGCAATGACGGAGGTGGTTGCAGGTGGAGTTGATGAGGTGGAGATGAGCACGGCGACGGTGGAGAGGATAGGTGGCGATTAAGGGGATCTCGGAGATGGAGATGAGCTCAAAGGTGGTAGTCAAAGGCGAGGACGAAGTTCAGTGGAGCTTCGAGGTGGTTCGACGGCGATGGTGAGCTTGGAGGAGGGTGACGGTGGTGCTTTGACGATGGCGGTAGAGAGGAGGTGATCAGTGGTCGTCGGAGATGGCGACAGAGCTCGGTGTTGGCGATGGAGCTTCAGAATTTTAAAGGTGGTTAGTGAACGGAATATGTTCTGATAGCAGCGCTTGCATGACTGCTTGGGCACCTCACTCAAAAACCCTAATCCGGCTATGCACCAAACTCTTGCACAGTATTAAACTCATTGAGGTGAGTGATTTATTTGTTTTTTTTTTGTCTGTTTGACTTATAAGATAAATATCTTTAATATTCTTTTATTACATTTATGTAATTTCTTACATATCCATGTTTCTAGGTAATCCGCAAAGATTTGGGGTATCCTGCTTTCCATCAAAACTATTTCTGCAAAATTTGGATAAACATTATCATAAAAGCAAACATTTTGCTCGACACATGAATTGCATTCTATGCGTTCTTAAGTAAAGATATAAAATTATTTGTAGACCCAAAATAAAAAAAATATTTACTTCTGAACCCAGTACAATAACGACATTATCTCTATATATCTCTTATCTCTCTATATATAATGGGAGAGTTTGAGTTGTAAATCTAACAAATTACGTGCATCGCGCGTGCAACTCCAACTATCCCATTCTATACTTTTTACTTTAAAAAATACATATTTCTTTTTTTATTGTTAACAGTGGGTTGAAGGCCCCATGCATTCCATTAATTTTATAAAAAAAAATATATACAATAAAAAGTAAGGATTATGAAGTTCATGAAACTCATACTTCCCAACCAACAAGCAAATAATACAACAAATCTAATCCTACTGGTCAACTGACCTTGCCGAAACAAGTTCATCATGACAACCCAGTCTAACCTGAATAGGTCCCTCATTCCATCGCTTGTACACCGTTTGTCATCGCCACCACTCGCAACCACAACCCCCGTCGCCCCAGCAGTTACACAAATGCCAACTTCAAGCTCTTTCACATGAGAGACCGCCGACACCCACTAATTTGACATAGCCATATATATATTGAAACCTCGTTCTCATCCCCTAACTTGAACACCGTTGACTGTCACCGCCACCTCGCAATGAGAGTTGCCACCACCTCTCGATAGTCTTACAAATGCCTCCTCCAAGATTATAAATACGTGAGACCACAAGCATCCCTCCAATATTACCTGAATGGGTCAATATTAAGCCCCCTCCATCTCTCACTACCTAGTTTGTCTACCGTCTATTATTATCCATAATCGCAATTTGCTGTCGCACCAACGGTAACTCGAACGTCACTTCCAGGCTCAATGGTAAGAAAGAAACCTTAGGCACCCACCCAATTCAACCTAAATAGGTCAAATTGAAACCCTTTCTTTCATTACCAAGTCGCCCATAGTTCTCCATCACCTCCAACCTCAACCGCAACAGCAGTCACTCCCAATGGTAACATAAATGTCCTTCCATACCCCATAATATGTGAAAAACCCTAGGCATCCACTCAATTTGATCAAAATTGAGCCCAAACTTTGAACTTGCTTGACCGCCGTCGCCTCACAACAAATAGGATTATTAATCTTGATTATTGGAAGTTGTTTGTAATTTGGATATTAGGGAAAGTTAACATTTGGATCTTAGGGAGTTATTTTAGTGGGGGAATGGGGGAGGAAGGAGCACCCCCCCCCCCCCCCCCCAGTCAACTTCGGGCGGGAGGTGGAGAGATGGAGGGGGCCGGATGCTGAGTTTCAGACGAGAGGAAGAGAGGGGGGAAGGAGAATGTTGTTTTGGCCGGTGAAGGAGAAGGGGAGAAGAAGGAGGAGGGGCCGGGAGGGAGGGAGGGAGGAGGTGGTCGGTTACAAACCGGGAGTAGGAGGGTGCCGGAGGAGAGAGGAGGGATGAGGGAGTGGGAAGAGGGGTGGAGTTCGGAGGCTGGAGGAGGCCGGAGAATGGAGTGGGAAGGGTTTTGAAAATCGCCCAGGCCCAAGCTCCGGAAATTCCGGATCTGGGTTGGGAAGGATTTATTTACGTGCAAATCAGAGTTTTTCCCTTAATTTTGTTTAATTAAGACGAGCATCTCATGTGTATTTACTAATTTATATTAACTGGAGTTTTGCTTATAGTTACAAGTTCAGGCTAAGAAAGAAATTGTATCAGTCAAAATCTATATCATATCACAATTAGATCAAGTACTGAACAAAAACTCAAAGTTATAATTCGACTAAAACTTTCCAATTTCAAAACAGAGCAAATTTATTGAACTGAGCTGGTGAATAAAGAACTTTCATAAACTACAAATGTAAGCAAATAATAATTTTATTCATTAAAACTGATATATGTCCTTCAAAATCAACATTATACATAGAACAAAATCGCACATTTTTTTTTATCGCAGTGGGTTGAATGCCCCCGTTTTTCAGTAAAGAATCTTATCGTCAATGGTGGGTTGAAAAATAGCACTAAATTTGCCGTTCCCAATGGCGAGCATGAAACAACTAAACTCGTACGAACGCAAATACTTTGGCAACTGTCCTTTTTCTGCAAATATTTTCAAAATTTGGCATAAATTTTTTTTCCAGATACTTACCATTCTTTTTTCTGTATGTTTTTAGCTGTTAGCTGTATGGGTAGATCTATTGAGTACCTTTTTCTGTTGAGCTGTAGTACACTTTGTTATGAATCCGGCATCTTGAGCTTTTGCAACTCTGTGACACCAGTCTGCATTAAATTTTTCTGTCCAGATCACATGATTCACTGATAATGAACTTACAAGAGTCTGTTGAAGCAATGAAGTAATACTAAGGATTAAAACTCCTTTCAACAACTGTCCCCTACCAACTCCTCAAAACCCTAGATCAAAAAAATTTGGGGCGGCGGCTACGGCTCACCGCCGCCGCCCCGTCGTCCACCAGTCGTCCCTGCCTCCCGTCGCTCTCCTCCGAGACGACGACCAAACGTTGATCCCCCTCCTTCAACCCCAGATCTAAAAATCCCCCTCCTTCAACCCCATATCTGAAGGATCCATCCCAGTCAATCTCCTCACCCACCTTCTACATCCCCATCAGAGCCCAGCATCCCCCCGATCCTCTGACCAGTGACCGCTTCCGTCACCTCACCCACCTCACTTCCTCAGCCATCGACGATAGCAAACACGACACCCATCACTACTCTTCATCCACCTTCTTCCATGCGTTCAGTCCACACCGGCGACGGAACGCCTAAGCACAGGACGTCGCGGACGAATGCGAGCGTGAAGCAGGAGCCGATTCTTGAAGATGATGATGATGATGATGTGGTGCTTATGGAGGCCACCGATGAGGTGGTGTGGAAGGCCACGGAACAAGAACCAGTGAGAGGAGGGAAGGTATGATCTTCATGTTCTATCTTTGGGTGTGGACTAGTTTGGGTTTTTGGTTGGGTGTGGACTAGTTTGGGTTCTATGGGTGTGAATTTATTTGGTTTGTGTGTGAGATTGTTGGTTGTGACTGTGGGGGATGGAGAGGAGAATATGCTCATCACTACTCTTTCTTTGAGTGAAAGAGAGTTTGTGGGAGTGAAAGAGTGATTGTGAGGTGTGAAAGAGTGATTGACGTTTGTGGAGCTTGGGCCCAAAGATGGGGTCCCTCCGTGATGTGTGAAGTCGGTATGTTGGGGGTGAGGGGGTGAGGGGGTGTGGAGTTGGGGTTGGGGTGTGGTCGGGTGTGTCCTACGATGTCGTCGGTGCAGTCTCTAAAGTGCCGACTATTTGGCTATTGAGCTTCCTCCAGCTTAGGTCACTGCCTCGTGACAGCGCCGCCTCTTCCCTCGTATTGGGAGTTTGAGGTGAGATAAGTCTGTGTGGTGAGAAATCACCGGAGAGAGCTTGAACGTGAGAGAGGTAAGGTATCCTCTATACGGCTCTCTCCTGGAGGATGGTGTTAGGTGGGGTGAGCGAGATAGTTGCTTTGTGAGAAATCGCAGGAGAAAGTGCTATCGTGTGAGAGGTTAAGGTATCCTCCTCACGGCTATCTCTTTGGTAGCGGCTGTAGAAGCGGCGGACGTGTTTGTAGGATGAGTGGTGAAGTTGGTGGGAGGCTGCGAGTTTCGATCTACGGGGCTTGGGCCCAAAGAGGGGTCCCCCCGCGAGGTGAACGCAGGGAGCGGCGGGTGTTAAAATCTTGCCTGACTTGTTTCAGGTGGGTGTGCATGTGCCGTAGAGGCACTGTACGAAGCTAAACTGACGTACTCACAATTTTGCTGGACCGAGCTGGTTTATCGGCCCACCCTCCAGGGCTGTTGGAGGGGCTTGTTGTTTGTAGTCATGTTGCTTCATGTATATTTTATTTTATGTCTGTAGTTTGTATTTGGGCCCAGTACTCTGGGTTTGTTTCGTTAAACTCTTATTAATGAAACAGGGTGGCCTTATTCCACCTTTTCCCTCAAAAAAAAGTAATACTAAGGATTTGGATTACAGAGTGCAGTTTGTTGAAGTGTAGTTGTAGCGCCCCGAATTTCTAATATAATAACTTAGAAAATACGTGGCACAATCCCAGCATCAACTTCAATGTAATAGTACACATAGCCCAAAAACACAAATAATTTTATTCCAAACTTTTATTACAACAATCTTTTTCAAACACAGCGAAATTACAAACACCTTATATTACAACTTTCTTTTCACAATACTTCTTTTTGCCCAATTTTACACAAAGCTCTATTTCATCAGTTTTTCTCGGAATTAACTCAAGCATCCAAGCCTCCAAACTCTAAGCAATAACCTGTAACACATGAGGCTAGAGATGATCCCTAACCCCCAAACTAAAGGGGTCAGCCATAAATGGTGTGAGTGATATAAAAACAAAACAACCTAATTTAATCATAAAATATAAAGTCATCAACAGCATGTATTAACAACAAGGATAAATGAATGAGAAATAACAAAAGATGTAAAGTATGAAAACATCATGGAATGAAAACAACAAGTGAATCTAGTCTAAGTGTCAAGTGTAGGAAAAACTGGAAAACACAAACATAAAAACCAGTTGTGACAACACAATTCCATATGCAACTAATCCCACTATGGTGACGGGAAACAAGACTTCAGAATACTCCATGAATAGGCGTCACCGCCCTCGACGTACGAGCATCAAGTAAGATAGCTCAAGAACAACAACAACAACAATAACAACCACAATAGGAGAATCATCTCCCTGCAGTGTATCCCACGAATAGGCCTTCAAGACCCTCGACGTGCAGATACTCCCGATACATTCCGTGAATAGGTCTGCCGACCCTCGATACGCAAATGCACCCTGCATGCTCCGTGAATAGGCCCGTAGACCCTCGACACGCGAACACCTAAATATTATGTACCCCACGAATAGGCCTTCAAGACCCTCGACGTGCAGATACACCCGATACATTCCGTGAATAGGTCTGCCGACCCTCGACACGCAAATACACCCTGCATGCTCCGTGAATAGGCCCGTAGACCCTCGACACGCGAACACCTAAATATTATGTACCCCACGAATAGGCCTTCAAGACCCTCGACGTGCAGATACACCCGATACATTCCGTGAATAGGTCTGCCGACCCTCGACACGCAAATACACCCTGCATGCTCCGTGAATAGGCCCGTAGACCCTCGACACGCGAACACCTAAATATTATGTACCCCACGAATAGGCCTTCAAGACCCTCGACGTGCAGATACACCAGATACATTCCGTGAATAGGTCTGCCGACCCTCGACACGCAAATGCACCCTGCATGCTCCGTGAATAGGCCCGTAGACCCTCGACACGCGAACATCTAAATATTATGTAGTTGGACTAACAAATCATGAGCCTTTACTTATGCCAATTATTTATCAAATACACCAAAAATCCTTATCTCTAGAGTTAGTGTATTCTGTTGGTTCGCAGAACTCCCACTCAACTCCTAGAGGCCTCAATATGATCATAACTCACTTTTCCATCGTCAAACGATCAAAGGAGACATCTCTCCACTCAACAAAACTCAAGTCTTTAATAGATTCCATTATCCAAATCAATAAAATATATTGAAAACATATGTTCTATAGAAGAATAATATTTATAAGGGTAGGTTATAGATCCAAAACGTTTAAGAAATAGTCGTTTAAAGAACATCAAAACACCTTAGAAAAGTATCAGTACCAGTCAACTGCAAAAGGTCACCAGTCGACTGTCCAGAGGGAAATTCAGTAATTTTAAGAAAATAAGTTAAGTAATATAAGTTGACTTATAAAAATCATAAGTTGACTTACCAGAGAATATAAGATGACTTATAAAAACATAAGTTGACTTATCAACAACATAAGATGACTTATAAAAACATAAGTTGACTTACCAACAACATACGATGACTTATAAAAACATAAGTTGACTTACCAACAACATAAGATGACTTATAAAAATATAAGTCGACTTAAAGGAGACATAAGTCGACTTATAAAAACATAAGTCGACTTACCAGAGAGAAATTCCAGAAATCTTTAAGAAAATATTCTAAGTGTTATAAGTCGACTTGTAAAGTCATAAGTCGACTTAAAAGAGAATATAAGTCGACTTAAAAAGTCATAAGTCGACTTACCAGAAAAAAATCTACGATAACTTTTAAAAATAAATTCTAAGTGTACCAGTCGACTGAAAGGGTCTAAGTCGACTGTCCAGAGCGGATTTTCAAGAAAACTAAAGATACAGCAACTGGGTCGTACCAGTCGACTGTAAAGTCTACCAGTCGACTGTCGGCCTTCAGTCTGCAAGGTTTTGGTTGTTCATGATAATCAAAATTAGGGTTTTCCAAAGCAATCATGGTTTACTAAAATAATTTGTATTCGAATAAAACGATAATCTCAATTAATCCTCATTATGGATACGTTTCCTCAAATTAACCGATATCTCAAAACTCAATTCTTATGTTCTAAACTCCTAATTCTTCCATTAGGATTTCTCAATACTCAATATCTTCCACAACTCAAAATCAAATCTGATTTGTATTCACGAGATCCAGATGTTCATCCATCCGATCCCTTATTTTCATAACCATACTCAAACCTTAGACATGTTTTCTAGCAATAGAGAATTCATCGATCAAGATCTACTAAACGTTCATAAATTTCACATACATAGTACAACAATAACCATTGCACCGTTCTACACAAAATATACTAAATGAAACAAACATATCGAAACAAACAATGAGACCATCATTCACATAAATCGATCAACAGGACAAGGTTCATATCATTCATAAAACAAAACAAAACAATGTCGCTCACATAAATCAAACAACAAAACAAATTTATATCACTCACCTTTGAATTGAAAGATCCAATGAAAAGCCTTCCTTTTTGCGAGATCCAAAAATTCTCCTCTTGATCACCAGGAAAATAATAATATAATAAATCTGGAGTTGTGCAGCGAATGACGGCTGCACACCCTCTTTTATACAGACCGGAAATAAGATTTAGGGTTTTGGAAATGCATTTTGCAAAATAGTCCTCCCAAAATATAAACTTACATATATAACTCTATTCTTGGAAACTCATTAAAAATCATTTAAATTAGGCTTTAAAAGTAAAATTTACTCATTAATCTCAATTGGTACAGTTCAAAACGTCCAGAAAATACCTTTTGCATTTTAACCCCTGAAAACGACAAATTTGCAAAAAGGTCCTTCTTTTCTCAAAAATTGCAAATAGATCCAATTAATTTCAGAAAAATTTGGAAAAATAATAAATAATTTTCAAATATTAAATAATGATTTTTCATGAAGAAAACTTGACTTTTGAACCTCTCAAGAAAATATTTGCACGTGTTTTGCACGTGCAAAAAGATAACTCTTTAGAAAATATTTATTAAATCTCCAGAAAATCATTTTAATTCATTTTCAAATATTTAAAATAATATTTAAAAATACGGGGTTCTACAATAGTAATATTTATGATTTGGATTACAGAGTGTAGAACTTGATGATTATGGAGATTATAGCCCTCTTTGGCTCTTTATTATATGAATTAGTCCTCTCTTGCACTCTCTCAAACTAATACTGCCGCAGATAAATTCATACATAATCTTGTCCATGACAAGAAACGCTGGTATGGAAACTGTATGTGCACCATGTGAAGCATACATACTGACAAGTGCCAAGGCCGACCCCACCCTTGAGGCGGGTGAGGCGGCCGCCTCAGGCCCCCGACATTTTTGTGATTTTAGGGACCCCAAATTTGTAATTCCTTTATAAATATAGGCACGTAAAAGAAAAATACTGTTATTAGCGGTCCCAAAAAATAATTATTTGAGCCTTTAAATTTTTTTTAAAAATTATTTGGGTTGAGACTTGAAGACTTGAATTGAATTTGAGACTTTAAATTTGGGTGATTTAAAACAAATTTATATATTTTGCAATTTTATTTTATTTTATTTTATTTTATTTTATTTTATTTTATTTTGTCTATGGGGACCTCATTTTGGGAGTTTACCTCAGGCCCCCCGAGACTCAGGGCCGGCCCTGACAGGTGCCTACTAGTTCTTCATTATAGACATACAGATCAGAATTAATTAAGCGTCACTGCTGGTGAGCAATATGGACAACAATTACACTATACAGAAGTCTAAAATAATCCTTTCCCTAAAAATGACTTTCTCATCATAACCAGCTTGGGAAAATTTGTTCTCTAGGCTTTGTGATTATGGCAGCTGAATTTGAAATAGTCTAATTCATCAACTACTAATGATTACTGATTTCATGATTGTTGTAAGAGCATCTCCAACCATGCTAGCTATTTTGGTTAGCTAGAATATCCAAAATAGATAACAAATAGATAATTTGGCTAGCGAAAAAAGCTTACACTCCAACCATGCTATCTATTTTGGCTAGCCATAAATGTTTTATTTTTTATTTACTAATAAATAACATGAATATGGATGCATGTTTGTAGTTGTGTGTGTGTTTAGTGTGCATGCTCGTGCATATACATTCTAAATCCTACGAAGAATAAAATATGTGCAGAACAACACAAATTTTCATGCAGGCTGCTCAGAACTTGTCTAAGAGATAAAAAGAGCATTTGTACCATATTCAGAGAAGCAATAATGTAAATACCATGTCTGAGGAAGCATAATGCACTGCCTCTTCTCAGGAAAAACTCCGATGAACCACTAGTGTAATCTCTGAGCATAATTCACCATCAAAACTCATTACTAGTTTCTTTCATACATATCATTGAATGAATTCTTAATGTTAATTGAATTGTAGGCTCAGAACAAATTTAACAATATATATACTGCTAAAAGGGACTTATATATATTTAATAGTAAGAAATTATAGGCTCATAACAAATTTGAGTCAAAATAAGTGCTGCAAAACATTTAGGTGAATCAAGTATTACTGTATGTCTTGCACAAATTGGAGTGTCACTAGCGCTGCAGTTAATGCCATGCCTACTAGTTCCACCCTTTTTTATGCACCCCCACCTCTTCTAATAAAAAAATGTATATCTGAGAGAGATAGAATAGAGGCCAAGAATTGAAGATGAGGGTAGGGTAAAGGAAAAAATACTTGTCAATTTAGAATAGTCATCACTGCCTATACACAAATTCAAAGGGACGCAAAACTCAAAAAAATTACATCGAACCAAATACTTCCCTCAATTGATATAATCAGAAGTATCCTCCTAAATGGCTCCAGTGGAGCAATCTACCTCTTGAGCATAAGTGTCACTAAACAAATAATATTAAAGATGAAATTAGAATTATCATAAGTGTCACTAAACAAATAACATTAAAGATGAAATTAGAATTATCATAAGTGTCACTAAACAAATAACAATGTGAATTGAGTACACTCAACCCTTTGACTATGCAGGAGTATCTGAAGTATATCTGAAATATAAGCTGAAGTATAAGTGATATATAATCTGAAGTCAATATAAATGTATCTGAAGTCAATCTGAAATATAAGCTGTAGTATGAACTGGAAATATAAATGTATCTAAATGTATAATCTGAAGTCAATATAAGCTGAAGTATAATATAAGTGATATATAATCTGAAATATAAATATAATCTGAAGTCAATATAAGTGATATATAATCTGAAGTCAATATAAATGTATCTAAATGTATATTATCTGAAATATAAGCTGAAGTATAAGTGATATATAAACGTATCTGAAGTCAATCTGATAAGGAGTATCTGCATAATGCACTCATAGTTACTTCATAGTGAAATATAAGCTGAAGTATAAGCTTCCAAAGGGTAATTTGCAATCTTATCTGATTGTAATCTGATTGCTTCATAGTTACTTCATAATGAAATATAGTGAAATAGTATTTGCAAGTTATATAGCTTGATTGTAATCTTATCTGATTGCAATCTTATCTGAAGTATAGTGAAATATTATTTGCAAGTTATATATCAGATATGTAATCTGCAGTAATCTGCAGCTGATACTCTGCAATAATCTGCACATGTAATCTGCACAGCTGAACCTCTGTTCTGGCCATTTGATCAAAAATCATATCGCATTACTGAATTTGGTAATAACTTCCTTTGCTTGTCACCTCAAAAGTTTGAAACAAGGAGTGGAGTTCATAAACATGATGGTTTAAAAAATGATGGTTCAAAAACAGTCAGATATCTGATACTATAATAAATAATAGTAGCAGGTATCTGATACTATAGTAAATAATAGTATCAGGTATCTAACAGATATTTTGACAAGTTTCCTCCCTTCATCAAGACGACAAACTCTAATTAGTTTAGATTTTTTTTATGAATTGCTGAAATTTTTGTCATTCAATGGAGTAGTAAAGCTTGGCAAAAAGTTCTGAAGTTTTGTTCTGGAGTATTTTTTAACTATACTGATCACATCTAACAGTTGGATTTTCAGTTTGGGTGCTCAGTGGATTTCACCTGAAAGTATCCACATTCTGGATATTTCAAAAAAATCCCAACTCAACTCAAAAGTATAACTATTAATATATATATATATATGAGAAAAAGGGATATGAGCAATTTGCTCATTTAGTAAATGAGCAAGTGATGATGTGGCATGCATGTGATACATTGAGTATCTAACCACTTTTAGGATTTCCCAATCACATGCATGCCACCTTATCACTTGCTCATTTACTAAATGAGCAAGTTGCTCATATCCCTTTTACCCTATATATATAGACTAATTACTACTGGAACTACTACATAAAATTAACTGAAAAGAATTACTATTTGTACGAAGTCCTGTAACAAAAAAATAAAAAGTCATACATAAAACTATCAACATCTAGTCACAATGAGGAATTTTCAAACGAAAAAACTTGAATGCATACTAAACAGTATTTCTTTTTGTTCATGATCCTGATACAAATTCTTATTTTCATTTAGATTGACTGGACCTTCTATTCTCTGGAACATAGCTGGATGGATTTCACAGAAATGGCAATGAACAAGGATGGTTGATTTGTTAAAATTTTTTCTCTTCCATTGAATGATGAACATGGATAAATCACTGGTGACTTACTCTTCTAAAATAATAGTAAGGTATCTGATACTATAGTAAGGTATCTGATTACTATAGTCAGGTTCACAAAACTTCACAAATCATATTACTTCAGTGCTTATAATCATTTCACTTCACAGCTTATAAGATTGGGGTAAGACCATCTCCAAACCCAATGAATAAAATTTAGGAGCACCAATCTACCCAGAACAAAATTCTAATCCTTTGTTTATAAACATTTCACTTCACAGCTTATAAACATTTCACTTCTCGTTCCTCAATTTGAGTATAATTAACATTCCTAATCCCCAAGCTGTGAAGTGAAAGAAGAATGATTGGGGGTAAGACTATCTCCAAAATTCTAAAATGACAACATTTCTAATCCACAGGTAGCTAACAATTTTCATATAGATTATTTAAACAAGAACAACAACTTCGATCCAAAATTCATATCCAAAACAGCTACACTGATTCATTTTCATAATGGAGTAAATTCATATTGCAGTAAATTCATATTCAAAAACCCAAAAAAAAACCTAAAAAAACATATTATTACCTGATGAAGAAGAAGAAAACCCAATGAAAAAGAACCCAATGAAGAAGATGAAGAACCCAATAAATAAAATTTAGGAGCACCAATCTACTAAGAACAAATTGAAGAGATGCAAGAAGAAATTGAAGGAAATCAATGTCGATTTAAATAAACGGGAATGAAATCTTACCGTTATACCTCCCTTGATCTCCGGAAGAACGAGTATGGCGAGCGGGATCGAATCGCCAGATTTGGCGAGCGGATCGCGAGCGAAAATCTGCTCGCCAGGATCACGAGAGATTTGGCGAGTCCGTTGGAGAGAATTTTTGGGGATTTAATCACTATATTGGCGATTTGGGAGGAATAGCGAGCCACGTTGGAGTTGGTCTAAATGGCTCATTTTTGAAATTGTTCCATATTCCATGTATATGCAGGCTAGAAATTCTGACATCATACAATTCTTTGAAAACACACAAGCGTATCTGGAATCAAGTCAATCTTTGCAGATTGTATAGTTTTTACACTTCAATAGTATTGACTAGTTTTGGTTGGTGTGTACAGTCATGATGGAAGATCCCTGTCCCGCAAATCCTATATCTTCTAGAAACTAAATTCAGTCATCATTGCTCAAGTTTTTTTTTGTAGTGTGTATGTGTATTAAGGTTGGCAATTAACCCGAACCCGATCCAAGCCCGATCAAATTCGTCCCCTACCCTATTTTTTTTCATAGTACAATATTTTATATCTTATTTATTAAAGTACTTCTATAAATTTATGCTCTTTACATATTTTGTTATCCATTGACAGATGACTCTTATTGCGGAGACATGACATACAACTACAGATCTACTGGACAATCTCTTGCTATTTACTACTAACAAGAGCTTATTTTTTTCCTATGTTCAATCTAAACTACCAATAGAATATCAACTACTTCGAACTAAATGTTGAATATTCTTAAAGACTTTGGACATTTGTGTTTTGTTTAATTTTAAAAACTGGGTTGTGGTGTTATCTTGTATTATTTTTTTATGCTTGAAAATATTTTTGTATGAATGAATGATTTTTTTGATGGGTGTCATATGCTTTGATATTATCTTGTATTAGTTTAAATATAAAAAAAATTGATGTAATTGTTTTTCTTAAAGGAATCAGGCTGGGCTCAGGATTTTTTGGTTAATTCGGGCCCAGGCTTGGCCTGCATTTTGGAGCCCGATACAAAATCTGGCTCGGCTGAGCTTGGACCCTACAAAATAAATTTGGGCTTGGGCTCGGGCTTGGGCTTATATAAGTCCGGCCTAAGTCTGGCCCATTGCCACCCATCATTGAATTAATTCATTCGAATCCAATTCCTATAGAGATATGACTGTTCGCTATATTTTACCTTCTCCAAATATTACAGGTCATTTAACTGCAAAGAGCAATCGATGATGTGTATAGCTTCCAGGCTGGACTCCTTGAAAATGCTATCCGGCTGGCTGACGTGCGCAGTAGACAAGAACCGCAACTAATTGTGAAATCAATCTAGTCAAACCAGCAAGGCCTTACCCCTGTTTCATTAAAAAAAATTTAACAAAACATACAACAAAAAATAAGACTTATAAAGTTCAGATGCCAACATGGTGGGTTCTGCAACTCATACACCCCAATCAATAAATAAAAACACAACGAAATCTAATCATACTGATAGGGTGACCTCATCCACAGGGCCGGCCCTGCGTTCCCGGGAGCCCGAGGCGAACTCCCGAATGGCCCTCCCATACACTAAAAAAAAAGAAAAAAAAATATGTATACAAAAAATTTACACATTGTTGAAAGAAAAATATGCAAAATATATAAATTTGTTTTAAATCATCTAAATTTAAAGTCTCAAATTCAATTTAAGTCTTCAAGCCTAAATCCAAGTAATTTTTTGAAAAAAATTTTAAAGTCTCAAATAATTATTTTTTGGGTCCCCTAATAACAGTATTTTTTTACACGCAAAATACGTGGTTATATTTACAAGGGAATTACAAATTTGGGGCCCCTAAAATCGCCAAAACGCCGGGGGCCTGAGGCGGCCGCCTCACCCGCCTCAAGGGTGGGGCCGGCCCTGCTCATCCAAGTCAATTTCTCGTGCCAATTTGAGCTCATACGAGCAAGGCCTTATCTGTCAAACAAGCGATGAATCTTCCGGGTCCTGGACACCTGACTTGAAGGTCAGTACTCTCTGTAGGATAATGGCTCGATTCTGGTATTTGGTATCTGCAGTGTTCGAAAAGTTTCAGAGCTTCAGTCGACTGGATGGAGGAGCAGTCGACTGTCCAGAGAGGAGTTTTTCGAAGACTGAGAATACAGCAGCAGCAGTCGACTGTATGTGGGAGTCAGTCGACTGTCCCGAAGAAATTATCAGTCGACTTGTATGAAGACCAGTCGACTGTCGGCGGGTTTTGGATCCAGATTCGGCCCAATTCGAAAGGCCTAATAGTTTCCCGATAAATACACCCGTTAGGGTTTTGTAAATTGTAACACCTTATTCGGATTTTGCAGCCGTCATCTCTTGTAAAGGCTTTGTTTGCCCATTGGAGATCATAGTAAAGAATCCCAACCGCCCCGTGGATGTAGGCATCGTTTTGCCGAACCACGTAAATCTTGTGTTCTTGTGTTGCTTGCTTTTCTGTGTTTTCTCGCTGTTTCTCTCGTTTGATTGTTGGTTTGATTTGTATTCCGCACAACAAGTGGTATCAGAACTGTTGGTTCGACCTAGAGGGAGATGGCGGGTGATGCAGATGCAACCAAGGATGTTGTGGGATCAAGTTCGTCAAGAACAACGATTCACAACGCAAAATTTGAAGTTGAAAAATTTGATGGGACAAACAATTTCGGGATGTGGCAATGTGAGGTGTTGGATGTTCTTGTTCAACATGAACAAGATGTTGCTTTGGAAGTAGAAAAACCAAAGGATATGTCCGAAGCAGATTGGAAGAAGTTGAATCGAGTTGCGTGTGGGACTATTCGGCTCTTTATTGCGAAGGCTCAGAAGTACGATTTGATGAGGGATACCATTGCTGCGGTGTTGTGGAAGAAACTCGAAGACAAATACATGAGGAAAAGTTTGGAGAATCGGCTGTATTTGAAGAAGAGACTTTTTCGCTTCACCTATACGGAAGGTATGTCTATGAATGCTCATGTTGAATCATTTAATAAATTATTGGCTGATTTGTTAAATTTGGATGAGCAAATTAAAGATGAAGATAAAGCCCTAATTCTGTTGAATTCATTACCTGAAAGTTATGATCATTTAGCAACTACTTTATTATATGGAAAAGATACTGTGAAATATGAAGATGTTGCAAATGCTCTGTTGAATAATGAAACTAGGAGAAGGGATAAAATGGTTGATAGAGAAACTTCTGAAGCTTTAATTGTAAGGGGCAGGACTGAGACCAGATCTGAGTCCAAATCTGGGAAAAAGGGAAACAAATCTCGTTCCAAATCGAGAGGAGTTTCAAAGGACAGGAAAATACCGGCCAAAGATGAATGTGCTTTCTGTCATGAAAGGGGGCATTGGAAAAAGGATTGTCCAAAGCTACGAAATAAGAAAAATTCGACTGCAAATGTGACTGTTGATAATTTAGAAAGTGGCGAGGATTTTTCTTTTGCACTTGCTTCTAGTCCCTCACTTTATCAAGAAGTATGGTTTCTTGATACAGCAGCCTCCTATCATATGTCTTGGAAAAAGGAGTGATTTACTTCTTTGGAGTATATGGATGGTGGTGTAGTTTTGATGGGAAATGATGCACCTTGTAAGAAGGTAGGAATCGGGAAGATTGAATTGCTAATGCACGATGGTCTTATTAGGGAGCTTTCAGATGTATGGTATGTTCCAGATTTGAAAAAGAATTTGATTTCACTTGGTGCTTTGGAGGCCAGTGGATTGAAATTTGCTAGTGAAGGTGGCATTCTGAAGGTGACTAGCGGATCACTCGTGGTGATGAAAGGGCAAAGAAAAAGGAACTTGTTTTTCCTGCAGGGAAAAACATATTTGGGTGAGGCTGCCAGTGTAACTGAAAGGCCTAAACAGGTTGTTCCCGACTCTACTAGGTTGTGGCATATGCGACTCGGGCATGCAGGAGAAAAGGCCTTTGCAGGGGCTTGTGAAGCAAGGGTTGCTTAAAGATGCTAAAGGGTGCAAGTTGGAATTTTGTGAACATTGTGTTTTGGGTAAGCAAACTAGGGTGAAATTTGGTACAGCTGTACATCAGACAAAGGGTATCCTCGATTATGTGCACACAGATGTTTAGGGCCCTACTCAGACACCTTCCATGAGTGGTAGACACTGGTTTGTTACTTTTGTTGATGATTACTCCAGACGAGTTTGGGTATATACCATGAAGCACAAAGATGAAGTTTTGACATTGTTCACAAGTTGGAAGAAGAAAGTTGAAAATCAGACTGGTAGGAAGATTAAGGTTCTGAGGTCAGATAATGGAGGGGAATATAAGAATGATCCGTTTCTGAAATTGTGTGAAGATGAAGGGATCCAGAGGCACTTCACAGTTAGGAAGACTCCACAGCAAAATGGGGTTGCAGAAAGAATGAACAGAACCTTACTTGAGAAGGTGAGATGTATGTTAGCACAGTCTGGATTGAAGAAGACATTTTGGGGAGAAGCTGTTATATATGCAAGCCACATTGTCAACCGTTTACCATCAGCAGCACTTGAAGGCAAAACGCCTATTGAGGTATGGAGTGGTAAACCTGCATCTGATTATAGTTTTTTGCATATATTTGGTTGTCCTGCTTATTTTCATGTAACTGAAACTAAACTTGATGCAAAAGCCAAAAAGGCTATATTTGTTGGTTTTAGTACTGGTGTCAAAGGTTACAGGTTGTGGTGTCCAGAACAAAAGAAGTTAGTAATCAGCAGAGATGTGACTTTTGATGAGACCAGCATGATTAGCTCGGGACAGTCGACTGGTGGTATAGGACAGTCGACTGGTGAGCAGCAGAAGAGTGGGAAAGTTCTCCAACAGGTGAGTAGCAGAATCTCGGGACAGTCGACTGGTGTACAGGAGCAGTCGACTGGTGGTCTAGAACAGCAGAAGAGCGGGAGCACGGGACAGTCGACTGTTGGCAATAACCAGTCGACTGGTAGGAGAGTTCTCCAACAGGTGGAGTTAGAAAAGTTGTCAGTTGAAAATCCTGTTCCTGTCCAAGATGAAGATGATGTGGTTGATACTGAGAATGATGAAGAAGTTCCTATCCAGCAGGAAGAATCAATTGCAGTAAGAAGGCAAAGAAGAGATATCAAACGACCGTCTCGTTTTACAGATACAGTTGCATTTGCTCTTCCCATTGTGGATGATGAAGTTCCCTCCAACTTCAAAGAAGCCACTAGAAGTTCAGAAAATGCAGATTGGAAAGTTGCTATGGATGAAGAGATGAACTCTCTTCATAAGAATAAGACTTGGGATCTAGTGCAACTACCAAAGGGGAAGAAAGCAATTGGTTGCAAGTGGGTGTATACGAAGAAAGAAGGTCCAAAAGGCAGTGTTCGGTTCAAGGCTAGACTAGTTGCAAAGGGGTATGCTCAACAGGAAGGTATTGACTATAATGAAGTGTTCTCTCCAGTTGTGAAGCATCCTTCTATTCGGATTTTGTTAGCTTTGATAGCACAGTTTGATCTTGAATTGACACAGATGGATGTGAAGACTGCGTTCTTACATGGGGATCTAGATGAAGAAATTTATATGTTGCAGCCAGATGAGTTTAAGACAGTTGGGAAGGAAAATTATGTTTGCAGGTTGAAGAAGTCTCTCTATGGGTTGAAGCAATCTCCAAGGCAGTGGTATTTGAGGTTTGACCAGTTTATGAAAGTGCAGGGATATTCCAGAAGTGAGTATGATCATTGTGTCTACTTCAGGAAGTTGCAGAATGGTTCTTTTATATATCTGTTATTATATGTGGATGACATGTTGATTGCCTCTAGAAATGCTAAGGAGATTCAAAATTTGAAGAATCAGCTGAGTTCTGAATTCGAGATGAAGGATCTTGGTGAAGCCAAGAAGATACTTGGGATGGAGATAGGTAGAGACAGGGCAAAGGGCATAGTAAGTTTGACACAGAAGCAATATCTTTTGAAGGTGCTGAAACGGTTTGGTATAGATGAGAAGACTAAACCAGTCAGTACACCCTTAGCTCCTCATTTCAGAATTAGTGCTTCTCAGTCTCCAAGTACAGATGAAGAGAGACAGTATATGGCTAATGTACCTTATACTAGTGTGGTTGGCAGTTTGATGTATGCCATGGTTTGTACTCGACCAGACATCTCTCAGGCGGTGAGTATGGTTAGTCGATATATGCATGATCCAGGTAAAGAGCATTGGCAAGCAGCTAAATGGATTTTGAGGTACATAAGTGGCACCACAGATGTGGGTTTGAAGTTTGAAAGGGATGACAATAGTAGCAGGTTATTGGTTGGTTATGTTGATTCGGACTATGCAGGTGATCTAGATAAGAGGCGGTCTACTACAGGCTATTTGTTTACTATGGCTAGGGCACCTATAAGTTGGAGGTCAAATTTGCAGTCCACTGTAGCGTTGTCTACTACTGAGGCTGAATACATGGCGGTTGCTGAGGCCATGAAGGAAGCCATTTGGATACATGGACTTTTGAAGAGCTTGGGAATTCATCGGGAGAAGGTGGAGGTACACTGTGACAGTCAGAGTGCTATTCATTTAGCGAAGAACCAAGTTCATCATTCCAGGACCAAACATATTGATGTCCGTTATCATTTTGTGCGTGATTTGATAAAGGATGGTGATATTCATTTGGTGAAGATTGGAACAGCTGATAATCCTGCTGATATGTTGACCAAAGTTGTTGGGGCAGCCAAGTTCAAGCATTGCATGAACCTGGCTCATATTTTGCATGTTTGATAATTTGGCATGGGCAGTTGGGATAGTACTTTGCTATTGGTTTGTTTATTATGTGATATCATACTAAGGTGGAGTTTGGGTTCGTTTGTTGCATTTGGTGATGAGCAGTTGTTTTGGAGTATTTGTGGAGATTGCTTGGGCTACTTGAAAGATTTCACCAAGGTGGAGATTGTTGGATACTTGGAAGATCTCGCCAAGGTGGAGATTGTAGGATAATGGCTCGATTCTGGTATTTGGTATCTGCAGTGTTCGAAAAGTTTCAGAGCTTCAGTCGACTGGATGGAGGAGCAGTCGACTGTCCAGAGAGGAGTTTTTCGAAGACTGAGAATACAGCAGCAGCAGTCGACTGTATGTGGGAGTCAGTCGACTGTCCCGAAGAAATTATCAGTCGACTGGTATGAAGACCAGTCGACTGTCGGCGGGTTTTGGATCCAGATTCGGCCCAATTCGAAAGGCCCAATAGTTTCCCTATAAATACACCCGTTAGGGTTTTGTAAATTGTAACACCTTATTCGGATTTTGCAGCCGTCATCTCTTGTAAAGGCTTTGTTTGCCCATTGGAGATCATAGTAAAGAATCCCAACCGCCCCGTGGATGTAGGCATCGTTTTGCCGAACCACGTAAATCTTGTGTTCTTGTGTTGCTTGCTTTTCTGTGTTTTCTCGCTGTTTCTCTCGTTTGATTGTTGGTTTGATTTGTATTCCGCACAACACCCTCTGGTCGGGGCTTAGAAAGCTGCCACCCTCGCCGTTCAATGCCTATCAGTGGAGGCAAAATTCAGGCCAATCATGGCCGTTGTAAAGGCACTCGAACAACTTGCTGGTGGTGTCAGTGGAGCTGGGCCTAAGATTGAGGAGGTTGATTAAGTTGGTATTCTTTTTTGTTGTTGTTGCGGATTCTAGGTTTGATTTGATTCCTGGTGTTTAGAATTTCGCTTAGTTTAGTTCGTTATGAACTTAGATAAAAGTGCTGAAACTGTTCTGTTAGATTCGATTCAGTTTAGTTGCGATATGATTTTTCAAATGTCTTTAAGTATGTGTCATGTTCTGTTTGAATGCTCCTCTAGTTAACCACAGATTCACAAATCAAAGTTCTGTATTTTATGAACAATAATTTACCAATCAGTCTTAACCATACAGTTCTAAATTGAACCCAGCCACTTACAATCATCAACTGACCACTTCAAATAAAAAAAAAGGGAAACTCCCAAGAGTCTCACTCTAGTGAAAAAACTAATAAGAGTCTGCGCTGTTGTTTATTACCTTTCTATAATGATGTGATTTTGAATGATCTTTCAACTCGCCCATTTTAATATTAGATTAGATTGGAAACTATATATTAGATTACTAATAATAATTTACACGTGCGATACACGTTTTAATAGATATATCTATTTCTATTATAAAAGTCACAATATAAAAAAAAAAATCTGTCAGGAGAAGATCTGGACCGTCGATCTATTTTATTGATCTACAAGATTAAAGGCTCATATTAAATAACTTAATAAGCACGTGTATTACACGTGCAATGTTTTTTTTCCTCTCTTCTGTATGCATTCCCATCTATCTCAACCATTCAAAATAAATTTGTCTCCCAAAAAACAACAAAAAAGTCGCCCTAAAAAAACAAGAAATTGGAGCCGATCGATCGCTCGATCACGAACGAGGAAGAAGAATACGACGACGATCCCCATTTGCTCTTCAGAACCCTTGATTTCCAATCGATCGTGTTTCCCGTTCTTCCCCGACTGTAAAAAACCCCCTTCTTTCTCCACTTCTCCGCAAATCGGACATGAAACCCTAAAATTTCCGAGCAATCTTACTCAGATTTTGGGATTAGGGTTTCTTCCTTCCCAAGTTTGAATCTTGCCGCTTAATTCGTTCATGGGTCTGTCGATTTTGTCCAGGTTAGGGTCTGTTTAGCGTAGGATTCATTCATTCCTTTTTTTAGATGGGTCTGTAGATTTTGTTGAAATTAGGGGTTATATAGTGTAAAGGTTCGATCTTGGTTAGATTAATATGTCTGCCGGAATTGCTGCGTTGAGTGTAGCCCCAATTTTAGATGACCCGGTCCTTTCCCCCATTCGATTCGATGCCGATAGGTCAGCTCACTGCTTACCCGAGTCGATATTGATATTCCTTTCGGTTCCGGGTAATTCTGTGATCCCATTGCGGGTGCTTGAGTCTGATTCGATTGCTTTTGTGAAGCTTCGAATACAGAATTATAAAGGGTTTGTGAGTAAGAAGCAGAAGCTTGTGTTTGATGGGCGGGAGCTTGCGAGGAGTAATAGTTTGGTTAGGGATTATGGAGTGTCGGATGGGAATGTGCTTCATCTTGTCATTAAGTTGTCGAATTTGAGGTTGATTACGGTGAAGACTGCTTGTGGAAAGAAGTTTCAGTTTCAGGTGGAGAGTTGTAAGAATGTGGGGTATGTTAAGAAGCAGATTTAGGAGAAGGGGAATGGGTTTGTGGATCTTAGTAAGCAGAGGTTAATTTGTGATGGTGAGGAGCTTGAGGATGATCAGAAGATTATTAATGATGTGTGTAAGAATAACGATGCGGTTATTCATTTGTTGGTGCGGAAGTCAGCAAAGATTAGGAGTAAGCAGGTTGAGAAGGATTTTGAGCTGTTGGTTGACGCCGATGAGTATGATGATTTGGTTGATGAGAAACAGGAACTGCCCAATGGAAATGTGTGGATCGAGCCCTTGATTGTTAATACTAAAATTGAGTTGTCACCAGGGAGCATTGATTTGGTGCAGTCCTCATTTGCTGGGTTAGAAAAGGGGAATCTGCCAGTAATGTCATCTGAAGGATCAGGGGGTGCCTACTTCATGCATGACGAATCGGGGTTTAATTATGTTGCTGTGTTCAAGCCAATGGATGAGGAGCCAATGGCAGAAAACAAACCGCGTGGGCTTCCTGTGGCTTTGGATGGTGAAGGATTGAAAAGGGGTACAAGGGTAGGGGAAGGTGCTTTCAGGGAAGTAGCCGCATATGTACTTGATCATCCAATTGATGGGCGTCGAACATGGCCATCTGATGAAGTTGGGTTTGTTGGCGTTCCTCCAACAACAATGGTGAAGTGCTTGAAAAGTTGTTTCACACATCATGATGGTTGTGGGGTGATCTACAGGATGGTTTCTGGTGTGGTAAATTTTATTTTTAATTTCTATAATTTTTGGGTTTACCTCTCTTAGAAATGATGCAAAAAGTATTCCCTTTGTTGGATTTATAATTTAATTAATGCCCTCTTTAAAATTTTATTAATCTTGGGGTGTTTCAATTTGGGTATGTTTCCCGTTTGATTTGGATGTAATATATCTTTCTCAGTTTTTTTGATTATTATTGTTTTTGCGTTTAGGATTGTAGTTGTTATTTTGGTTGAAAAGTTTTCTGTTTGGAACTTTTTTTGTTGTATGATGCATTGTGATATAGTTCACGGTTGCTTCAGAACATTGTTTTCAGGTGCGTTTTCCTTCAGATTATAAAGCTTGACGTGCCTCATTGTGCTTGCATGTACATAAAAAATGTGGTGCTTTTGAGGCGATGACAATAATCGAGAGATATTAAACTCTAATGTTAGAGAAGTTTCTCTGGTCTTTTATTTGAAAAGGGATGCAAAATCAAAATCCTTTATTTCTCTTTTCCAAACCGAACCCCTTCCTTTCTGATCGTATTATTCCTGTGCTTATTGGTTGCTGCTTTTTGATTTTCTTGGTTATTTTAGTTTATCTTTGTTACCGTCCCTTTGAGAGTTATATAGACAAATATAGACAAATATAGACAAGAAAGGGAATGCTTGGTTGAAATATTTACGTGCATTGGCTGCTTGCATGTTACCCGATGTCATTGCTTTCCCCATGATCTTGAAAGTTTATAGGTTCTGCATCTAATTAATGCTTTGTCTTTTTTTGTTGGTTTAGATCCTTATCTTTCTTTATAGCTCCTTTGTTTGGATTGTGTACTAAGATGGTATGTGATAAATGGAAAAATGATGGATCTTTTTAAGTAGATCTAATCTCTTTCTGATGTCATATGTCGAGTTTGATGTTTGGTTATCTTTTGTTGCATTGCTTAAATATTTTCCTTCATAAGGTATTTTATATGGATTGTCTGCTATGGTGTTGTGCAATAAATGAGAAAATGATGGGTTTTTTATATATATAAATATCTTCCCTTTTTTTTTATATATGGATCATGCTTTTCATATATCGAGTTATGGAATTTCATTGCATGATTGTTTTGTATGTGTATTTGTTTGGTTATTGGTTTCTAATTAAGTTTTGTTCTCAATGTTGATGTGGCTGGAAAGATGAATTTGGTGTACTGATGTCCGAGCAATGGGTTCATGGTGTTCAAAAGTTTTGAAGTTGTTTAAATCCTTAAAACAATTGGGAGGTTCTGGAAAGCTTTTACTTGATCACTAAAGGGATATGTTTTCTTCCAGATTCTCTTCAAGAGGTGCATGATTTCAATCTCGCCAAATATGTGTCTTCGGTGTTTGTCAGACAAGGGGTACATGGTGATAATGGACTTGTGAAGAAGGGATTTATCCTTTTCTTGCTCATCTCTTCAATGTGTTCTATTTTATTTCATGTCCCTTTATCTGTAATTGAGGCGATAATGATGGAGTAAAACCAGGCTCTGAAATTTGAGAAATTTCTTAGATTCTGTCTGAAATGGGAAGCGAAACCCTGCACCTTCCTTTCTCTTTGCTGGTTCTATCTTCTCTGCAACCCTGGCGAGGTGACTCTAAAAGGTTGCAGTGAAATGCTTGCATAGAAAGAAAAAACATTTCAAAAAAGTTGGTGATCATGGGTTGAATTCAAGACACATGGTAATACTTCTGTCAGGAGTGATATTACTCTGCAGCAGCACACCAACTTTGCGGGAAGTGGAAACTGCAATACACATTCTATGCCTGGATTTACTTCCAAGAGGCCATTTGATAATGGAGCTAATGATATGCATTCAATTCAAGCGTTCGATCTCAACCATCAGATTCAACAAGGCAGTAGGTCTTTCCACCAGAGGCCCCACGTCATCCAATTGGAAATGTGCATATACTAGGAGATCATTATACATATAGAGAACCCATGGGTCAGCAATCATATAATCGTTACAATTTTCATCTGTATCTAATGGTCAGAGGCAGTATCTTTCTAACGAACGGAAGAGGATACATTCTTATGAAGTTAGCACAGATAATCGGCACATCACATGGTTAGCTGGGGGAAGAGGACAGTCAAGCTCTGGTTCACCTTTTGTCCAGGACATCCTCCACCACCAGTTCTTGTTGAAACATCATATATTTTCAATTAATTATTCCCTCTCGCTGTAGGATTTGTCTATCTTTTGTTCATGAAAATAAACACATATCATTCCTCCACAACCAGTTCTTGTTGAAACATCATATATTTTCAATTAATTATTCCCTCTCGCTGTAGGATTTGTCTAACAATTCAGGTTTGTATCCTTTGGCTAAGTGTCACAATCCTGGATAAACGAGAGTGTGCACCCTTGCACTTGCACTAGGTAGTTGATGGAAAATACTAAACTAAGTCCTGTCTATTCATGAAACGAATCTTAGACGGGGATTATGGATTCACATGTTGGATCCTTAAAATTCAAATATTTGGAGCAAAGGCTCTCTTTTGTTAGTTGGTCATGTGGGGTTTGACTTTTCCTATTTTTTGATGAATAATAATATTAGTAGTAATTATTGATATTATTTTTAATTTTAACATGATGGAAAGAGGTATAGTAATAGTACAGTTACTTGTGTGTTGACTGTATTTTGTTGGCAGGATTTCCAAGGTCAAACATGGAAAGGTCATCCTCTCATGCTATGAATTTTCATCCTCCAATGCATTCTCCTATGCCATCTAGAAATCCTTATCATGGTAATTTTTACATGGAAAATAGGAGTATTTCTTCCTGAGTTTATTTGTTTCTTGTTACTGGCCATTATAAGGTTCTGATTTATATTCTGTTCCTTTTCATCTTTGTCTTATTTCTCTTCTTCCAAGCCGTGGCTATCCTCGGCGGTTCCCGTTCAGACCTGATGGTTATGGGCATCGTTGGAGGCTAAGCTAAAGTTATTCTTGTATGAATTTAGCTTGGAACTTCAGTCAAAACAAAATTGTATGTCTTTTTTTAATGATTATTAACTTTTCATTAGTGCCTTCTACTGTAAAATTTCAACTTGCGGGATCTTGTACCCTGTTTCTTTTGTGAAAATTGCAGCTTGGTATATGATGCAGAAGTTTCACACTTTTTCATTTTCCGTTGCTTGGGGATCTTCTGGAGCGTACAGTGTGGAATTGCCATCAAAGGTGGCGATCGGATCTGGCTTATTCTCTTGGCAGGATTTTGTAGGTTGTCCTTTTGTCTTGACAACTATATCTAGCAGGCTAAGCACATGTTCTACTTAACGAGGAAACCGTGATGTGACTTTGTACTTATCTGAGTTAATTACGATACTATTTCTTGTTGCATGACCTGCTCTTTATACTGATCTTAGATAAGTTGATTCTTATCTATACTAATATATAATGGAAGAATGGAGTGTGTAGTTCTATTTTTACATGTAATGCCTGTGCCTTATAAAGCAATATTGGGTACTATGATTATTATTTTGTCCTGAAACAATAAATTAGATTCCCAAATTCTAATGAGTTTACACATGCATTACTCATGGTAATGATCTATATATTTAAGTACGCTTCAGACTCTGTGAAGAAAATTGGATTGATTATTCAATTATCAAATTGCTTATGTGCATAGAAAGATGGATATTTAGTTGATTTGTGGGTGCACTATCCATGCAGAGGTTATATGAAGAGGGGAAATTATAGATCTTTTAATACTTAGATGATCTATTTCTTTTTGCATTCATGAATCTCTTAACTTTGATCCTACCATGATCTATTTCTTTTCAGTTTATGTCGAGTATAATTTAATAATGAATTGGTTGCAACCAAGCTTCCAAAAAAATGGCCATCAGCATCTACAAACAACTTCTTTTACCTGGAATCAGCCATGTAACTGTTTGAGCACTATTAAAGGAAACAGTGAGTCCATCTCCTGAGAATATGGTACAATTCACACTCCACTTTCCTAAACTTCATGGTTATTTAACAGAAGTAAACTTATTAGGGTTCCTATTGTTTAAAGAGGTCAAGTTTTCTGTCGTTCACCTATTCATTGGTTTGCTTAATTTTTTCTCAATGTTTGTATCGGCTAATGAAAATATTTAGGTTTTATGTATTTTGTATAATTTTGTTATATCCTTTGTTGCCCATATAATTAAGGATATTGTTTGATAATTGTGTGTCTTATCTGGAGTGCTATGCACTTTTTTGTTTCTCTGTGACTTGATTATTATTATTATTATTTTTTGGGAATGTACATTTTGTTATATTTTGTTTTTATGGGTAGTTCTGGAAAGATACATCTTGGATTTTTGTTGTCTGTGCTCTTCATTTTTGGGTGTGTCTACACTTTATGGGTGGTTCTACAAAGATAGTTTTTGGATTTTTGTTAACTATACTCTTTATGTGTATTTTGTGCGTATACTTAGTGTTACAATTAATTAAGAGCTAATTTCATAATTCGATATATGCAGGAAAATAATGTTGGAGAATTTGATAGACGGACCAAGAAATGCATTAGAGATGAGTATACGTTTTTTTATCAAAGCACAAGATGTCCAATATGGAAGAACAACTACAAGAATATTGACAGGATGCAAAATTAAAAAGGATGAACAAGAAATTACAAGCAATTTTAACCTCAAAAAAGTTAAAGTCGAAAGTGATTATTGATCTTCTGAAAAATACGATGATATCAGTTTAGGATTTACTAATTTGTTTTTTTTAATAACCTTTTTTAATATCAATTTTAAGTTTAAGAAAGTTAAAGTCGTAAATGATGACATATCTTATGAAAAATACATTAATTATACTTGCTTCAAATCTGATTTCGATGAGCTTGTTGTCGCTGGAGTAATTTTGAAATTCATGGTTTGCTTTTTAAGATGATTATGCGTGTGCTAAATAAAAGTATGTTTATATAATTTTTTCACCATTTATGTCCACCAAGTCACGTGGACTTGGTGCACGGTACATTCCAACTAGTATAAATTTTAAAAAGTAAAAATTCCGACGGTACTTTGGTCTCTATGAGACCTTTTATATTAGTTATACACTGGCGATGCACGGATTTGTTTGTTTACAAATGTCAATCTCAGCTCTTCCATTATAATATTAGAGATTATTATAATACTAGTATTATACACGTGCTGTGCACGTGGAAAAAATTGGGGGGAATGAAAAGGGAAAAAAATCTACCAGCACGTGCGTTGCACGGGTTAGAATATGGACAAATTACACTAAGGCCTTCTCCCATTATAGTAGTAGAGATAGAGATAAGAGATTAGAAATTGGAGATATCTTTCCATCTTGAAAAATTCCAAACTTTGAATTTGAAAGGCTTTATGTTAGTTGCAAATAACAAAAATACAGTTCATGGTATTCTACAATAAAGATAGTAAACTCTATGGTTCTTATGTGTGTGGATAAATTAGCCGGTAGTTAGACTTCTATAAAATGTTGACAACTGATTCATCTTAACCATTCCATTTTTATTTAAGTCAACCATCCACATCCAAACTACACATATATATATGTTTAACGAGTTGAAACTATATTAATCATCACACCACCTAAATAAATTCCAACTATATTTTAAATTCTTATCATATTAATGAATACGTACAAGAGTGCTGATGATAATTATAAACATATAGTATATATATATCCATGAGCAAACTATTCAACAGGCTATAAATACACAACAAACCCTTCCAAAACCCCTCAGATTCTAATTATCATTACTTCAATGGCAGGAAACAAAGAAGTACGGGGCCCGGTGATCGGGATTGACCTCGGGACTACCTACTCGTGTGCAGCAGTTTGGCAGAACAATCGGGTGGAGATCATCGTCAACGACCAGGGAAACCGCATCACCCCCTCCTGCGTCGCCTTCTCTGGTAACAACCGTTTCATAGGGGACGCTGCCAGGAACCAAGAGGCCAGCAACCCGACCAACACGGTTTTTGGTCAGTCTTCCTTGATTCAAACTCTTTTTTTTTTTTTTGGCCAATACACGTTTTATTTGAGTAAACAAGTTTGTGGTAGTTCAGGAGTTTGAATCTGGCTAATCATGCACAATGAAGAGTTATTTGTTAATGCTGTAGGATAGGGATGCAACTCTTTCATAAATTGTATAATCAAACATGAAAATTTGCTTAGGGTAGATTGCAGTTAACTACCAGATACCTTTTTTTCTCAAATAACTATCTTAAACTTGCTTTAATATACGTAATTCTCTAAAATTTTCACTTTCATAGATAAGTACGCACTAATTTTGTTTTAATTTAATTTAGTTATTTTTGTTGTTGAAAAATTACAACAATTTAGGATATTTCTTTTTGAAATTAGAATAAAAATATGAGGTAGATAACTGTTACGTTTGTGGAGAAAAATAAAAGGTTGATAGGATTAGGCATATTAAAACAAGTTGAGTAATTATCTGAAAACACCAAAATTATTAGTATAGCCTTGTGCAATATTGCACATACTTTAAAATAATGATGCTAAAAATAATAAAAATTGCCGTAATTAAAAAGTTATGCATGATTAATACTGGTGTGGTGTTAATCAAGAGCTGAAATGGAGAAAGGAAAAAAAAAGTACGTTATTTACATTATGAAGACTGTACATGTCAAAACCGTTAAATACTTAGAATCATCATTTTTTCAGCTTTTGGACATAATCTTTTCGAAAGAGATTTTACAGACATGTACGTAACTTAATAAAATAGGAGTAAGTCAATAACTGCATAGATATATTTTTAGATAGCTTTTTAAATAAAATAAGTCAATAACCAGATTAATATGTTTTTAGATAGTGTTTTTTTTTTTTTTTTATTTTAAAATTTTAAAATCCAAAGAGATTTTCAAAAGTGAAGAGAGAAAAATGAGTGGTGGCCTCCTTCTTTTCCTCTCCATTTTTCATTTCTAAAATGGAGAAAAGGAGAAAATTCCTGCTAATATATATATTGTATAGATTTGTAAATCTTTTGTAAATTAGCCGAAATTTTATTTGTTTAGTTTATAAATGTTTAAGTGGATTTGAGATATGATAGAAATACAAATTAGTATTTGCAGATATGATAGAAATACAAATTAGTATGTGAAAATACCATCAATAATACTATTCACTTACCTGTTGATGCCAATTTTAGTGAATTATTAAGGTAATCAAGACTAGGCTGTGTCGAGCCAGATGCTGTAGCTTTCCTTTCCTTAAAATCACACCCTTATACTTTCTACCTGATTTTCGTGCTGTTTAGATGTGAAGCGACTAATTGGCCGGCGGTTCAGCGATGATTCGGTCAAACAAGATTCTATGCTATGGCCCTTCAAGGTAGTTTCTGGGTCTGGCGACAAGCCCATGATCAGCGTCGAATACAAGGGTGAGGAGAAGCAGCTTGCAGCAGAGGAAATCTCCTCCATGGTTCTTGCAAAAATGCGTGAAATTTCTGAGATGGCCCTCGGTTGTCCTGTCAATTATGCGGTCATCACAGTTCCTGCATACTTCAATGACTCGCAGCGCCAGGCAACAAAAGATGCCGGTCTGATAGCTGGTTTAAATATCATTCGCATGATCAACGAACCAACTGCTGCTGCTATTGCTTATGGTCTTGATAAAAAAAGGTTATGTTCTGGGGAGTCAAATGTTCTTATTTTTGACCTTGGTGGGGGTACATTCGATGTCTCTATTGTTACCATTGAATTGGGGATCATTGAGGTTAAGGCTGTTGCCGGAGATACTCACTTAGGAGGGGAAGACTTTGACAACATATTGGTAAATCATTTTGTCCAAGATTTCAAGAGGAAGAACAATAACAAAGATATGAGTAGCAATGCACGAGCTGTAAGGCGACTGAGAACAGCTTGCGAGAAAGCAAAGAGGGTTCTATCTTCCTCTCCCTGCACTACTCTTGAAATCGATGCTCTCTTTGAGGGCATCGATTTCCATGCAAGCATTACTCGTCCTAAGTTTGAGGAGCTCAACATACGGTTCTTCAGACAGTGCATCGAGACCGTGGAGAAATGCCTCAAGGATGCAAATATGAAGAGAAGCTCAATTGATGAAGTTGTTCTTGTTGGTGGGTCGACGAGAATTCCCAAGATCCAAGAGTTGCTTCAAGATTTCTTCCGTGGGAAGGAACTATGTAGGACTATCAATCCGGATGAGGCAGTTGCATACGGTGCTGCCGTTTTGGCTGCAACATTGAGTGGCACTAGTAGTGACCACAGTGTCCAAAACTTAGTGCTTGTGGATGTTACCCCTCTGTCTCTTGGTATCCGGACTGTGGGAGAAGTCATGAGTGTTTTGGTTCCAAGGAATACCACGATTCCAACTAAGAAAGTGATGGAAAATTTCACTACCTATGAAGACAACCAGCTCATAGTTGATATCGATGTGTATGAGGGGGAAAGCAGAAGCACCAAGGACAACAAGAAGCTAGGGGGCTTTTTGTTACCAGGCATCCGTCCTGCTCCGAGATACACGCCAAATATAATTGTATCCTTCGAGATTGATGCAAATGGTATCTTGACTGTCTCAGCCCAGTGTGACAAGCAGAGGGAGAAGATCACAATTACAAGCAAGGAGTGCAGGCTGAGGAAAGAAATGATTGAGAAGTTGGTCTTGGACGCAAAGATTCATAAGGACGAGGATGAGGCACACAAGAAGAAGGTTCAAGCGAGGAACGCATTGGAAGACTATGTCTATGACTTGAGGAATGAAATCAGGTGTCTCGAATCCAAGTCTTCTCTTGCCGATGATGATAAGAGAAAAATTGAAGACGCAGTGGATCAGACAATGTCGTCGCTAGACAACAACCAGTTGGTTGAAGTTGCCGAGTGTGAGCTTAAGATGAAGGAACTGCAGAGTATCTTCGATCTAGTCACGGCTAACTTCACCGCCGCTCACAAGAAGAAGGGCAGAAAGTGGAATAGGTGGTTATTCTCGTCTGCTCCCTAATTCATAGTTAATTAGTTTTTTTTTTTATTTAAATTTCCATGTAGAGTAGTAGTCTATCAAATTAAATTGGCTATCTGCATATACATTTTCAATTTTCAGAGACCTTAATTTTAGTTATTAATTTTATTAGTTATTCTCTCATTAATTTTGTAGATAAATTTGGGATGTCTGATTCTTGTTTATCCCATATTCGATTCTTGCTTCATTAATTAAATAAACATGTTTTTATTTCATTTTGTTTTACAACAACGAATTGTATCTACCGTTTTGCTCAAGAAATCCCTTTTCAAAAGACTCGGTAGTTTCTCTCTCATCTCAGAGTTTCCAACACATAATCAAATATTAGTAAGACTAATTATTTTCTTTGATTATAAATACTACAGGTAGGAGTAGGAATTCAACGCATGACACCTAAAATATAATATTGGGTACAATAAGACAATTGAAGAGCTTGCAAAGATCAAAATCATTCACCACCAAATTCTACTAGATACAAAACCCAAAAACCAAATGAATCAAAGAACAAATTTTGAAAACAGTTGAGAAAGTTGATTATAATTAATTAAAAATGAATCTAAAAAGGGTTGCAATTAGAAAAGTGATGAAGATTTCTCACGTGTTTTGTTGTTGCAAAAAGATTAACAGGAATCCTAATGATGATTAGAAGAAGATTAATGGAAATAATTAGGCCATGGGCCACAATGGGCCGGCCTAAAAGTTGCTTGATCCACAAAAAAACCATTCATACTTCATTTCTATTAGAAAATACATTTTGAGAATATTTTGTGGACTAATGCAACACAAAAGCTGAATTTGAACATAGACTTTTTGTGAGCTGAGTAATACTACTGAACAAGTTTTTTACACAAGTTGTATTTCACAAAGTGATTTAGCACAATCTTTACCATATAAAAAGAATCTTTAATTATACATGAGGGTTGAAGATTATACATGCATGGAGGTAAAAATTATGTCACATCTGTTAATACTGATTTGGGGAAATTAGGGTTAGGGAATGTCACAGAGCACTATCTCTAGACCAGCTTATATAGAGATTAGACTGGGTTTAGGGTACTGGGCTTTTAGCCCACTCAACCCGTTCCAATAATTAATACATAACACGTGTAAACTCGTGTTGCCCCATAGAATAATATACACAATATTATCCTATTATACTGAGAATATACATATACATCCAACAATCTCCTCCTATATTCTCAATATATTAGGCTAAGCAATGTAATAATATTGGATCACAAAGATTCAAACATTATTGAATCATAAAGAACATGGATAATAGACTAAATCAATTATAACTTGAATAGTTCAAATATGACTTAACCAAAATAATCAAATAGTTCTAAAACCATATCAAAACAGAATAGTTCACAATGACTAAACCAACTAGAGGGACTGTCATAGTTTCAAAATCAACCAAAGCAAATAAACTTCAAGAACAAAATATGAGTTTTAAGCTCATGAACACAAGAGTCTTAAACTCAACAGAAGTTTTATTAAGCAAGTGACAGAGTTATTCCTCAGAGAAATAAACCAAAACTATATCCTTGCAAACTGCTTTATGTTTACTCCTCCATCTTGAGCAAATCATTATTTTGAAATCTATGTTGACAGATTCAACTCCTCCATCTTTGCTAGCTTATTGAAAACAAGAATATCAAGAGACACATCTCTAAGAATTCTAGCAAATTTCATAAAGTATCTGGTTCTACTAAAGAACTTAGTACAATTCAACAATAGCTTAGCAAAATGTAACGCAAGCATCACAATCAAGTTTCTTTAACAAAATAAAGAACAAGAACTATTATAGTTTCTACACAAGAACTATACTATGTTTCATATTGGAATGATAGAATAGTCAAATCAATTATGGTTAATTCTGAATCATCAAAATTGGAATGAAACATGAATCCATAAAAGAGTTATATCATCAGAATTGGAATGATATAACAACCATTCTAAACATCGGAAACACATCGACAAGTTTTCATGCTTTCTTTTGGAATAATGAGATGATTCTAAGTAAATTATGAAAATATATAGTATCATCAAAATTGGAATGAAATTATATATTAACAGAATTTACATAGAACTTTTCAAATTATCTAAAGCATGTCAACTGCCTAAAATTGATGCTTCAGTTTGAACTTCTCTATGGCTCCAATTGGATTCTAAATTTCAAAACAACTTGGATGTTAAAGCTTTTGACTCAATAGCTTTTAACTCCATTTTCCCCACAGTTTTGATAATTAGATCACTTTCAAGTCTCTTAGCAAGAGCATTGGCCATACTTGTCACAATTGCACTTTATCTATGAGAAAGTTCAACTAGGCTTCTTTCAGCCTTAATATACTCCTCTTACTATTATAGAGTGAGTTATGAGCTACAGTGCATTATAGCTTGATAGTCGCATAACAGAATAGAGAATTTACATTAAACTTCTCAAATGGATGATTAGCAATAAGTCATTCAATCCACTCAGCCTCTTCCCCTGCAGAGGATAACACATAGAGGTCTGATTTCTTGGATGAGAACGCAACACTTGTTTGCCTATTAATCTCCATAATTTTTCTGCTCCTCCTAGTGTGAACACATATCCACTAGTTGTCGACTTTCACTAAACTTTGAGTAGCACAAAGCAAACTCTTGAGTACCACTCAGGTATCTCATTAGCCTGTTAAGGGCATTCAAATGTGTATGGGATTACTAATGAGTCTGCAGATCATACCTACCTCAAAGGCTATGTCTTTTCAACATTTCTCATAGTTGCACCATCATTAGGTGTCAACCCTTTTATCATAATCATAAGGTGTTTCAAAACACACTTTCAATCACTATATCCCCACTTTTGAAACACATTATTGATTTATCGAGTTTGACTAAGGGTTATCCCTTGCCGACCAAAACTCACCCTTATACGTAATATGGTGACCACAATACTTAGGTGTTTCAAGCTAAATTTATTTGGATAGCACAATTTAACTCCATTTATAATAGAGATGTCACTTCCAATCAACAATCATGTCAATAAAACCAAGTAAATAATAGCCATTATATTTGACACACCACAAAGTTAAAGGCACTGATCTGAATTACTTGATTCATATACTAGGCTCTTTGAGAAATTTGTCAAATTATTTATACGATAGCTATATTACATGTTTCAAAGCATACAATGATTTTACTAAATTGTAAATCTTGTTCACTAAACATATTAGTCCAAAACTTTCCAGTACAAAACTGTTCAGTACAAAATATCAAGTACAGAACTTTTTTTTTAAATATTCTTTATGAATGACAAAATTTTCAATAGATGTAAGGGTAAGAAGAATACTTATTGTAGCAATATGACAAGCATGTGAGTAGTCATCAAATAAATCTACCCCATTTTCCAGTCAATCTTTAGCTACTAAAAAACATTAAGATTGCTACTGAACAATCAAAATTAAGTTTCTTCTACAAAATCCCACTTACTATAGTTTTAGCCTCTTTTGGCAGATCAACTAAATTGAAGTATTATTGTATGACACAAAATCATCTCATTGTCCACTAAAGACTCTTCTTAGTTCATTTGTCATTCAGATTTTCAAGTGTCAGTAAGGCTGGTTCTTGATTCCAACTGTGAATCATTGAACGTGTTTGTAGGACTAGATTATTTCATATATTTATCTTTGATGAACATATCCTCAAAGAACTTTGCAAATCTAGATTCTTCTAACACAAATTAGATAGATCCAACATCTGTCCACAGAGCTACATTCTGCACTTTCTAAACACACAAATATTTGTTGTAGGTCCTACTTTAGGCCTTCTAGGGTCATGTACTCTAACAAATGTATCACAACACAAATTTCCACTTTAACAAAATTATTTGTGTTTTTATACTGTTAATCTACAAGGTGTAAGTGACTTAGAGTGTGGTAACAAATTAGAAATATGATTGATAATGTAACATCACACATAATTACTCAAAGTCAAACTAACAGTCAATAACATAGAATTCAACATTTCACTGAGTGTTTGATTCTAACTTTATCAATACTGTTTGACAATGGTAAATATAGTGCACTAGAGATTATGCCAAATGCAAATTACTCTAAAATTATTAAACATATTCACCACCTCCATCAACACTGAACCCTTGATTTTTAGCATTTAACTAGATTTTAATTTATCACAATAACGAGTGTTACATCCTCCATATATGTATGACAAACATTCAATAATCATCTACATAGGTGATTAAATACTTCTGACCAACAATCGTCTCATCTAGTCACAAAGCTACTGAGATCACAACTGTCAGAATGTATTAACTCAAGAAGTTGTGTGCTCCTATAAACCATACTAAATAATTTTATAGTAATCATAATCTGAGCACAACTTTCATATTTGTCATATTTAATGAAGTGTCATTTGGTAAAGTTATGAGTTTTAACAAGAACAAACAAATTAATATATAGTTCACAGTGATTCTAAATTTCAAAACAACTTGGATGTTAAAGCTTTTGACTCAATAGCTTTTAACTCCGTTTTCCCACAGTTTTGATAATTAGATCACATTTCCTCACAGACAATTGAATATATATTTCTCAAATCCTAGCCAATTATGCTAGGTTCAAGAACATAATTAGAACTATTATTATTAATTGTTTCATTTGTTAAACTCAACTTATACATGCGATTGACAATGTAGGCACATTATAAGAGCTAATACAAGATTACTCTATCACAAAAATTGTTCGCTTTCTCTAGTGATTCTAACAATGTCCACTTGCTCAAACAAATTGAGCTATATTTTTCTTTATTCGTTCTTCATCATCTTCGAAACACTAAGCGAGATAATGACCCATATTTTATAATTCAATTTTTGTACACACAGTATAATGAACGATAAAGAACAAAACGTAAATAATGGAGTCATATTCTGCATTACAGGATGCTCCTATCTAAGTTACGGACATTTGTCATAAATCTTATACAAAAATTTTAATTATTAGAGAAGCAAATATATAATCTCACACAAACTGCAAACAATGGATTTGTCAAAAATATCTATACACATAGTATGATAAAATACTTAACAACCCTAAACATGCTAGTTTTCCAAAGCGAGAATAACTATGATCTAAAACCTTCAATCATATGATCAAACGCACAGAACGTTAACACATTCATCACATGAAAAATACTAAGAAAGTTAGAGTAGATCATACCGACACTTCAAGTTAGAAGTGTTTTCCAAATTCGATGGAGAAGCCTGCGTAGTGCAGACTCATTCAACCGTAATGCATATCCATCGTCTCCAACACACAATTTGTAGGTAACTTTGAAGTTCCTACATTCATCAAATTGTTAAAGATTAGCCAATTAAACAAATTATTGACACTGTTTAATTCTAGCAACAATTTAATTGGGAGATCCAAACTTTATAGTCAAAACTATAATTTATCAAAATAAATATTTGATCCATAGCACGTAGCCAAAGCAGTTATTCAGATTTGTATTTAATTAAACAATGCTTAATACGGTTTTGAACTTTAGCACTTAGCAACAAAATTCAAACAAATAATTAAATAACAATTTAAATTTGGTGAATAACTTATCTTTAACTTATATCTGCAGCAAATCCAGTCTTCTGCCCAAACACGGACTATAAATCAATATCCAATGGGTTGTCTGTACTAGTTAGATCTAGATTTGATTCATTTTGACTGGATCTGGATCCGATCCAACAGTCCAAACACCAAACAGCAGTCACCAACCAATAGAGAAGCTGTTGGACTGGATCTGAATCTGGATCTGCTCCAACCATCCGAACACAGAACACCATAATCCACCAATTGAAAAAATCAAAATTTTGGATCTGAGTAGTCTCCTTCTTCCCCTTCAATCTCACACAAAGACCAATGGATTTGAAAGGGATAATGAGGCAGCATGGACCAGATGGCTGGCTTCGGCGACCTCCGGCGGCTCGCGTCTCGCGTCTCGCGCCCCGCGATGGCAGCGACCCCCAGCGGCGACGGCTCGCGTTTCGCGCCCTCGCGATGGCAGCGACCCCCAGCGACGGCAGGGGAGTCGGCAGCGGCGGCGGCTCGCGTCTCGTGCCCTCGCGATGGCAGCGACGCCCAGCGACGGCAGGGGCGTCGACTTCGGCGGCGGCTCTCCTCTCGCCCCCCCGCGATGGCAGCGGCGCCTCCACTGGCGTCACCGAGATCGGAACGCAGACGAGATCTGGAGCTGCGCGCGAAGACGTCGGCGGGCATGGGCGACGGCAGTTTCCCGATGAACCCTCTCTCTCATTCTCAATCTCAGTATATTTTTCTTGTATAATATCTTAAGATTGTTAATACTGATTTGGGGAAATTAGGGTTAGGGTTAATCTCTAGCCGCTTAAGATATTATACCCTGCTTATCAGTATTGGAATGTCACAGAGCACTATCTCTAGACCAGCTTATATAGAGATTAGACTGGGTTTAGGGTACTGGGCTTTTAGCCCACTCAACCCGTTCCAATAATTAATACATAACACGTGTAAACTCGTGTTGCCCCATAGAATAATATACACAATATTATCCTATTATACTGAGAATATACATATACATCCAACAACATCATCTTGTGAAGTAAAACTTGTATAAAAAAATTGTGCACAGATCATTTGCCATGTCAACTACTAAGATCAAAAGGCCGATGAAGCCCCCGTCCCATATTCCCAAAAGAGTGAAAAGAATCAATTTTGATTAGCTATATGTAACTTCATTTAACATGTTATTTTACTGTGCATTAATTATCCTTGTTTTGACTCACATAGTTGGATATATACATTCATTGAGTTTGTTAATGTTAAAACATTCATTCATTCTATAACATTTCTGAAACCCTAATTTGTATAGATTATTATCAATGTTAATTAACTAATTACATTAAATAATTTTGTTGAAAAGAAATGAAACCCTTTTTTTTAGTCAAAAGTTTTCTTTCACCGTGTTGTATATAGATCCTTGTTCCTCTCCCAGAAGCAGAAGCAAGGCAGGGCATGTTTGAGGAACTTTTGCCCTCCGTCCCTGGAGAAGCAGAAATTCCGTATGATTATCTGGTTGAAAATACAGAAGGCTATTCAGGTTCCGATATCCGTTTAGTTTGCAAAGAAGCTGCAATGCAACCACTCAGACGGCTAATGACTTTTTTGGAACACCAAGAAGTCGTACCTGAGGATGGTAAGTTATATTATTCTTCTAAAATCATTTGGCTTAAAATAATTTTATACTAAGATCAAGTGTTTATATTAACTTCTGAAGCCCCTAAAACCCTAAAAATATGGTTATTGTAGAATCCCTGTTGTTACTATATTTTTACCGACATTTACTTTTCTGATGTAGTTATTGCTTGTGTATGTATTCTCATGTTGTGTTGATTATCTTTGTTGCCAATTTATGCTAATAAACTGAATGCTACAATTGCGCTTATGGTTTTCAGAGTTACCAGGAGTTGGTCCAGTGACACCCAAAGATATCGAGGTGGCTTTGAAAAACACACGGCCATCAGCCCATCTCCATGCCCACCGCTATGACAAGTTCAACCAGGATTATGGAAGCCAAATTCTTCATTAAAGATCATGTATATTACTCTTATGTCAATTACATGCTTTTGGTGGATCATGGTGGTGCTGGCGTAGTAGGAGTCGATTGAACCTGTGATTTATGTTTGGTGATGTTTCCAGTACAATGTGCTTTCGGTATACCGTAGCTGCAAATGAGTTGGATGTCGAAGAGTATGGGGAGCGTCCTTCTTTTATTGGTTGGTATAGATGATTAATAAGCTGTAGTTCTCAACTATCATGGCACCTGCAAACAAATTTATTGTGCTATTTCTGGCTGAAAATTTTGTTGTGTTTCTTTTTCCAATTTAGCATGCATTTGCTTGATCCATGGTCTCAATGTAGTATACAAAATTGGTATGGAGTATGCAGAATCTGTCAACTGACACAGAAATTGCATTTGGTGTTCTGGGAGTGAAATCACCACTTTGAATTTTGATGAGCTGTTGATGTGATTTAGAATTTTTTTTCCAAAGTGACCCACTATTTGAAAGTTTTTTCCAAACTGCCCTACTTTTTTTAAAAAAATTTCAAACTGCCTCACTCGCTTTCTGAAAAAGCGAGTGTGGTTAAAACTTCTCGTTTTTTCAGAAAGCGAGTGTAAGGTTTTTGATTTTCTAAAGCCTAGACTCGCTTTCTGAAAAAGCGATTGGGTTTTAACCAAATCCGTTTTCTCAAAAAGTGAGTGGGTCGATTTTGGTAAATACTTTCGAAAGTGGGTCATTTTGGTAAATACTTTTAAAAAGTGGGTCATTTTGGTAACAAGTTCATTCGGAGGCAAGATGTCACCCTCTATGATTAACTGAAGCATTGTCAGTCAAATTTTCGTACGCATTCAAGCACCTTTCGCCCTCATTAAAAAACTAGTCAAAACAAAAGTTGTCAAGCCCTAATCGAATTTGATGTAAGAAATACCAAAAAATTAATTCTATTTCTTTCGATACATCCAATTTGACGTATCCTGACAAGTACAATGCAACAACAAAACGAAGATCTAAGGGGACCGTTTGGTACGCGGTAATATATAAGGAAATCTAGTATTACCCTGTTGATTACCTGGTTTGGTAAGACATAGGTATAGTTTTGTAAATAATTTTAAATTTTCAGGGTTATCAAAATAATTAGTTTGGAAGGATAAACATTCTCTTAAAAAGGGTGGGATTTGTGGATTCCTCCACATAAAAAATGAGCGAGATTATTGCATACCCAAAACACCCTCTAGATTTTTGGCTTATCATATAACCCGCTCTTGTTCCCTCCAACCAAATTGCATTTTTCTCTATCAAATAAATAAATAAATAGCAGGCCAGTAATCAATGGTGGAAGAGGCCGCCGAGTCGTGGACAGCCTCAATCATGACGATAGCGACGATATCATCTGGGTCCTCAGACAACCCTAGAACTCGCCCACCAATCTCTCCCCCTCCAACCTGGAAGCTTTATGACAACCCACATTACTCAGTACTCTCCCGCCCTCATAACTCCAAATCAAGATCCTCCCCCTATACTTGTTCCAATTCTAAACCAAGATCGTCTTCTTCGCTTCCCGCAGTTTCATGAACACCCACCGCCACGTCAATCTCTTCGATCTTGACAAGGCACTCGCCGAGATCAAGGAGCTCGGATCTCAATTGGATTCGGAGCGCCGGATGCGGCGGAAAGCTGAGGCAACGAGCAAAACCCTGACGAGAGAGAAAGAAGTCGCAGAGGAGAAATGTCAAAAACTCACCGAGAAAATGGCATGCACTACAAGGGAAGATGGGTAGAAGGAGAATCCGCATATAAAGAGGGGGATTAAAGGGATAGAGTTTCCGAGGGCGGTTCTTCGGAGTAGAGGAGGAGGAGGAGGGAGTAATGGTGTGACCGGGTCTTTGCCGAGTTCCAGAGGAGGGAGATCAGGATCAGGAGTGGGGTCGTCAATGTCGTCCAATTTGGAATGTCAGCGGGCACAGCTGATGGTTCTGATGAGGCACAAGAGCAGTACTTCACCGACTTCTGTGTTCCATAATAATTTGGTCATGTAAGATGGTTGGGATTCATTCAACTTGTTTGTTTCTTTGTTTTGGTTTCTATATATACATTTGCTTTAATTGGCATTGATACTTTGTGTTGTATACTACTTTGTATTTGTGATAAAATGACAATTAATGCATCCGGTGCACTAGTTTTTCCTTTCTCTTTTTCATTACGTAATGACGATGATACATCAGGTGTTGAAGATAATTGATGCTGCAGATGATTGCAAAAGTAATATACTAGTAATGTGGTTGTTCGAGCAACGGCTCCAGAATTGGAGGAAAATCACTAGTTGTTGATTAGTTTCCCAACAGCAGAAGTTTCAGTGCCTAGATAACTTTTATATTTATTTATTTTTAAATAAAGCCAAAAAGGTATTTTCGGTAATGTCTACTATAGAGATGGATTGATGGGAATAAATTGTTTTATACCAAACACGGTAATAAAGTATTCTTAGGCATGTAATGTCGTATACCAAACACAGTATTGCAACATTCCCGGAAATCTTCATTCCCGCCCTCATATTCCTGAGAATCCATAAATTCCTGGGAATTCTTCAATCCGCGTACCAAATGCCCCCTAAGAAGAAAGCTAAAATCGCAACTACAGTATTAAATCGTAATTTAACTTTCAAACAGGTATAGAGGTTCAATATACAAATTTACTCAAAAACTTGCTAAAGCTGACCAATCCCAACGTTTAGGTACCAGATGATATCTTGTAATTTACTCATAAGTGATATTTTAATTGCATGGCTTCAAATAAAAACACAGTAGCAAATTAAGAGGCAGGAGGTAAATCAGCTTTAGAGGTTGCGTGGTAAATTTTGAAAAAGAAGGAGAATCAAGGAATCTTGCTGCTGAAATATTCTACCTTAACTTATCCGATTGACGCCTCAAAAAGAAGCAAGCTTTCATCATAGCAAATGCATCAAACAATGTAACCAATATATTTGCGATCATCATAGGCCTCAACTAGTGGGTATATTAATAAAGGACTGATAAAGGTACGCCAAATAACATAAACCTTATTCAACAAGACACTAATAAGAGAGCAATATTAAAACAATGGTTCCATATAAGCATTACAGTTTTAAAATCAAGGGAAAAATTGAAATTTTACTGGATATGTATCTATCATCAAAACATAAAGTTGTGAGTTACAAATAATTAAGTTATTATTTTCTAAGATAAAATTGTGAGGTTAAAACCCCCGGGATTCTGTTCAAAAGTATTAAACGAAACAAACCCAAAAAGCGGGGACCAAACACATTTGATACAATCTCACAAGCCTGATCCCTCAAAAGTATGTTAATAAAGGGGACTCCCTTGCACAAATAGTTGCATACACAAAACCCCCAAACGAGCTAACCGTGCCTTCCAACTACTCCACCACAATCTATAAGTTCAGCTCAACTTGATGAGCTAGCCCTCCTTGGTCACACAAACATCCGATCAACATTCCTCGATTTAGTGCCTACAGTTAAAACATAAACCTAATACACAGCTAAATAGCCTCCTAAAAAAAACCTACTGAATCGGTAAAATATGGAAATTATACATATAGGAAAGATTAACAACAGCACCAGAGAAGCAAACACTAAGATCAAGATCGAGGCCTCAGGCATAAGTAAATTTTACCATAGCAATTGACAATTGCATCAAGCAATGTAGGCATACTTGTAGATCATCATAGGCCTCTTCTACTAATAATCAAAAACTAATTCAAAAGCACTAATAATATCCCAGATCTCTAATAAGTCTACATTCCACAAGTCACATAAACATATCAGCAAAAGCTAGAAAGAAGATACCATTCTTCTAATCCCTGAAAACTTAAAACCCATTTAATAAAAAGGGCTAATTTATCAGAAATTGTTACCGAACTGACCCACTTTTTGAAAGTATTTACCAAACTGTCCCACTTTTGAAAGTATTTATGAAAACGATCCACTCGCTTTTGAGAAAGCAGGTTTGGTTAAAAACCAGTCGCTTTTTCAGAAAGTAATGAGATTATAACCACACTTCTTTTTTCAAAAAACAAGTGAGGCAGTTTGAAAATTTTTAAAGAAAACATAATAATTTGGAAAAAACTTTCAAAAAGCGGGACAGTATGGAGAAAAATTCTGTGATTTACCGTGTACATCAGAAAGAAATTACATGGTCCAAATTATAACTATCCAGAATACACAAAACCCCAACTCTCAAGTAATAATATTAGAAATTATTGAAATTTGGGTATTTGTAACTACTATATGATATGGTCATAGTCTTGCTAACTAAATTCTGCTTGATGTGGTATTTATCTTTTACCTGAAAATTGATATTCCTTAAATCTTAACCACTGGAAATGGAGTGGAGAGCAGTTGCATTGATGGGGAATGTGACATATTGAGATTAGGTGTTCTTGGTGGCACATTAGAACCTTCTAAGAAACCCAATATTCTTCTTCATGTCGTTTCTATTTCTTGCTTCATCTCCACCAGTGTTATCCACTCCCCTTTCATCTGTCCACTAGTATAGTCATTGCTGCAGTTGCTAGGAAAGACTGAGTATGTCCTGTTGCTAATTAATGCTGTTTGTTTTTGGGGGTGTGGGACAGCATGTATGAGTTCTTATAGTTTGTATAGTGAAAGTCTTTATGCGGTATTGGCATCGGTTCGATCCCGAATAGCGGGAGCGGCTCGGAAATAGGAGCGCGGAGATAGAAAGGAGTGGCTCGGCTGAGGATGTAGTGGCTCGGCTCGGGTCTTCTGTACCTGCACAATGCCTAGGAACACCGGGAGAAGTCTCGGTGGCAGGCCCTACGACAATCTAGTCAGACACTGAAAAAGAGACTGGGCAAATAGGATTCAGGTGGGGAAAATTTGATTACCTTTCACAGTGAGGAGGGGGTCTGGTATTTATAGGTAAGGGAAACGGGTCTGGAGCCGTAACGGGCCGGCTTGGACCCGTTTTCCCATGGCCCTGTGCTGGCTGAGGCCCATTGGACTGTAGCTGGCCTGATGATCACAGGGGGGAGGATCCAGAGGAGATCATAGGGCCCTGATTGATGCTGCTTCATTTATACCATATCACAAGCCCCCCACTCCTGCGGGACTGTGCCTGACGGGTTGTGGAGGAGTAGTCGGGTTTCATGAAGGAGGGTGGGAAGAGAGTTCCCGTAGCTTGGACCGGTTGGGATCGGCACCGGGTTAGTTAGGTCCCCTATGGCTGAGCACGAGGGCTTCGAAGGACGAACATGGGGGCCTACTGTCGAGCAAGTCATGGTGATTCCCTTTTGTATATAGTGACGGATGGAGTTGGCTCGGAGTGTCGAGGCTGATGGGGGTCGGTTGGACGAGCGAGGCCAAGTGACTTAGCCTGTTGAAGCCACCCCCATGCTCGAGATATAGGTCAATCGTCGAGGCTTAAGGGGGTCGACGGGACGAGCGAGGCCATGGGACTTGCCCTGTTGAAGTTACCCACATGCTCGAGATATAGGTCGACCGTCGAGGCTTACGGGGGTCGGCTGTACGAGCGAGGCCAAGCGACTTAGCCTGTTGAAGCTACCCCCATGCTCGAGATATAGGTCGACCTTCGAGGCTTGAGGCGGTCGGCCGGACGAGCGAGGCCAAGTGACTAGGCATGTTGAAGCTACCCCCATGCTCGAGATATAAGTCGACCGTCGAGGCTTGAGACGGTCGGCCGGACAAGCGAGTCCAAGCGACTAGGCATGTTGAAGCTACCCCCATGCTCGAGATATAGGTCGACTGTCGAGGCTTACGGGGGTCGGCTGGACGAGCGAGGCCAAGTGAATTGGCCTGTTGAAGCTACCCCCATGCTCGAGATATAGGTCGGCCGTCGAGGCTTACGGGGGTCGGTGGGACGAGCGAGGCCACGTGACTTGGCCTGATGAAGCTACCCCCATGCTCGAAATATAGGTCGACCATCGAGGCTTGAGGTGGTCGGCTGGATGAGCGAGGCCAAGCGACTAGGCCTGTTGAAGCTACCCTATGCTTGAGATATAGATCGACTGTCGAGGCTTACGGGGGTCGGCTGGACGAGCGAGGCCAAGTGAATTGGCCTATTGAAGCTACCCCTATGCTCGAGATATAGGTCGACCGTCGAGGCTTGAGGGGGTCGGCTGGACGAGCGAGGCTAAGCGACATGGCCTACTGAAGCTACACCCATGCTCGAGATATAGGTCGACCGTCGAGGCTTGAGGTGGTCGGTTGGAAGAGCGAGGCCAAGTGATTTGGCCTGTTGAAGCTACCCCCATGCTCGAGATATAGGTCGACTGTTGAGGCTTACGGGGGTCGGCTGGACGAGCGAGGCCAAGTGAATTGGCCTGTTGAAGCTACCCCTATGCTCGAGATATAGGTCGACCGTCGAGGCTTGAGGGGGTCGGCTGGACGAGCGAGGCCAAGCGACTTGGCCTGTTGAAGCTACCCCCATTCTCGAGATATAGGTCGACTGTCGAGGCTTACGGGGGTCAGCTAGACGAGCGAGGCCAAGTGAATTGGCCTATTGAAGCTACCCCTATGCTCGAGATATTGGTCGACCGTCGAGGCTTGAGGGGGTCGGCGGGACGAGCGAGGCCATGGGACTTGGCCTGTTGAAGCTACCCCCATGCTCGAGATATAGGTCGACTGTCGAGGCTTGAGGGGGTCGGCTGGATGAGCGAGACCAAGTGAATTGGCATGTTGAAGCTACCCCCATGCTCGAGATATAGGTCGACCGTCGAGGCTTGAGGGGGTCTGCTGGACAAGCGAGGCCAAGTAACTTGGCCTGTTGAAGTTACCCCCATGCTCGAGATATAGGTCGACTGTCGAGGCTTACGGGGGTCGGCTGGACGAGCGAGGCCCAGTGAATTGGCCTGTTGAAGCTACCCCCATGCTCGAGATATAGGTCGACTGTCGAGGCTTGAGGAGGTCGGCGAGACGAGCGAGGCCATGGGACTTGGCCTATTGAAGCTACCCCCATGCTCGAGATATAGGTTGACCGTCGAGGCTTGAGGGGGTCGGCTAGACGAGCGAGGCCAAGTGAATTGGCCTGTTGAAGCTACCCCTATGCTCGAGATATAGGTCGACCGTCGAGGCTTAAGGGGGTCGGCTGGACGAGCGAGGCCAAGCGAATTGTCCTATTGATGCTACCCCCATGCTCGAGATATAGGTCGACTGTCGAGGCTTACGGAGATCGGTTGGACGAGTGAGGCCAAGTGAATTGGCCTGTTGAAGCTGCCCCCATGCTCGAGATATAGGTCGACCGTCGAGGCTTGAGGGGGTCGACTAGACGAGCAAGGCCAAGCGACTTGTCCTAATGAAGCTATCCCCATGCTCGAGATATAGATCGGCCATTGAGGCTTTAGGGGGTCGGCTGGATGAGCGAGGCCAAGCGACTTGGCCTGTTGAAGCTACCCCCATGCTCGAGATATAGGTCGGCCGTTGAGGCTTACGGGGGTCGGTGGGATGAGCGAGGCCACGCGACTTGGCCTGTTGAAGCTACCCCCATGCTCGAGATATAGGTCGACCATTGAGGCTTAAGGTGGTCGGCTCGACGAGCGAGGCCAAGCGACTAGGCTTGTTGAAGCTACTCCCATGCTCGAGATATAGGTCGACTGTCGAGGCTTACGGGGGTCGGCTGGATGAGCGAGGCCAAGTGAAATTGGCCTGTTGAATCTACCCCCATGCTCGAGATATAGGTCGACCGTCGAGGCTTACGGGGGTCGGCTGGACGAGCGAGGCCAAGTGACTCGGAGTTTCCAATAGTCGTTATATGAACCGTTTTTCACGAGAATCGAGGAGTTACAGTAACTATTTTCGCACGAATCGTGGCAGTTACTGTAACTGACTTTTGCGAAAATCGAGGAGTTTTAATCCTCTATATATACTCGTCCCCTTCTCCCCTTCTCATTTCTCACTTTTGCTTTCTCTCTCTAGAACCCAGAGCTTCTCTCTCTAGGATTTTTTTACCACCATCGACGAGTTTTCCGGCAACCTTCCGTTCAAGTCACACTCAGGTTAGTTTTCTTTGTCATGTATAGGGCTCGATCCGGCTCCTCCGCCTCTACTTCCGACAGTTATGTTCACACGGGCCTATCGGATTCTATGACCTCTTCGGATCCTCCGAAAACTTTGACTTCATGGGACACGGAGGACGAAGTGATTGCCATGGAGCCACTGCGGACCGGCAAGCCATTTGTAGTGGAGAGCAGTGGCTCGGAAGAGGAGGGTACCGATGACGAGAACGATGAGGAGGGCGAAGGAGGGGAGCACGACGAGGAAGGGAAGGACGAGGGAGTACCGCCTACCGAAGAGGCAGGGGCCGAGGGTGGTCAGGTCGGGGGGACGGACTCCCCCTGAGGTCCTCCGCCCTCGAGCTGTTGGCGACCCCGTCACCCGAGAAGGCCCCTAAGGTTCGGAAGAAAAGAGTGAAGTGGACCATGCCCAGCAGTCCTGATAGGACAATTGCCCCTCGGCAATTGGGGGTCCCCTTTCTGCCACAGCCTCGGTCGATCAGGAATTACCCATATGACGTCTGGGATAAGGTTCTCTATGGGGTACAACCTTCGTCACCGAGCTGGGTGAGGATTAAGATGGACAGTACTCCCTCGATTCTGAAGGGGAAGGACCTCTCGGTGATCCGTGCGAGTTACTTTATCGGGAAGGAGTACGAGCTGATGGTCCCAAGCGCTGGTCTTCGGCCGACCGATCCTCTGGCGCCGTGGTATTGCATCTTCTCCGTCAATGCGTTCTCCTCGGGGCTGAGGCTGTCCATCCATCCTTTTATCTGAGACATCCTCAATTGGTCTTCGCTGTGTCCGATGCAGTTCGGGCCGAACTCTTGGAAGCAGATGGTGAGCTTCATAGTGTTGTGTGCGGAAAGGAAGGTGCCGCTGAGATTAAGCATCTTCCGAGCCATGCTGAGGGTCAGCTCATCCGGAGAGTTCGAGGGGATCTACTACGTATCGCCTCGGAGCGGGTGTAAGGTCGTGCATGGCTATCCCGACTCGATAAAGGATTGGAAGAGAAAATATTTCGTCGTCTGGAGTGAGGAGCAGTGGGATATACCGACGAGGTGGAACTTTTATAAGCCGAACTTCAAGGGTCGAAGAAGGGTGATCTATCAGCCGAGGAGTGGGCCTTCGTGGAGCGCCTCCGTAAGAGCCATAGTATAAGTTGGCCGAAAGTGACGGAGAGTCACATGGTCCGAGCCGGACTGAGCCCCACCCCGCCCCGTATATTTTTCGTTCATTATTCTTTCTGTACTTCTCTTTTGTGCTCATCGTTTGTTAATGGGCTTTTTTGTAGAGATGGACCCCGAAGTGATCAAGGCGAGGAGGCTTGCCCTGAAGAAGCAGAAGGCGGAGCAATCCGAGAAGGGGAAGCAGTTGGCGCCCCCCCTCCAAAGTAGCTTCCGAGGCCCCATTCGAGCCGAAGGCGAAGAGGCCAAAGACGAATCAGTCGAGGGAGACCGCCTTCGTGCCGAGCGCCAAGGCCTCGAAGGCGTCGGAGGTCATGTAGGGGAGCCTTCCTCCTCTTCGTGCCGATGCCCAAGCCCTGGTCGGGGAAGAGGGGCTCCAGCCTTGGGCCCCGGACTGGGCCATCCACCAGGAGGACACTCTGACCGAGGGTCCCATCTCCATGGAGTTCGTGGACAAAATGGCCACACCTCGGGATTAGCAGAGTATGGGGGCTGATACCTTCGAGTCAGCCTACATGAGGTGGGCTCAGGCCAGCGTGCAGGTAACTTCCGAGACCTTGCGTTTCATTCCTCTCGTATTTGCCCCCTAGAACTTTGTTTTTACTCAAGTGTTTTGACCTCGGCTGTAGGCCTGCGTGTTCGGCAACCAGGTGATGCAGATCCATGAGCTGGAGCTGGAGTACGAGCGGAGCCAGACCAATCGCTATAAATGCGAGATGATGGATATGAAGACCACGCTGGATGCTTCGATGAAGCAGGAGCAGGCCCTGAAGGCCGACCTGGCCTCGATTGCCGATGATGCGGTGAAAAAGGAGGCGGCGCTGAAGCAGGCGTTTTGAAGTGGAGAAGGGGGTACTGACCTTAAAGGCCCAGGATATGGTTATCGAGGCACAGAATAAGTGTACGACAAGGCGTTGAGCCATGTGAAGCACTTCTATCCGACTCTGGACCTGTCGCACCTCGACTACAACATGGAGATCGAGGGGTCGCCAAGGACCCCCGGGGGCGATGCGCTGGGTGAAGGGGAAGGCAGAGCCAGAGGAGCGAGTGCCGATCCGGTGGTCGACCCCGCGGCCGTCACCGGACCCAAGGGAGAGGTGGGCCCCGAGCCGTAGTTGTTTTTTCTTTCCTTTCATCTTGTTATCTTTTTGGTTGTATTTGCCGAAGGCGGGCTGACCACCGCAATATTTTGTAAAAGTATTGAAAATTTATAATAAAGAATTTTTGGTGGGCCAAGTATTTTACTCTCGACTTTTGTCTTGCTTTTGGGTCGACTATCTGAGTTTGTCCGACCCTCCTAGACTTGTGTAATTTTTCGAGATTGCCTATGTGAGCTTGTGGCCTTGAAATGACCTTTTATTTTGCTTCCATCAGATGTTGGCTACTCTTGCTGAGGTTGATCCTCGGCGGTCTGAGGTGACGTGCCTTCGGAGCAAGATCAATGTATTGGAGTCCACTGTTGACCGATATCGAAAGGAAGCCCGTGATCACGACGCTGTTTTCCACTATTTCCGGAATAAGTCGAAGGAACTGAGCGCGGAGTCGTCTCAATTGAAGAGGGCAATAGCCGAATGCGACCTCGGGGGTGCGGGCCTTGGATTTTCCATGTCAAGTGCCTCGGTGCAGAGGCCTACATCGGAGTCGTTCCTCCGTGAGGTCATTCTGGAGAAAGAGATCGAGATTCAGAGTTATAAAATGATGTTGGGAAGGTCGGTAACCTCGGAGATTGAAGCTTCCTCGAGGTGCGAACCATCCCCAATTATTCAGTTAGAGTACGTGAGGCCGGGCGATGCTCAGAGTTCTATGGCTGCGTGTCATCTTTGGCCGATTCCAGGGGCTCGACAAGGCATGTTGTGGAACCGTGTCGTTCGGCGGGGTTCGAGTTGACCCGTGCGAGCCTGGAGGGGGGCTGAGGATAGTTTAGGATGAGGCTTTGGTTGTAATAAATCTTTCTGTATTGTGGCCCCCTAGGGTGTTATAATAAAGAATAAGCTTTCCGACCCTTTTGAACTTGTTGCTGAGAATGCGTTGAGGGTTAGAGTCTGGGCGCTTGTTTGGCTTCGGGGCCAAGCAGAGGGTTAGAGACCTGGGGGTGAAAAAACTCATCGATATGTGTAGCAGATTCGGCCGGCTCTGGGAATTGACCTCTCTGGCGGAGACAACGGTCGTCCCCGAGCAGTAAGGCGACGGAGAGGGAGAGGAGTCTTGAGAGTCCTGCAGTTGAGGACCGCCTTCCAACGCCATTAATGGGGGGACATTTCGTCTTCCCATGCCCTAAATGCTAGAAATTTCGCCTTCCGACGATTCATCTTCTGACGTCATTAATGAGCCGTCCTTGGGGACTATATAACCCCCACCCCCTTATCAGAAATCTATCAGAGAAAAAACTCACATCCTCGTGGGTTCTCATTGTGAGTGGCTCCCCTGCCACCCGCTGACAATTTGGGATAACGACTCCGATGGTTGTTTACCCCGAGTTGCCAGCGGTGAAAGGTTGGCCGACCCAGGGATGAGAACTCTGGGTCCTGGGCCGGTGGCTCCCCTGCCACCCTCTGACAAATTGGGGTAACGGCTCCGAGGGCTGTTTTACCCCGAGTTGCCAGCGGGTGAAAGGTGGGTCGACCTATGGTTCGGGACTTGGGGCGTTTCGTCAAGGGCGAGCGCCTTAAATCTTTAATGAAACTTTTAGGTAAGGAGGTTAGCTGGAGTCCTGACCGGAGGTCGAGGCTTGGGGGTCGACGGAGAGCGCTGAGCTCCATTGCCTTAGCTTGAGAAAGCTACCCGTGTGCTTAAATTCACCGCTCGGTGTCGAGGCTTGGGGGTCGGTGGAGAGCACTGAGCTCCATTGCCTTAGCTTGAGAAAGCTACCCATGTGCTCGAGTTTACCTCTCGGTGTCGAGGTTTGGGGATTGGCGGAGAGCACTGAGCTCCCTTGCCTTGGCTTGAGAAAGCCACCCGTGTGCTCGAGTTTACCGTTCGGTGTCAAGGCTTGGGGGTCGGCAGAGAGCGCTGAGCTCCATTGCCCCCATGTGCTCGAGTTCACCGTTCGGTGTCAAGGCTTGGGCATCAGCGGAGAGTGTTGAGCTCCATTGCCTTAGCTTGAGAAAGCCACCCGTGTGTTCGAGTTCACCGCTTGGTGTCGAGGTTTGGGGGTCGGCGGAGAGTGCTGAGCTCCCTTGCCTTGGCTTGAGAAAGCCACCCGTGTGCTTGAGTTCAACGCTCGATGTCAAGGCTTAGAGGTCAGCGGAGAGCGCTGAGCTCCAATGCCATGGCTTGAGAAAGCCACCCGTGTGCTCGAGTTCACCGTTCGGTGTCGATGCCTGGGGGTCGGCAGAGAGCACTGAGCTCCATTGCCTTAGCCTGAGAAATCTACCTGTGTGCTCGAGTTCATCGCTCGGTGTCGAGGCTTGGGGATCGGCGAAGAGCACTGTGCTCCATAACCTTGGCTTGAGAAAGCCACTAGTGTGCTCGAGTTCACCGTTCAGTGTCGAGGCTTGGGGGTCGGCGGAGAGCACTAAGCTCTACTGCCTTAGCTTGAGAAAGCTATCCGTGTGCTCGAGTTCATCGCTCGGTATCGAGGCTTGGAGGTCAGTGGAGAGTGCTGAGCTCTATTGCCTTGGCTTGAGAAAGCCACACGTGTGCTCGAGTTCACCGTTCGGTGTCGAGGCTTGGGGGTCGGCGAAGAGCGCTGAGCTCCATTGCCTTAGCTTGAGAAAGCTACCCGTGTGCTCGAGTTCACCACTCGGTGTCGAGGCTTTGGGGTCGACGGAGAGTGCTGAGCACCATTGCCTTGGCTTGAGAAAGCCACCCGTGTGCTCGAGTTCACTACTCGGTGTCGAGGCTTGGGGGTCGGCGGAGAGCGCTGAGCTCCCTCGCCTTGGCTTGAGAAAGCCACCCGTGTGCTCGAGTTCACCGTTCAGTGTCGAGCCTTGGGGGTCAGCAGAGAGCGCTGAGCTCCATTGCCTTAGCTTGAGAAAGCTACCCGTGTGCTCGAGTTTACCGCTCGGTGTCGAGGCTTGGGGTGATTACATAAGGGGTTTACACAGAATCAGAGCTAAAGAACTTTGGAAAGAGAATAAATATTCTTATACAAAAGCGGCGGCGTATAAAGCCCATTACAAGGGATGATTACAAGGGATCGGTTACATAATAACTTTAGTCCTCCCTTTCGAGGTACTTGATGAGGTGCTCCGCATTCCAGGGTCTCTTGATCGGGTTGCCTCCCATGTCGGTGAGTCGGTAAGTGTCGGGGCGCACTACTTCGGTGACCCTATACGGACCCTCCCAATTGGGGGCCAACTTCCTCTTCTTGATGTGGTCTGAGACGGCCAGTTTTTTGAGGACGAGGTCACCCTGTTGGACGTTAGCGGGGCGGACCTTCTTGTTGTAGAATTTCTCGACCCGTTGTTGGTATATGCTCCTTCTGATGGCGAATTTTTTCCTGACTTCGTCGACTAGGTCCAAGTTGGCCCTGAGACCTGCCGAGTTGCTTTCTTCGTCGAAGGCCATTATTCTGGGCGAAGGGAGGCCAATCTCCAAGGAGATAACTGCCTCGGTGCCGTAGGTTAGGTTGAAGGGCGACTCGCCCGTGGGTATCCGCTTCATCATTCGGTGTGCCCAGAGAATGCTTGGAAGTTCGTCGACCCAAAGCCCCTTGGGCGAATTGTCCAATCGCTTTTTAAGGCCATCAAGGATTTGGCGGTTCGCATTTCTGGCTTGGTTGTTTGATTGAGGGTGGCTTATGGCTGAGAAGCATTGATGGACGTCGATGTCTTCGCAGAACCTCCGAAAATTTTTACCGGCGAACTGGGTCCCGTTATCGGTGATGAGCACCTGCGGGATCCCAAACTGACAGATGATGTGCTTCCAAAAGAATTGCTGAGTTTGATGCTCGGTGATCGAGACCAAGGGTTTTGCCCCGATCCATTTGGTGAAGTAGTCGATGGCCACCACCAGGAATTTCCTTTGGCCCGTTGCTTGGGAAAAGGGGTCGACTAGGTCCATCTCCCACATAGCAAAGGGGTCGGACTGGCCAGGGATCGGAGGTTGGCCTGCGGGAATCTCTTTACCGATGTAAATCTTTGGTAAGGGCCACACCTTTTGACGAGGTCTTGCGCGTCTTGCAACATGTTTAACCAGTAGTACCCATAATTCAGGGCCTTTCAAGCGAGCGACCTGCTCCCCATGTGGCATCTGCCGATCTCCTCGTGCAGTTCCTTCAGGGCATACTTTGCTTCGTTGGGTGCCAGGCAGCAGAGGTAGGGTCTGCCATGAGCCACTGTGTACGAGCGCTTGAAGAGCATTTCGTTGATCATGGTGCATCTCTCAAAGCGGACCCTGATCCTTCTTGCCTCGAGTCGGTCTTGAGGGAGTTCGCCGTTCGAAAGGAACTTCCGAATAGGCGTTGTCCAGTCGTCGGGCTGGTGATCGGTGTTGAAGCAGGTGGCTTCCGGGAGATCGATGCTAGGCTTGAGGAGGACCTCGATTAGGAAGGTATGGTCGAGCCCCTTGAAGGATGACGAGGTGAGCTTCGACAATGAGTCCGCCTGGGCATTCTGTTCCCTGGGGATTCGTTCCACCGAGTGGTATTCGAAAGATGACAAGAGATTACAAACCACCGCAAAATATTGTACCATCCGAGTGTCATGAGCTTCGTACTTCCCGGTGATCTGGTTGACCACGAGCTGGGAGTCGCTAAAGGCCTTGATGTGTCTGGATCCGGCCTTGTGTACGAGGGTGAGCCCTGCAATCATCGCTTCGTACTCCACTTCGTTGTTTGAGACTGAAAATTTTAGCCGGAGAGAATATTGGAGGACGACATTGTCGGGCCTTTTAGGATGACGCCTGCTCCGCTCCCTCCTTCGCAAGACGAACCGTCGACATAAACCTCCCACATTGGGTCGGTTTCCAGGGTATCGAATGGTTCAAAAATAGTGCACTCCGTGATAAATTCGGCGAGTGCCTGCCCCTTGATTATCGTCCTGGGCTGGTAGCTGATGTCGTGTTGGCTTAGCTCAATCGACTACTTGACCAGGCGACCGGAGCTCTCAGGTTTGTGGAGGACAGTCTTCAGGGGCTGGTCCATGAGGGCCTGAATAGAGTGAGCCTGGAAATAGGGTCGGAGCTTACGAGCGGCCTTTATCAGTGCGTACACCATCTTCTCCATCTTCGCATATCTGGTTTCGACTGAGAGCTGAACCTTGCTCACATAGTACAGGGGCTTCTGAACACTGTCTTCCTTTCGGACGAGCACGGCGCTGAGCGCACTTTTCGAGGACGAGAGGTATAGGAAAATGGGTTCGCCTGGTTTGGGTTTGCTTAGGAGTGGGGGATTGGCGAGGTAGGACTTCAATTGGTCGAACACCTGTTGCTGAGGCTCGCCCCATTCGAATCCTTTCGTCCCCCGTAGGGCCTTGAATAACGGGAGGGACTTCTCCCCTGGTTTGGAGAGAAAGCGGTCGATGGCCGCCAGTCTACCCGTAAGCCGCTGAACCTCCTTGACATTTCGGGGAGGGGCCATGTCGATGATGGCCTGGATCTTCTCCAGATTGGCTTCTGTGCCACGCTGGCTAACGACGAACCCCAGAAATTTTCCGGAGGAGATGCCGAAGGTGCATTTGGCAGGATTGAGCCTCATGTTGTGAGACCGGAGGACGCTGAAGGCTTCCTCGAGGTCGGCTGCATGATCCTTCCCTCGTCAGCTTTTATAAGCATGTCATCGACGTATACCTCCATGTTCTGAACGATCTGATTCTTAAAGACTCGGTTGACGAGCCTCTGGTAGGTGGCATCGGCGTTCTTGAGTCCGAAGGGCATTACTCGATAGCAGTAAAGGCCCTGGTCGGTGACGAAGGACGTTTTGGCAATGTCCGGAGGAAACATCTGGATCTGATTATGGCCCGAGAAGGCGTCCATGAAGGTCAAGAGCTCGTGACTCGACATCGCGTCGATCAGAGCATCGATACTGGGGAGGGGAAAAGGATCCTTGGGGCACGCCTTGTTAAGGTTGGTAAAGTCAATGCAGATCATCCCGGTTCCGCTAGCCTTTTTCACCATTACAACATTAGCCAGCCACTCGGGGTAGCTGACTTCTTGAATAAACTGGGCAGATAACAACTTATCCACCTTCGCTCTCACCGCATGTTGCCTTTCTGGGGCGAACTTGCGATGCTTCTGTTAGACTGGTTTGGAGTCGGGGGCGACGCTTAACCGGTGCATGATTAAGTCTTCGAAAATCCCCGACATGTCCGAAGGTGTCCAGGCGAAGCGGTCGACATTGCAACGGACGCAATCGATCAGATCTGGCTTTAGGTCAGAGGAAAGGGTTCGGCTCACACGGAACCATTTAGACTTGTCTTCTGCTTCAAATGAGACTTCCTCCAATTCGTCCGCGGGTTCTGACTCGGACTGGCTCTTTTCCAGTGGGAGCTCAACGGCATCGAGGGGAAATACACCACCCCCGACTGCGGTCATGTAGCATGAGCATGCCAACTCCTGGTTGCCCCGGACGACCCCGACCCCGACGTCAGTCGGGAACTTCAATTTCAGGTGGTAGGCTGAGGGGACGGCCTGGAGCGAACAGAGCCCGGGTCGGCCGAGGATGGCGTTGTTGGCGGCCTTGACATTGACCACCATAAAATCCATCGACTCGGTTCGGAGGACGGGGGTCGTTCCTGCAGTTACGTCTAGTGTCGCGATCCCCTCGATTGGCACTGGGATGCCAGAGAACCCATGAAGGGTGTAACCGGACGGCTTTAGCTTTTCTCGGGGGAGTTTGGGATTCTCAAATGCTTCTAAAAAAAGGATGTTAAGCGAGCTGTCGTTGTCCACCAAGATTCGGCGAACCTCAATGTTGGCCATGACGAGGCTGATGACGAGAGCGTCACAATGTGGAAGCCGGACGCCTTCGAGGTCTTCTCGAAAAACACATTAAAGGGTAACGAGCAAAATAGACCAAAATATATATTATGCAATAAGACTTAAAAAGAGTTCATTAAATATTACAAAAGTAAGCGTCAAATCATTAATTAGGACATGGAAACAAAAGTAATTGAGAAATCTAAAATGTTAAAGAATTGAAAAATGGTGTCATTAAATAGTAATTCACAAAAGAACGAAAACTTAGGCCATAGTTGATGTACTCAATCTTAACATAAATATAAAAAAATTTGTAAACACAAAATAGAGTAAAATCAACTATACTAGTTCAAATTGTATGGAAACATAAAGTGTAATTGTATAAACAAAATGTCATAAAGAAAATATTTCTTTACTATTAGTTTCATTATATAAATAAAAAGTCTTGAAATATCAATTAGCAAATAGGTAGAAAATCTTGCCTCCTTAACATCAAGTTGCATGTTTGCCTTCATGACATCAGGTTGCAGGTTGCCGTCTGGATATTCGGTTGTACATTTTGCCTCCCCGACATCCAATTGCAATTTGCCTCCATTGACATCGAGTTGCATATTTGTCATCTCGACATTAGGTTGCACCGAAATGGTGAAATGGAAGATGTAACCTTCCATATGCACAGGGATATGGGACATTTAATTTAAGTATGATGTTATGTTTTGAAATTCGTAATGCAAATAGTAGAAAAGCAAGAAATGGAGTTGAAAGTCACACAATAGAACATCAAAATAGATGTATAGATTATAAATATCAAACACAATAGTACAAAATAGTAGTAGTGAAAATGATTTATAAAAGTAGGGAGAAAAACGAAATGAAATACATGCATAAGCACAATACAAATGTGAATGAGAAAATAAATATGCAGTGTAGCAAATTTACACAATAAATATATCATAAAATATACAGTAACGTAGGAATTAAACAAGCCTCTAACATGTCGTTGAAGATCCACCGATGCCGATCGACGAACCAAGCGGGAAGAAAAGAATGGATAACTCCATAATCAAAGGAATATGGGCACAAAAGAATAAAATTATACCCAGTAAAGAATCAATGAATGTGAATGAATGGAAGGGACGAAACAACTAAGAAATGAAAGAACTGAATATGAAGAGATCAAAAAGTGGATCAAAAAGATTAAAATCCAGATATATGTTGGTTATCAATTATCCATGTGATTCACAGGTTGTACATATTGTTGAGTCAAACCGATTAAATCCAAACTAATCAGGGTTCAATCCCAAACTAGTTAGAGTCTAACCTAGCTAAACCAAACTTGGCTAACATATCAGCCGAACATGACTAACACATTAGCCAAACCTGGTTCGGATACCACTAAAAATCCCGTCACGTCCTGCTTCCCAAAAAAAGGGAATGCAAGCACGTGACATGGCCTAGCGAATGACTTGCGTCATTCATAGGCTGTCATCGATTCAACTCAACAATATAAAACAGGAAGAAAAACAACCACTCATGCAATAAAAGAAGTAATCACATAAAATAACAATACTTGAAATTTAAGCATAAAATAACCAACATAAAATAAATCCAACATATGAAATCAACAACAATAATATTCGAGTCAAAAGCCTACAAATACAACAATGTTCAATTATTAAAGTTTAAAAAAAAGGAGAAACAATGATTATTTAAACGGCGCTGCAACACAAGTCTTTCACCATTGTTGTTCTCCTAGTCCATCAGGCAAATCTCCCTGAATACATGTAAGCTGCTCATCTAAAAAAGGGGGAAAATGTCCTTAGAGCAAGTCGTGGACAGTAAGTAGAAAAACAGAGAACAATGACAATAACGGTATAATGATGAATACAATGGATGATGAAATCAATAGTATTGAATAGTGACTAGGCGATAATAGTACAAAGTGCAATAACGATGATTTATAACGATAACAATAAACAATAACAATAACGGTAAACAATAACGATAACACTGTTCAATGAAGATGACAAAATGCAATGACAATGTGATGAAGTCCTAAAGTCTATTATTCATTTTAATCCTAACTAATGCACGTACTACTGCATCCCATACTACAGGTTCCATGCATACAATCAATTTCGTTTAGACTAAGGTGGTAAATTCTATAGGTCATGTACTTGCACGATAACAATAACAATTTTTTACACAATAACGATAACAATAGTCGGCACGATAGATCCTAAAGCAATACGCGATGATTTGGGATACTACAGTCAGTAATCCAAGAATAAATCAATAGCACTAGCCGACACAATATTTTGGGAACAAACCCACAATTCCGAGTAGAGTCACTATATTATCAACTACCCTTGTCAACCATTAACCCCGGCTTGATTAACATTCTTTATTCCATTAACATACAATAATGCGATTAATAAGGAACACTAGAAAGATGACAACACAATCCTAAGAACATGCAATGTACTCTATACAATTAAATGCATCAAATATAATTATAGATTCAATTATATATTATTAAGCATAGGAACCCAATTCTGGACAGCAGTAGGTTACTGTACCAAAATCAGAATTTCTATTGCTACAGGATAGCAAATGTGGATCCGTCAGAAGGTATAGAAACTAGACTCCTGCCCGGTTCCAACGCATATAAATAAGGTACATAAAATTCGTGGCAACATGTGTGAAAATAGCAAACTACACAGGATTTGTGTTCAACCAGAACTTGTAAAATTGTGTTTATACATATAAAACAGGTTTGAAAATTCATTAATTAATTCTAGGAAAATTAGGGAATATTCTCTAGTGTGCCTAGTATCAGCATGCAAAATTTCAAGTCATTATATTACAGGTAGCATAGTTAAATTAACTGTGAATCAGAGTGTGCCAGCAGTTTATAGAATTTGAAATTGCACGACACAGCAGCAGTAAAACTGCGATATCTCACAAACCGTAATGCAAAAATCAATTCCATCAAAGGGGTAGTAAACTAGACATCTGGGGCTATATTTCATATTCAGGAAGTTATTGATTTTGGTGACATTATCTAGGTCGAAACAGCATGGTAATGTTCAGGTCGGCAATAATTTTCAGGATGTCAACATATTCTTTTTGAATAAAATGATTAAATTGTTAAAAACTATGTGTTAGGGGTTAACAATCATAGATCACAACAAGATATACTTATGTGTACATGGTATTAAGATGTATACTATCCGTAATCTTACTAATCACAAACAACTAACACACTAACATCAATCATATAAGCCATCAATACTAGTATGCAATCTACAATTGTTGTGAGATGTCAAGACATGAAATACAATAATAATCCATATTCCTATATTCAAATACTAACTGTATGTATGCATGTAAGATCTCTATACATTGGGGACAAGGATGGCACGAAGTCAAGACTACTACTTGGATTTGCTCGTGTAAATCCGTAGTACCCAACGATAGATAACAATAAGCAATATACGATAATCAATTTGGATCTACTTGCGGGATTCAATAAACATTCTCGAATATGATACAATAACTATTCGTGTAGAAATGATTTGCCTTTAGGACGACATTAGATTAATCCGAATATGCGAAGAATAACAGGATTAGAATCCCGGTGACATGGCGACGAGCAAACGATCACGATAATCATGATCAGGCACGAATCTCGATGATCAGGATGGTGATCAAGATGAAGATCAAGCGAATCCAACGGCCGAGATTGAATATAAAACAGATAAGAATTAAAAGAGTACCAAAAGAGTAAATATACCATGATTGACGATTTGATGAATGAGAACAAAAAGTGGATCAAATGTTTAACTCACAAAGTAGAAGATGAACGAGACGATCGAGACGATCAAGGGCCGAGATCAAGTGTGATCGGTCGATTAAACGGCTGAGATTGAAGATCAAGATCAAGATGATGATCACGATCGCAATGATTATGGAGATCCGATGGTCGAGATCAAGATCTTGATGATGATGATGGTGATGATGATCAAATGGTGGATCAGACGGATGTGATCAAAAGCTGCTGCTGATGATGATGATCTGATGATCGACGGCCCATGAACAAGGTGATCACAATCATGAAGGGCTTGGCTCTAGCTGCTCGCTATTGCTGGCTTCAATGATGGGCAGCACGGCAGATAAGTAGTGCACTGTGGGGACGACAACGGAGGGCGTTGCCGTGCTGCTGCGGCATCGGGAGGATGACGGCACTGAGGTGTAGCATCGCTGCTGGCACTGTTGACTGTTGTTACTGCCGACGGAGGCACGAGCATGGGAAATCGTCAACCAGGGGTGGTCACGTCAGGGAGCTCCGGCTGTCGTCAGCGAGGGGGAGAGCAACGCAGAGGCGGGGGCTGCTGGTGGCGCTGTTGTCGAGGTCTGGCTGTCGGCGTGAAAGGCGATAGGGAGGAGGGTGAATGGGGTGCAGGGTCGGCTGTGGTGCAGCGTTGCCGCTGGCCTCGGAAGGGCGGCGCAACACCAGAGGAGAGGACGGGAGGTGCAGGAGGGGTGAAGAGGAATCGGGGAGAGAGAGAGAGCACAGAGAGAGAGAGGCGGCTACTGTATGGGGTTGAACAGTAGATCTAAGGTGGGGTTTGGTATAGGTTAGGTTATATATATAGGGTTAATGGGTATAGGTTGTTGGGTATATAAGTTTGGATCCAATAAGAGATAGGATTATAGGGTGTTGGGTTTAAAATCCAATAGGAAAACAATTAGGATAACCAATAAAATATAATCTATAATAAAATCTACTTTGCATTACAATATAGAATTTATTTGAATACTACAAATACAATTAACAATATAAATAAATTTTTACTTTATCAATCAAGGGTAATAATAATAATAACAATAATAACAATAATCATAATAATAATAATAAAATAAGAATAAAAGTAATAATAACAATACTGATAACAATAATAATAATAACAACATAAATATGCTTTGTATTACAATATGAGAATCACAGTGAATAGTTAGAAATAAAATTATTGATTAAAAATAGACTTTAATAGGAGGTCCGACAATACATTTAAAAAAAAGAATTTGAAAGAGGAAAAATAATTTACAAAAAATTAAAATACCAAAAATACACAGAAAATATGGAATTGGGAAAACAGGGGTTACATAGACAATGAGTGAAGTCCAAAGATTAGAAAACACAATTTCTAGAGGTTGGTTAGAAACAAGAGAAGATTTAGAAAATGACAGTTTGTGACTTTTATTGCAGTGACATGCATTACATAAAAATTCTTTTGATAGAGTGGATGGTAGGTTCAAATGATAATGGGAAATGATGTGTTTTAAAATAAGAAAAATTGGATGACCTAATCTATGATGCCAATTTGATGAGGTTGTTTTGACACTTGAAAAGGCAATGATCGGGGAAGGCATTGACTTGGTAGTTGGCCACTCATACATTCCATCCTTAGTGTTGCTCGTTAAAAGAGTTGTCCTCATGCGAAGATCCTTCACATGAAAAGAAGGGAAGAACTCAACAGATGCATTATTAGAGGTGCAAAATTGAGAAATGGATATTAAATTGTTTTTCATGTTTGGCACACAATGGACATCATTTAATCTAAAGGAAGTAAAGGGGGGTAGAGAGAGAAGTGGAACTGGTGTGGGTGATGGAAAAACCCGTGCCATCGCCAATCATAACATTATCGGATCCCATGTAAGGTGCTTGAAGAGACAGGTTGTTCAAGTGAGCTGTGACATGATGGGAAGATCCACTGTCAAGTAGTCATGCTGGATTGTTGGATGAAACATTAGCAGCAAAGTGAGTCCGGGGTTGCCAAGGCGTTGTTGAGATATTGAATGGTGTGGCAAATCCTGAGTTGTAAGCTTGTATTGGCATCAATTGGAATGAAGGACATCTCTTGGCTGTGTCATTGCATTCCACAAATCTGGCAGAAACCTAAATAAGGACATGGTGGTGGACGATTGCCTCTAGGTGATGCACCATATTTTGTAGCCATTGCAGGAAGAAAAAAAAAATAACAGAGAGGAAGAAGATGTTGCTCTGATACCATGATATTGGATAATTTGGAGAAAGATATTCTGATTTATTCATTGAAATCACTTGAGAATATATAGTATATAGTTTGAACAACTTTAGAGCTAACTGCAAACTAATTCCTATAAACTAGGACAAAGTTATTAACAACTGCATTATTTTACATGAAATGTGGAATTGCAGCAACTAATTCCCATAAACTTGGACAAAGTTAGTTGTAATAGTAAACTAAGGACTTAGTCATCCGATATCCTTAAGGGTTTTTTGGTTTCACACAGAAAAATTGTTCCAACATGAAAAAGAAAATAATAAAAGGCCAATGAGCAAAAGAAACTTTCCACCTAATATAGGTTTGGCAATGGAAAAAGAATACCAAGAAACCATTGCCTGACAGAAAGTGGCCTAGAGCCCCCAAAAAATTCTAATATGTTCTAAGAGCTCCAATTAATGTTTTTGTTATTTTGCCAATTTGGCAAAATAGCAAATGACAAAATCAGTGTTTCGCTCCGATCGCTGTTTGCTATAATATGAAAATTGAGAAAAACAAATGGATATGTTCCGTCCAAACGAATTAAATAACTTTAAAAAAAAATCAACCTCTTGAACTTTGATGTAATTTATTTTTAAATAAGTTTGACTTGGACTTGGCAATTTATGAAAATTTTGGAGTAAACATGGACTTGGATTAAATTTTCCAGTCCAAAGAAATGGAAGGGCAGGAACATGTTGTTCCGTCCGACCACTTCTTTTGTTTCTTATCCTTATCGAACGGTACAACATGTACCGTCTGACATTTTTAAAAATTTTTTAAGGACGAAACATATTGTTCTGTCTGATCGTTAAAACATGGTGTTCCATCTGCTATATTTGACAATTGCCAAATTCATTTTTTGAATATAAGAACCTACTGTTCCTCGTTTGCTAAAATTTGACAAAATAGCAAACAATTGCAGCTCTCGTCTGTTATTTTTTTGCCATTTTGCTAAATAGCAAACGATTGGTGATGCTCTTAGTGAGAAAAAAATTGTATAATATTTGCAGTTCCTATTTCTTTCTTTACTATCACACAAAAAAAATCTTCCAACATGGAAAAGAAATTTCATGATCTTGATTAAAGTCCAAAAATAAAAGCGACGGAAGATCATGATCTTCTGTCTATATATATTTTTTTGGGTATTCAGTAAAAAAATAAAAAAAAATTCAAAAAAATTCAAAAAAAATTAAAAACCAAACAACACACCAGATATATGAACATCTTCTGTCAGACATGTTTTTTGGATTTTTTTTTTAAGTAAAAAAAAAAAGACGAAACAGCTTCATTCGTCTGTCATGTTTTTTGTAAATTTTTTTTAAAAAGAAATTTGTTTTCGGTAAGAGACGGAACACCATCATCCGTCTCTCATTTGATTTTTTTTTTTTAATATTTTACTACAGACGGCAAACTTTCATCCGTCGCTTCGTCAAACGGATGAATATCGTCTGTCTTCTATATTTAGCAATTAGCTAAAGCGGCTGCTAAGTTTAGCAAGACACTGTTCACTTCTATCCTAAGTTTCGGATTTTTAGCAAATGACTGTGAGTACTATTTCTCAATCGATTTTCAATTTTTGAGTTTTTAGAAAACGGCAGTGGATGCTCTAAGGATTCTTTGGTTTCACACAAAAACATTGTTCCAACATTTTTTTAAAAAAAGAGAAACTTTCCACCTAATCTAGGTTCAGTAATGAGGAAAAAAAATCGTCAGCCCCTTTGATTGATAAAAATTGTAATTGTTGTCACTAATATAGGCTGTCAAAGACTATGAACAACTTTTACTCTTTTGTCACATTTTCTTTATTTATTTCTATTTCATGTATGAAACAGAACGATAATGTGACTACTAATTAATTAATATTTTTCTATATTAAATTAACATTAATTATGGTTCATACCTTTACCACAATATTATTTTTCTCATTGATTCTTTCTCTAAGAGCATCCACAGTCGTTTTTCTCATTTGTTATAAAATGGCAGCTACAGTAATAGCAATTGGATGCGTGTCGTGCAGTCGTGTTTTCCTATATTTTTCTCATTTGGATTAGAGACGGGATATGATATCCCGTCCTTATTTTTTTAATTTTAAAAAGACGGACGTCTCTCAACAAAAAAAATAAAAAAAAATGGAAAAGCTTCAGACGGGGTATCATACCCCGTCCTTAAAAAAATGGCAATGTTTTGGGTTGTATGTTAAATGGTGTAAAAGAGTTAAATAGGAGTGGTTTAGTTGGGGCCCACGGCATAGAAGAGAAGCAGCATTGTGCTGCTTTGAATGAGTGGGTCTTTGTAATGTGAAGAGTGAGGGGGCTTGACCGGTTGGAAGATAGAGGGGTGACTGGTTGGAGTAAAAAAAAATTTAGAAAATGGGAGGGACGGGGTTTGATATCCCGACCGGGGTATCATTCCCCGTCTGAGGAAATATAAAAAAAAATTATTTTTTATTTGGAGAGACGGGGTATCATATCCCGTCCGGAGTATGTATCCCCGTCCGACCATTTAAAAAAAAATAATAATAAAATTATTGAGACGGTATATGTTCTTCCGTCTGAATCGATTAAATAATAATTAAATCGGAGGGACGAGATATGATATCCCGTCCTTTATAATTTGAGAAACTGTATTTCGTTTCTCATATTTGAGAAACAAGAACAGAACGTTTGCTAAAAAAATGGCAAAATGAAAAACGATTGCAGAGGTTCGTTTGCTAATATGGCAAAATGACATATGTAGCAAACGACTGTGGATGCTCTAACTAAATATTCTAATGGTAACATAAACACACAAAAATTTATCCACAACAACTCTTCAAAAAAAATCTCACGCGCAAGCCCGATTTCGCAATAACCAAATCAACCATAAAATAAAACTCTCATCAGCCTATCTAGTTTCTTTCTCAGTTGCACAATAATTCTCTTGTATGCTTTGCACATCTTGCAGACTTGCACTTACTGTATATTTGCTTCTGTTGGATGAATTGCAAGGACTGCTCTCTTTTAATAAAAGGAACTCCGTCTGTCAATTTCAAACACCCAAAAATCCACATTCTAATTTTTTTATTTAAGATTAGAAAAAGCACATTCCCTCGCAAAAAAACCCCAAACATATTCAATTAATCTATATAATAAAATACAAAGAAAGCTATCAAGTGACTCTCATTCAATATGATTGAAATCAATACTCTAGATCTAACCTCATAAAACGTATTTTTTTGTCCAAAAGTCCCCCAAAAACTCAAATTTAAATTCTCCCAAAACAACTCCTTTATTTATTTATTTAATTCTCTCCCTCTCTCTTCTCTCTCTCTATCTATATAATAAAACACAAAGAAAGCTATCAAGTGGCTCTCCTTCAATCCCCCAACAATCAAAGGCTCAGATCTAACTTCACAAAACATATTTTTCCTCCCAAAAGTTTTTCCCCAAAACTCAAATTCAAATCCCCAACCAAAACAACTCCTATATTTATTTAATTATCTCTCTATCTCTCTCTCTCCCCCTCTCCCTCTCTCTTCTATTCAAAAAATTAATAAAATTAAAAATTTAAAAATTTAAAAAAAAATTTAAAACTAAAAAACTAAAAAAAATTAAAAATTTTAAAATTTTAAAAATAATTTTAAAAATTCATATAATATGTTTTTTGCTAGACCCCCAAAAGTTTCTCATATAATATGTTTACTACTTCAATTAATTTACTGGACCTCCAAAACTATTTTCTATGAACAAACAAGGTGCACCGTTCCGAAGACGTGCCGTAGGCACGTGTCAACGGGCAAACCTAGTTTACTCAAAAATTTGGGTCTGTTTGGTTTGTTGTTTTTTTCCTTTTTTTTGTTTTCCAAAACTCCAAAACCCGTTTGGTTATGTTGTTTTTTAAAACAGTTTTCACAAAACTTCACTTCACCTATTTTCTGTTTTTTCACATCCTCGTTCTAAATCTATTTATATATATATATATATATTATTATTATATATATATTTATAATATATTATTGTTACATATATTATTGTTACATATATTATTTTTACATATATTATTATTATTATTATTATTATTATTATTATTATATATATATATATATATATATATATATATATATATATATATATATATATATATATATATATAGTATTATTATAATATATATTATTATTTCATTTATACTATTTTATATATACTATTCTAATATTCTATTATTATTATAATATATATTATTATTATTATATATTACTATTATCTATTATTATATATATTATTATATAATTTATTATTATTATAATAAATTATTTAATATACGATTATTTTATATATACTATTTTATAATATACTATTATTTTATATAATATATATAATATATATATTATAATTATATATATTTTATTATATATATATATATATATATATATATATATATATATATATATGATGCGGTTTGTTTTTGTTCGCAGTGTGGATGCACCAGGTGTGAGTTCGGACTCAATTTGTAATGAGGGAAGAGTGCGGCACGGGACGACGAGCGGGAGGCTCGCTTCGGCGCTTGCGGATCGGCTCGGATCGCCTCGCCTCGAGTACCTGCAGACGGTCCTGAAACACCGGGGTTCATCCCGGCGGCGGACCCTCCGACGATCTAGTCAGTCTCTGTGAGAGAGTAGCAATAACTAGGAAAATTTGGGTGGCCAAAGATTGATTACCTGAAAAGGTGGGTGAGGGTCTGGTATTTATAGGGAATTCCAACCGGGTTTGGATCCGCTTGGGAGCCGGGTCTGAACCCGAAAGCCCATGGGCCTGACGTGGCAGAAGGCTCAGGGGGTTTAGGGCTGACGTGGCAGTACCAAGAGTGGTATAGGGCTGACGTGGCAAAGCCCTTGGTGGTATTTGGAGCTAACATGGCTGATCATGAGGCTCCTGTGCCCCTGGGAGAATCTGATGGCCTAGGTTGTGCCAGGTCATCTTCATTCTTTACCAGGCTGGGCGGACGGCCCGTGGGGCTATCGTGGATCGGAGGCTGAGGGCCATCGAAACTCGTCGGATACGAGGAGACCAGGTTTGTGGGGGTGAACTTGAGGCTCGGTGCCGACCCTGTAGTTGTCCGAGGCCGAGCTGATTTGTTGTTTTTCTCATTTTTGAGCGAGAGCGGTACTGGGCCCTGGTTGGGCCCCAGGTCATTTTTACCCTACCACACAAGCCCCCCACTCCTGCGGGGGTGCGGGAGTTAGCCATGGAGGAGTGTTTATGGTCGTGGAAATGGGATGGCGAATCGCTGGGCCTTCCTGAGAAGATTATTCTGGTGCTAGACCGAACCTCGAGCTGGCGAGGGATTATGGGTCGGCAAGGGTGATGGTGAGCCGTTGCGTCTTCCAGAGAAGAGTACCCTGGTGCGAGATTGAACCTCGAACTGGTGAGGGATTATGGGTCGGCAAGGGTGATGGCGAGCCGTTGTGTCTTCCGGAGAAGAGTACCCCGGTGCGAGACCGAATCTCGAACTGGCGAGGGATTATGGGTCGGCAAGGGTGATGGCGAGCCGTTGTGTCTTCCGAAGAAGAGTACCCTGGAGCGAGACCGAACCTCGTGCTGGCGAGGGATTATGGGCCGGCAAGGGTGATGGCGAACCGTTGCGTCTTCCGGAGAAGAGTACCCTGGTGCCAGACCGAACCTCGCGCTGGCGAGGGATTATGGGTCGGCAAGGGTGATGGCGAGCCTTTGTGTCTTCCGAAGAAGAGTACCCTGGTGCGAGACCGAACCTCGTGCTGGCGAGGGATTATAGGCCGGCAAGGGTGATGGCGAGCCGTTGCATCTTCCAGAGAAGAGTACCCTGGTGCCAGACCGAACCTCGCGCTGGCGAGGGATTATGGGTCGACAAGGGTGATGGCAAGCCTTTGTGTCTTCCGAAGAAGAGTACCCTGGTGCGAGACCGAACCTCGTACTGGCGAGGGATTATGGGCCGGCAAGGGTGATGGCGAGCCGTTGCGTCTTCCGGAGAAGAGTACCCTGGTGCCAGACCGAACCTTGCGCTGGCGAGGGATTATGGGTCGGCAAGGGTGATGGCGGGCCATGGTGTCTTCCTGAGAAGAGTACCCTGGTGCGAGACCGAACCTCGAGCTGGCGAGGGATTATGGGCCTGCAAGGGTGATGGCGAGCCGTTGCGTCTTCCTGAGAAGAGTACCCTGGTGCGAGACCGAACCTCGTGCTGACGAGGGATTATGGGTCGGCAAGGGTGATGGCGAGCCTTTGTGTCTTCCTGAGAAGAGTACCCTGGTGCGAGACCGAACCTCGAGCTGGCGAGGAATTATGGGCCGGCAAGGGTGATGGCGAACCGTTGTGCCTTAGAAGGATTAAGCGGGGTGATCTGCTGTCTTTGCGGAGCATTGAAGGCGCTCCGGGATCTGTGCAGGTGTTCCAAGTTCCTAGGGGCATTAATGGCGCCGCTTAATAAATGCATGGCGCTTAGGCTTCCGTCGTTTGGCTTTCCCGATGTTATAACGGCAGGTCTAAGGGGGAGGCTATAAATACCCCTCTCCCTTTAGCAGGTTTGATCACAGCAAGGGTGGTCCACTGGCCATCAGAGGTGTCTGCTTCGACGGACGTCTGTCTCTTGCAAAATTTTCACCCTGGTTGTGTCGGAGGGGTGGTTACTCTGCCGCCCGGATCTTCTCTTGGATCTGATGGCCCTGATACGGTAGCCAGATCTAGGGGAGATCAGGGCGAGAGGGGTGACGACCGAAATCCGGACCGGTGGATAAGGTGCCTCGGATTGGTGGTGGCTTTGCCGTCTGGATCCTTTTTCGGGTCAGACGACCCTGACACGGTTGTTTGGCCCGAGAAAGATCCAGACGGGAGGGGTATCAACCGCATTCCGGACCTGTGGCTGAAGAGCCTCGGATAGATGGGTCGTCTCCGATTGGAGGTGGGCCGATCTGCTTTTCGATAGGGCTCCAGGCGATGGTGGCTTCTGTCCCACCCTCGAACAGTTTGAGGTTTCGGCTGCCGAGGCCATAAGCCCCGGGCTGCTCGCGGGTGAGAGGGGAGCCGACCGAGCTCTGGAGCCCGGGACGCCCGTCTAAGGACGGCGCCTTAAATCTTAAGTAAAATATTTTCTCCGCCGAACACTTCATTCGAACCGACCCCTGTGTCTGGCTGCCAGCCTGGCACTGGGTGACGTCAGCAGCGCACGTTTCGAGGTCATGGCGCGATTTTCCAGGCGACAGTTACACGTCAATCGGTGAACAGTAATTGCGGAAATCGAGGAGTCATTTTCATCCTCTATAAATGTCCCCACCTCTCCCCCTATCGTCCACTTCCTTCTCGCTTCTTTCTTTTTCAAAAAACCTTCAAACACTTCAGCGCTCGTCCCTACAGTTTGCTGCACCAGGCTCGTTCTTCCGAAGCGACCCCAGGTTAGTTGGTAAGTCTGTTTAGTTTAGGCACAGATGGACAGGGCTCAGTCTGGCTCGTCAGCGTCGACGTCTAGGGGGAAAGTGAAACCCGCCTCCAAATCGACTTCGTGGGAGGAGCCTGTGCTTGTGGGGGAGTCTGTACATAATGTGGAGCCTTCCGATTCGATTTTGTGGGAGGAGCCGGTAGGCGAGGAGGAGCCAGTGTATAATGTGAGGCCGTTGCGATCTCGGAAGCCTTTTGTGGTGGAGAGTAGCGAATCTGAGGAGGGGAGCGGCAGTTCAGACGAAATCTAGGTTCTAGGGTCGGCTTCCGAGGAGGAAGGTGGCCCCGAAGGGGGTGAAGCTGAAGGCGCTCAGATAGGAGGTCAGGGCGTGGGCTCGAGTTCCATGCCGACCGGTCTGGGGCGATTATCTACCCCCTCGCCGGATAGAGCCAAGAACAAGAGGGTTCCGAAGAAGAAGGGGTCGAGGACCGGTGGCTCGAGTCAGGCACCTGTTTATCGTAACTTGAGGACAGGGTCGCCCGTACAACCAAAGCCGTTCCGTCGGTACCCTGACGACCTTACTGATAAGGAGCTTTTTGGGGTCCAGCCGTCGTCGCCGAGCCGGAAGAGAGTGAAGATGGACACACTTCCGACCGTTCTGGAGGCAGGTGACTTGGAGGCTTTGCAGCTGGCGTACCACATAGGGTCCAGCTACGAGCTCATGTTGCCGAACTCTACTCTGCGCCCGCCCGACCCCCTGAGTGCTTGGTAATGCGTCTTCCCAGTGGACGCCTTCATCTCTGGACTGAGGCTGCCAGTCCACCCGTTTGTTCGGGAGGTGTTGAACTGAGCGTCCTTGGCGCCGATGCAGTACGGGCCGAACTCCTGGAAGCAGATCATCTGCTTCGTGCTGATGTGCGAGGTGCAGAAGGTACCCCTACGGCTGAATGTGTTCCGAGCGATGTTGATGATCAGCTCGTCGGCTGAGGGTGTTTACTACATTTCGCCCCGGAGTAAGGGGAAGGTCGTCCACGGTCACCCGGACTCCATCAAGGATTGGAAGAAGAAATATCTGGTGATCCGGAGTGAGGAACCTTGGAACATCCCTACTCGATGGAACCACTCTAAGCCGAGCTATAAAACGCCGAGGCCGAGGGACCTGACGGCCGAAGAGTGGGGGTTTGTCGAGCGCCTTCGTCTGTCATACAGTATCAGCTGGACGAAGGTGACCGAGGGTCACCTGGCGAGGGTCGGACTGAGCCCAGCCATTATTTGTATGTAGTTGTTTCTTTTCTCTTGGTTTTGTTATTCCTCCGTGCTCATTGTCCTTACTGGATCTTCTTGCAGGTATGGATCCCGAATCGATCAAGGCTCGCAGGCTCGCCGAGAAGCAGAAGAAGGCCGAGGAAGGAGGGGGCGCGAAGAGGCCGAGGGAGTCGTCCCTAGCCGTCTCGGAGGCCCAGCTCGAGCCGAGGACCAAGAGGACTCGCTCGGAGATGAGCAAGGGGGTGGCTACTTCGAAGGGCCAGGGCCAAGCGAAGGCATCCGATCTTGACAAGGGGAAAGGTCCCTTGGTCGAGGTCGAGGAAGAGGACCCGGTGGTGGTGATGTTGCGGCAACGGTGGGCACCGGATTGGTCGGTTCGGATGGGGGACTGTCTGACCGAGGAGGCCTAGGCTGTTGAGGTGGCGGAGAAGTTGGCAACCCCTCGAGACCGCAAGGAGATGGAGAGCGAGCCCGTGGAGGTGGCGTTCACGCGCTTGGCGCAGGCCACCGTACTGGTAAGCTCGTCGACCCTATCCCCCTTGTTAATTTTACTGTGGAAGTCTTCTTCTTATCTGCGTTTGTTGGTCGCAGGCTTGCGTGCAGGGGGCTAACGTAAAGAACCTCTACGAAGCGGCCCTGGCACAAGAGCGAGCTCGGGCGGATAAGAGCGAGCGGGAGATGAAGGAAATACGGATTGAGCTCGAGGGCTCGCACAAGAGGGAGCAGAAGATGAAGCTCGAGCTTGAGGCCAAGGAGGCGGAGTGGGGGAAGAGGGTGGTCTCCTTGAAGAAGAAGTTCGCCAAGGAGAAGGAGGAGTTGACGAATGCGGGTCAGATGATGGTGACCAGGGCCCAGGACGAGTGTTATGCGAAGGCCCTCAGTCATGTGAGGCACTTCTACCCGACCCTCGACCTGTCCAACTTCAATTATGATATGGAGATCGAGGGGACACCGAAGACCCCCAATGAAGAGGGGCCCGTTGATGACCCGGCTGCCGACCCCCCTGTGAACCCGGCCGATGTTGAGGTGGGGAAACAAGTTGTATAGTTTTGTCTTTCTTTTTCCATTTCTCTCGATTGTATTTGCCTCCCGCGGACTGGCCACCGCATTTTTTGTATGAAGTAAATCCATTTATGAAAGAAGATTTTTGACTGGCCAAGTATTTTGACCTCGGATATTTCCGAACCATTTTTGCCGATGCGTTTTGAGTTGGCTGGTTCTCTTGTAGGTTGCGGCTCCTCTTCCTGAGGTGGACCCCCGTCGTTCTGACGTGGCGTGGCTCCGGAGCAAGGTTGAGGCCCTGGAGGCCACGTTGGTTCGCTACCGAAAGGGGGCCCGTGATACTGATGCGGCCTTTAACTATTATCGGAATAAGTCTGAAGCCTTAAGTGAGGAGGCGAGCCGGCTGAGGAGGGCGATGGTGGATCGGGACCTCGGCGGTGTCGGTCTTGGATATACCATGTCGAGTGCATCAGTGCAGAGGCCCTCCTCTGAGAGGCTACTTCGTGATGTCATTATGGAGGAGGAGATGGAGATACACCGTTACAAGACGATGCTAGGCATCTCGGCATCCTCCTCGGTTGATCGGCGAGCGGAGGGGGTTCCCTCTGCGCTGCTGCTGCTGGAGCGTGTGCGACCAGTTGATGCCCAGAGCTCCGTGGCTGGTGTGTCGACCGTGGCTGAGCCTAAGGACCATCATGACGAGGAGAAGGCTCCTAGCCGTTCGATCGGAGTGGTCCCGCCGTTCGTCGGACCCGAGGGGCCTTAAGATGGCGGTTTCCTTCAGTTTGCGATGAGTGATGTGGTCCTGTAACGGTCTTTGTTTGTTTTCTCAGAACCAAATAAAGGAGTGTGAATAAAGAATTCTTTTCCTTCTTTGCTCTGGTTAGTAGTGTAGTGAATGGTGGCGGAGGCGAGGTTCGGCTCAGCCGATCCGTGAGGGATCGACGCGGGGCATTAGGAAGAATCCCTGGTCTGACGCCGGGTCGGACCTACCGAGACGTTGGGGACGATACCGGAGTGAGGACTCGGGTGCCGATCCCATTGTCCGGTGTTAGGTCGGAGCTGCCGAGGCATTTGGGGTTTGACAAAAAGAGATTTCTTTCATACAAAATAGGGAGGATCGCTAAAAACTGCCCTTTACACATGAAAGCTTACAAAAGATTTTATTTACATTAGCCAAGCTAGAACATATGTTCGCTCTTCTAGGAACTTCATTAGGTGCTCGGCGTTCCAGGGTCGGCTGATGAGCCGGCCGTCCATATCTGCCAGTCGGTATGTACCAGGGCGTACAACCTCGACTACACGGTATGGGCCTTCCCAGTTGGGAGCCAATTTCCTCTTCTTGGTTGGATCGGAGACGGACAGTTTTCGTAACACGAGGTCCCCCGCCTTGATGTTTGTGGGACGGACCTTCTTGTTGTAAAACTTCTCGATCCGTTGTTGGTAGATGCTTCTTCGGATTGAGGATTTCTCTCTGACTTCGGCGACGAGGTCCAGGTTGGCCCTCAAGCCGGATGAATTGTCAGCTTCGTCGAAGGCCATGATACGGGGAGAAGGTAGGCCGACCTCGACGGGGATGACTGCCTCCGTCCCGTAGGTCAAGGTGAACGGCGTCTCTCCCGTAGGGATCCTCTTGGTGGTTCGGTACGCCCATAGCACGCTAGGCAGTTCTTCAACCCACAGCCCTTTGGGGGAACTGTCGAGGCGCTTTTTGAGGCCGTCGAGGATTTGCCTGCTCGCGTTCTTCGCTTGGAATCGCTGATGCTGATGTCCGCGTAGAAAGTTTGGAAGTTCTGACCTTGGAATTGGGTTCCGTTGTCCGTGATGAGGACCTGAGGGATTCTGAACCGGCAAATGATGTTCTTCCAAAAGAATTGTTGTACTTGGCGCTCGGTGATGCTGGATAGAGGCTCGGCTTCGAGCCACTTGGTGAAGTAGTCGATGGCGACTATTAAGAATTTCTTTTGCCCTACCGCTACGGGGAAGGGGCCCACAAGGTCTATGCCCCACATGGCGAATGGGGTAGGACTAGCCATGGATCGGAGATTGGCTTGAGAAAGCCTCTTGATAGGGGAGAACCTTTGGCATGGGCCGCATCTCTTGACTAGGTCTTGCGAGTCTTGGAGCATGAACGACCAATAGTACCCCTGATTCAGGGCCTTCCGAGCGAGCGTCCTGCTCCCCATGTGGCATCCGCTGATACCCTCGTGAAGATCTCTTAGCGCGTAGCCGGCCTCGTCGCTGGTGAGACAGCGGAGGTATGGCTTACCGTCGGCCAAGGTGTATGAGCGTTTGAAGAGGATGTCATCAATCATGACGAACCTTTCAGCTCGGACCCTGACTCGTCTAGCTTCGGCTCGGTCTTCAGGAAGCTCGGCACTGACTAAGAATCTCCGGATGGGAGTGGTCCAGTCGTCTGGACTGGCACCGTCTTGGGCACACATTGCCTCCTGGTCTTGGTCGTTGATACTTGGCTTTAGGAGGATTTCTATGAGTACCGTCTGGTCGAGACCCTCGAAGGAGGAAGAGGCGAGTTTGGACAATGCGTGTGCTTGAGCGTTCTGCTCCCTAGGGACTCTGATAACCGCGAAGTGGCAGAAAGACGCTAGGAGACGTCGGACCACCGCCAGATACTTCACCATGCGATCATCGCGGGCTTCGTATTCTCCAGTGATCTGATTGACCACGAGCTGAGAATCGCTGAAGGCCCGGATTTGCTTGGCTCCGGCTCGACGTGCTAGGGTTAATCCTGCGATCATGGCCTCGTATTCCACCCCGTTGTTGGAGGCTGGAAAGTTGAGGCGGAGGGAGTATTGAAGTAAGAATTGGTCGGGGCCACGAAGGATGATGCCAGCCCCACTCCCCGTTTTGCATGATGATCCATCGACAAAGACCTCCCAGGCCGGATCCGAGGCCTCAGTACTGGACTGCTCGGAGACTGTGCACTCGGTTATGAACTCGGCGAGGGCCTGCCCTTTGATGGCCGTCCTCGGCTGGTAGCTGATGTCGAACTGACTCAGCTCAATTGACCACTTGACTAAGCGGCCGGAGTTTTCGGGCTTGTGAAGGACAGTCTTCAGTGGCTGGTCGGTCAGTACTTGGACGGAGTGGGCCTGGAAGTAAGGACGAAGCTTCCGAGCTGCCATGACCAAGGCGTAGGCCACCTTCTCTATCTTTGCGTACCTCGTCTCGGCGGGGAGCAGAACTTTGCTCACATAGTACAATGGCCTCTGGACCCCATCTTCCTCTCGGACGAGGACGACACTGAGTGCGCTATCCAAGGCGGACAGGTAGAGCCATAGTGGTTCGCCCGGCTCGGGCTTGCTGAGGAGAGGAGGGTTAGCGAGGTACTGCTTCAGCTGTTCGAAGGCCTCTTGTTGATGGGTACCCCACTCGAAGTCCCCCTTTCCGCGTAGAGCCTTGAAGAAGGGGAGAGACTTCTCCCCTGACTTGGAGAGGAAACGGCCGATTGCAGCCAACCGGCCCGTAAGCCTCTGAACCTCCTTGACATTCCGGGGTGGGGCCATGTCAATAATAGCTTGGATTTTCTCGGGGTTCGCCTCGATGCCGCGCTGGCTGACAATGAACCCCAGAAATTTCCCAGTGGAGACGCCGAAGGCGCATTTAGTCGGGTTGAGCCTCATGTTGTGACACCGGAGGACTCCGAAGGCTTCCTCGAGGTCGGCGACGTGGTCCGGCCCGGCCCGGCTCTTGACGAGCATGTCGTCGACATAGACTTCTACGTTGCGACCGATCAGGTCTTTGAAGATTCTGTTGACGAGCTGTTGGTATGTGGCTCCGGCGTTCTTTAGCCCGAAGGGCATAACGCGGTAGCAGAAAAGACCCTGATCGGTGACGAACGAGGTCTTGGAGATGTCCGGTGGAAACATCCGAATCTGGTTGTATCCTGAGAATGCGTCTATGAAGGACAGTAGCTCACGCCCCGAGGTTGCGTCGATTAAGGCGTCGATGCGGGGGAGGGGGAAAGGATCTTTCGGACATGCTTTATTTAGATCCGTGAAGTCGATACAGATCCGCCAGCCCCCGGTTGCCTTCTTCACCATGACGACATTAGCCAACCACTCGGGGTAGCTGAATTCCTGAATAAATCGAGCCGACAAGAGCTTGTCGACCTCTGTCTTCACAATTTGCTGCCTCTCCGGGGCGACTTTGCGTCTCTTTTGGACGACCGGCTTAGAGTTCGGGATGACGCTCAGCCGATGCATAATCAAGTCTTCGGAGATCCCGGGCATGTCGGAGGGCTTCCAGGCGAAGAGATCAACGTTGCGGCGAATGCAGGCGATTATGCCTGGCTTCAAGTCCTCGGGGAGCGAGCGGCTCACCCGGAACCACTTTGATTCATCCTCGGCGTCGAACGGGACCTCCTCCAGCTCGTCGACAGGCTCTGGGGCAGGGTCGTCCCTCTCGGGTTCGAGCTCAACGACGTCGAGGGGGAACACACCCCCTCCAACGGCGGTCATGTAGCACGACCGCGCTGCTTCTTGGCTACCTCGGACGATGCCGACCCCTTGCGGGGTGGGAAATTTAAGTTTCAGATGGTAGGCCGAAGGTACCGCTTGGAGGGAGCACAGTCCGGGTCAGCCGAGTATGGCGTTGTAAGCTGCTTTGACGTTTACCACCATGAAGTCCATGGACTCGGTCATCTTGACAGGAGCCGACCCCGCGGTGACGTCGAGAGTAACAATCCCTTCTATCACGACAGGGACGCCAGAGAACCCATGCAAGGTGTATCCGGCTGGCTTGAGCTTGCCTCTGGGTAGTTTGAGATTCTTGAAGGCTTCGAGGAAGAGAATATTTACCGAGCTGCCGTTGTCGACGAGAATTCGTCGAACCTCACAATTAGCCATGTGGAGGCCAATGACGAGGGCGTCACAATGAGGGAGGCGAACGCCTTCGAGGTCCTCTCCGGAGAAGGAGACAGGCACTGGTTGCAACTTGGGCGATGGGTTGTCTTGGACAGCATTCACCTATCGGATGAAGGCTTTGCGGGAAGTATTTGACTCTCCCCCTATTGGCCCTCTGTGGACACAGTGTAAGATGAATGGCGTATCCGTGGCTCCCTCGGGTTTGGGATCCCGACCCTGGATGCGGTTCGGAGTAGGGTTCGGAGGCGAAGGCCTCCGGTTCCTAGCATCTCGCCGATCCCGTGGGCCTTCTCTGGTGAATTCTCGGAGGTACCCTCGTGAGATGAGGTCCTCAATTTCGTCTTTCAGGGCCCGACATTGGTCGGTTTCGTGCCCATGATCTCTGTGGAAACGGCAGTAGAAGCGCTGATCTCGCTTCTTGTTGTTATTGGATCGGGGAGGTAGTCGGACAATGCCTTTGTCTTCGATTTCTAAGAGGATGGCGGACACGTTATGTGTCAAGGGGGTGTACCTTTCGAAGCGAGGGACCGGAGGTGCCCTCTTCGCGCTGACCCCTTCCTTTGCTATTTTCTTGGCAGGTTCGGCATCATCGACCCTGCGCTTGCCCTTCCCCACGACTTCTTTGCTGCCCTCTGGGTTCAGAGCTTCTTCAGCTCGTATGTACTTCTCGACCCTGTTGAGAAGGTCAGGGAAGTTTAGAGGTGGCCTCTTTGCTGAGGAGACCTTTAGCTGGTTGTGGCGGACATTGTGCCGGAAAGCTGCCGAGGCGACCCCTGCGTCGAGGGCAGAGACGGATCTGGCCTCGGTTGTGAACCTCTTGACGAAGTTACGGAGTGACTCCCCCTCCCTCTGACTGAGGTCGAGTAAGGAAGCGCTCGTCCTTTCGCTCTTCCGGCTTGTGATGAAGTGGGCCAGGAAGCTGGCTTCCAGCTGGTCGAACGAGAAGATCGAGCCAGGGGTGAGTTTGGAGAACCAATCCCTGGCCGGACCCCGGAGGGTGGCCGGGAAGGCTCGGCACAGTAGGGGATCCGAAGCGCTGTGAATCATCATGAGGGTTTTGAAGCCCTCCATGTGATCAGCTGGATCACCCTCGCCGTTGTAAGTCTCGAACTGCGGAGGTCGGAAGTTCCGGGGGATCTCCGCTTCTATGATGTTGACGGAAAATGGAGGTCGAGAAGGCTCCCGTCCTTGGACTAGGTTGGGATTCCTGTCGCCGATGCGCTCGATTCGATTCTCCATCTCTAGGAGGCGTTGGAGCACCTCGTCTGTGCGCTCAGGAGGGGGGGTCGGTGCACGAGTGCGACTCTTCCCTTCGCTCATTTGAAGGGGTCGGCTATATGTAGCGGACCTCGGCGCCCCATGGAGTGCCTCCCTGATTTCATCTCTGAAGCTTCTGAATTCGCCCCTGGTGACCGCGCCATGGTCGGTAGGGTTGGGTCGGGGCGTAGGAATTCGGCCGATGCGGCTGAGTGCCGACGACCTGTCTCCTTGCAAAGGCCTGGAATGGTTCGGGGCCGAGTTGGAAGCGGTCCCTCCCCTGGCCTGGCTAGCCCTTCTGTGCAGAATGACCCAGCGAAGGTCGGGTTCGGCGACGTGTGAAGCGCTTCGCTGGAGTCCGGGGTTTCCACCAGGATTATTGGATGCTTGCCCTCCGTCGAGGGCCCCCTCGGGAGGAGGCCTGTCTGGTCGAGCGGAACGGGCTGATCTTCGGGCTCGAGGAGCCATGAGAGATTGGGTCGTGGGAGAGCGTCGGTGGCGAGGCTCGGATTGTCGTCCGTACCGAATAAAAGTTTCCCACGGACGGCGCCAACCTGATGCGGTTTGTTTTTGGTCGCAGTGTGGATGCACCAGGTGTGAGTTCGGACTCAATTTGTAATGAGGAAAGAGTGCAGCACGGGACGACGAGCGGGAGGCTCGCTTCGGCACTTGCGGATCGGCTCAAATCGCCTCGCCTCGAGTACCTGCAGACGGTCCTGAAACACCGGGGTTTATCCCGACGGCGGACCCTCCGACGATCTAGTCAGTCTCTGTGAGAGAGTAGCAATAACTAGGAAAATTTGGGTGGCCAAAGATTGATTACCTGAAAAGGTGGGTGAGGGTCTGGTATTTATAGGGAATTCCAACCGGGTTTGGATCTGCTTGGGGGCCGGGTCTGAACCCGAAAGCCCATGGGCCTGACGTGGTAGAAGGCCCATGGGGTTTAGGGCTGACGTGGCAGTACCAAGAGTGGTATAGGGCTGACGTGGCAAAGCCCTTGGTGGTATTTGGAGCTGACATGGCTGATCATGGGGCTCTTGTGCCCCTGGGAGAATCTGATGGCCTAGGTTGTGCCAGGTCATCTTCATTCTTTACCAGGCTGGGCGGACGGCCCGTGGGGCTGTCGTGGATCGGAGGCCGAGGGCCATCGAGACTCGTCGGATACGAGGAGACCAGGTTTGTGGGGGTGAACTTGAGGCTCGGTGTCGACCCTGCAGTTGTCCGAGGCCGAGCTGATTTGTTGTTTTTCTCATTTTTGAGCGAGAGCTGTATTGGGCCCTGGTTGGGCCCCAGGTCATTTTTACCCTACCACAATATGTATATATATATATATATATATATATATATAAAATATTACTGTTATATATTATTATATTTATTATTATATAATATACTATCATTATAAAATATTGTTATATATATATTTATAATATATTATTGTTACATATACGTTATTATTATTATATATTATTACATATTATTACATATACATTATTACATATACATTATTGTAATATTATTACATATACATTATTGTAATAAATTGTTTAATATATATTTATAATAGATTATTATTAATATATATTATTATAATTATTATATGTTATTATATATATGTATATAATTAAATATGTTTATTATAATAAATTATTTCATATTATTATATAACATACAATTATTATAATATATTATTATTTTATATATATTATTTTATATATACTATTATTATATTATAATATTATTATATATATTATTATTTTATATATACTATTTTATATGTACTATTATTATATTATATCATTATTATATATACTATTATTATATTACATTATTATTATATATATATTATTTTATTTTATTATTTTATATATACTATTATTTCATATATACTATTTTATATATACTATTATAATAATCTATTATTATTATTATAATATATATTATTATTATTATATATTACTATTATATATTATTATATATATTATTATATAATTTATTATTATTATAATAAGTTGTTTAATATATAATTTGAATATATTATTATTACATATATATTATTATAATTATTATATATATGTATATTATTAAATATGTTTATTATAATAAAATATTTTATATTATTATATATCAGTATGTATGTATATGTCAGAGTATATATACTGTATACAGTATATACATACAACCAAACCTATACATACATTATACTCTCATTTTCAAAAAACTGTTTTCATAAAAAATTATTACCAAACAGCTTTTACACTCTCATTTTCAGAAAACTCTTTTCAGAAAACTGTTTTCAGAAACTATTTTCAACATTTCACACCTTCAGAGTTGTGAGCCATTTTCTGCCTCCTTTTCAATTTTGAAAAGGGCAAAGAAAGATTGTCATGCACCAACAAAACGAATTTAATGACCCACTTTTTAAAAGTATTTATCAAAATGACCCACTTTTGAAAATAATTACTAAAATGACTAATTTGCTATTTCAAATAATAAGTTTGGTAAAAATGTCCGTGCTGTTCGAGATAGCAAGTGTAGGTTTAGGTGTTTGTTTGTCTCTTAATCAAAACTAGTGTAAAAAATAATTCCTGCACGCGTGAGGTTCAGATGGTCCGGCATTCGTGTCTGCAGAACGTGCGGGCGCACAAAAATTGTATGTAATGGGTTGCAGAACTTTAGTTCCATATCGGAAAAGTCATAAGAATTAAAATGATATATATAATAAATTCATTATTGACATTGTAAGAAATCAAGCTAGAATGATCTTTCTTGCGTGCGCAGAGGGTGCAAATCTCGGATCGATTACATGCGGCTTGTGTGCACCGGCACGTCGTGCGGACATGAATGCCCGTTCATGGATTATTTTTTGTACCAGTTTTGATTAAGAAAAAAAATTTCAAAGTAAGACTCGCTGGCTGAAATAGCGAGTGTGATACAACTACACTCGCTGTTTCAGACAGCGAGTCTTACTTTGATATTTTTTTCTGCAAGTTTCTCCTCCAAGTTATGGAAAAATACCTAAATCTACACTCGCTATCTCAAATAGCGCGGACGTTTCACCAAACTCGCTATTTGAGTTAGCAAGTGAGTTATTTTGGTTAAACACTTTCGAAAGTGGGTCAGCTTGGTAAATACGTTTAAAAAATGGGTAATGTTGGAAAATATCCAACAAAACGCGAAACGTGGCCCGAACCCGAAAAAAACGGTACCGAAGAGTTTTTCTAAGAAAAGAAGGGATTTGTCGGACACAAGGAAAGGTGTCGAGTAGTGGAGAAATAACAAGCGGCAGCCAGCTCAGCTCATAGAAAGAAACCCTCTTCCTACCTAATTTCTGACGCTTTTCTTTCTCTCTCTAAAACCCTTGTTCTCTCTCTCTCTCTTCGTTTTCGGTGAAAGAAGAGGGGAGAGAAGCGAGATGGATCGGCGGCATTGCGATTCGCGTCTGAGATACTGTGCTTGGTTTGGTGATAGTCTATCCGATCCGATGTGAGTATCGAATTCTTTCTCCGATTTCTCAGATTTTGATTTGGTAGGGTTTCCAGGGTTTTGATGTTGGTGGTGGAATGTGGTGGATTTTGGGCGGATTAGGGCTTCATCTGTGTTGGGCTGGGGGGTTTAGGGTTTATGGAGCTGAATTGGTGGGGGAATGTGGAGGGGATGGAAGTTTTGTTGGAGTTGGCAGGGCATGGGGGATTTCGATGGGAGGCGAATTGTGAAGTGAATTGTGTTTTTGATATTTTGTTAATTTTGTTTTTGTTTGACTAAGTTGTGTGTGATCTTGTGCTGGTGGAGTTGTTGGGAAGATATGGGTCTTAAGAGATTGTTTTTTAAATATGAAAATTTTTGCGGGAGATGGGGTTTTTGGTTTGGTTGTGAGGCGTGTATGATTGACAATTTGAATAATTTGGAGAGATTGGAGAAAGGGAATAAAACAATTGAAGGATCATGAATACAGGCACTATGCCACTTGACACTGCCACAAGATATATATATATATATGAAAAATAGGTTCCAAAAAGCGGAAACAGAAATAAACGGTTGAGGGGGGTTTCCATATAATCCCTCCCTCCCCCTTTTGGGTTATTCCAGTTTTTTTCCCGTTTATTGACCGTTTCATCGAAACGGGTTAGTGAATGTTTTACCTTTTATCTCTGTTTAGTTCCACCTTCTGTAGAACACTGTTTTGGAATAGCTAGTGTTGTGTCGGAGTTGTGTGTTCGACAACTTCTAAATTGAAATGTTCCGAGGTGTGTATGA